>CM074183.1:44029384-45229384 GCA_037179385.1 Holothuria scabra
AGAAATCAATGAATGTGAAATAACACTTATGAAGTAAATAAATTCACAATGTTTCATTAAAGACGTCAAAGGGGAAGTTTGAATTATCGCTTTTAAATATCTGTAGAGGCCTCAAGGAACTGATAAAGTAAACACCATTTAAACAGTAAAAAGTACCGTTTTGAATATGTATATTGGTGAATGTCCCAACTTCACTCGTTTCCAGATATATATTACAACATTTTTAACAAAGACTCTTGACTGTCAAGGACCCAAGTGTTCCCGGTTTCCTGAAACATTCGTTCTATTTATATTTGAAGTGAAAGTACCCTGAGAGAACTCATGCACTAGAACTGGGTTTTTAGAAATTGTAAAGGATTTGGTGCAGTGACAAGTCTAGTATAATTTGTGCCCATGTTATAGTGCGTTCCTCTATGTTTGATCGGTGCATATCTTTATCGTAAGGACTATATTTACTTCCGCTTAGCCGAAGGAAAAAAGGGATCTCCATCGAGAAGAGAAGTGGCAAGGACTGTTTACTAATCAGAAAGTTTGAAGACTTTGTGTTGCTAATAAAAGTTGGACGACAATCAAATTATTGAAGACATAACATTTAGTTAACCTTGCGTTTAACCTTCTCACTGACTGAAGGGACAAGTGGTTACAGTATCCGACTTGCAGTCGAAAGCCGGGTTTGGAGTTAGACTTCTGGCACAGACATACAGAAGAATTTTGTGCTCAGCGTAAGCAATGAATCCAATACAAAACAAGCCAGTGAACCCCAACTTGAAAAAGGTGATCGTTTGATATTATTAGATACAAGCAACTGCAAAATGATTAATATGAGAACGGAGCTTAGTTTATGCAGAGGGCTGCTAATAGCAGCTCTCTGGTTTATGCAATGTGGGTAATATGCTGTCTGATAATAATACTCAGTCTTCCTCTACAACATTCCATAATGAATTCTGTGAAGTATTTAATACGAACTGTCCTGTTAGGGATCTCAAATCCAAGAAAAATTTACAAAAATCGCCTTGGATTACCTCAGGCATTCTTAAATCTGTTTGTAAGAAGAATGTTTTGTATTGTGCGTATAAAGGAAACTCTACCGAACAGAATTTTCTCCACTACAAAAACTATTAAAACAGATCAACCACGATAGTTCGTAATGCTTAACAGTCCCACTATCACAACTACTTTACTGAGAACAAGAACAACAGCAAAAAGATGTGGTCTGGTATAAATAGATTGTTGAATAGAGGGGGAACCAGCTTAAATTGTCCAGGATCAGATGACACCTCTACAAATGAAGCTAGTGTAATGGACTGCCGTCAAATTCAATGATTTCTTTTCAACTGTTGGTGAAAAACTTGCCAATGAAATAGATGACAGTAATGTCAGTTTCGAGTCATATTAAAATCATATTGACAAACCGAGTACCTGTGTCTTTCACCCAGTAAGTCGTGAGGAAGTTATTTCTACTATTTTGAAACTACAAAATTCAAAGTCACCAGGGTATGATGAAATTACTAATGAGGTTTTGAAATATGCACACGATTATATTGTTGATCCACTTACTCATATTTTGAATTTATCTTTTTCTGAAGGAATATTCCCAAATGAGTTAAAAACTGCGAAGGTTATACCTGTATATAAGTCTGGTGACTCGAATATTGTATCAAACTATCGTCCAGTTGCAGTGTTACCAGCAATTTCTAAGATTTTTGAAAGGCTTGTTTATAATAGATTATTTAATTTTATTAGTAAAAATAATTTCTTATATACTGGACAGTATAGTTTCAGTTAGGGAAAACCATTCACATATTTGGCTGCATTAAAATTTGTCGATGACATTGTTTGTAATTTGGACAGGAGAGCCTGCACTGTAGCTCTGTTTGTTGACTTATCCAAGGCATTTGATACTCTCTATAATAATATTTTACTCCAAAAACTATATAGGTATGGAATACAGGTGGTGGCCCTAAATTGGTTTAAAAGTTACCTCACAAATAGAATGACAATATGTCCGTTACAGAGGTAAAGATTCTGATGTTAAGGAAATTACTGTCGGTGTCCAACAAGGATCTATACTGGGACCTTTACTCTTTATACTATATATTCATGATATATATATATGTTCAAGTTACTTAAGTTTGTACTATTTGCTGATGAAACAACCGTCTATTGCCATAGCTCAAATGTCGATGAAGCTCTTCAAATTGCATCTTTAGAAGTAATGTCATGTAGTATGGTGCACTCTTCATGACCTTTATCAGACGCCATCTTGTTGTTTACGAGCAACGCTCCCTTCCTTTTGTTCTAGATTTCCAGGGCCCTTCCTGTTTCCCGTCACGTGTTACCAGTGGACGTGACATTTCACATTGCCGTAGCTCCACGTGCACGCTGTAACCCATATTTTCGAGGTGTGGCCAATTTCCCCTTTGCAGCCTCCTCATTGGTCATTTATATCACAATAATTATTCATATGGGTGCGTCACAACTTTTGACCAATCAGGGGACTGCATGTGTTCAGAGCTCGCACGATTCACAAGACCGAGCCTGCGAGCTGGACACTCGTGCCGTAGACACAGAGGGATACACATAATAGGAATCGTATTAGGCTGGCAGAATAATTATAAATTAATTCAACTTAATGACCTTTGTGGAAATAAAACCATCAAATAAATATTTTAAAATCAACTCAACTCCCCTATCCTTTTTTCGGCCTGGAACTCGATCCCGTACCACCCAATAGGCCTACACAACATGGTGGAGGAGCGGACTCGACTTACCTAACATGGCGAAGGAGCGGGCCTTCATATTATTAGGCCCCTAATGTAATTAAGGAGGGAACTTCAATATTTATTTAGCCTACTTAAGGAGAGCCTGACTTTCCCACCGATTGAGGAGCGGACATTTCCACCTATTCCAGCCGAGACGTCCCCGTGTTCATTTCTGTTTTAACACGGTTCGCAAATCCCTTCCTCTGGACAGCAGCTGATTGTGCTACAATTCTCCTGTACGTTTGTGGATCACTCCAGGCCCAATGCAGTTTCCCTGGGTTGGACTTTGACTATCTTTTGGACAGGTGTTGTTTTCGTTCTTGGCGATATCGTCATCCAGGATTACTTGTAGCCCGTTTTCACACTCGGATAGCCCTAGCCTAGTTGGTTTCTGTAGCCATTACATTTTTTGGAACCTCACGTTAGCCCACATAACCTGATGCAGTCATCGATCAGCAGTCTTCGGTAGACAGACAGGTTTACTTTTGGGAGCGACAACGCCTAGGCTACTTCAGCTCACGGCCACAGACGGGCGCTACCCAGAGGATTGTTATTGTTTATAATTAACAGGTGAGTGCGAGACAACCCCCCCCCCCCACCAAGTATGTTTACTTCTATCTGCACGGCATAGGCTAGGCTAGGCCTCGATCACTTACTAACATGTCCGTATTTCAAATTTCATGTTGTCATGTGTGATTCCCTAATAATATGTGTGCATTTTTTATGATTTTATCGAAGTCTGCATTTTATGCCATTGTTGATTCACGAGCTTTACCGTTGGGCCTAACTAAGGCTTGTCCACTAAGTCATTACTGTTTTAATAGCCATGCATAGATTGACAGTTGGGACCTAACCGCTGGTATTTACTTAGAATACCTGTTGTCATGGCGAATCTGCGTAGTACAGACTTCCTCCCAAGCCGTTTTGAGGGCGATAAAATTAATGCAGATTTGGCAAGAGCACATTTTCTAGCCTTTTCAGATTATCTAGAGGCACACAATTTGCATAAACCTGCCGATGACGCCCAATTTCAGACCGTACTTTCGCTTTTCCAACGTACTCTTCAAGGTACTGCACGTATTTGGATCGAGGGCAAGGTTTTTCCAGATCTTCCAAATTTAAGAGCATCTTTTCTTGCCCGATTTAGTGAATCTTCCTCACATCATGCCTTAAGCAGACAATTTTCAGAACTCAAATATATTGAGGGCAATACTGCAGAACAATTTTTAGCCTCCATAAGAAAATTAGCTTTACTTCTGGGCTATACTGAACTTCAGGTGCGTGATAAATTTTTAGCCGCTCTTCCTAGCGATTGCCAATCTGCCGTGTTAATGTCGACAGACCAAAATGCAGACATAAACGCACTTGCGCAAAAAGCTCAGATCTATTTAGATTTGAAGAAGTCCTCTTCTTCTAGCCCTCCTTCTTCTACTAAAGTGGCTAGTATTCATGACACGGCCTTGCCTACACAGACAGACAATGTGTTGACAAATGCAAGCATTGCAGAATTGTGTAACAAAATAGACGGTCTGCTAAATAATCGCTCTCGTACTTCCGATAGGCAGGCAAATAATCAATCCCCTCGTCAGCGTTACAATTCTAGAGATAGCAGAAGACAGGGTCTTCCTCGTACGCCACAACCACGGGCGCATTTTCACCAAAGTAGGCATAGACTTGGATTTCAGGGGCTGTGTTTCTATTGTAATGTCCCAGGTCACAAGGCCGCAAATTGTTTCCTGCGTCAGGAACATTTAAGGGCGCAGTACGGCCCTCATTTTCACTCTTATCAGCCTACTGACAGGCACACGACCAACCCAGTTCCGTCTGCACCCAATACCCAAATTTTCAATAGGGGATGTTGGTGAGTGTACTCCTCACAGGCATTCCGGAAAAGAGGACGTGCAAAAGTTCAATGCAACTAATGTTCGTAACACCGTTTCATACCTAGGGAATGAGCCCGAAGCAACTATTCAATTAGATGGCAAAAATTTTGTAAAGGCACAATTAACAGACGGAAAGAATATTTTATTGTTGTTTGACTCTGGTGCCACAAGATCTCTTTTATCTGCCTCTACTGTTAAGAATTCACGTTACTTATCGTCTCTCAAGCCATGTAAAATTAAGTCATTGTCTTTTCGCTTGGGAAATGGTCAATTTTTGGTTGCTCATGAGACTTTGACATTCGTTGTAAATATTCAGGGTCATAGCATTCAGTTAAATGCTTTCATCACTGATAACCTCACAGGTATAGACCTAATTTTAGGAACAGATACCTCAAAACAACACAATGGAGTTCTAGATTTTTCAAATAATTCCTTTAAGATTAAGCCAGGTGTGCAACGTTTTCGTCCTACGAGTAAAGTTGTTATTTACCCAGGTCAGTGTAAATATATTAATTTGCAAAGTCGTGTGCCATCTTGCTTACGTAACACTGACGTAGTTCTTCAGCCTGCTGCATTTATTGCACACATGTGCCCTACTTCAATGATGGTAAAACTGCATAAAGGTAGGACTAGATTCATGTTAAGAAATAACGGTACACGCCCATTTGTTGTGTCACCTGGGCAAACTGTAGCTTCTTTTGACTTGTCTGATATTGTGTCAGTAACTCATGAACTTCATGAGGATTGTTATCGTAAATGGTTAGAAGAACGGCAGTTCTTTAGGCAGTCCTTAGAGCATGTTAATGCTACAACATCGCAATTTTCAGGTGATAATTCCAGTGAATATTCGCAACGTGACCATATACGGCGTTATAACTTGCAACGTTACCCACATTTGAGTTCAAATGATCCCTTAGCTTCACTGACAGAGTCTGAAATCATTAGGCAACAGGTCTCTTTACAGGAGAGTGTTTTAGATCCAAATGAACGGGACGAATTTTACCAAATGTTAAATAAAAATAAGGAAGTCTTCTCCTTATATGGTGAACTCTCGAGTTGCCCGAACTTTGAGGCAGATATAACGTTAACCAATACCGAGCCTTTTTTCATTAGGCCATATAAATTATCTCCCGATGATAAACTTATTGTCTCAAGAGAACTAGATAAATTGGTAGATCTTGGAATCTTGGCAGTTGGGAACCAGTCTTATACGTCTCCAGTCTTCTTAATTCCAAAAAAGGGCACCAATGAGAAACGTGTGGTAACTGACTTCCGTTTTTTGAATAGCAGGATTCAGAGAATTAACCACCTCTTCCCACTCTTGAACGAGACGTTACGCACAATTGGTAACTCTGATGCCACAATTTTGAGTGTTTTAGATTTGAAATCTGCCTTCTTCTGTATTCCTTCGAGCAAAAATGCTCAGAAGTACACAGGCATTGCATCTTATAGTGGAGGCCGACATTATTTCTATAAGCATCTGCCACAGGGACTGAATCTTAGTCCGAGTATCTTTAGCGCTAAGATAACTGAAGTACTTTTACAGGTACCAAACTCCGATCAGTTTTGTATTTCTATGCATGACGACATTATTGTTTACAGCAAAGACAAGTCGTCTCATTCCAAACACTTGTTAGCAATTTTTAAAGCTTTGATAGCTAATGGTTTGAAGATTTCACCACGCAAGTGTAGTTTATTTCGTTCATCCGTTACCTATATGGGACATATCATAACTGTTCATGATGATAGAAAGGCTACAATTCAGCCACTAACTAATAGATGTAATGCGATTCGCAACACGCCAGTCCCACACAATGCAAAGGCAGCACGCAGATTTGTAGGTGCAGTAAACTATGTATCAAGCTTTTTTCCTCGAATACAGGAACATTTAAGACCTATTCACAAATTAAGTAGGCAGAAACGTCACTTTCAGTGGACAGAGGAACATCAGAAAGCATTTGACACAATTCGTAATTTAATGTGTAGTCCACCAGTTCTTCATATGCCTAAAAGAGGAGGTCGTTTAACTCTTTATAGTGACACATCAAGGATTGCCACTGGTTCGTATCTAACTCAGACTGTTGATGGGAAAGAATATCTTTTAGGTTACTACTCTAAGGTTTTACCAGAAGCTTGTACTCGATATAGTGTAACAGAGTTAGAATTATTTGGTTTGCTCATTAATATTAATGGGTTTGTTCACCTTCTCAAAAATGTCGAATTTGACGCATATGTGGATCATGCTGCACTTGTTGAAATTCTCACATCTAAACGTGAGCCCCCTACCTCACGACTCAGAAATTTGTTGTTGAAGTTGTCACAATTTTTATTCAAGGTTGGCTATAAGAAGGGTTCTGAACTTGCATTAGCAGATTCCCTCTCTAGAGCGCCTCAGAATGGCGACTCTGAAATCGATAGGATACTTCCTCTTGCATTTTCTGCGATCTCAGAATTCCTGGAAAATGACTCTGAAGAACACGCTCTTCCAATTTTGACTAGAGCTAAAGCTAAAGCTTTGGGTATTCGGGTACCAGATTTGTTCCCTGGGAGGAAAACTTCTCCACCCCCTGCAGCCACGAGTGGGAATGTGCATACTCCTGCACAGAGCAGTGATACGTCACAGCAGCAAAACACTCCAACCCCACCGCCCCCACCTGCTTTTCGTGGTAATTCAGCCCCCCAACAGGTGACCCCCTCTCTGTGCAGCAACCGCTTCTCCCGGCGCCGCCTCTCTTACATCATCATCCTATACCCGTACCATCACAAGGTCCAAAGGTGAGCACGCCAAAAGCCCAGCCAGAGCCACGTCTGGTAGATTTGCCAGAAGAACGCCACAGAGCACCCCCTGATGACTTGCTTTCGCCGAGTAAACCCCTCCTTGCCGATGTGAAGAATTTTCTGACTTCACATATACCGCATCAAAGAGATATACAACGTGTCATGCACAAAATTCAAAGTAAAATCATTCGAAATTACGATTTACCATTTGATGCAAAGCAATTGCAAATGCAACAGGCAACGTGTTCCTTCTTTAAGCCAATCAACGATTTTTTGGCGTATGATATTTTGCCACAAGATGTTAAGTCTGCTCGTACTATTCGTACCCGAGCTGAACAATATATTATGTGTGATGGTCCTTTGTTCAGGTTGACTTTGCATGCTAAGCACAAGTCTAGAGTGGTACTGCAATTAGCTATTCCTGACACAATGATAGAAAAAATTCTTTCGAAATATCATGATGATCTTCTCAGTTGTCATCAAGGTGTTATGAGAACGTATCTCACCATAAGACAACACTTCTTTATGAGAAACATGTTTCAAGTTGTCAGCAATTATGTTAAAGCTTGCCTTAAATGTCAACAATTTAAACCGAAGCAGGATAAAATCAGACAATTTCATGCAAGAGTACCAGATTCATATTGTCCTTTTGATAAGATAAGTTTGGATTTCAAAACCATGCCTACATCCAATGCAGGGTATAAACATTTAATGCGTGCATGTGACGAAATTACCAGATTTGTTATTTGTGTTCCTTTAAAAACACTTGATGCTCCAACCATTTGTGAGGCGATCTTACAAAAAATTGTGACTCTTTTTGGTCCTCCTTCTACGCTTATAACAGATGCGGCTAGGTCTCTCACTGGGAAATTAGTGGAATTTTTGTGTTCTGCACTAAATATAGACAGAAAAGTCATCAGTGTCTGTAATCATGGTAGCCTCCAATTTGAAAGGCATATACAGACACTTTCCAATTTTTTAAAGGTCAACCTTAACCAATTTGGCACTGATTGGGTGCGATATATTCCTACTACGACCTATGCGTACAACGCATTTTCCTCCCCCCATTTGGGTGACCACAGCCCTTTTGAGTTAGTCTATGGTAGCAAACCACGTGATCTCACTAATTTGACCTTTAACCCCATGGAAGGTCTTTCTCACTCGTACAGTGAGTATGTTGATCTTTTGAAGAAAAGGTTTGATCAATTGTCGCAAACGATGCTAACACTTCAAAAGCATAATCAGGATAAGCAAAATTCTAAGATCACGAATAAGCTTGAAAAGAGCCCCATCTATTCAGTGGGACAGCTCGTCTACTTGTACAAGCCAACGAGCTCGTCACTTACTGCCAATTCTCGTAAGATTGTTGCAGAATGGGTTGGACCGCTTGTCATACATGTGTGTACAGGTGGAATGCTCATCAATATGCGGACACGACTGACATTTTAGATCACTTATTAGATGCACGTGTCCCAATCACAGGTGGTCCTCATAAGTTTGTTCAGCGATTGTTTCAGTAACAGGAAGGCATCAATGCGACATTTACTTTTCCACGTATGTTTTGCTTATCATACAATCTTCCTTGCATATTGTACTTATCATAATTTCGTGGTCCTTTTGCCCTGTTGTATACATCTCTGAAATGCATTGATAAACTAGAAGAGACGTTATGCATTTTACGAGAGTTTATTGCATCTTGTGGTGATAATTTCACTATACTTTGAAATGTGAGCAAATATTCACTGTCAATCAAATATGTAAGACAGGTGGTATGTCATTGTGGATTCGTCAGAGCGTTTACCCAGTTTACTAGAATCTACCTGGAACATTAGCAACACTGGTCTTCACACAGAAAATGCTTATCACAAATGAACTTTTGTTGAACCTGACAGTGTTTTCTCTGCTTGCTCACAGTCGTAAAGAGTTGTATTACCTTAATCTATCAGTTTGAGTCTAGTTACACATCTTTTTTCAACAAGAGAATCTTTTCACATTTTAATGTTGTTTGTAACTCCTAAGCTTAACATTTTAATAACTTAAACGTATCCTTGCAGTCAGATGTACAATGTTTCAAGTTATTGCGTAGGTAAAATTTTCTGGTTTACTCCTCACCAGATGTTATAATTCTGAGTACACCTACATTATCTTGTTTCAGTTGGCACTGCTCAATTTAATCTCTTCTTAAGCGTAGCGAAGTAGCCCTATACGTCTACTTTCAGAAGTTTCTTACGTTATTCTTTGCTCATGATTTTATTTTAAAGTCGTCATGAGATCTATTCCCCTGACATTTGATGTTTCTCGTGTAAATACGTTGTTCACTTTAAAGAAAATATTTAATTCCAATGTATGATTACGCCGTGCTCATTTTAATTTCATTCTGAATTTTGGACCCACCTCCCTTCCTTTGTCTCGCAGTTTACCTATCTCTCTCATCATTTTGTCTTTAATGTTTAATCTACTTGACAAAGAATGCATATTTTGTAATATCCTCCAGTCGTATTCAATATTGTAATTCTAAGAGTAAATTTTTTCACTGCGTTTCAAAATTTTTAAAAGACAAAAGGGGATGTCATGTAGTATGGTGCACTCTTCATGACTTTTATCAGGCGCCATTTTGTTGTTTACGAGCAACGCTCCCTTCCCTTTGTTCTAGATTTCCAGGGCCCTTCCTGTTTACCGTCACGTGTTACCAGTGGACGTGACATTTCACATTGCCGTAGCTCCACGTGCACGCTGTAACCCATATTTTCGAGGTGTGGCCAATTTCCCCTTTGCAGCCTTCTCATTGGTCATTTATATCACAATAATTATTCATATGGGTGCGTCACAACTTTTGACCAATCAGGAGACTGCATGTGTTCAGAGCTCGCACGATTCACAAGACCGAGCCTGCGAGCTGGACACTCGTGCCGTAGACGCAGAGGGATACACATAATAGGAATCGTATTAGGCTGGCAGAATAATTATACATTAATTCAACTTAATGATCTTTGTGGAAATAAAATCATGAAATAAATATTTTAAAATCAACTCAACTCCCCTATCCTTTTTTCGGCCTGGAACTCGATCCCGTACCACCCAATACACAACAGTAAATCGTGTGGCCGATTGCTTAGCTGCAAACAAGTTATCGTTAAATATTGTCATAACAAAGTTGTTGGTTTTTTATAATAGTAGAGATGATAGTCCTCAATACACCTTAAACTTTAAAGGTATCGTTATAAAAAATAGTAATTTTACTAAATATTTAGGGATTACAATTGACAGCAAACTTTCTTGGAAGAATCACAAAGATAATGTCGCCAAATCCGTTTCTAGAATGGTTGGTGTTATAAACAGGTTAAAATATTATCTTCCTATTAAACTCCTATTAACCATTTATAATTCTCTTATTGTCCCTCAGCTTACTTATAGTATTTTGCTATGGGGTAATTCCCCTCGAATTTACATCGACAAACTTCTTGTTCTTCAAAGGCGGGCTGTTCGTATAATCTCAAATGTCCCACCTTACACCCATACACTTCCGTTTTTTATAACCTTAACATGCTAACTTTAAAAGATCAATACCAATACCAGTTAGGCATTTTCCTATAGAAGCACCATAATGATCAACTCCCTTATGATTTGAAATCGTTTTTCACCCAAATAGCACCCATCACATTTATCCTACTATAGGGGAAGAGACAATCTCATACAACCCTTCACACGGACAATATTTGCCCATTCCCACGTACGAAGTTATGGGGTCCACCTCTCGAATTCCCTTAATACTAAATTACGAAGCTCTCCTAATATAAACTTATTTAAGAAGTACTTTAAGAAATTTCTTCTCTCTCTTTATGTTTCTTAACAAAATTTGGTTCTTATGGTTAATGAGCCTGAAATTCGTGTGAAAATTTACTGCACTTTTCTGTATAGCCTATAGCTGCATTATGTTTTGTTTTGTTTTAAAAAATCGAAACATCTGGTAAGGACCAGACTAGAAAAGCTTATAGCTTCACCTGGTTCCATTTTTTTCTTTTGTTTTTTTTATGTACTATAATTTAGTGCATTGTCTGATTTTATATTTCTGTACTAACATTTGTATGTAGTGCAATAGATAAAATAAACGAAACGAAACGAAAAATTGCCGTAGTCGGTCCGACTCAACCGAATCGGTTAAAATTTGGGCTGTAATTTAACTCCATCTAACCTCATCGGTACAATGCACACTGCACAGTTAAAACACACCACCAAACGTTCACAGCCGTTCTTATACAGCTAGACTGCGATAAAGTAAAGGTGAATGTAGCCTATCATATGTTTAAACTTTCAAGGAAAAAGTATATGCATGAAGACAAATCATGACTAGCAAATAAACTTAAATTTATCTTGAGGTATGGCATACATCAGTGACCTTGCGTACTGTAGATTGTGTATGACCTTTCATTAACCATTATCGGTTAGATTTCGGGTACAGTTTTAGGCAGAAGAATTATGTTAAAAACCGTATTTATTGAAATCTATTTTTGATGAGATCTAAACAATGTTTGAAGGTTAGTACATTTCACATGATGGAACTGCGCTACTTACATTTTTAAACCGTCCCCAATTCTCATTCTGATCACATCTTATCGCCTCAGGAAGAAGGTCATACATATTTCACGCAGCCAACTTTCACATATGACTAATTGTACAACAGTATCAGATATACCAAATATGTTAAAAGATACGTAATATTTGGGGGTAGCAAGCAGACCAGTAAAATATGTGCTTATTGGCAAAAAGTGTTTTCACGCAGTATGGACACAATTTGAATCAATTTCGGATCCCAGTTACACCCTACATCACCTTAAATCTAATGGGGTGTCTTTGTACAATTCTTAAAAGCAAAGTCACAGCATGCAACCACTCAGACGATTTCAGATTAGCCGATTTTAGCCAATTTCTGTATGAGTAACACACAAATCGAAATGAATCGGGATTATTCTCATATAATATATCTTCAACACGTAGAGTTAAATCATTGGGATCATTTCCAGATTTTAGCTCAACAATTTCAGTACCCGGGCCTCAAATATCAATCCTTTACCTCTTATTTTCAGTGAAGTTGCCCTTTTAAATGAATTACTGCTTGGACTTAAATTCCCCTTTCTGTATCCTTAAACATCTTTCGCGAAACTTAAATTTCGCCTCGTGAATATCAATCTGCAGTATTTTATTCGATCATTGCAATAAACCAAAAAGAAAATTTTTAAAGCAAAATGTCAAGTCCCTTTGAACGTTTCGATGATTCTGGCTAAACAATTGGACACCAGGAGCCTTAAGTATCATTCAATAGCCTCTCATTTCCATGTTTTTGTCGTTTTAAAAGGATTAAAGATTAAATTTAAATTTCGGTTGATTCCAAAACATATGTGCTTAAACTTTTCCTTTACAATCATGAATAACATAAAGAAGTAGCAGTTTCGATCATCTTGACATCTCGTAAAATAATATTGGACATATAAATTTTTGGTCGTAAGCATCCTTAAGAAAATCGAATTTTAGTCACGTTTCTGCATCGGTCTATTTAAATTGGACAAAACTTAATGCATACTTCACACATTGTTTTGTGTTGCCCTGTGGCAACTAGCAGGTCTATTGAGAGGATGTTTGCAGGGGTCATATTTTTTGGAATACTTGCATGCGATGGATTTTAGAAATGATTGTTGAAAAGAAGGACGAGGCCAGACTGACAGAATGTTGCTCGATGAATATAAGGCATTTGGGAGCATACGAAAACGGTAGAGAGACCCCAAAATATCTCAAAAACCACGAATTTTCGTTTGTGGGTCGAAAAATTTCAGGCACACTTGCATTCGTCACTATATTGCAACATGACTGAACAAAGACGTTCGTCACTGTGGCAATTTGCAATCCCGTTTTCTTTACAAAAACAAAAATCATTTGTACTTCTAAAGGTCTTAGCAGCTTAGTCATTTTCAAAAGCTTTTTTCAAAGAACTGGCAAATTAACAATAGTTTGCAAAATTTTCTATTAATGCAAATATTCTTATTGCCATGGTTAATCAAACAGTAAACGATTTCATTAATTTCATCCATGAACGATGATTTTTCTTTTGTAAAATATTTAAAATCACGCTAAAACTTATTTAAAAAAATTCTTACAAAGCACAAATCAAAGCGTAGTTATGATAGTAACTGCAAATTTTTCATGAAAAAGGCCTAAACACGGTTGCAACGATTTTCAAAAAAATTGCAATCTGTAAATCTTAAAAAATTTTGCCGAAATTTCAAAAAGTTTAACTTATATTGAATTATTTCAATAAAAAATACAACTTCGGCGAAATGGCCATTAATTTTCTATTAAACGTTAAAATTTCATGAAAAGTACGACGGTAATTGCTTCGATTTAGATAGAAAAAAACCAAAAGGAAACATTAAAGTTATGTCCCTAATTTTTTCTTCAAATTTTATTGAGCTACGAGCATTTTATCAACAATTTTACAAAATTTTAAACTGAGAGATATTTATTCCGAAATATCTCACAAAAAGTTCATTTATATTCAGAAATATTCAAAATAAGAAGCAAATAACCATCGACGTTTTTAACCTAATGCTGTTCGGCAGACAGGTTACTGCCAAATCAGGTTTTAATGTGGAAGGAGTTGTTCGAGGCTTTTGTTTTGGATTAGTATGGACTCATCCTATTTACTATTCTGTTTAAGTATCTCGAAGACGAGGATTCAAGTTGGCACCGTTATAAAATTGAGCAAAATATGTGTATTCGACATAATGTGACGTACTTGCAATTTACAGCAAGCATACAATGCCGAGCAGAAAGTGTTTTGAACACCCCAGTTACAGACTTATGAATTCCAACCAAGATTTGCCATCAGGGAATTATGTTTGTGCCTACACAAGGAGGGCATTATATAAGGAGCTAAAAGAGACTTAGTTGGCAGAAGCTGGGGGTACATCGATCAGTGAAAAGCCAAACTGCGTTAGGCTTCGACGGTTACGGGGATGAAACTGATGTTGGAAACGATGTTGGCCATTATCGTATTTCAACTTGTTGTTCAAGTCTTTAACCTTCAAGGGTGACATATACCTCACTGAGTACAGTAACCTTTTTATTGATTGCATATACTCTGACAACTGAAAGACCGCCAAATAGGGGCTTCGATGCTCTAGCTATGTGAGGGCATTAGAATATGATTATCAATCAGCAATGGGAAGATAATTGCAATCCTCTGACCTGAGTCAACTTGGACAAGAATTGCTGATAAGCAACAGCATGTAGTAACTGGCTCGTCCCATCGATCTCTTGCTCACATAAAAATTATTACTGAAAGCATGTCCGATGACGGTTGGTTAATATGGTTCCTCGTGACAAGGACTGGAAAATCTGTTACTTTTAGAAATGTTTAAAGTTGTTGTAATTCCATACGTTTGTTATCGACATTCGAACTTAAAACTAGCGACGTTGCCACACAATACTGTATTAAATATATTTTTAAGTTACAGTATGCGACGGGTACACTTATTCTTCAGTTTAAATCTTTTTTGTTCATAAATTTTGAGTTAGAGGTAATGTCAGTTGGAATATTTGTATTGTAGGAAAGGTTTTAATTTTATAGATTCAGCATATGAGGATTAAACCCGCATTGTCTTTGCGATATTGGAGTTGTTTGACCCTTAAAGCCGATCTGGCCAATATCCTTACAAGAGCGAGAGAGTATGGATATTAGGCCTATCTTTTTTAAGCTTTTTTATAAAGGGACTAGATTTTTCTTATAAAATTGTAAACATTAGGTAGGCTAACTTACTTTATCGTTGAAAGGCATATGAAATAGGCCTCAAGGTTTATCCCTCAAAGTATACTGTACACTTCATTGATTACTGAATACTTATTTCCTTATCGCTGCATCTATGGGGGATCTTGGTTTTTAACCCTCATGGTCATAGTCGGGGTTGCCTCAATTTACTAAAAAAGAGCATTGAATATATTTAGCGTCGTTTCAGATGGAGATATTTATTATTATTTTTCAATCTTAAACATTGAACCAAATTTCATAGTGGAAGTGTGTACGAGGGATCTTGAATTTAATCCCTCGATCATAATGAGGGCTTCTTGAAATAACAAAAAGATCACTCTTCTACTCGTCACCTACGGGGGATAATAAATTTTGACCCTCATAGAAAATTTTTCTTCTTTTAAACGGATTTTTGAAGAACAACTCGACTTACGAAAATGTTACAAAAATTAGCATCAATTATTGTTAGTTAATTACGTTTCTTTAAAAATAAGGAAAGCAGAGCAAATTACAAAACAGGTTTCGTGGATGTTATTCATGTTTAAAATTTGTTATTTTGACCGATATATTGTCTGTTTTAGTAATTCGTTTGAAATTTTAGCTGACCTAATAAAAAAGTGATATTTAAATATATTTCTTCAATTTTTTGGCATTTTGGTGTAGGTGTCTGGATTTGTAGGATTTGTTTAAGTTTTAATGAAGATTGTTTTGTCAACGAATGAGAACAGTCCAGAATAATCCTTATTTTTAACGGTCAGAATCTTTGAGGTACATTCTGCAGCTTAGCAAGTAAAAAGACATTTTGACGAACCCTAATACTTCCATAAAAGTTCATAAATAGTCAGAAATATTTACATATGACCGTTTGCAATTTTTTGAAAATCCCTGCAACCCTGTTCCTATCAAAAAAAATTTTGAATGCGCATTATTAGCTAGGCCTACAGTTTAACTTCGTATTCATCTAATGTACTACTCAAATGACAATTTTCTGATTATTTTCCAATCTGTGCACTTTTACTAAAGTGAAACTTTTATTCAAAACGAAAGCGTATAATAGGGACAGTTTAGCAGTGACGTAGCACCAAAGAAGCAGGGGCGATCCCCATGGCTCTGAAAAATTCGGAAATTTTTCATTTGTAACACCAGTCATTTACAAGGTGATTTTTCCCACTCTCCGTTAATTAAATTCTGACTTCTCTCCAACACCAGCTCCATACTTAAAATACTTTAACCTCCGGCGCGCTTTGTGTACCTTAAGTGCAACTCATAATGCAGTAGTGTTCGCTCATAAAGAGCTTTGGTATTTTTTCGGAGCTCTTGAGATCTATGAAAAAACCCAATATTTGCTATACGTGACACCATATGATCCGTTGTCAACTACAGTGCTTTTTCAGTCTTTCGTTGAATTCCAACCTTCCTCCAATATAAGCCCTTGATTTTGAAATGTTTTGTCTACAAAGACAAAAAGTTTTGGGAACTTTGAAAATCGGAGAACCTAAGTTCGTAGGCCTTATATAACGTGACGCAGCCACAACAATATAGGAACTGTAGATTCTTTAGTAATCACCCAAATGTTCAAAGTTCCTTTACAGGTAACGCAGAATTCCAAGCGTTTTGCAATACATGCTCCATATCTCCAAATATTTGTGTAAAAATTAATTTCATGCGTCCCTTACACAGCGGTGTTCACACTTCATAGAAAATATCGGAAGTTATGGGTGATTGTCCCTTTTCCCTGAAAAAGTTACCCCCTGCTGCTTAGGTGCGTTTTATTGTACAAACCCGAGAAAAACCATTTTCGGTTGTCATTTGCATACCGTGCTGAATGCTCTCATATACACCTATCATCAGCTACCTGGCAACCTATATTCCTTAGCAGAGGACATAGATGTACTGGCACTGTTGTCTAGTGTATGCTGGCAAGCAGGAAACGATGATTCAATGCGCCGTTTTGATTTGAAACAATGAGTTATATCATACATATTTCCCTCTTTACCTTTTTTCAAACCGCTCGTCATTGTAACAAAAAGTGAAAGGTTTGGTTTAAATATCTACCTTGTGATCAAGGGCTCGGATAAGGTGCATTGTCCGAAAATTGCTCAGTCCCCTACTCTAGTATAGCTCCTACGACACTGGATTTTCTGGTAATTTTCGCTAAAATTTCCTTCCGATTCTAAAAGCAAATGCGTTTTCATATTAATTTCTTTATGTATTTGTCTGTTTTCTTAGTTTTAGATATGCAGCTATCATTCTTCATCAAAGTTGATCGATATGTTCCCCTTGGTCTCATTTCAAAAGCTATTTAGTGCGAATATACGCATCAATATCTTATCTTATCAGTCTGATTTGAAAGGAAATGTAAGAATATGCCGCTCATGTCAACATTATTTCTTAGTTACACAAAAAAGAAAGGCCTTTCACATCAACACAACATTTAAGAAGATACGAGCACAGTTGATGCAACTTCATTTTAATAAAATATTTTGTACTGCCCCACAGTTTGATGGGATGATTTGTGTATGTTATACACCTAAGCGACAAAGTAAGTTACAGACAGCTTACCCAGAAATTTCACTTACAGTGAAATCGATTTGAAGAGAAAGTCACGAAACCGAACGGAAATTGGTGAAGAAGGAGGGTGTACAGGGCCTCCCAGCGATGAACAATAGTAACAGTCATATTCAATGTTTTAACTTAGATCGCACCTTAAAAACATTACATTGTGTAACAAAACATCTTACACAAAAATAAACAACCAAAGTAGACGAATACCACTGTGTCTACAATGCAAAATTTACTGTTTACCTTTCCGTCACTTTGAACATGCCTAGACAAATTAGTGAGCAAAATAAACTGTTTGCAGGTTTCTTTACTATTCAATAGGAGAGACAAAATAACACGGACTAGGTATAAAACATGAAAGTTATGACAATGGTCAAATTGAAATTTTAAATTGGTGCTTTTTTCCCTACAGTCAACCAAGTCATGAAATATATTGCAAAGCGCGAAGCAAATAAGGTTTAATTACAAAAAACATTTTTATTATGTTCTCGAACAATGTGTGCGAGCGAGTATCTAGAACTGCTAACATGTTTAACTAAACAATGTTGTTACAACAAAAAACTTGAAATATCACTTTAAATATTTGAGGGCATTTCCCAAACTTTTTGTTATGATCAAGTTATATGAGGAGATGTTTCACTTGTTCTTGATATGGAATTCCACATTGAAGGCAGTCAAGTCTACGCCCAAACTTCAAATCTTGTAGTGTAGTCTACAGAAATTCTCAATTAATACATTCCTTTGATTGACATCAAATTGAAAAAAAAGTGTCACAGAGTAATTTAGCATATCACACAGCATGTACTGTACTGAAAGTGTTTCAATTACACACTGAGGACCTTGTGTACACACCATGAAGCAAGAACGTGAGATTTTGTATGAATGAGGATAACTTTTGGACATTTGTGGGAGGGGCTTAACTTGATAGGTTATGAGAATTGGAACTGTTTGGTGTGAGATGATTGAACCTTTTTAAAAGCTATTTATGTTCAAAAGCAAAATTAATGGACGGCCTAAGGATAGATCAAGTTGTTTAATACTTTGGGAGATGCGTATTATAAACCCTTCTCCAAATAGGAATTACAAAGGAGTTTTGGTAAACATAAACAATCAAGGAATTTTTGTACACACATACAAAGGAATTTTAGTACACATCAATTTTAATCCTTTACTGTGGTTAATCAAGATGTACACCAACATTCAATACCATAATCCTTTGTAATTACTGTTTGGAAAAGAAGTTATCGTGCGCCCATTTGGAGAATAAACATCCACAAACATACGTTATCAAAATGGCGAGAGGTATGATGGGACAATATAAGCTCATTCAATCCAACTATTGGATGGCCTAAAACATTCGAAAAGTGTTACACAATAAAATTACGTCCTGACTCCTAACCTTTAGAAAGGCTGACATAGATACTTACACAATGGCCGTTTGTTCAGAGTCCAGTCGGTGTAGGACTTGATCACTGAATGAAGTTTGTGTTGACAACTAACCCTCGAACCAAGTTTTAGATCTAGGTGCAACATTGCCCCCATCCTTATAAGATTCTTCCGAAGGATACCTTTTTATTGAAAACACCATTAAATGAAAGGTTTCATTTCAATATGATATTCAAAGGAGAAAAGTATTTTTATCCATTGTGCACTCAGTTAACAATTTACACTTGTCAAAACAAAGAATAAAAGAACATGACGTATCATAGCAATCTGAAGTTACAGATGTGTTCCCATTGTTGAGGGTAAAGATGCATGTGATATTTGGTATGACGTATATTCTGGTAAAATGGTACACTCTCCAGCCTGAATACTATTATCCTTCTTCTTAATCTGCGGAAGAAACGAAATTTCTTGAAGAAAGAAAATCGTCCTGGTGAACATAAGATATCCTGAATGGATTTTGACAACCCAAACAGCTTTCAAGGAAATACCCTCACAGACAGTTATCACAGACATTATTTCAAACAGTCTTCGTCTGATGTAAGAAAGTCTAAAAAATGAAAACTCCATTTACGTGTCCCTTCCAGACAGTTATGGATCCTTAACCGCAACACATTTACCCGCGGCTAGTTTTTTGCAGAAAGTCATATAAAAAATGGGGTATATTTTCTTTTCTGACGTGCACTTGTGAAGATCAATGCTTCACAATGTATTACAGTACAAATTTACCATTATTTTACAAAGAAAGCCCGAGGAAGGTTTCTGGAAGATAACATGTGAAGGATTAGAGAAAATATTGAACCTTTTTCCATATAGAACTTACAATCAATTCTGCAAATAGTTACTGAATGTGATAAGGTACTATCTTTCGACATGTTCTTTAATGAAAAACGAGACAAAAAGTTTTAAGTTGTAGGTTTTCCTAACAAACAATGCACATACTGGCTAGTACAGTTTACAAATGTAAAACTTTTTGTGCAAAAATTGTGAGAAACATGTGCGACCTTTTAGTTTTCCAAGATTAGTGCATGGTTTTGTACAAATGAATCATTCTTAAATGTAAGCAAAACTGTCAGTTCTCCTAAGCGGATTGCCAGTTTCACCTGAAAGTAGTATTGACTCCTGAGGTAGTGGGGTCTGTGTTGGCAATTCGCGTTTCTCCATGTGTTTCGACAACCATCTTACATGGAATAATTCATTACATCTCAAATTCCACATCAAAGAGCGTTTATATGACAGCCCGCTTTCGTCAAAGTCTGCCAGCTAAGATTCTCAAAGATCAGGTTCATGAAGTTGGCATTGTGGTCGTTACCACTCATGTCGCTCAAATTGAGGGGCAAAACACATATGAAGTAGGTAAAATAGATCTTAAGGGACCGTTAGGCGTCGTTTTCAGAGTAGAAACTGACTACTTGTTCTTCCTTCATCAGCTTGCAACCATTATACTTTACAAATCATTCCACAATTTGTGACGCTTCTGGACAACTTCGTCGCAATTACTTGCGTCGTATCGGGTAGCATAGTATGAATTTGGATTTTTACAAATTTGTTCTGTGATATTTGTCGATTTTCCTGGTTTCTCGGTTGGAAAAGGGTTCCTTGAATCTATAAGAAGAAATAAACCTTTGGCGATAAGTCAACTTTACCTGGCGTTGCAAATATGCGCATCACTGCAAGTATACCAAAACTAAAACTTGGAGGTACCTAACAAATACACACGTGTGTAAAGTATCTTTCGTTAAAAATAATGCATCCCTAAGGTGCGAATGTTTCTCATTGATAAACAAATATGGTGACGCTTCATTTTGTTCTTTATATTAAAATACCTCATATCAATTGAAAAGAAGATGTGTTACAAGTCTATCTCTCTTTAAGTTTCTCAAGTGTTTATGATTTGTAATAACTTAGGTCAATGACACTAAACGATACAGTTCACGGCATCACGAACGGTCCTTTAAATTTCAACACCCGTATCCTATCTTCATAAAGTTTAAACTTTCGTATCATCAAGGAACATACTTGGGCGCCTACTGGCTAATGTTCGAAGATGGTGCATGACTCCTCTTACATTAAACGCAAATTTGCTATTCCCATGAGTGGTGCATCCGGGGTTTTCAAAAATGCGTCATTTTAAAGGTCATACAAAGAATTGCATGATACAAAAACATAAAAGTCCAGTCCTTGTTTTAATGAAGTAAACGAGATAAGTGAATTGGAATGGAATAACTATCATGTTTATTTGTCCCGAAAGTGTAAGAACCTTCGCCGATGTAGGGATGTTTTACTGTTTTTATTGAATAAAGGAAGTAAGGTACATATTGTGATTAAGACGAAAAAAAAATCAAGGAACTTGGAGAAGAACCAAACACGCCGCCGTTAATCAATATTACTCTCATTGGATGAACTGTCACAAAGTGCACAGAAGGAGGTTAGGTCTTACAGCTGGGGACATCCATAGGATACTTCATCAGAAGCTTACTGCTGGAAACATACAAATATACAAACGTTTATTATAGCGCAAATTCCATATGATCAATGCGCTACGAACACCGGAATAATAATTATAGAGACCAAACAACAATCAAAGAAATAGGTGAGCTTATAAGCTGTTTTTGAACAGTGCAATAGATTTGGAATATAATAACGTTTTTTCCAATGTGGAATAAGTATTTAGAATAAATAACTCATGTACTTTGAATGTGAGTAACATTGCTGTCCTAACAATCGAAATTAACTATACGAATTTTCAAGAATTGTAAAAGGTAGGTTTTTAAGTAACTTGACTTTTGCTGCCTTTGCTTCCCTTCTTATAATATTTTTTTTGAGATATGATTCTTCATGATGCGCCATGCCGTACTTAAGGGTAAACATTGCGCTTGTTACACAGAAAATAACGCATCTTTGAAATCAAAGTTCAAGGCTAGAGAATGATAAGTCTTAGGAAATGAGGTAGAGGCATGGTGGTCATTTAAATGTAACGTTATATTTCATAAAAATGTGTTTTCTCTCTTTATGACAGGTTCTTGGCAGTAGGTACTTTCGTTAAAGATAGTGTGATCCGGTGATTGTCGCCATAAGGTACGTTGGATGAATTTGCTCCAGTATAAAAGAAAACTTATTTCGGCAATCCAGGCGCGGATCCGGGGGGGGGGGGTAAGGCTTCAGCCCCCCTTTTTCGTCACATCAGCAATAAAAAATACACTAAAATAAGCATAATGTTTATCTACGAGGGGCTATTTCAGGCTCATTTTTTCCTTACAACACAAATCCAAATACACGAACCTCGTATGATATTAATCCCGGGTGAATATGCTATCTGCTTATTTTCCTACCGCCTTGCATTGGCCACAACAGGGAGACTGTTACAACTCCCTGGCCACAACAGGGAGCTGCACCTTCGTGACTACAACAACAAGATTTGAATAATGTGAATTGCTGTTTGCAAATTGACCTATGTCATCACGTTATGAGCCCTACCGAATGAACTAGGTTCACACAGTCGCATGTCAGCCCATGTGTACAATTTACGGTAGTGGCTGTGAACAGTCGGCACGTTAGTTTTCTCTCAGTTTCCAACGGTGGTTTATTATGGTGAATAGAGAAGGGCCGGGTGTGCAAACTTTACATTACCGTTTCATTTAATGGTGTATGGTTCATTTCATCAGGCTATTTTCTGATCATTTCACTTACTTATTTTTTTCATTGAAGTATAAATATTATTGCAAACGAAAGCTAAAAAAAGTATTGCTTAGATTTTACCTACAGTTAGTGGGAAATGCCGTTTCCTGCGCTCTCTTAGACATTGTGGTTTTCAAAATTTTCTGTACGCTCCGAGCCAACAGATAGTGCTGCTCCACTTGGTCTTTCGTGCAGAATTAGATATTTCATAGGCGTAGAAAGCGGGAGGCTGGGGGCGTCATCCCCCAGTAAAAAGGAGGGCTGAAGCAAGCTTCCGACCCCCAATTCTCTGATTAGAAAACCCCTTTTTTCATTTTTCAAATCTCAAAAAAGCAAAATTTCGGCAAATTTTGTAACTGTCTTTCATTGAATTCCAAATTTTCGTCAATGAAAGCTCTTGAATTTGAAATATTTTTCCTAAAAAGGACAACAAAGTTTGGGAAACTTGAAATTTCATCGGAGAGTGTTAGTTTCGTAGGTTTTAGATAACATTATGTAGCAACAACGATTCAGTCGTCGTGCAATCATTCTTAGATTTGCAAAGAGTATATGAAGGAAGTGCAGATTCTTCAGTGATCCCCTAACTCTTTAAAAATTTCCTTACAGGAAACCCAACAATCCAAAGCTCTCTGCAGTACCAGCTCCATATATACATACATACATTTGTTTAAAAGGGACAAAAAGTTAATTCGGTAAGATTCGCACGAAGCAATGCGTCCACGATACAGTGGTATTCACACTTGAGAGAAAATTCGGAAAACGTAGCTACTACTTACAAACTCGCGAGTCCGGCTATCTGGAGTCGCGATTCATGATCTCATCAGATACCTTTTCACCCTTTCAGTGGAGTAGTGTGTGTAAACGGATTCTTTAGTCATTGAAGTGTCAAAATGTTATCAATGATCAACGTTCCCAGAACACTGACTTAGCGTCGGGAAAGAGGGGCGATTGCCCCTGGCTCGAAAGGGTTAAAAATTACAAATACAGTGCGGTTTTTCCAACTTTTCCTTTAGAAAATTCCAAATTCTTCCTAATAAAAGCTTCATATTTGTAATTTTTAGTTTTAAAAAGGGAAAATTTTCCGTGCGTTCCGCGCGCCCTAACCTGCAACTCTTTCTGCAGTAAGAAGTTGCTTATAAAGCAGCCAGTATGGCAAGCTTTGCCGAGCAGCTACAGTGCAGTCTTTCTAAAATTTCCTTCAATAAAGGCTTTTAATTTTTAAATATTTTATATTAAAAAGATAACAAAATTTCCGGAACCTTTTGAATGTCGCCGGGAAGCCTTAATCCGCACTCCTTAGATCACATAATATAACAAGAACGACCTTCAGTCGACATGCTTTCTTACATATTTGTAACAGGAAACACAGATTCTTCGATGGTCCCCAAATATCCAAATATTCTTACTGGAAACCCTGAATCTAAACTATTTCTTGCAAAACAAGCTCCATATTTACAATCGTTTAAAAGGACCCAAGTTTTCGACGTGCGCATTACAGTAGTGTTTAAACTTTAAAGAACAACAAATACTTTTTTTTTACTAAAAAACGTTCTTGCTCGTAGAAAAATGCAAAAAATTTTCAGCATCAAAAGAGTTCCTTTGGGTCAATGGGGGTAGGGTTGCTTCATACGCCTCTGAGACATTCAGACTGTCAGACAGAGAGTGACGGTACGTCCCTATTACCTGCTTCCTCTAAGTTCCAGCCTCCCCCCCCCCCTTTTTGAAATGTCTGGATCTGCGCCTGCAATCTTATTTAAAGGTACGAGCATCTTTTAAGCTTATTTTTAAGGACCGCCCCCTTGTTCTTTAAGTTAAGACCGTCACCGTATAGATCATATGCAAATGATGTCACAAAGCAAAACGAACTCCCTCCTCTGGAGGCAAAACAAACCAACTCCAACAAATGCGGACAGCTGATTCTTCAACAAGTCGAATACGCACATAATCAGTTATACGTTATTCGTCGAATATTTTCGGCTTTGTGTAACATCTTTCTCTGTCATAGCTACAGAGGAAAAGTTCGATTAATAACATATTATGGCGTAATTCGCGCGTGCAAATCGATGTTAAGATGAAGTGAATAGTTAAAATATTGAATAAATGAATTTTTTCACGTAAAAAATGTTATGTATGTTAGTGATTATTTTTATGAGGCATATAGGCATTTAACCTTTTAACGAATTAAGCAGGCATTTGATACTGACTACCTATCATTTACATTGTATTGGGGGATTGCTAGTGTAGTGCCTCGTATACGAAGAACGCCAGTTTGCCAAGACAACAACATTACAAGTGATTCTATTTTTAACGCACCAATACCACGCATTCTAGCTCCACTTTTAGTGTATACTTACAAGTAATATTTGTTTAGTTTCACAGCTGTTTCAATTGCACTGGACAAATGAGGTAAGCTGTCCACCCTTGAAATGTAACAGAGAACGACTGGCGTGATTTTTGTTGAAATTCCCAGGTATACTGTCTTCAATGCTAAGTTTCTTCATTTCAGTTGAAACCTTTTCACCGGATTATTCCTAAAAGTAATTTGTTGTATGTATATGATGAATTATAACTTAGTTATTGCCCCTTTTGCACTATTGCCAGCTGAACCATTGCTGCTGGGAGTAAAATTTACAGCAAACTTAAAGTTGGACGCCGAAACATTTATTCTAAACGAACATGCGACTCACCGAGACAAAATAGGTTTTGGTTTAGTAACAACTCTTTCACGCCTACAACATTGTAATTCTGAGCATCGAGTATTGTATTTATAATTACAGAAGGAACATCCATCCACCTACATGGAAGAAATTTATAAACTTATGTAATACTGTTACTTATGAAACCTTGTTTATACTTATATTTTTAATGTCACATTTGCAATAGCCATGGAGCGTTATGTTTACTCCAAGAGTCAACCTGCAACAGGGTGGACAACGCTGATTTCCAAACACTTTTGCAGAATGACCCCATTAATCTCACCAGTGATAATTGTGTGTTTTACATCAAAAATAATTTTTAAATGGTGTGGCGCAGGAGTTGCACAAAGTGTAAACATTTTCCTAAAAAAAGCTGACAGTGTGCAAATTTTTAATTGAAAGATGCGCGAAATAGAAGGAGGGAAAATGGGACTTTATAGAGTAACTCCGTTACGTCACTCCAAAATTTATTGTAGTTTCATTCATGTTAACAAAGAAATGGAATCCCGGCAGCTTAAAAACAGAATTGATGAGGTGATCGAGCTTAGCCCACATTTGCTTCATGATAAAATATTAATTCTATTTAGTGTACATTCTGCCCCATGCAGTCGCGAGATCGATGCTTACGGAAAAACATAGCATTCGCTCATACATTCCTTCGCATGCTCTAAGCCACTCAATGCCATAAACGTAAATGGTCTAACGGGTGGTTTGTTGGATGCCAGGCCTCTTTAATTTCTATTACAGCATAAGTGAATTTCGTTTGTTTTGGAGTATAGTTTAGTGTCTTCCACTCCTTTCTCGGACAGCAATAATCAGGGAGGCCAGCATTCATCACTATTGATGACTATTATGAGTTTCGCAAATGCACGACTACAAATTAGAGAAATTCATTTATGGAGTGCTAGATGATTCTAAGGTATACAGAGTGGTGTAAGGATGTCGTGTCTTTGCAGCGGCTGTTCATTTTGTCCACCTGGGTACCCCGCTATGTGTCAATACTTGTTATTATTCTTGAAACCCCAACAGAAGTGAGGAAAGTGCCAGACTGGATTTTTTGCATGAATACTTACATAAATAACTTGTCACATGTCATTAGAGAAGGTACATTCTTCACAAAGGCTGTGAAGTTGTTTCTTCAATTTATCAAAGTCATATGGCAGGTACTTGTGCTCAGTTAAAATGTACAACGGCTATAGGTTCAAATTGTGATGGAATTCGTTAACTTATTTGTAAACTGAAATGGGAGTATTTCGCATTAATCAAGTAGATTGTACGTGTGAAATGCAGTTTACAATATCCCTTTGTATCAGATCAAAAAGTAACAGAATGATTTGCTAATTCAATCCTATTTGTAATAGAATACGGTTAGGAAAAAAGATTATGAGGCATACCATTTTATTTCGGGAGAAGTGTTGAACTTCCCTTAATACCGAATGCAATTTTACAATTATCCCTGTTACGCTGAAGAAAAGATTTTGTCCCCCTTTCTCGAAAATATACCAAACATGTTCGGCAAGACTGTGCGTGCAACGGAAGTTTCCTCATAAGTAACTTTTCTAACTGTTCACACTTCCCCTGAAAAAAATACGTCCGTTATCTTTCATCAAGTAAGCTCAACAATCTTTAAATATTAGTATGAATATGAATAATAGACCTAATACTTATCAGTGTTGACTTGGAAAAGTTTAAGCCACATCATAAATTAAAACAAGGAAGCGTGCAGAAAGAAAATGAACGATTTCATTTAAAGTTATTCCTTGATAATAACCTTTAATGTTGTGAGAGGATACGGATGTTTGTTTTGCCATTTTATTCTGTTCAAGGTACACATGGGAGATTTAAATTGACGCAGTAAAAGTTCTACTTAAAAATGAGTTTAGAATAATCGGGTAAATGTGCACTGTTTAAAAAGGTGTTTCTTGATTGGTTGTTGCCATTGTATTGCATCGATTAAATTATTTGTAAGGGTCAGGGATTAGGTTTGGATTAGACTATCGTTAGCCAGTAAGGAAATTTCTTGTTAAACAGTGCGCATCGCCTCTAATAATCTAAACTTGTCCCCTGTAGTCCTCTGCGTTCTCCCATCAGTTAGTGGGAAGATTATTTCAACAAGCAGAACAATTGACTTCCTTATCTTTGCTTATGCTTGGGTGACTTTCAACTACATTTAGTATTTGATTTCAATTCAGGGTCCCCTTCCAAATGCCTGATTCTCCGGTTATGTGGTCAATAGAATTCTAAAGCAGCTGTGTTCGTAATGTCATTATGCTGTAATGCTGAGGCAACGATTTATGACAACAGCGATAGAAAATCCATTTGACAATGATACTTGCCTTGTACATACTGTAGTGGAAAGGACTTTGTTTTGCATTTATTTAATGTAATCAAAAGGAACACGTCGAATATGGGTGAAACCGTCTGATAGGTCCATCATAAAGATATGAAGCTTCTATAAGAAATTGTCGATAATTTGTTATTTTGATCAATAAAATATGTCGTTTCGAGTGATACCTTTTTCCAGTTGTGTGGTAGTAATGTCAAAATTTTTAAATATACACAATAATTTTGTTGATCTCATTTGCCAGCCGTTTTGCCATTAGGATGCACAAATCACCAAAATATACTTCCTCATAAATTCAAGGAAACTGCTAGATTTCATAGTTGTTAGAATTGAAAACACCAAAATGACAGCAAAATGTATTTAAAATTGACACTCGATGTTTATATATAAAATTGGATGATTACACGTAAGCACTATTTTAGGGGTTCATGAACTGGTACATTAGAACAACAATCAGTCCTACAACCATCACTGAAATAACGACTTATCAGTCCTTTAACCATCAGTGAAATAACAACTACCATTCCTTTAACCAAATTTTGAAATTAATGATCAGGTTGAAATCAAAGAGTCAGGATAAATGAAAAACCTCAAGAGAGCGAATATCTCTATTAATATCATATTTACTGTAGTACCTTTATTTTTTTATTCATTTCGGTTTTCACAAATCCGCTTTACTTTGTTCCATAATTTTATTCCATTCGTTCAAATGCAGGAGTTTTTACTGTTGTAGCAGTTCTTGTATTAGGATGTTTTTTAATGAAAACACAGCTTAAAAAGTTGCCAATTGACGATAAATGTTTTATACACATATTAAGCAAAGCTATGTCGTATGGTGATATAATTGCGTTTCGAAACAAAGTGACACTCTTCCCCGGCACTCAAATTTCTTAACAGTGTAAAAGAGAATCATTGACATTTTTTATGTATTTAGAGTAACACTTCGGGCCTCACTCAACTTGGAATTATGGGGTCCATTATGCACTGCGTGACAACGAATCCGGAAAGTCGACTACAATGGGAGCAATTTTCCTGATAAGTAATCAGAGGGGGAAAACGATCTCTCTCTCTATCTCTCTGTGCATCAAGTCGTTTTTCAAGTTTGAAAGAATGACTATATGTCGAGAAAATATGGTGCCTAAGAAGAGAAAGTACGTTTTGATCAGAGGAGGCTTGACATTTCAAAAGGAACTATTATATTCCAATCCGTCTTAATGACGTTTCAGGAACTTGAGAGATTTAAACATAAATCCAACCCTAGGCATTATTTCTGGTACCACAAACTCAAAAAAGCACAGATGAAGGGTATTATAAGAAGCTACTCGTCACATTCAACACAGTTCCAGATCTGCTAACCTTGTACTTACAAGCCCCTCCCACAACTGTCTAAAGACTGTCCTTGTTCGGACACAATTTCACTTTACTGATACAGTGTGAGTACGCAAGACCTCAATGTGTAATCAAAACTCTCAGTACAGTACATGCACGGTAAAATGAGCTACAGCACTAGGCGTTCTTTGAACTTGCTGTCAATCTGCCAAGAGCTGTGCCAGCATATATGAAAATCGCTACCGCTAGTAGTAATTTTAAGGATTGGTGAGCCATGGTATCAATGTCTTATAATTTCTAAGGATAGGCAGTTTCACGGATATTTAATTGTTCTCTCATATCATATCTAGGTGTAAGGTAAAAAAAAAATGTGACATTCACCTATACACCCCTGTTCTTCAGCGCTTCACCAATTTAACAATATCTTCAAAACAACACCTGTATGTCTCTGCTGCGCAAGTTAGGAAATGAAAAGCCACTACATTTGGCACAAAACATAACATAAAAATGATATTTTAATCAATCCACTCGACTTTATTCATTATTATTTTCATTTCTGCCAGTTCCTTTTTATATATCCAGAAAATATACGTTTTGCCTAACTTAATATCCCCAAAGAACAAGATCTTTTGGAAAGCGTATGGCTCATTTTCTCTCACAGCTTAAAGAAAAAATGTCAAAACCTTTAAATCGCCCATAGTTGTCACAATCTTGTGTGTCATTACCTTTAATTTTTTGGATGATGATATTATTGCTAGTCGAAAAGTGAGGAAACAACAAAGTCTCTAGATTGTCTGTTGAAAATTCATCTGATCAATGAATGGCGTGTCAGTACGTCAGTGCGCAGTAATCAACTACCCACGTCTATGCGACTATCAGTTTTATCATCAGTTTTCTCTACGCGAGATAGGTTTTCATCTTTGCGATGGTTAACAATCACTCTTACTTCGTCGACCAATAGAAATCCTCATGACTTATGCATGAAGACGAGTTTGTGAGGTATATCATTGAGGAAGTCTGGTTGCGCTGTGAGAAGAAAGCACTTCAATCGTCTGACAACTGGTCTTGACAATAGTCGTTTTCAAAAAACGGTGACTGTATTATTTATTCCTTTGTTACTGAAAGAAACTGTAGCTAAGACAGTCTAATAGCAGATAATATTGTCTGGTGTATATACAACTGTCGGTTACCTAACTTTCTTTTCCAGCGAATGAAGTATTCAGAACAAAATGTGAACCTAACTTCCTTACCATTCTAAGCATCATTGTGACGATCTTCAGAGAAGAGCTAACTCTACTTCGTTCATAAATGATAAAAAGAGAAATTATTTATTACAAATCAATCTAACCACATTTTCGGATATTTCAATTATTGCTGGGATTTTTTTTTTTTTTTTGGAAATTTTGTGTTTGGATTCGTTTTTGGATTTTGTAAAGAGATCACAAACGCATTACGAGATAATTGATTCAACATTTTAGTATGGGATCTCGCTTTCATTTACTTCTTCTTTTGCTTGGATTGTAGTATGAAAGTGATGCAAAAGGAAAGAGGACACTTGATGGAAAGCTTGAATTTTAGGTGATTATTACCGGACATGTCGAAAAGTACTTACATCTCTCGCGATGTATTGTATTTTATATATAGATGATTGCAAGATCTTTTCGGAAAATGTACCAAAGATTTACAAAGAGAATCATTCATTTCGATCAATGGTGGGTTATGATTTAACATGGGAAAATTATCAAGTTTTGAAGAATTTTTTGAAAGCAAACCATATCGAAGAGTTGGCACCGCATTAAAGTTGAATACTTTTCTAAACCACATTATCGACACTGCCCAAATGTTCATTATTTGAAAGACTTTTTTCTAACTGAAACTTTTAAGAATTACAACTGCAAGTTTCTAGCAGTAAGTAAACTTACTGACAATGCACAGGAAGGTGTTACTTAACATTCAAAAAGCTTTTCTGACGTTTGAAAAATTTTCTCGTTCGTTCCTTCGAATGCTTATAATAAAACCAATCCTGTAGAGACATCAGTGACTATTCCCTTATTTCTGTATCTGAGTGAAGTCGTACACTGTTTGCCACTACGTACATTAAAGAAGCTGAGAGATAAGAAAAAAGTGCGACGTACCTTACACAAAGTTTTGACTAACACCAGGTTGACATTAACGTCAAAATTTTTTTTTTGTGGGTTAAGAGTGACAGAGAGATCGTCCGTTTGACTTAACAAATGTAGGACACTGAAAAGCTATGAAATCAGCAATCGAGCACGATCATAACGTTTCTTCTAGCCAAAATACTTAGCAGTATTTGGATAGTTGCTAGCATGACGTTTCATCTTTAATGATCTGATTGTAAGTTGCAAACAATGCAAAAAATACAGTTTAACCGTTTTCAATGCGATTTATTGTAGCAGCCGAGAACGCGTGACCAGACAATTTTCAAATTACGGTGGTAGTGTCTCTCCTTTGGAAAGTCACGCTTCATTTGCTTATTGATAACGTCACCGACAATTTGCGGGTAGTCTTAAAGTTCCGTTTGGAATTGTTAACTGTTCAGTTTCTTATTTACATCAACTTATCCTTGAACATTGCTTAATTTTGGAGTAGATATTTATGGTGCATTACGAAAACGTCGTCTTTAGAGAGCTGTATGTTAAAATATCGGGAAGCGGCTTCTTCGAGCTGTCTAAAAATCATTCGAAATTGACTTTTGATTACTATCATACGCTAACTACGGTTTAAAAGTGAACTTTTACTTTTCAGAAGCCTTTAGTAATGTGACTACAAATGACTTTCACCGATGATCAACGTTCAGGCGGTTCCTCGCTGATTAAGCTGCAGTTTGATTTGGCAACGGACCTTGATAGTCAGGGCATCGGGGATTCAAACATGACTTCAGATAACACATCCACATGTAGTAAGGGGTTGGTTTTAGCAAATCTTGCTTTTCTTTTTCCTTCCCCATTTGAAAAATTTGTTCAGATCAATATAGTGCCCTGTTTGGCGGTTTTCGGTGTGTTATGTAATCTGTCGTTCCTGCTAGTTGTATACAGGGTTAAGCAATTTCATAACGGCATCAATGTCCTACTCGTGAACCTGGCCATTGCAGACATACTGTTTTTGATCACAGATGTGGCGCACACTCTTTCGACCACTATTTCGTCTCCTTATCAAAGGGATTTTTCTTGGTCGCCCGTCAACTGGGGATGTAATCTAGTCATTGGTGCCGTTCATCTCTTTGAGGCGGCATCTCTTCTCTTCATTGTAATTATATCTATAGACCGATATTTTGCTGTATGTAGGCCTTTTCAACATAGGCTTTCGAAACAACTTCGAACCTTTCTCTTCTGCGCCATCCCTTGGGGAACTGCCCTATTTCTTGCTGTTTTTTATAGCTTGACCTTCGAAGAACAGAGATTTTGTTGGGAATGGAAGTATGATGATGTCACCTTGCCTACCATCTATAGTACCTGTGAACCATCGAGTGACACAGGCCCGGTTTTTTACGTTTTGAACCTTGCCCCTTACTTCATATCTGTTTGCGTTAATGGTGCTTTCTACTATTGGATTTTGAAAACATTAAAGCGTTCTTACGTGGTCAATTCTCAAAGGAGTGTCGAAGCCAGGATGTCCGCAGTCAAAATGCTTGCTTTTAACTGGTTGGTGTACCTTATTTGTGTGTCTCCTAACTTTTTACTGTTGTCAGTAAACGTTTTTGTTAACATTGAGTGGTTTGAAAAGGTTGAGCCAATTTGTCGCACTCTCTTGGTGATCAATTCCTCCGTAAATCCTCTTATTTATAACGCTTTCAATTCGCGTTATAGGAAGGCATTTGTTCGGGTATTTTCATTTCGTCGCAAATCTCGACCATCTCGGGTTTCGTTCTCCGGTCATTCATCCGTCAGAACTACAAAGGTATGATTATTTTTGGAGTAAGAGATCCACATCTATATTAAACTATTGGATTTTGGAACCAGACCCAAGTGACATTGCTGCAAATAATTTTGCTAAGTTGTTTTCGATGCATATGACGTTTTTCTTTAAATGACTTTAGTTTTTAAGAAACTTAACAACGTAACGAAATTTACTTATGAGAGGTGCAAATTTATGCATTGTGTCCATCTTTAAAGGGTTTATTAACGAGGCTCCGAGTAGAGGAATAAACCAAAGATTAAATGAGCTTTACGATAATTTGGCACTTGTACCGTTCATCATCCTAGATTCTGTTTCAGTAACAAAACTTAAGTTCTTTAATGTTAGTAGAACCTCTCTGAGTCCTTAGGCAAGGGGCATTCTTTGAGATTTCAAAGGTTCTGAACAAAAACAAATTCTTATATAATCCCACATCTTTGCCTGCAGACCCCTACGACATCTGTCTAAACACCTGTCGATGAAATGCTCGGGTTGAGTTTTTCTCCCTTTTGATATATTTAATAGAATTTGGAATCAGTAGAAGAACAGGCAGCAAAATATCCAATAATCTTTTTCTACGTTTTCTAGGTTCATTATCGTATTATATCGTGTACAATGACATCATCTTACCGTTTTAAGTAATTTCTAAAAGAAACAAATTTGTTTAGTGTTGTAGTCTACATATAGTCCCTCGTCTGACTTCTGCTGCTATGATACGAAGGAACAATTACATTTTTCTTTAGTTACGACAAAACGAAATAGTCTGGATACTCCGATGTTAATTCCATAGATTTATGACGTGAAAGGGGATATGAAAGGGCTTTTGGTTAAGTTACGCGATCTGCTACCAGCTTCATTGTACATATTTTTACTTAAAAAGTGGCTAGGAATGGCTTTAGTCTTGAAAGAGTACTCTCATCTAATACAGGAAATTTTGAGTAGATCAAATAAGTCAGTTTCATGAAAAATCAACAAAATGACCAAGGCTTACGTATTCGGAGCCACGTTACCCATTTGGATAACCAAGTTTTATTTCTTTCTGTCAGAAGTCATGTTTGAATGCCTTTTACAGCTGAACATGTACTTTAGTAGAGACTCCCTAGTTTATTCTACCGTAACATTAAACCATGGATTTGTTATCCTGGTAATAACACCCTGGTTAAAAAATCTACAATTGTTACTAAGACAGGCCTACCAAGTATATCAATCTAATTTACTATGACATGGAATGATGATTTGACACACATTTTTGCTGCCTTCGGACTTCTATCTTATTCAAAAGCAGGTATACCAAAAGTAATTAATGTATGCATGAGTGCAACCCAGGGAGCGAACATGGTTTGGAAAGTCAGAAGGGGGGGGGGGAAGGGTAAGTTTCGATGAAAAGCCCTTATACTAAATTGTACCACCTAGTATAATGGGGGCAAGACTTGTATACACATTAAGTTGAGGGATGGATTAAAAGATTAATTTTCACCTATTTAGATGTGCCTTTTCTTTTCTGAGGCAAAATATTGTAGTTACCATGCAATATGTTATAGTAATGTGATGAAGCAAACTAAACGAGCTCCTGATTTCAAGTCATGATCTCAAAATCCATTTATTTAAACGTGTCCATACTCATGAGACGTCGCACCATTTCTGTATTAACATTTCAATACCTTTACATTATGGCAATCGAATAGTAGCCTGAGAACAAAAGCCTTTGATTAAAAATATGTATCACGCGTTTGATAATGAACGACTGCTTTATATTCTAGTTTTACAGCTAAAGTGATTACCCAGCAGTAAATAAAAAAATCGTTTCTGTTGTAGGGGTTTAATATTCTCCGCATAACAGTAACGAAAATTTACGGAAAGTGCGATATTTCCCCGTAGATACAGACTTCGTAGGATATATGTCAGATCCCAAGACTAGCGCCTTGTCAAACTAAATCATAACTTCACTAGTTACATTGAAGAAAATTATTTCTTGCAAACGCTATGCAGCGCAGTACAACACAAGATATGGTCTAAACCTAGTGGAATGTTATGAGGCATTTTATCAGTTAGGAAGCTGGTTTGCATAATATCCTCTTCTTATAAATTACCAGATGTTTCTCCTTTGCATACAAGCACGATAGAGTTTTTGAAGCATACTTACAACGTTTTTTGTGCGTTTTGAGTGACTGGGACTATTTAATTTAGCACAAAGACAAATATAATTTGTCGTGTACTATTGAACATGAAAGGCTAAACCTATTTCCTACTCTCACCCAATCTTGCAATTGCAAGTCGTCAAAAAGTCAAAGGAGAGTTTCCGTACTGAATGGACATCCCTGGTAAATGGTTGTTTTGTAGTTTCTTGCTAACAACTTTTGGAGAATCTCTCCTGTTAACAGGTTAATGCCGGGAACAGCATTTAAGTGTGTCATATATGGGCAACCTTTAACAATATAAGCCCTCAGATTTATGATATGGTTCATGACAGCCAGAACATTTAGGTGCACATTTTATTTACTAAGGTGATTAGTTGTGGTTGAAGTTTTTCTCCACTAGAGAGGGCGACAAGTCATTTTCATTTTTACGAGTCACAACTCAAGTCATGCAGCCAGCTGAGTGTCGAGTCAAGTTACAAGAAATTATTAGCAAGTCAAGTCTGAAGTCATTTGATTTACCTTAAAGTCAAGTCACAAGTCACATTTATTGCAAGTCCACCGCGTTAAGTCATGTATCGCATAAAATGCATGACAAATGTTAGGATAAGTAACAAGTTACCCAGCGATCATCGTGCGTTTCATTTACTCGTTGTTCTCTTGCTGTCAGAGATGTAATAGTTTTGCACAATGCAAAAAGTATAGGTCATTTAGTGTTGCTTCAAATATTATTGCGAAATTTGAAGAGCCGAGGTAGGCCATGAAGGATAAAGAAGGAAAACGAAGCAAAAAGAACGAACACTTTAAAAAAAAAAAAGGAGGGGGAATTGGAGTAGGGTAAAAAAAACAAACATAGCCCCCTAAATCGAGAAAACGGAGAAGGGCCTGCTTAGTGAGTATAGCATTCATGTAGCCAGTTAATCAAGCCAAATTGACAGGGTAAAGTAATAGCGTAATTAATGGCAGACCGTACTTGCAAAGAAAACTAAAACATCTTCGAGCGAGCATGGTTTCTACCCAATTTATCGGCAATTTCTCAATTTCGCCATTTCATTTTACATTTTCTTTACGGTTTCTAGAAAAAGTGTGAATTTTCAGGAAAACCAGGAGAGTTGCTTCGGTATGTTTTGCCAGATTTACAGCCTCATGTGAAACGGGAGTAGTGCAGTTGGTTCAACCCGTGATCCTCACTGTGACTGCTCATGCAATACAATATTTTGGCTTGACAAGACATTGTTCCGTTGTTGATCCACCCGAAGGGAGATTTTCATGAGCATTGTCAAGAAAATCCCCGCTTTACAGCCTTGTCAAGTAAAAAGTATTGTAAAATATATTGTACAGCCCTTACTCCCAAGGGTATGTGATTTGAAAAGTACCACCACTCGAGGTCCCCGACGTATCCTGTTTGTCCACCACTCCCCAGGGTAAGGAAGTCCAGTTATTAATGTAAAATCAAAACAAGTCTTTGCGACATTTTGCGTCTAATGTGCACGTAGTCTATACATTACCGGTACCAACACTTTGTACAGATCTGAACCAGTATCATACTGGCATGCATTATCTAGATTGTCAAAATTGGTAGGTAATGCCGAAAACTATTGCAGTGCACCTCACTGACAAAATATTCAATTCGATTCAATTCGAAAATTTTGCAAATTATTTTGAGTTGATGCGTCAGACAATTTCCTTATTACCCCCGGGTTATGGGTCTATATTTTATTTCTGACTTGCATTGGCAACAAGTCACCTCTTGAAAGTCCCAGTCAGGCCGCAAGTCAACGAAGTAATTGCAGTTCTAGTATCAAGTCACAAAAACCGCCTCTCTAGTAGTAAGATTTAATACAAGTATAAGATTACCGTGTACCGGCCTTTTCATAAGCCTCTCTTAATTAACGAGATCCTTGGGACCCTGTGTATGCATTCTCGCGAGTTCACAGGTAATAATTCTTGAGAAACTTTTGGTAAAGGTGACTTAACTTGAAAATTCTTGAAAACATGACTATATCTCTAAAATTCTGGAAATTCCAGTCACCTTCTTTAACAATAAAGTTGTCATTTCAAAACAAGAGAAAAAATGACTTCGCCTTTTGCAATTTGTGATCGACTGGTTATTCTGGAGTAAGTACTCTTTCGATGACATAGCAAGTTTATTGAACTATCATAAACTCAAGGGAACGTTTGCTGCATAAAAAAGGCCTAGTGATCAATATTTTACCACTGACCTTGAAACCTTCTTACCAATTATTATCATTTATCGTTAAACTTTAGGCCTAACCAGAGTGGATCTCTTTCAGAGTGGGTACAAACTCATTTTAATTTTACTAATTATTGATTTAGGATCATTCAACTTATGATTTATCAATATTTGTTACACTAAAATCAAATCTGCGTTTGAATTTAAACGAAAAGCGCTTTTTTAAGTATCGATTTTACTGAGGATCATTTCAATAATGATCTATCAGAGCACTTCCAAACTGGAATGTACTTTTTTAAGTAAAGGTTCCAGTCGGTTCCTCACGAAATGTTAACCGCATTCGCTAGAATGAAATGACGCACTGAGAAGACCCTTTCAACCACATACAAGGCGAATCGGGCGTCTAGACGGGGACCCTAGATTAGTATCAACTACGAAATACAGCTGGTAGTTACCAAAGCGTACGCAAAGATAAGGAAATCCATTGCACTGATAGCCGAAAACGAATAATCATCATCTTCCTGCTTGTCGATGGGAGAAAACAGAGGATTGCAGGGGACTATTTAAGATAGATCACCAATGTTTCTCTTTTATGTTTTTTGGCTTTTTTCGTTCATGTTTGACTTTTTTCTGTTTCTAATTTTGGGAACCGTAACTTGAGAAAGAAACCTTGGCCAGACCTTTCTGAACCTCTAATATAAGAGTGACCACGGAGACGGGGCAGAGGGGGCTTTAGAGCGCCCCACCTTTTCTGCAGTAGGCAATTTGGGCCGCCTCACATTGCTATTATTTTGTTGAACGTATTTTGGTTGTTAGGGCGCACTTCAAAATTGGTCGGCGGTCCCTGTATAACTATTATGTGCTATACTTTTCCAAAGATTTACTTCCTTCAAATAACGGCTACTTTGTGCAGTTTGATGAGACGGACAATGACGATACTTAGGAAATGTTTATAAATAGCCTAATCATTTTATAATGTTTTTCATCGCCCAGTCTATACGGACGGTGTTACGTAAATGTTGGAATTTTACCTACATCCTATTTCAATCTTTGCAACATATGTTATTTTGATCACTTTTAGTTCCCCCCTCACAAAATTTTATATGGTTCCTTAACAGAGACACGTTACTCTAACAAGGCAAAACCGGTAGTTACGGAGAGTAATAGAGAACCTCCAACGCAAATTGCCGCCAGAGGAACCACTCACCAGAGAGATGATGAAATACAGATCCTTGAACGCACGACCTCTATTTCGTTAACACTTGATAAAATATACATGACACTTCAAGACCGGAGAGGACAGACAGAGAAAATTTCTCCAATTTAAAGTAATTCTAGTATAATGAATACGGCATCTTGGTAGAGAAGCTGCCTCTCTCACGAAATCATGACAGACAGCTGCACAAATGAATGTGGTACATTTTCAGTAAGAAGGATGGTCAAAATTGACAGTTACGCTAAGGAGAGTTACTGTGATGTGGAGTGATCTCAATGTTTGAGGAGTTCTTCTTGCTTCAATAAGAATTTTTAATTTTTTTTTCTTGTCTTAAAATCTACCCCCCCCCCCCCCATCCTCTTAAAATTATTCTTGAAATTAATGTTGACTGCACCACTACCATTTCGAATGTATTATGCTGCATGCACCACCTTTATTCGAACTGAAAGTTTGTGATGAACACAAGGTAATTTGTATAATGACTTATCGCAAGTTCCAATTTCAAAATGGATTTTCAAATTCCTTCTCACTTGTTATATCAAGTTTGTTTGTTTTCCTTGGGATTCATGTCAACAGTGCCCAAAGAATGCCACTTTTGGCAACGTTCCCTCTTTTTTTTTTTTTTTTTGTTACTTGCCTTTGAACCCTTTCATCTCAACTAATTGTACCACCTGAGACATGGAGTTTATTCTTGTCCGAGAGAATGCCATTTTGAAAATAATCCCCGACTGTATGTCACACGTCAGACGCAGACGTACCTCTCAAAAAATATTTCATTTCGATTTTAAAAGGATATGAAAACCACTTCATTCAAGGAGCTGTTTTTTTTTTCGAATAACGCTCCTTGCTTCAACGCACCCTAACATGAACCCTCAACGCAGTTTTTTCTAACTTATCTTTATTTATGACGACAAATGGGCCATTCCTTTTTCTAAACAGGGTTAATACCCACCAAACGTATGAATATTTCATCAAAATAGGGACCTAAAGCTTCACTGTAATTGTATACAATACCATCGTGTTTGCATTGGTCGGAAGGTTTTCTTAGGTATAGGAAAATTATATTTCACCATCATTCATCTTTTGCGGTACATTGAAGCGTGGAAAGGTAATTTGTAAGTCAGGAGAATTTATTGTTAAGTATATTTCATCTTAATACGTTTGTGAGAGGAAAACCTTTGCTTGTTTCAGGTATTTGCAGGTAAAATAGTGGTGAGGAAATTGCTTTTGCCTAATGGCCTAAATGTTATTTTAGTATTCAACCTTATAGGCAGGTGCATGATCAAGTAATAACCCATCCATACTTTGTGTAGTTTTACTAAGTGTCAATGGTAAGAAAGCCACGTCAAAGCTCAACCAACTTAAAACTGAAGCTCTTATGAAGACCAGCTTATAGCACGGAGCTGTAAATCACATCTCCCTGCTTATAATGAGTCAAAATCTTTCATAGTAAATAAAACACTATATAGAGTGCTTTCACTGCAGGCACAACCCCCGCCCATTTTCACGGGTAAGAACTGACTTGTGCCGTACGCTCCTAGTGTAGCGATCGGAGAGGAAACTGGCGACCCCACGTGTGAATGTTGCACTAAAGACTGTCGATTTTTGTCCGGCAGTGGGCGTGGCTTACCAATTGTGACGTCATATGAAAGCACTATATTCAACATTTTTATAAGTCATTTGTAACCTAAGAGTATTTATTGCAGCCAGTAGACAACGGTACGAAAAAGCCTTTCTTTTCTTGTGGGAGTATGCATGACGTTTCATGACGTCATAGCTTATTCATACGTAATTAGATAAAACTTGCCATTTTCGAGGGCTTATATATCAGTTATTAGGTTGTTTTAAAGTAAACCAATGGTTGAATTTTACTAATAAGAAATGCTTAAATCAAAATTTTCCAATTACAGGTAACTTGAAGCATTGCAAAGTGCATTTTGGCCAAATTTTGGAAAAGTTACGTAGCTGCATCTGAATTGTTCAGAAAATTCGATTTCTGTTATTTAATATATTTAATAATAAATAAAATTTCCAATTTTAAAAACTTGCATATTCGATGGAAAATTTCTTAATCTACAATTTTAAATAAACTGCTTTTTCAACCATTCTTTAACGCAGTCAAGTTCACGGCAAATACAGGGCGATTCGTTGACCAGTGGCTTCGTGAACAAGAACCTCCACACTGTTCTCCATTGTACTGCACGTACTGATTGTGCGAAATAATTCGATGCGTACAGTATATCACGAGTGTACGTTGAGTCAACCGGTCATTTTCGTAATAATCAAATGAGGGGATTGCACTTGTTTCATGACCGACTCAAGGTGGCCCTTGGCTACGTAATGTCCATTGTATAAAATATAAATATAAAAGAAGATATGTGATTTTATTTCAATCAAGGGGTACATCAAAAATGTAAACATGCAAGTAAAGGTTCCATGGACTGCAGACTTTGTTCAAAATAATGAACTAACAGCAAATATCCGCATGATTTCTAGTAAGCAACTGGCAGAACTGTGTCATTGACTGATCTTACTCAGTAGGGAGTAATTAGGCCCTGAGAGGTAGAACTCTCAGGCCAGTTAGCATGTTTCATCCTATTTATTTTGGGAGGGGGTATTGAGTGTGGTGGTAGGGTGCTTCGTGTGGAAAAGGGCAATACTAGACTCTCTCAGATTTCCTGTTAAATGCAAGATCACTTCATGCATAAGCATTTGGGAAGGATTTTTCATATTGACACTGGAATCTTTATATTGAAGTTAACATCTCAGTAAATAAACCTGGAGGAACATATCAATGGAAGCAAATGATGCACTTTTTTTCTTGAATATGCCCGATGAAAAATTAGTCTTTGCCTTAGGATTTTTGTCTTAGGATTTGATGAGAAAACTATATTTCACTGACTGAGGCTGGGATATCAGGCTCTACCCCCTATTTCTCAGTATAACATGTAATCCTGCTACTGCAATTATTCTACTGATAAGTACCAGCAGGGTAGTTAACTCCTGCAGTACAGTGACTGCTTTAAGGTTAACATTGACAAGTTCTTCCATGACTGGTAGAATCTGATTGTTTGGGGCTGCTTGTTTAGGTTAGGTGGTTTGACTTTTGATAGGGTTTGGACTTCAGGGCATCTTATGGGACCTTGGCCCTCCTTTGCCCTTCAACCTGTTATGTTATGTTAATTGCTGCTAGCTGTTCCCTTCAAAATTCTAGGCCTATACAGGACTGAACTGGGCAGCAACTAGCTAAGGGTGTGTAACACTTTCCCACAAACATACCACTTAATTCATCAGACTGACTGTTGCAATGTGCAATGCTCAGTCCAGAATGACAAGCAAAAATATGCAATTCAAGCGCACACTATTTTAGTTGTAACTCTCACATTTGCCCACAGATAAAGTTTGGATTTCTACAAAATATTATTGTGAGTCATTATATCATGGTAAGAAATAAACCCAACAATTACATGGCCTTTAGGTTAAATTTGTACTTATAGATCTTCAAGTTTCATATGCAACTTATTGGTAGAAATCATGACTTGAGAAAATCACCGAAATGTCTGGAAGACTTACCTTAATTTATCGCATAAAGCAAGACTAACAAGAAATATTCTAGCAGCACATGAACTGAAAAATGGTACTAATCCAGTCCTCTGTTTATCCCCAGACTACTGAAAAGTGTAGAGATTTAGCAATGCACTGTACCAAACAAACACACATTGACACATAGCACTGCATGCACTGGGACTGGACAATTAATTCCTGTGTAAATAGGCGCGTTGTTAATGACACTAGAAAGAATGACCATGCACCTTATCACTATCGGAACAACTGTTCTAAGGATTTCACAAAACTGGTAGTATAGCGAGGGCCTGTAGCTATAGCTCAGATGAACATCATGTATTGTTATGACTCAATCAGTGTTGTATTGGTTGGCATGTATAAAATTGCATACTTACAACGTACGTTGCTGGCTCACCACTAACGTCCCATACAAACCTGTGCAAATGTACACGCAAAACTATCGAATTTCAAGTGAATTTTCTAGGCACCATTACACCATTGCATGATCATTTCCAATCGCAAAATTGATACCAATGGGAAGCTAAGACTCTTTTCTATCTGATTTTTCCAAGTTCATCTGTTTTTATTCTTTAACGAAGTCAAGTTCACGGCAAATATGCAGCAACTTTTTAAGCCTTGAAAAAGGCTACCCTATTTCGTTACCTGATTTTTCACTTACTACGATCAAACGAAAAATGTTCAAAGTCTTTCTAGGAAAATAAGACTTTCGAAATTCGAATTACCATGTTTTGGTACTTTGTTACGCCTTCTATTGCATTATTCAGCAACGTAAACCTAAGGATACATCCAGTATTAGTTCCGCGAAATGTCATCAGTTGCTTCAAATTTTGGGGGCGGGGCTACAAGAAAACCTGGTTTTCAGCTCATTAACTCGCCCGTTGTCCGATGGCTGATTGCATAGAGTCAAAGGTCAAAATGGCGGAAAGTCCGACCATGGAGGCCACAGATGTTACGAATTTGCAGTGTCTCGACCAACCAGTCGTTTCTTCTGTGTGTGCATTTTCTCTAACAGTTTGTTACTTTTTAGGGCTTGCCTGCGTATGCGGTCCAGAGAATTAGCCTCAAAGACATCGTAAAGCGTTTAAAAATCTAACTTGGAATGAAGCGCACGCTTTTTAAATACACCGCAAGTGCTTTTATTGCGCGCTCTAACGAAATCGGGTTATGTGCAGCGCATAGACGCGCTGCCACAACCAGATAATGATTGGATAACGTTTGTGCGTGCACTCGATCGCGTCCTTAACAAAACAAAAATACGCGCGTTTATGGAAGTCTGAGCACTCATTCAAGAGCACGTTCTTTTTTGTCATATCTTACGTACACACAAGTTAGGTGCAGTTGTTGTTTAAATATTAATATGGGCTGCGTGTATTTTGATCTTGTAAGTAACTGTGTACGTCTTCATAGTCAGTGTAGCACACTGTACACTTGGCCTTTTGGATATTTAGCCTAGGATTTGTAGTTCGAGGACTTACACGCGAAGGTAAGTGCCATTATCTATTCCAGGGTATATTATCTAAGGTAGACTACTAAAGCCTCAATTCGTAATCGACACCCAGGGTTTCGTAGTGAATTCTGTTGCTAAGGTAACGTCTTGTTTACTTGCTTTCCATTCACGGTTTATGCCTCGTAACAAGTCAAACGAAGACAGTGGTTAACATTAACAGTGTATTTGCCTTTATAAGCGAGGCGGCTCAGTAGGCAACTTGATACCTTTTACCTTCGCTTTACGACTCTGAAAGTTGAAAATAAATCTCAAATATTGGCGACATGCTACTAATTCGAGAATTACGAGGAAAAATACACCTCTTCTGAGGTTTCGAAAATCTCCAAAATGTTGCGGCCACATTGCAGCGGCTGACCGTCGGAGACTAAACCATTTTGTACCTTGCTCTTGCTTTCAAACTGGCCAAAAAATTTTTACAGGGCATGTATTAGACCTTGGCCTCTAGTTAATAAATACTCTTAGTTTGTAACACTCTGATAGAAATAACCACGAAGTCTCCTTTCAGTTTGATTGACAGGCTAGCAACTCATCTTTCAAACCAGCTGTTTTAATCAAGGCCCTAGAGGTGTGTATACAAGACAAGCTGGTCTAACGATGGGCAAACGAGGCGGGGGTTTAGAGGGATACGGGGACCCCCAATTAGGACAAAACAGCTTGCCGACTCGGGCAAAACATAATAAATGTTACCATTATTCCGGACAAAATTGCTCTTGCCCCCAACAAAACAATTGTTCCGTACAACTATGGGTCTTTTGCATACTTTGACGGCATACTCAATGAAAAGTACAACTTTTCATATTCTGGTTACTTCAGCAAGAGGTACATGACTTAAGAGGCACCGACTTGGAAGTATTGTCTCAATGATTTTCTTCAAACGTATCACAAGATATTCTAATTGCCAAGTTAATAAACACATTTTCATTTCACTTTCACGGGATTAGAAACATCATTCCCCAAACTTTTTTATATTTAGTATTTCCAAAGAGGATATTTTTACTGCACAATGTCAGTAAATGATGGAGATGGTCAACTTTGATGGTGGATACTTTAATTTGCAAACAATATACGCGCAAAGAGTTGTTGTTGGTGTAAAAATATTATAAGTAATATGTCGGACTGCTTTCCTAGGCAGTTGCATTTCTAGATTTCAAATGAGTTTAAAATAAGTAAGAATAAATTAGAAAAGCTTACTAATGACTGATATAAATGTAGTATTCAGCGACACGTTTCGTTAGAAATGTCAGTTTTAGAAATTTGGGTCACATTTTTCATTACCATATACAAAAAGTGAGAGGCTTTTTGTTCGTACGTTAATATTCATACTTGTCTAAATATCTTGGCATTTTTTCAATTCCAAGTTTCAATGAAATTTTCTGAAGCTTCTGTTGATTAAAGGGTTGCTTACATATAACATTATCCATTTAACGACTGACAAGGGGAAAACATATTTTTGTAAGAAAAAGCACATATTTGTTCAAAAGGGGGAACAACATATAAAAACACCAAAATCAAAATCTAATTAAGTTGAAAAGAACTTTCAATTTCACTTTCTACCATAAAGTAGTGGTTCGTTGTCAAGTTAAAGCCAAGACGTCAAATAAACGTTTCATATTTTGCCTCTCCTCATCAGCTACAGCTCGATCTGTATTTCAGTAACCATGTTTACACTTAATCGCATATCTTAGAATTGAAGGCTAATCACATAAATTAATTCAGATTAATGGTTTGAATCTACAAAACTATGTAGTGGCAAAAAATGTCAATAGTATAATCCCTTCACACGTTAAAACAACTTTAGTTTATTCCTGCCACTATGCACGTTTACAGTATTAATATTAAACGTCAAATTGCACACGAAACCGTGAGTTCTTATCAGAAAAATAAATATAGTTTAAAATGATGTATAGCCCAATTTGCCCTTTAATAAAATTCTTATTGTGTTAGATTTAGCTCAAGTTAAAGGAGCTAGATTGTAGACGTAGTGTCATTGCCACCTGCATGTCTGTAGTTTCGTTTTTTTTTATTATTATTATTATTATTATTTTTAAATTTCATGACTGAAGTAGTTTTGCTCTTTGCTTTCTAGATTAAAAGAGAAGGGAATTTATTTTTTATTGCTAACGGTAAAACGTTGACATGGCTTCACAGCTTTTAATAATTGCAACCGATTAGCAGTAAAGGTTGCAACGTACGTGGTTTTACCGTACAAATGTCCAATAATAGGCAGTGTCTAAGGACCCTGTAGCGTTTGTGTAATTATTTTCTTCTTAATATTACTGGGGCCTCGTATTTTAACAGCGTCTTGAAGACATATATGGGTTGACAAATTAAGTTCTAATGTGTCTGAAAATTTTCCTGACGTAAATAAATATACGAATTATATTTTAATCGACCTGTACTGTATCAGATGTATTAGGTACTGTATGTTTGAAAGTAAATGCTTCGCCGTTTTAAGGACTGCACCTTAAACCCAAAATATATTGAGAGATTGTATGTCAGTTTAATAAGCCAAGAATCGTATTCCCTGGATACGAAAATCATAAATTCGAGTCTGATCCCCTGACTGTCTACATCAAAATACCATGACAACAATATATGGACTAACAATTACTCAATCATATCTATAACAAAAATGATATACCATATAATACATAAATACTTCTTTGAACTTTTAATAAAGAGAATGCAACCCAAACAGCTTACTTTTATATTGCTTAATAACTGTTACATCGTTTTCAGACGTGGATTTTTTTTTCAGTAGAATATGAAGTTTTACAAGGTGCATTACACCTTTGGATTATGTGTGCTACTCTTCTTGTAAATAGATGGTATAAATTAGAATTAAAGATGACATATCGTCTCTTGGAAATGCTATAACATCTTTCCCGAGGTCTGGATGACAATACAGATAACCTTTGTCGTAACTTCAACGGAGAACCGATTCGAAACACCATCGATTATGCCAGATTATCGATAGCACATCGAAAACGTTCGCATTTTCGACGGTGCATTGAATCAGTTCGCAATCGAAGTTAAGACAAAGGTTTTTGTGACGTCATCCAGAATCCAGGATATTCTTTATTTCATCATCACGAGACGACAGGTCATCTTTAAATTACGAGATTTACAATTGCGCTTATCGTGTTTCATCACACTTTGTCCTAACATTCCACGAAAATACACACAGAACTTTGATATGTATGTATGACAGTTTTCGTTTGCTTTCACATAAGAGAATAGCAATTACGTTAATGCTATGACCTTGTCTATTAAAAATAAATATTTTATCGCACTTTAATGTTTGTCTTTGTGGTTATTTGGTGTTTACGAGATCTGGTCTCTCTCCAATGGCTCGTGTTGGTCGTCAAGGTTTAAAATGTTTTGCAGTTCTTGCAAAGTAACTGTTGCAGTTTTATTAAAAAATTACAGTACACACAGAACTTTTCCATTCCAGAGACATTTTAGATTTGTTTGAACTCATAATTCTTTTTCAAAGCTAAACGTGACTTACTTCAACAGCCAATGTGATAACTTTACCGTAAATAGTGTTCAGAATTACTAGTCATTTAGGCGAGCAGATACTAATAATTGGATATATTTAGAAACAAAAAGCCTAGTTTTCGAAACTCAAAGCTGACAATATTTCAGTCATAACTGTATTTACTATTTAACATTTTCTTTGTTCCCTATTTGACTGTTCCTTGATACTCTACATTATAAAAAGCAGTTGGGTGAAATATTCACCTGCCGATGGTCACGTATGTAACAATACTAAAGTTAGGAAGTTTTTCCAATTTTGGGTCAGCCAATAAGAGAAGGGTTACAGGAGAAAATGGTATCTAACCACGTAATTGACCCGTAAATTAAATTCAACAATTTGATACACGTTTAATCGACTTTCAGGACTGTCACATATGCGACTAGTGTTGGTGATTATTTAACCCAAATCAAAACCACCAGGTCAAGTAGGCAACTAATATAAGTTGTGGCACACCTGCACACTACCACCCTTTAATGAGATCGCCTGGCGATTTGTAATACTCAGAAAATTTCATATTCAATACCCACTCCTAACGTCCAATGATTTTATTTGGTAGCAATTCCCATCAAATATCTAACAGCTTTCTTACAGCTTTTCCCACTATATATCACGAAAAAACACCAAGTAGAAATATTCAAATTAGTTGGAAAAGGAAATCATAAACTTATGTTTAAATTTATCGTTTGCTAATTTCAATCTATAATTGGAGTACCTTTGAAACACTGCTAACATTTTGGAAGGCTTCATCCCAGAAGTGAATATAACCTTCAAATACCCTACTAGACAATATTTCTCCATGCTCTAAAAAGTTCAATACCTGAAAATATAATACATACTGTAAAAAAAATGGAACTTAACAGCGGTTATTATCATTCCAAAAGCTTTTGGTTCTTAAATTGAGCAGACTCCTCTCCGGTATTCATCAGGGAAGTTCATATTTAAAACAGTTCTTTGGCTGCATTATAGTTTAAACATGATTTAGTCTTGCTAGTAACAATCACTGTATTTTATACCAGTATATGTGGCAGCATTCAAGTGTGAAATGAAGTACGAAATTAAGGACTGCGTAGTTGATGGCCCGTTGTAGCCAACTAAACGAAGTAACCAATGAAACCAAAGTTACATCAATGTTTGGCACACAGACTTATATACATGGACAGAGCATTAACACGTACGTTCTTTCCGTAGATGGGACGGGCTAAAACAAAACAGGCACACCAAGATGGCCACCGTGAAGCTATAAATCGTCTGATTTGACGACAACTCTGTTAAATTTTGAGCAAAAGTTAAACTTGAATGGGAAAGAACATTATGTTCCTGCAATACATGAAGTGATTTTGACCTTAGCTTGCCATATGTCAAATATATTTCAAGTTTCTTGCAAAATCTAGGAATTGACTTGAGCAAGTCCAAATGTTTACACAAAATCATAGTAGACGGCCATCTTGGTGCGCCTTTTTTACATGTACGGTAGCGACAATCTACCGTGCAGTATGCTCTGTCCATGTATAGGAAAGTCCGTGTTGGCACATCACAAAAGAACTGATTCACAAAGAAAATATTATTCAGTTAAAGTAGTAGAGTAAGTTTTGAAAGTTTTGAAAATTCATACTAATTAACATAAGTATTACTTATTGAAACTAACAGAAATCATATCCTATGTAATACCATTTGTTTTGTTTTTTCTTTCAAATTTACTGAATTATAATGGAAGTGAATGACCGTTTCTTTCAAAACATGTGATACCGTCGGTTTTACCGTAACCACTGGCCTTTTTCCTAAGTAACATATTCAATAGGCCGTTACGGTTCTCCTGACCTTCTCCAGATAACTAACGTTGGCAGAAAGTAAGGGTTGGTAGTTACCTTAGTTGGTAATTTAAAAATTCATTTATAAGTTTCTATATAACCAGCTATCTGTCAAAATCATATTCAGAAGGACAGAACAATGAGAGCGTGAAGTAGCAAATGTCTAGACAAACACGTTTGAAGAGTCGTTGTTCCAAAGTGGCATTTCATTCAATATAAAGAAAGTCTGACTTCTCCTGGTTTTATATCCTTTAATGGAAATGCTGCGTTTGTTTTACAGCAAAATTCATATTTTCAAATCCTGTGTGGTCACAGAATTATGAAACATTCAAGGTAAAACAGTAAGGAATCCCTTATTTCCAAGTAATAAGCTTCTTACAGATCGAAATTATATTGTTTATTGCTGAAATGTAATTTGTTTACCTAACTTTTAAAAATTCAATTGATGCAACTCGTGTTTCTGTTTTAAAATATTTCGAAAGAGTGACATCATAATTGGTGTTTACCTGTTAGATTGAATGGTTAAATGTTGATTCCAGCTATTTTCTTTTTATGCCGTATTTGTCCATTTGAAAGGCAATTTTGAACTTTAACCTTTCCAACTTTTCCAAATTATACTTAGTTTCTAATTAGCAGCTGTTCTAAGAAGACTGGCGGATCCTAAAATATAAGAACAATATTCAGGCTCATGTGTCACCTTTTTTAAAGAAGTTATTGCAGTGCCCTTCTTGTCAGACAGTTAGGCCTAAGAAATTGGGCAGCTTAGTTTTATTGAATTTTAGCGAAAAAAATTATATTTGTAATAAGTATAACAAGCGCTATATATTCCAATAACATTGCTCTAAAAGGTTACTAAATCCGCACAAAGTGTGTGGAAACAAGTTTCGATGGATAAATTGTGTAACCCCGTACACAAATTTGACGTCACCATTGCATCAGCATATGATGCTGAATTTTAATTTAAAAAATCACTGGTTGTTTTCTCTTTCCAAGGGGTAATATATTTGAATATTCCTTCATCGTCACGTTGATCTTTGAGTTCAGCTATCAATGTAGATGTCACTGGGTTTCCAACTCTTTATATTTTTTTCTACCGACTATAATTTCTATCATAAAATCCTCTTTCTTTAATTGTCAGTGAATTAGGCTTCGATTCTTTTGGGCTTTCTCTTTATCTAATCTTAATTCCCTTGGCCATTACAGACATTTTCTAGTTTTGTCTTTGCAAGTTTAGAAAGACTTTCGAAGTCATTGCATATCGTCACATAAAACGAAAAGAAATAATGCATCAGTTGAATTTACGACCCTAATTTAAGAGTAATTACTGATTGCACGCTGATTTTCTGATGAAGTTGCCGTTATTTTTGAAATATATTAGTTTTGCAATCCGGTCATTTTTTCGAAATTAATTCCCTAATCCATGCTTTAGTTAAATGGAAAATGAATATTTGAAAGGACTGATCTCACACTGACACTTTTTAACATTTTCGTGTTGGTGTGTCGTTAAATCTTATCTAACTAACTCACATTGGCAATCTGAATTACAATGTAGAACATTTCTTTGTGAACAATCTAAGACGACGCTCCCCAATAAGTGGGTCGCGTGACCATAAAATACAAATAAGATGAAAATGTAACAAAATAGAAGGAATGTAAAGTGATGATATATTTCACATTGATTATTTACGGAACTATCCTACTCACAGTGTCACAGCATTAATAAGTATCTTGCATTTCGCATTTTTATATTTGTTTCATGATTATTAGTCATATCTGTCTCATACACTTTTTGCAAGGTAGGTAGGACTCATACAAATTCTAGGAGCAAAATCGGTTCTCGAGTAAAAAGCATTTTTGAGAGTGGTTATCTAAGGGACACCCAAGGTTACAAAATAAGTACCATAGTCTGGAAAGACTGAAACAATAAACATTTTATTGCACTGCTTTTTATATGTTGGCCAATACACACCGAAATATTGCATCTTTGCCATATTTTTTGTGGAAAAGGAACTTTTGAAGGTAATGAATGAAAAATTAAATTTTAAGCATTGCAAATTATCACAAAATATATGTGAGAAAAAGTTAAATTACACAATGAAATCACACTACAAAGATATGCAAAAACAAGATGACACGATGGAAACTTCTGATTTATATACCACACATCAAATATCAGTTATTTTGACATATGTATTAACTAATGAATTGCAAAAAATTCTTAAGATTTATGTATGGGAATCTGAGGGGTCAACATGTTATTTTTGTTCCATAAAACGTAGGAAAATAACAGAATGCTACGGTTTAATGTAGGAATAAGCAAAGAAAAACAGTAAAAAACCAGCTGGCTTAAAAGAACTAAAAAGCAAATCTTACGACAATTGGACTTTTGAAAAATTGCGGGCATATCTGTTCATTGTAACTCAAACTTCTAGGTTTACCCTTGCTTTCTATAACATTTAAATTATTAAGAAACTTACTCAAGAGGTTATAAATGCTTAAAACCATTTAAGTGGAAGTAAAGTCTTGGCCCGTAACATCAATACATAAGACTGTATGAATTAAAACTCCAGGAGTAATTACCAAAGCACACCTTAAAGGATGAGAAAATGACGTCACTTCAAGGATCATCGGTTTCTTTATTACAGCCATCGATAGTAACTCTGTAGAAGAGCGGTCATGTGCATTACTCTTCGACCTTGCTTCTTCCTATTTGATTGATAACAGTTATATCACTAAAGAATATTAAACGAAAAGAACCAGAATCTAAGACAGTCTTCTCCAAAATTGTTTTGTTAAAATTTTGCTTAGGTCTTATATCCAAACATGAAAAACACTTTCCTTTTAGGTTCCTAAAATGTTTGTTTAAATATTGCACCATATTGCATCTAATGTCCTCAAAGCAGTGAGGGAGCTAGAGGCTTTGGTCAATGGTGGCGAGAATGAGCTACAAAGGCGTGCGGAAGCAAGATGTTTAAAATCTTTTTTGGCCCCCGGGAGGCAATTCTGGTCCGTCGGAGAGGAATATTGAACTTCTGATCCAATATACGCTTCGCCACTGCAAAAAAACTATTCAAACCTCTCCGAAAAGGACTTTTTTTTAAAAAGTCCCCCGACTCTCTGGCAAAGAGCCGCCTCCGACAAGGGTTTTTTTTTCTAAAAGTCCCCACGACTCTCTGGCGAAGAGCCAAGGGGCGAAAACCAAACGATTACTCCCGGAGAAGTTCTGCTCCCTTAAGGAGCTTAACGTCCCAAATGGACAAGGAGTCTCACTTCTTCTTATTATCCAACAATTTGTCACAACTTGCAGGATTTAATGTTATTTGCCTAAATATTGCTGTAGTTCCCAAATATTGCTGTACTAAAGATTGCAAGAAAGTACCCTTAACTTAAAAAATAACCCAAAGATCTTTTTCCCTCTCTTAGTTTCTGAAGTATAGACATTTTTACCATTAACTTACAAAAAAAAAATGCTTTAAAGGGTCAAACCTCTCACCCCTAACTACAATTTTGATACCCGGGTACCGAAATTCTCAATTGGTTCAGCTCTTTGATTGACAGCTAATTCAAACGATGCAGAGTGCCAAATCTTATATTACACAGCATGAACGGTACTAAGAGTGTTTTGATTATATAAATTGAGTTTTTCTATACTCATCCTGAAGCAATAAACTGAGATTGCGTCTGGGTGAGGATGAATTTCAGACAATTGTGGGACGGGCTTCAGTAAGGTTAGGGGAATTGGTGCTGGTTGGGGTGAGAGAACTGGGCCTTTAATATTACACCAAATCGCATATAATGCCCCTTAAATATTGTAATATTATCCGAACGGATTTATGTGTTTTTCCCTCTGTGTGTACTTGAAGCATTAACTCTTTACATTAAATATGAGCTCAAATACTTAGTGGCATTCGAAAGGGAGTGGGGTAAGGGAAATTGGACCATGCCCCCCTCACAGATGCTATTTTTAAGATCCTAAAAAAACGTAGTCATACTTTAGTTACACAGATTTTCCTTAAAAAAATAGCATATGTGGCACCAGATTGCATGTAAGGACACCCAATTTCTCAAAAATTTTCAGAGGAAAGAATTTTCTCTACAAGGCCCCTCACCTGTGCCAACATTATTTTTTAATTCCTAAAAGCATGCAAATTTTGTCAAAGTCCAATTTTACTTAAATAGGTATGGACTCTGTATCTCTCTAGTAGCACCGTTTGCCTCTAAGAACACCTACCATTTTAAGAATTTTCAAACAGGAGGAACCCATCCCTTAGACTTCTTCCCCGGCCAGCATAAACGTACGAGATGGGAACAGGGGAGCGGAGAGTGTTCAGATGCGATGAGAAATAGTTTGCCATTTATCACGCATGGGATGTCAGGGGATAAATCATTAACAGAGGGGAGTTCAAGCAGTCACAGACAATTTCATCGATTCAGCGGATCTTTAATTTAGCCAAGAGTCACAATAGAGAAGCATTGGCAAATTTTCAATTCCGTGTATAGTTCCCCCGAAAAGAATCAAGACCATTTCATATAAAAGTGGTAATACATTTTACGTGGTAATTTTCTGATCACTTAGCATGTTCCTGATTTTTTTCTTATTGCAAACAAAAGCCAAGCTTAAAGACTGCATGTTTACATTCCCTTTACAAGCATGAAAACGGCCGTCTGAGGGATCGCGATCCTTTTCAAAATTTTCTCTACGCCCAGCACCAACTAGTGGTGGCGCTCCGCATAGACAGTCTTTCGGGCCAAATTACCTTTGGGGTTAGAGTAGCTCCTTTTAACTCTCTGATCACTCTGCAGTTTGCCAACTTACTTTAAAGTGAGCATTTTATTTAAAACGACAAAACAAGATAGCGACTAGTTAGATTCTTCGTATAAAAGTCTGGAAAATTTCCGGCCATGAGGGGGGGGGTCTGATTTTTAAAATTTTCTCTACGCTCGAAGAGAACCAATGGTGGCGCTCCGCTTAGATAATCTTTATGGCAGAATAACGTTTTGTGGCAAAGAAACAAACGCAAACTAAAATACTCCTGTTCGCCTATACCAATCGATGCTCTTTTATTTTGACTCCTAAAAGTATGCAAATTATGTAACAAGTTTTACTTAATGGCATAGGATTGCATGCGAAGACACAAAAGTTTCACTTTTATCCTCATGAGCATGCCAAAAATTTTCAAAGGGGAGTGGGCACCCCCTCCCTTTGACCCCTCCCCGGGACCTGCGATCTCTCAACATACTGCATCCCCTCCTTCAGAAAAATTTTGCGTGCGAGTACGCCACTGCAAATACTTCAGAAAATTTAGGGGCGTAGTAGGCTGGTGATACAGGGATATATGCCCGAACATTTGACAAGGGCTAATAAGCCGTGCAAAATTCCCCCAATGGTACAGACAAAAAGGGAAAGGACAGTTGGTGGTCCATGTTAATTTCTCTTTTGCTATAAAGTCGTTTCTGTGGTTTCTGCCTTATATTGGCACCATACAAAGCACCATTTTCGCTGATCCTTGACAAAAATTTTCACGCGCTCCTCACGCGTTGAATCTCATCAATGTTTTTTATCAATAGTGTTTCAAACAAGGTTTCAGTTCGTTATGGGCTTCGTGCTCCGTGCTTGCCGTGCACGGGGATTTGTCATATTTAGTCTGGACCAACTAGTACCTAACAGTTGAAAAAAATCTTCGCCGATGACCGTATTTCGTCGAAAATCTTTAAATACCCACACATTGTCAAAGCGGAACTCATTTTTAGGAAGATGGTCAGAAACAACATTTTATAAATGATACTAACTACACGGATGCCTTGATAAGCAATTGACATGGCTGCAAAACAAAAAAAAATATTTTGGCCCTTTGATCCACATAATTGTGACAATTTTTTACAAAATATCCCGAGTTGACCTTTTACGAAGTTAGTAATCCATTAAAAAAAAAAAAAAAACAGTAGGTTTTGCATTTCTTACGACCCTAAATTGAGTTAGATATAAGAAATATGAATGGGGAATCATCATCTTCTACGATCTAGCAAGGACTTTTTGTCCGAAATTTTCTGGTACACTTACACGCTAACTCAGAGTTTACCGTAGCAACGCCCAGACTAAAAGTCCGCCCTTGTCTTAGTCCACGAATAAACAAGAAGATGAGCCTCAATGCGTACTGAGGGTCCTCGGAGCTTAACTCGTTTTTTCCCTTGTAAGACAACTTAGAAGCCGAGTTAATTTGATATCCTGGTTTCATTCATGTATAGAACTGCCCCAGACGATTTAATCTGCAGTAGAACTGAATGACGGTCGTGAGGTAAAGAACGTGTATCATATTCCATTGAGACTTTGCTTGCATATTTGTTCCGAAAAGACTACCATATATATATCTTAGTAATTCTCACCACCAACTCTCACGGGGAAAGTTTATGTCCCTAACAACAGAATTCCGCCTACACCACCGAGGTAGTCGGAGAAGATACAATTTTCAAAGGATACACAAAACCGAGATGGTGATGGACTCACTGCGATATTTTTTACTTCCGTTCGTCAGATCTCATACAATATACTGTCTCCAGCACGTATATCGACGTTTGCTAGTTTGCAGCTAATAAAATATTTACAGTCTGTGCTTGAGTCAACTTTAAAAGTGGTGAGTTTAAGCCACAAGTGATTAATAAATGACAAAGTGTAAGTAACAAAGTGTTATCTAGAGGCCTGTTTGACTGTTTTTGGAAGTTATAACCAAATTGGAAATAATAACCACAAATTCAAAATATTCTGTAGGGACTTATGATGCACGGCTTTCTTTTGCACCTGTGTATTTAACATCCTGTAAGTCTTAACATTCGAATAAAAACTATATAAAATATCCGCGACCTGCATTCCTTTAGAAATATTCTTCAGTTTATAAACATTGATACGGAGGATATGGGCCGCCACCTCAATTAATAGGCTACTCATGGAGGTGTCGGTTGGAGATTTTTAGTATAGCCTATAAACTATTGGCAAAGCCGATTGTGTTAACACATGTCACGACTAGTACCGGACTAAAAACATCCAACTTATGTTAGTGCCTATTATAAGATGAAGTAGATATAAAATATTCATAATCGTCTTGTTTAACTTAAATCTGTTCAATTCTTGCCTTCCTATCCGATAAAAACCATTAGTTGTCCATTGCAGCTCAAATTAAAAATGTAGTTATCTCACCTTTGTAAATCTCAACCTTACATAGTGTTCTACAAGGGACAATGTTTTTTCTTTACAGAGGCTTTGCAATTACGTCACGGAACCGCCATGACGTAGGACGATTAATGCCAAATACAGGTGGCTCTGTGCCGAACGCACTGCACAGTGTGCACTGTGATATGCACGGTGTGTACAAATTCAACGAGCAAGCGCGTCCCGTATGGTTTACTACGTAATTACATGTACTCCAACATGGCCACCGGAGAGTATTATGACGTCATGTGAAAAGCCCCTATTCAGAAGCCTTTATGAGACACATTATTTTTTTTACAACCAGTTGCAATGTGCACACGATACGTTTCATATTGTTGAATCTAATTTTGAAACATTTATTTACAATTAAGTAGCATAGGCCTATTCATAATCATGTATGGTAAAGAAAATATTTTATCATACGTTTAATCCGCTGATGACAATCACAGCGGTTATCGCCAGTAATATAGTTGGGCTGGCAGACAATTTTTGCATGGACTTGGCATGTTCGTCCAAGTTGTCTTGTTCATCGCATTCCATCAGCTACAGGCGACTGCATGTCCTCTGTTTTTATTACATTTGAGCTAATTATGGCCAAGAGGGTGGGTTTATTATTTAGAGATCCATCATTTGAACTCTCTACCGAACATTTCAAAAACTAAGTATGCCAAGCGGAGGATATGAGCAAAGATGTAGTTGCGGAAAATTTATTTACAATATCTTATATCACAACTTGCTGTCGCCTTGGAATACATGAATTATTGTTTTGATTGATGCAAGACGAACGAGCAGATGAATTCTAAAGAAAATTCCCACGTAATCAGTTCGGGAGCTAACCATTTTAGGGTGAAAATGAGAATTCATCCGATTGAGGGAAATCGCCGCCATGGATGTTTATCTACACTTAATTGTGTCTACCCCTTTACAGTCGTCGCTTTTTTTATAAATTTTTATAAGTTTAATGATATAACGCAATCCATTTTCCCTGTGAAGTCATTTTTCACCAAAGAATATCAGCCTTATTATCTCATTATATCTCATTTTTTGTCAGAAAATCTAATATGCCCTCATTTCTTCATAATTCTTTTGCATTAAAAATTGCAATGCGCGTATTTCTCTTAGATATGGGGCTTTCAATACATCGAATTATTTACGTTAACGATGCAGCTATTTTACCTAGGCTAGACCATACATTGACTCTACACACTCACTGTGTCTACATTTTTCAGTATTTCGAGGTCTGCAGCCGAATGTGACAGTTCTTGATATGTGTATAGCTTACTACTTCCAGCGCATTAACCTTTCGTGGCATGTTCGTCAGTTCGTATGATAGTCTTAAGTGACTGGATAGAGAAAATAAAGGAGCTAATTGGAGTCAGACGTACTAAATGTGGTAGAATGAGGGTTGAGTAAAAAATCGCAAAAACTGAGAGTTACTGCAGCATAACAGTTTTTCTGCCTTGATGAAAAAATGTCATCTTTCCCTTTTTCGCCTGAAAAAATAAATTACTGTGAATTATTTCTTCATGTATTGGAAAATTAATATTCAATTTCAGGCCTGGGAGTTGTCAAGTCATGTAACTATGAAAACACCTTCCTCAAGAAATTATCCTTTAATAGCGTGTATTTTGAATAATGCTGTTTAGATTGTTCAGATGGCAGACCAACCATACTACCCTCAAATGATAGACTCAACCTTTTATTTAACCGCACAGATCCCTGATGGATAAAGATGATTAGAAAATTTTAATTTCAATGGGGGACGATATAACAGTTCAAACTAACGATGCTATTTAAATTATAGGCTGTCGTGTCTTGTGGTTTGCTCTTTAGCAGTACCGGCGCCAGAATGTTGAAAAAGGCAGAGGAGCAAACTGTAGGGTAAAGAAAAAAATTGTGGGAAAGTTGTCTGACGCAGCGCGAAACCTAGCCTGGGAGTGGGGTTCAGGGGAAAAAGCCTCAGGAAGTTTTGACGTTTAAGCATAGGCTTTCTCTGGATAGAGATTAAGTCTCGGGAAAGACAATATTTTCGGTTAACCCAAATCCTAACTGACATATAACTTCGGGGGAGGACAAATCGTGAATGAATAAATGTCCCCTCTTGGCCTACCGTAACGTCGCTACTGCTATCTGAGAGTCATGTGAAAATGTTTTTCTCAATTAGCTACACTCGTAAAAAAAGAAAAATTACCCATGATTGGGTCCGTATGCCACCACCTAAATTGTTGGGTTAAAAACTACCCCAGTTGGTTACACAATCAACTTTTTCGTCGGAAAAATTCACCCAACATGGATACCTTGTGACCAACGTTGAGAATTTAGGTGGTGGCAAATGGACCCAACCATGGGTAAAAGTTTACCCATCTGATTTCGGAGTAGGCCTATATGGAATTTAAAGAAAGTGGCAAAGTGTTTTAACTTGAATATCCAATGTTTAATCCTGAAATATCATGTAAGATACATGGAAGCGAAATAAGTAATCGGTGGAATTTGGTCGTTGTTTCAAAATAACTTTGGGCGACTTCTTCTGCCCTTTCAATCACCATACATTAGTCTTACTCCAGCAAACAAGGGAGGCACGCTATCCTGAAGCTTTTAAAATGCAACTATATACATACATTTAAAGTATTATCGATACTTGGAAATGGTTCCAGAATTGCTTGACTTTCCCAATTTATACCTATACCTGGAGCTGACTGTGCGGAAATGAGAAATTGGGGAACAAATCTATTCTTAAAGTGGGCAAAATTCAAAAGTTTTCGTTTCTTACGCTCGACGGCGTGCGTAATGGTAAAACACGATAAGGCTGTTATTCACACCGATGGCGATTCCCTAAGCTATCATGCGTTTTCCATAAATTGACTATTACACAGAGTAGCGTTCATTCGTTACAAGACACGAAATTGATGCAATGGCTTTCATTTCTAAAAGAGATATTCTCAACTGGACGATTGAAGTGCGCTTAGTTAATTTGAAGCAAAGCGAATAAAATTTACGTGTTTGAAGGTTGTCGCTTTCAAAGTCAAATTGCAAAGGCAAACCAGACTTTATTGGTTTGGAGAAAAATATTATTTTGAAAATTATTAAACATGTAACTCCCACTTACATTTAAGCAAGGATGTTAGAGTAGGCCTACATACAAGATTCTTCGCCTGGTTCTCTAAAGTATGTGGTGTTTATTGAATTCTGGAAGGACGTTTTGTGGTCCAAGTCAGCTTTCAATTTTGATAACGCCCACCTCTTGAGAAATTTCCACTAGTCTTTGTTCAGTTTTGTGGTGTCAGCTAACTATGGGCCTATACTTTTGTGATGTTAAGTAACAGTTACACGTTATTTGAAAAAAAGTCAATGTTGGAACCCTGTAATTTTTATGGTGTGCTGATATCTTCACGGAAAATTTCAAGAATAACAGCTCTCTCATGAAACCAACACAATTTGGTTGTTGAATCCAGGGTTGGTCAGAAAATGATCAAACTTTCCTTCTCACTTTTTGAAACGTCTTTCTTCTCTGTCTGATAACATCTAATCAATTCAGGAGCAAATGAAGCCAATTACATACACATGCAAATCTCATTGACCGATTAGCAGTGACAGATAAATCAAAATACACGAAAAGTTTCACAACATTCGGGGTATAGCTAACAAGCCAGTCAAGTACTTGTTAATTGCTTTTCACGAAGTGTGAACACAATGAAAGCATTTAGCTAACTCAGGGGCAGAGGTCGTGTATTAAACACAGATGTCAGTTTTACCCCACACCGCTTCTGATCTACTGGGGTGTCTGTATTGTATTCTCAAGAAGCAACGCAAAGGCATGATGCATCAGTCAATCAATCATTCAATCATTCGATCATTCACTCATTCATTCATTCATTCATTCATTCATTCATTCAATCAATCAATCAAGCAATCCTACTAAACGCTTGTCTCTCACTTTGCTTTCAAAGGGGCTTCAAAGTTAGACTTTCTCAACCAGAATTTCTGTTTATCAGAATATGGAAATATTGAAGCAGTCCTTCAGGTCAGAAAAGTCAATATTTTGGTATTTAATATTGAATGAAGATCTCCGAACATTTGTCTGGTTAGAAGAAATACACAGATGAACGACTAGTTAATGCACAAACAGGGGGCGCAAATCTCTGTTTGAGAGTGGGGGGCGAAAATGCCTATGATGTGCCCATGAGTACTAAACTGTGCACGCTTGGCGGGCACCGCGAGCGCGAAGCGCGAAGCCCAAAAGGACTCCTGGTGGGATCCAGGGGCACAGCCCCTGGGGGAGTCCAGGGGCGAAGCCCCTGGAAGCTCTTGTGTTCTGGCGTTTCCAAAGCTTCAGAAAAACTGTTTTTGAATGAAAAAAAACGAAGAAAAGGTGACCATATTTTTTGGGGTCTATTCAAATTTTTGGGGGGCCAAATTACGATTTGGCCCCCGCCCCCTTTTTTACTTGAGGGGGCGAAGGCCCCCCCTGCCCCCCGGGATTTGCGCCCATGTGCACAAATTTGGTGCAGATTGTGAAAAATTGTAACAACAAACTTTGATTGCCGTTTGAAAAAAGGAAATACAAGCTGTCACTTTTCCTGAGGCATTTGCCAATATTAACTTAACATTAACAGCTACATGAAATGTAATCTTCTTAAATGATCAACTGGGGTTTCATAGAAGTAAGCACATCTGCAGATCATTCAAACTCGGATAAGTGCAAACTTGTGTGAAAGACAGACTTTGAGAAGTACTGAAAACGATAAGGTTCTGTGATGACGCACTCTGATCGTCATATAAGTTAAGTTCATGAGTATCGAGGTCTTCTTTTGAACGATGGGTTACTTTTCTCTAATCAGATGCTAACTTACATCTCAGACGATCCTTTCAACTGATAAAATCTACCCCAGGAAGAAGCGTTTAGGTGATATGCGATTTTTGTTGTTTCAAAGGGTATGTTGGATGCGCAGACGAAAAATGTTTTTCTTGCTAATTTAAGAGATAGATTTTGTAAGAAAAGATCCGAGGGTTTACTATAATATCTTTACCCATCCCCAAGGTAGACCTCTTAGACATCCACCATAACTTCTGGATAAACTAGTCGCCTATGAAAAATCAATGATATGATATGTTGCGAAGAACTGATATTTTCTTTTTCATTATCCTTCGCTAATTATATCTTAATTTCCCATCATACATCTAAGGGTTTGGATGTTGAGATTAGTGTCTTTCCGATTCAGGGCGGTACAGCAACAGGACGGTGAGTTTAATACAAACGCAAGCGGCGTTCCGTTGTGACTGTTAAGGTGACAACGATACGAGAAAAATTAGCATGACAACATAGGTACTGTCCTATTTCTACTGTTCTGGACCGGACGTTAAATAGGCCTACGACCGTTTTTGAAAACTAAAAAGACTAAGTGATATTCGCTTTTGCTAGTGCGTAATCTAGATTTTCGCTGCGCGTTCCGTCCCATTTTTTCTACCCCTTAAAATCGAAACGTCCCTAGTGACAATTCCAAGGTTACAATGTAAACTTCTAAAACACCTCAGGACATACTCATTTTACTGTTCTTTCATTGAGGGTTTTGAAGACAGAAAATAATTACATCAGCAATATTTGGTCAGTCCTTCTCTCGACATCACAAATTTACGCATGTAGGCCTATCTCAACATAATTCATGATTACGGAGATTAAATAGAAGTAATTACACTGTAGGACGGTCGACTTTTAATGGACTTGGATAAAAAATTTTGACTGTTTCCAAGGTTAACACTTGTGTTATTTTATTTCCTTTTTCACTTCCTTTTAGATTTTAAGACACTATATCGTCAACCATTCACCGACTCTCAAATTATGCAATTTGAGTCAGTTTTGCAACGCGTCCCGTCCTCTTTCTTCTGCCCTTTGAAATCAAAAAGTCCTTATGGTCAATTTTAGGGTTACAATCTAAACTCCCAAAACAAAATACTGATGACATACTCATGTTACTGCCCTTTTAATGAAGGTTTAATAACAAAAGAAAAGAATTGCATCAGCATGTAGGCTTATCTCAACATAATTCATGATTAGGGAGATAAAATAGAAATTATTCCACTGTAGGATGGTCGACTTTTAATGGATTTGGATAAAAATTTGGACTATTTCCAATTTAAGTAATTGTTTAATTTTACTTCCCTTTTCACTTCCTTTTACACCCTTACACACCTTATGGTCAACTATTCAACGACTCAAATAATAGCCAAATTATTGACCTATAATAAACTTTCCCCATTAATGGTCGAATTTCGCCACACATTGGTAACTTTTCGTAAAAGTGTAGGTCAACAATTTGACCATAGTTAAGGTCGTTGCAAAGTTTACCGAAGCATTTGTTAAATTGACCATAGTGTTTTTGAGTGTAAATTGTTCATACATATTTCTCTCACTACACGACTTGAACCAATAGAACGGAAACTGGGCCCTAAAACTCTGTTTGACTGACTGACTCACTGACTGACTGACTGACTGACTGACTGACTGAATGACTGACTGACTGACTGACTGACTAACTAACTAAAAAACTAACTAACTTATCATCTGTTGGTAAAATAAGTTACTTAACCCAAGTTGGATATCAATATAGCTGTTTCCATGTTTGTTGTCGGACTTTGTGTGGTGGAAATGCAACATATGTATTGTTGCCCACAATCTTGATATCAGAAGGAGGGTGTGATCTCGCATATATTAAGACAAACCTTGAATTGTGGCTCTATGGCAATGATAGATCATCTGAAATGTTACAATATACAAACAAGCCTAAGGGTTTTTCTATGCTTCTAAGAAATTGAAGAAAATCCTCCCACCCTTGTAACTTACGTTCTCTTCCCATGTCTCTGTTTTATGTATGTGTTAAATATAGCAAACTGGTTTAACGACAAAGACCGTAGAGCTTTTCAGTGTTTATCTTGTTATATTTTTTTTTCTTTTTTGTTTTATCAAAGTATTCAAGTGAACATAGACGTCATGAAATGATTTTCATGAGTCAAAATTGTCGGCAATAGGGACTTGTTTACAAGCGCAAGTGTTTGTTTTTTATTTAATCTAGCTGGGATGAATATTAAATAATGAAGGAATCATCCTTTAGCACGATTATTCCAGGAAATGTTTTAGCTGCGTTTTGTTTTCAAGAAAGAATGTGATAAGAGGAGAAGAAATCACATGCTTTATGAAACGAATTTTCAAGGTGTATTCATCAGAATTACAAACAAATAAAACGCAGACGAGAAGAGGGAAGTAATGTGAAAAAAATGAAATTTTAGAATGTAAAAGTAAAAAAGACAGAAAGTAAGAAGATTTAAATTTGCACCTAATCTTCAATCACAAATCTTGAAAATAGACTGTCCTCACACCAAAATGGGAGAATGTTTCTATTGCAAGATAGGAATATCAGGATATGAAGAATATTAGACAGGGTGGTAACAAAAGGAAAGAAGAGAAATGAGACAATTTAGTGAAAATTAAAAAAAGACGGTAGTGGGAGATACAGAATTGCAGTGTGACAGAGTGATATGTGTTCATTAACATTGCGCTGACGCAGGATTCCTGAAAAAAATCATTTAACAGAGAACATAAATAAAAGCATTCATTTATATCGGTTAACTTAAATGTTTCCATTGAAATGTGTTTGCACTGTGTCATTTTACATGTTACGTTAGCAAACATGAGCTTTTGTGTAAGATTTACAGATTCATTTAAAAGTTGACTTGAAGTCAAAATAGTTTCTTCCGAAACACTCCCATGGCAGAGTGATAAACACGGGCAGTCTCCCTTTTAAGATTCTGAACACACTTTCCTTTGCACATCCCCTTACACATTTCACTAGACCCCCCTTGAAGCCCTAGACATTCAGGCTAAGTGGGTCCTTGTTCAGGACCCCATTAAAGGGTGGCTCGGCTCACTACAACACCCTAAAAATTAAAAAAAAGTGATATTTTACTTTTAAGAAGAGTGTAAGTTGTAAAGTACACTTCAAAGAAACGGAAATTGGCTAGAAGAAAAGTGAAATGCACTATTTCACTCTTGAAAGAGTGCCTCCAGGAATAACTCCTAAAAGGATAGTGATCCCTCCGGCCGCTCATTAACGAGTGCATTCTTACTGTAAGGATCTCGAGTTAGGCCTGGCTTCTAAGCTTTATACCCATTGGCAATTAGGTTTAAATCATTAACAATACGTTGCAATGCCACGCATTACATATAATGTCTCAAATTTTGAAATGAATGCTTGACGCTGGAACGTCCACATATCAAAAGAAGCATCACTCCATAACGTTGTAGAATAGTTGAAAGAACATGTAGTAATTGTACCATATCAAGTACAACTAAATATTTCTTCAAAACGTTATTAACTAACCCTTACATACCATGATATGCATCCTAATCCTTATAGAACCAAACTCAGTCATTCGAACAGAGTGTCCGTTCCTCAAATGTCATCATCTTTTCAAGATTGTTGACAAAATTGACATGTTTACATGCACCAGAGAGAGAGAGAGAGACAGAGGAGAGATATATTTAAAGGGAAAGAGCAGTCGCTCCAAATTTATTTTGAAACAACAGACTTGCCCTACATTTTTATTTTCTCCTCACTTTCATAATATTTTAGGACTTCAGTATTGCACATTCAAGGTAAATCAAACAGTTCCTACTGTAGTAAATTTCACAACAAAGGAGAGAAGAATATTGTCACATGATTCTTAATAACCAATACCGACACAGGACAGTTTACTAAGCTCATTCAAGTTGGAAAGACTTCCCCTTTAAAAGCTCACCACATAAGACAAGATCCATTGAATGATACACTCAAAATAAAAAGGCATGTTTAAAGGAACGGTGAAAAGAAATCTGGTCAAAACTTTAACCAAACCCGGTTTAAAACTGACGCAGTTCTGGCAATTTTGTAGCTAATTCTAGTCATATAAGATTCCTGTTCGTTGTTCCTTTTAGCAGATTCGGTTTAAATTAAACCAAACTTTTTTCAAGTGATACTCGGAGTACAAAAGAGTGAAATTAGAGACGGAACTTCATTAAGACTGAATATCTACTCTGAAAGAGTGAGAATAACTCTTTTTCGATAATTGTAAATTTGCACTCAAAATTAAAGGACCAATCCTCTCACCCCAAACAACAACTCTTGAAGGGGCTAACAGAAATTTTCCATTAACTGGGCTTTTTGATTGACCGTTAATTCAAACAATGCAGAAAGCTATATTACACAGTATGAATGTACCGAAAGAGTTTTGATTATACTCATTGAGATTTTCTGTACTCACCCCAAGGAAAAAAAAATTGAGATTGTGTCTGGATGGGGATGAATTTCAGACAATTGTGGCAGGGGCTTAAATAAGAAGGTTAGAAGAATTGGCCCAGTTGGGTGAGAAAATTGATCGATACTAATTTTTCTAACACCCAACAGAGGGATTTTCACTTAATAGGTTTTAGAGAGTACGTTACATAATAGTGCGGTTTGTATGACATCTTGGTAACACTTTTATCACTTTTGAATTCTTTCTCTATTCTTAAATTTTTAGTTTCCGATTGACGCGGTTTTGTGTTTTCTACAATGTCATAACAAAGAGGACGCTTCAGCTATTTACAAAGATCTCTACTTTTTTGGACTATATTTAAATGAAACAAGACACGGGGTTAGCAGATATACTTAAATTTTCTCCCGGCGCTGATGAGTCTTGACATCTAAAATGCGAATGTTCTTCAAAGTGGGACCAATCCCAATGAACAATAAAAATATAATCACACGGTCATATAGCTCTGGCTTAGCCTATACTTTTTCTTTGAACCAATCCCTTCATTCCATCGTTTTCTTTTTTGTTTTTAGTTTAACAAACTTAATTTAGTTAATTTTGTCAGCGAATAAATTCAGAGGTTTGGAGATCCTCTCTTATATAATCTGTGCATTTTAATACTAACACAGAGACTCCAGACAGGGAGCTGAAAGAAATTCCATCTCCCTGTTTCAAAGCACTGCTCATCTGTTCATTGACATTAACCAGTTTACTAAACTAAACTAAATGGGAACAGAAGATTTTATTGACTATCACTAGACCACAATGAGTTAATGAATATTTGGGCTCTCCACGCCTTACGATAAAAATCATGAAACTTGAGGACAAATAAAATAAATCTTATTTTGGCATTGGCGGTTTACATTCTAGGGATTTTCAAAGTATTTAAGTGGGAAGGGAATTAAGCAAGGCGGACGATGGAAGTATGAGCCCACTATACGTAGACATTTTTTTTCTGAAATAAGTTCTCTCAGTCTGCTAAAAAAAAAAGTTTCCCCATACCATATTAAACAACCTTTCCATCCGTAATCCGTCATACGTCGAACGTCATCGGTTATTTGACGCACGTCAAACCCCTTTCCATATATACTACACGACCGCCTGTGCTACAAGCAGCCCATTTGAAGTACGTTAAACATCAAAACATGGATCGGGTAGCGATTAAATTGGAGACGCATTACGAATGAAAATTGGAGACGTATGACCGTACGGACGACGGACATATGGAAAGGGTGTTATTATTTCATTTTAAAAGGCGAACTTTACGGACGAGGCATGATGGATGACGTATTAAATACATGGAAATGCAGCTTAAGTCAATTAACCTTTTATATAATTATTGATTCATTGATGGAAAAAACCTGCAGAGTACTTTCGATTGCTTGCATAAAATAAAGCAGTGATTTTATCAGCAGTTCGGGAGATAACCCCGGCTTTCAGGGGGAAATGGGGTTTCCCCTCAGATCAGGGAAAATTATGAATATGTGTGAGCAGTTATCTCCCGAACAAATCAGCAGCACACTGAGTCTGTATCCTGGGTCAAAAACCCTAGGATGGCAGTTGAATCACCGTCAGCGTAGAGCAGCACCAAAATCACTAAGCACGTGGGGTATGCAAGAATTGCAAATCTCAGGGGGGAACTGGCCCCTGTCACACGACAGGCTACGACCTTATACACCCACGATGTTAAGAATCTTTGTAACACTTAGGCTTAGCGGAACGTCATCATCGAACGTCTGTCCAACAACACAAAGGTCCAGTATGTAATAAAATGTGAAGGTAGGCTTTTCTGATACTTGGTGTATTGATAAAGGAACAACTTGTCCAATCTTTTTCCTATGTTAGATATTCTTTTAATGAAAAAGCGCCTCTAACTCTTTGGGGGATCCACTGATTTCCACATCTGAGAGAGGAGTGAACTAACTGACGACTGTGGCCTGGACTGGGGGTATTTTCTATCACAATTACAATTTACAATTCCTACTGTAAAAGCGCGACCGTTCATCCTTTAGAGGCATTCAACTCTCCTCGAAAATGTCAGAGAAGCTGGGCTATCGTGTAAATAAACACTTACATGAGCAGCTATAAATCACTTTAGTTAAAATTTTCATTAGAGTGTTTGACTGTTGATTTAATATATTCGGAGCCTGTCAGAAATGTAAATTAACTGCATAGTCAGCCTTAGATCAAGCACAAAGATCGATTACAGTCCAAGTGCCTAGATTTATTCGACCGTTAGAACGTAATATCGTAGAATGGTTTTCCTAGTTCAAATAGTACACCTTCTAAAGACATGGCTCTGACAAGGGTTCTGATACATACAATTTTCGTGTTATAGGTTAAGAAAATTTTACACGCAAGCTAATGTTTTCTTAGCGTTTCCTGACAGCTGGTCTTTAAAAAAGATGAATAATTTATGCTGACGCCACGTCACTGTTAAGTTTCAGCCCAACATCAAATCGCCCCTTGGCATACAGGTGTAACAGTCGAGCCTTTTAACACCGAAACGAATACATTTTCTCCTGTTCTAACTTGTCATATGATGCAAAGCAAAAAAAAAAAAAACTTGACTAAAGGGATGTTAGATATCCAGTTGTGCTTTTTTAATATTCGTGGACTTTGGATCAATAGGAAGCGATAAACCAGTGCATCTCACACACTTTTGAATTATAGCTCTATGAGAACCAAAAATCTTGCTAAAATTGACAGAATGTTCTTTATGCATTGCCTGTTATGTAGAGAAAGGGCATGACACTAATTAGGCACATTAGGAAAAACAACGTCGTTCTTTTAAACCACACACGTAATCCGTATATGTAGTTTTGTCAAAGGCGCGCTGAACCTCTAGTGATTACCAACCGCCAAAAGAGGTAAAGTCACAAGCTTAGCCCATTTTGACCGACAAAAATTGGTGTAGTACGCTAGGTAGTGTAGCCAGCTGAGAAGCAGCTGATGACCCTCATGTGACTGTTGCATTGATATACTGTAAGTGTTTGCCCGGGTGTGGGCGTGGCTTAACACTCGTGACGTAATGTGACAGCACTCTATAGCTACAATCTCCACATGAAATTGCATGATTGTGGACATAATCAAACCGTTTTACTCTAACTTCTTAATTAGCACAAATGTAATTATGGAACAAAAATGCTTCGAAATAGGTTAACAAGAATACCTGGCTCATTTTATACCCTTTCTAATAAAGTTAAAGAAATTAAACGCAGGACATCTGAAAATCATGTCATGCAATTAACACCACCCTTGCTTTGGCCTTGGAAAGTATAACTAGGTTACAGGTTTTAACGACATTATAAGATATTGAGTGAAAGGGGGAACCCACCTCAAGCGGTTGTTCGTTTTTGGATACCATATGGCTATCTAACTTCACTTGTTATGTCTTCACTTTGCCAATATTTTTTTTTTATTTTGAGCAAATCCAAGCTTGTAATTCGTATACGTCATTGACCAAGAAATAATAGCCATTTACCGGGAAGGAAAACGACAAATAGGGTTTCTAGAATCATTTTTAAGTAGTGTGTCAACAACGTGTTCCCATTTTTGATAGAAAAGTTTGTTAAACATGGCTAAGATACATTTCGTCCCAAATATCTAAAAAAAAACACACGGCACATCAAATTTATTTTAAGCAATAGTGCCATTTGCTGCTTTATAAGAGTCACGCACTTGCAAGGAAGTGAGGGACGATCCTGCAGTCAAGTTTTACCTGAAGTACGAGAGATGTCACATCTGAAAAAAAAGACCAGAAATACTCAAACACGGGCATCCTTTTAGATGGAGCAGCTCTCTAAAAGCCCTTTGAAAAAATTGTTTTTTTTTTTCATTCAATTTGATGTAAAAAATGTTGTAAACAAAGACAAACAAATCGTCAAAAAAATAATCATGAAGCTATCTTTCACTACTATAAGGCGAACTTCTGGAGTCATGTTTACGCTACTTGATTCTTGACGTCACCCCGACAGAAAGCTTTCTTCACGCCATTCGTGTCCGATGTAGCTGTCTGTTCTTTTAACTTAACGAAATAATTAGTAAAATTTCGATTTTCATAGTCTTGTAACACATATTTTATATTTGAACTGTCTCGAATCCGAGATAGAGGAGATTTTAAGTTAAACTTAAAATCTAATAGTAATTCGATCTGATATCGTACTTACAGTATGCCCCCCGGTCATGAATCTAACACCTTTTAGCTTAAATGCATAACCAAAACCATTATCTTGCCAGCTCTTTTTTTGATTTGGGAAAACGGAGAGAAAAGAAATGTAAATCTCCACATATGATCTTTCCTTTATCAACGTTTTCATTACACTCTAAAAAATAATAACCCAACCGTTGGTTCCGTATGTCACCTGACCGTAGCTGTTTAAGCGTTTTACTCATTAGATGGGCAAAAGTATTTGCTCAACCATTTCACACAGCTAATTTTGCCCAATAAATGGTTAAAATTTGTAGCCAACACATTCGCCCAACAGCTATACAGGTGAGTGGTTGTTTGGATTTTCGTTTTTATCAGATATTTAATTATTTGATATGGGCAAGAGGAGATTTGCTATCTTTTGTTTTCAAATTTTCTTTCTTCTTCTTCTCAAATCAGGGCATTTAAAGCATAGGCTGTTTTTCTGACAACCAGTTCTTGACTGTTCCGGGACATGCTGAGAACATCGGAATCCCATCTGTAGTGTCGAACACATTCAGGGATAGTTACCATGGGTATACGTCACTCCGTGCATGTTGGCCCAACGTGTAGCCGTACCGTGTCTTGCTTTCACCACTTTCTTTGTTTAATTTTCATGATAATTCCCCAAAACTGTCTTACTTTTATTATTTTTCCTTTTACGGAGGGCTCTTTTACAAGCTTTATGGAGCTTTTCTGAGTTTCCTCCCAAGTCTCTCTTCAGTTTTGATTCATTGTGTTATTTTCTGAATTGTGTTACATGTAAATCCAGAGAATGGCTCAATTAAATGTTGTCGAACTTGAACTAGAATGGTGATTTATTCCTCTCGGATACACGTCCTGCTCAAGAACAGTGATTGTGCTGCTGATAATTCCTTCCATGTAAAGCTATCTCCGCCATCTTGTTTACTGTTCGTTTTCTCTGCACCACCGGCAAGGTGGATTGATATTTGGCTGCAAGAACATGTTCGCGAACGCGTTCTTTCATGTTCGACTCGTAAAGGAACACTGTTCTCAGTTCCCGAGCAGGGAGTCGAATACTGAGCGAGGAGCATGTCCCCAGTCCCCTTATTGGTCATAATGACACAAATTTGCCCAATTAATAATGTCCCTTTTAGTATTATAAGTAAAACCTATGCAAAGGTACTTTTTGAGTCCATTAAGTCCCCTAAAAAGCCTAAAATGTCAGACTTTCCAGGGCCCTGTTGCCGGCTCCTTGGCCCCTACCATATTGCCTTGGGATCTTAAATAGAACTTCCTGTTGATAAAATGCCCCCAAACACTTGGGATCTCTTAAAATGCCCTGTCTTAAAATCACACGTTCAATTTTAAGTAGCTTTAACATTTTGGCTTTGCCCACTAAAATTACTGTAAAGTATAGTTCTCCTTAATCAAATGCCATGGTACTTCCCTATTCGGCATTCTCGTCCCTTACCTCGCCCCACTCCTGAATTAAATTCATAGTTTAGAATCCTTAATTTGAATATGATTTTCGACCATTTTGGAGCCTCTCAAATCACTAAAATCTCTGAGCCTACCGGGGTTTGCCCCTAGGCCCCACCAGGGGCCCTTAAACGGGACCTGGACCCCACTCCCATGGGTTTTTTCGGCTGCCGAAAACCTGTCCCCCCAATTAAAAAAGTCTCCTGCCGCCTGTGCAATGCTTTTCCCAATGTCCTTCCGACCCTCTGGCAAAGGGCCGTTCGGCGAAACCAAACTTGAAACTGCTTCCCGAAGAAGGTAAACGTCCACTTAAGGACAACACCTGACCAACCTCAAGGCCTTCAGACCATTTACATTGGTCTGTCATGCATGTCTCCATTCTAAACTGGTTGAAAAGAACAGATACTACACATGATCTTAGACGCAAGCGCAATGCACTAATTACTATTTCAAAAGTCCTCCCGACCCTCTGGTAAAGGGCCATTCGGCGAAACCAAACTTGAAACTACTTTTTCCAAAGTCCTCCTGACTCTCTGGCAAAGGGCCGTTCGGAGAAACCAAACTTGAAACTGATTCCCGAAGCAAGCTATACGGCCATTTAAGGACTGCGCTTGACCAGCCTCAAGGGCAGACCAGACTTGAAACTGCAATGCACTTGGTTCATAACTGAACCACTGAAGTGTGTATAGTTTAAAGTAAAATATCCTGATCGTGCACTAGTGTATTTGTTGTCTCATTGTGATGTAGAAGTGAAAACTTTTCTATTCTCTAAGACCATTTTTCCTTAAGAAATTACGTCCACATTTTACTGCTATTCTACCGTTAGCTTTTTATTTACTAAATCCAATCTTTTTCAACCATGAGATCTTAAATGACCACTTTTATTAAAATAATTGGCCGTAAAACGTAACTGATCTTTTTCGAATCATCTGATTGGTCACTTGCATTTTACCCAAATGTTGGGTACTTTAAAACTTGTCAAACACCTTTTACCAACAATTGGATTTTACCCAACCTTAATTTAAAAAACAAATATGGATAAACTGTGTACCCATTTGTTGGGCAATAATTTACCCATGTTGAATAATTTGGATTTTGGCGAACGCTTTTTACCCAACAGTTTTTAGAGTGCATTCCTGGATAGTAGCACTGCTATTGAACAATACCCTGGTGAAGGGTTTAACATGTCAAGGAAAGGGGTCGAGAATTTGAGATACTGCGTAGACACATACACGATCTGTGAACAATCGTTCATGTCATATGTGTACATAATTGGTACGGGAAATTCCCGCAGACACGTTGCTTTCTTTACGGGACCTGCAAAATGATTGCAGCTACCAAGGAGGCTCTCATTGCTGTAACTAAATCGTGCTATTGTTCAATCACGTTCTTTACAGCGTTTTCGTCAACTTTTTTAAGACTGCGAACTATTTTGTCGAAATTTTTAAAGATTAATGGATATGATATCGGTTGCTATCACAACGTAACATGAAACAAAAAGTACTATCTTAGAGAGTCTTGAAAGACCACGCTGATCAATTACTATTCAAACGGTTTTGATTCTCTCTCTGTCAATGCAATCTACTGTCATTATTTCTTGTGAAGAGAAGGTCTGCTCAACTTCTTTAATAACAAACTGTTGACCCAACTGGAAAATTATCTTCCATAAAAGAATTACTTTCCCATTTGTAGGATTAGACGAAAATTTGTGGTACTGATATAGACCAAGGAAGATGTCAAAATATGATTATTTTCTATTCCTTTTGTCGCCCTTACCGAAATGCCGTCATCTCTTTCCTTGACAAATTACAAAGATGGAGTCAACAGGCTGCATTTTTTTATCATGAGTCTAGGTTGTACAAGATCTCAAATGTTTTGTTTATACAGCATCTGTACCTGTTTTATGTCAAATTTGGAACAACTTTGGATATTAGAAATAGATTGAATGAATAAATCATAAGAGTCAAATCACAGTGCGTTTAAACGAAGAATGAATTATGGACAAGACAGTAAGTGAAAATGCAGATTTGGTCTAACTTCCATTCTTAGTAACAGGCAGTGTGAGGACGTGCCTTGTTTTAAGAGATAATAAGAAGACCATGCAGTCCCTAAAATCAACACGAAAAACAACAAAAACACGAAGAGAATATTTACGTAACGAACCAGTGGCCCTCGTGAAACGGTCACCTGCAACATTTCTAGTTTTAACGATAAAATAAAAGTACAGATTTAAAGTGTTGATCTCGAAGACAAAGTTGATAGACCTGAGATAGTTGGCTTCTCCTATTTATTTCCTCGATATCTTCTTTACAAGTGTTCTTTTAGAGTCATTCCTTGTATAACATTTATGTGCATGGTTGATAACTTGATCAGTTGATAGCATAATATGCACAATTTCGACGCAAGAATGCCTAACCACACAACCTTCAACATCATGTAGCCTAACAGAAAATACCTCAATTTGTCAATGAAAAGTTAGGAATAGTCGGTAATAACTCAATAAAGTACAGTTACATTAGCTAAGAAATCTTCATAATGGCCATGTATACGCCGGTTACACGTTCAGGAATACGTTACGTGCATATTCCTCATGCACCATGCAGGGCGGCTAAAGTTAGAAAAACATAGTTTCAAAACTCGCGAAAAACTGTGAAACCTCCTCAGGCTACCAGGAAGAAAGCTTCAATCTCCTGGAAACATTTATTAGTCAAGTTATTATAGGGGCGATGCCCGTATTTTTTACATTTTTGAGAGTGGGGGCTCTACAGGACAATTCTAGTCCTTGGAGGGTAAAGAAACTGATTGTGCCTCGAAAAGGATGAGTTTAACACAGTTGTTGGAGGGTTTTAAAAAAGTACGTTGGGAAAGAATTAAGTCTTAAACTAAAAGGGCGGTTAGTTCAGTTTAATCCCCTCTCGAGAACGTGTCTCCTAGGTTCAGAACACGTTTCGGAAAAAAAAAATAGTTGCTTCCAATGGTGGACTCTAACTTGAGAGACGCATGTATTTACAGGCTACGGAAAGATACAATAGACAGAAATACCACTTCAAAATAACGTTTCGTATAATAAGGCAAAGTCATCAATCAGGCTTTCATGTTCATTGGAGGCGTGACAAATTGGAAATACATTCTAGCAAGGCATTCAGTGCCAAAGTATCAAATCATTGGGTCTTAACACCTCTCAAAGTCTTTTAAACTTTGAATTCTTTAATTACATGGCATAACATAACTCAAGCTGAAGAAGAACAACCGGCTTTTCAACTGGATGACATATTACTTCATTACCATTGAATGTCATTATGTGTTTATTTTAATGAATAATAGAAAGCAAAGAGGCAAGAGACATGGATTAAGAAAAAGATTCCCCGTTGGACAGAAAACCATCATCCAGTTCAGTGACACTAATATGTAAGATTAATGATAGATGAGCCCATATACCAATTAAAATGTGTTTTTCCTGTATGGCTTGCTTCTGGCATTTTCATACTGATTTAGCCTCTCTAAGGCAGCTCTATATTTGCAAAAAAAAATGTTGCGTTTTTCAAATTATTAATGTAAAATCAACCCTATCCGTTACTATCAGGCGTTTTATGATGTTGCCTTCAAAATGAAAGTGTTATCTTGTAGAATTAACAATTTATGTTGGTGGCGCACGTGATTTGTCGTTTGAGAGGTTAATTTCTAATCCATCTCCATCGTAGTTAAAGAACAAAGTTTCAACCGAACTTGACGCCTTTCAAGGAATTCGAGAGGATTTATGTAAACTTTTCGATCAAGTTATGCACCCATCTTTAATCTGGAGATATTTGAAGCAGAAAATTTTCTGTAATAGTTATTTTGAGAACTTGCATGCAAACATCTCGACTACCGTGAGAAGTTGAAATTTTTGTCACGATATATCGTGACAAAAATCTATATAGGTTCCAGTCTTTTACCATCGTAACTAGAACTTTTCAGTACCGTCACTTCCGCTCTCTTACTTTCGTAAGTTTGCCTTATTAACTTGTGGTAAAAACTGGACAATGTTTGGGAACAACGCCAAACAAAGAAACAAACAACGTTGCCGAAGTTAGCCAATATGTTATAACCACCTCGTTACCGTAATAAGCTTATTTTACTGACCTACATGGACTAGATTCACGTATTGGTAACATTATGTGTTTTCACTCCGTTTACTCTTTGTATTGTCTGGTTTAAAGTTTGTCAAGTCAATGGCTGGAAACAACCGCAATGGATTACCGATATGGCTGAAATTCTTGGTGGAGTCTAGGGCTGGAACTAGCCCCCAGAAATTCTTAGGTTTTGGAACTTGGTATTTGAATTTCATCATAGGCATATTTTGGTTTAGGAGATGGAGTGTCCTGTTAGTTGGATCATGGATGTGCTACTTACTCGGATTTCATAGGGGAAAGCCTGATCCTCTATCATGAATGGCTCGTAAGAATTACAACAATATGACAATGTGACAATATTTTTCTCACTAAATTGAATGAGTAACTTATTGCTTACACTTGAATATGTACTAAAGAACTTACCTAATAATGAAAATTACTTGAAAGAGAAATAGAAGAAATTGGCTAGAATTAGCATTTATTTCAAAAATAAGTTAAAATAAAAGATAAGATTTTGCCCGTTAACCCACTTGTATTTCCTTTTTTTTTAACTCGAGTCAATTAAGAGGGCCACAGAGCAATAACTCTTAACAAATTTTTTAACACATTCAAACACTCTTTGCATATTCTGCCATACATATTAAAATATAATAATAAATAAATAATAAAATAAAAAAATTAAAAAAACATACGTCGTACAATTTTACGGAACACAAGTCAACCATGAAAATGCAAAAAGGGCCGCCAACACACAATCATTTTACATTCAATTTAAGTGGAATTGTTTATCGAAAATATCAGCGTTAACTAAGAAATGTTGTTCCCCAAACATAGTAGGAAAATCAAGTTTCTAAAAGTGTGAGACTTAAGCAATTTTGCTTTAAATAGGTTTTAACTTATCATACGAAGAGTCGGGTTATCAGAGGACAAAGCTGTTTAATGAGCTTCACAACTTATTGCAATGGTGTATAAACCTTTCCTTCTGACCCTCTGAGCACCTTGCACTTAGACATTAAGTTTAGCTAGTTCCCCTCCGTTGCAAATTTTTAAAGTTCATCGGCAGAACTACACACAAATCTTGAAACATGAGCTGTTGAAGTTGGTAGATCGAAGTTAGAATGTGTAGGTCGAAAGTGTTGTAGTAATACATTCGGTCATGAACTTTAAACCGATCGAAATTCATGATCGAATGTATTACTACAACACTTTCGACCAATATTATATATATATATATATATATACATATATATATATATATATATATAAATATATATTTATATATATATATATATATAATTATATATATAGATAGATATATAAACATGACGGAAAAACTGTAAAACAACGGTGCTACAGAATTAAAAGGCTGGATCTCCGAGGAGATACAAATAGCGGAAGGCTAGAATTTAGATAAATTAAACAGCCAAAAGGTTTGAAGTAGAGCTTTCGAGGAATACTACCTCTTTGTCAATACTTGGTCAGAGAATGACAAGGAGTGAGAAATTTTGGAAGCTTTTAAAGGTGTTGACAATGGTCTCACCTCTATTTTGACAGGATAATCCTTCTTAAGGCAATTGAGCAGGTTGATTGACCGGGAGGGTCTGATCGGATTACTCGGGTGTAACCCATCAACAATAGGAAAATCCTCTTGAAAGTAGTTAGAGAAATTGTTAGGCCGGAATGGCCTGATCGGATTATTTTGGTTGGTGTTATCAGCAAGCTGGTAAATCGCTCCTGATGTTCAAGCCGAAAGGCGATGTGGTTTTGAGATTGAGTTCCCAGAAATTTTCTTTACCTTTTCTAGCTTTGTCGGTCCATGTATCGTTTTGGTCGATAGCAATGACCCGTAAGTTTTTGATAGAATGATGGGGCAAATTGAAATGGTTTGCAACAGGTTGTTCAACCTTTTTGGTTTTAATTGCTGACCTGTGCTGTGTCATTCTCATTCGAAGAGTATTTTTAGATTCTCCGACATACTGCACACCACATAATTTGCAGTATATGAGATAAATGACATTTTTGGAAAGACAATTAATTTCTTGTCTAATTTGGAAGGTGCGTGCATTTTGATTGCTCTGGAAGCCTTTTGTGGAATCAACCAGGGCGCACGTCTTGCAGTTGGAAGGGCAAGGTGAACAACCAAAATTTTCGTTGTTTTCCTCGACTGAGGCTTTGTCCTGGAATTTTGCCCGAACCAAAATGTCCCGTAAATTTGAGGGCCGCTTGAAGGCAACAACGGGGGGTTGGGGAAAGATAGACCTTAGGCGATCGGTGCTCTGAAGTGTGGGCATATGCTTTTTGATGAATTTGGCTAGTGGTGGTAGACCGGGATGGTACTCAGTTAACAACGGCACTCTGTCGGAATTGCGCTGACGAGTTTTGTACGTCAGAGTTTGCGAGCGAGGGGTTTCTTTTGCCTTTTTGATGGCATTTTCAATTGAACCCCGAAAATACTGCCGGTTACGGAGGTAACCGGATAGTTCCTTTGCCCGAGTGTCAAAATCTGTTTCAGAGGAACAGATGCGTTTTATGCGGAGTGCTTGACTGTACGGAATGTTTTTGGTGCAGTGCGGAGGATGGCAACTGCTGGGTAGAAGGTAGTTGTGCTTGTCCGTTGGTTTGTTGAACAAGTCTGTTTTGAGTGAACCATTTTCTATGGTTACAGTGGTGTCCAGGAAGTGGACACTGGACCTGGAATGGTCGGCCGTAAATTTGATGGTGGGATGGAACGAACTGATGTTTTCAATAAAAATTTTTAGACAGTCTTCACCGTGGGGACAGATCATGAAGATGTCGTCTATGAAGCGTAACCAAATTTGTGGTTTCAAATTTTGTCGAGACAGAAATTTTTGCTCGAAGTTGCCCATAAACAAGTTAGCAAATGAGGGAGCCATTTTGGTTCCCATGGCTGTACCATGAATTTGGAGGTAGTGGTGGTCACCAAAAATGAGATTGTTGTTGGTCAAAATCAGATGCATGAGTTCGCCTAAGTCTTTCTTGGTGGGAGTTTTGCCCCGAATCGGATTGACATAGGCGTATATATATATATATATATATATATATATATATATATATATATATATATATATATATATATATATATATATATATATATATATATATATATATATATATATATATATATATATATATATATATATATATATATACCAGGGAGACGTTATTCGTATGATTATTATTCTTGCTTCATTACTAAGCGAAGTAGGAGCAAAGATAACAACCAATTGCCTCACAACGTCATGAGAGGATTCTGAATCAAGTTGGTTTCATATCTGTTTCATTTCTCTTTAATAAAGGACGAAAAAACCTTACCTACAATAAAAGTGAATCGTGAAAGCATTTGTTGACCTGTCTTACAAATAAAACAAAATCGCAGTGGAATACCCCTGGTAAGATGGTTACTAAGCAATTTTTCACGCACTTTTGGTGCATAATGGACTCTAATACGACGGGCAATTTTTCCCTCGCAGGAAAATTAAACACAGAAAAAATACGTAGTTAAATAAATTTCTTCTTCTTTCCCTCACAAATGTTTTGCAAATAGCCCCAGTGGACCCCACACTAGCCCCAAACATTTTTTAAGGAACGACTCTTCCAAATATTTGGATGAACTTTTCTTAGATGATTAAGCCTCTCACACTAAAAGGATGTCATTTTACGTCCGCACCGTCTGAGGAGATGTGTAAAACATCTTCCCACCTGATAATTTATTTTGTTTAAATCAGTCAGGTACAATTAACAGTAAGAAATGGATAAGGTCAACACCAAATAACTTAAAAACCTCCGAAAAAGATTTTCCCAAAGCGGTTGTTCTGTGTGTTAATTGTTCTGGGTAAATACAGGAAAATCTACAGCCCCTCAAAAATAAGCTCCTTTTACCAAAAGAGAAGTCAAAGGCATTAATTAGCAAAAGTCCCCGAATATGAAATTCATTTGAATGTAAAACTAAACATCGAAAAATGTCTACTGGCAGCAATATTTAACCGAGTAATGGAGTTCCGATCTCGGAATAAGCCTTGTTTCAGATTTCGTTCCGTGATGCCTTCAGAATAAAATTTATGTTACCAGTCGAAATTATATTTTAGTGATCAGCAGTACTTTTATCCTTTCGATATTTGGGTCAGTGAATACCATTTACGTGAAAATAATACATTTGAGCAGAATAATCATTACACAAATGAATGAATAATGTGATCTCTTTGAAATATCAATTTATAGGCCGAGGCATTTGGGAAGAGAAAAAAATCAGGTTTCGCAAGTGGCGTTTATATCTGAAGGATTTAAGCATCTCCGAAGTAATGAGAACTTTTCATAGAAGGATATGGCTCAGACCCAGTTACACAGACGCGTGATCTAATTGGCAATGGATAAATGATTAAACAATTTCGTTCTGAACTTAGTTGAGGGTGACATACTGAATATATTTAGGCTCACTGTCTTAAACGACATTCACCGTTACCACATGTTGCAGTCATGGTTACTTTAAAAGAGATGAATAACGAAGATTTCTTGATATCATCGCCACAAATGGTGAAGAGGTAATGGGAAGATTCTCAGTCGGGAAGAAAAAGACATCTCCTACACAATCAGTCGAGTGGTTTTATCTAGAGCAGTGTAAATCTTCTACTGTTTATGGTTAATTTACCCAGGAAGCATGTCACATTACCGCTAACGGAAGGATGCAAGTACAGGCACTGCCTAAGGGAAAGAAACATTTTAACTACTGCTGATTTTAAAATGAGGATTGTGACTAAATAAGTTTACAAAAATCAAATTTTTTATTTTTCGTTGACAACCGAATATAATTACTGCACGTGTGCGTGTGGAAAATCAGTTCAGCACACGGTATAACACAATGTCTAAATCAAACTGCATTAAATTTTGGGGCAGAATTTTACTCAATGTCTGACAGTGCCAAGTTGGAATACATCTTGATAGAGCAGTTGGTGTTAAGGTACTTTAAGTCAGTCATTCATGCCGACGACGGAACTTATAATGAATTGATGGAAACAAGACATACTGCATTATTTTTTTTATTAATTTTTTTTTTTTTTTTTTTTTTTTTTGCCGTTCTACCACTTTCTTCATACTACATAAATGCAGCTTTAGAAGAAACCAGACTACATTGATGGTCTGATTTCAGTCGGCCATAACTGAGGTCTTTCACCTTTTAACTTTAAATTTCTTTGCTTACTTGTACCAAGAATGGTGGTACACTGAAATGCATCTTGATTCCCTCAATTTCTCTGTATATGAGGGTTTGAAATGACATTTAGACAAGAAATAAAGACGGTTTAAGGCTGATGCCCCACCCCCCACCTAATGGCTACCTACAGTCACTAAACACAAGCCCCGTGTGGGATTCGTCTATAGTTAAACATTCTGATGTATGTAGCTTTATCATCAATTTGTATACATAAAACTCTACTGTTTTAATAGTGAGAATGACAAGTGACTGATTGAAGGTCGTGAGCATTTCAGAGGAAAACTGCAATGAAATCAAGAAGTGTTTGTATATGTAGTTGACTGTAAAATGATGCTCTATTTAAAGAATCGTCCCATCTCCATTTCCCTTGCAAAAAGTACACAAACGTGCTTATTCCAGGAAAAATTATGTTTGAGTTGAATGAAACAGAAGAATCGATTTATCTATGACACCACATTCATGACATATGCAATGTTAGCTCCTTCATAGATTTGATTTTTAAATAAACACGCTTTCACAAACTTCCTGCTTGATCAATTTGCCTGGCTTTCAGTGGGACAGAAAGCACAAAAACTTCTGCGACAAGAATATGGAAAATTTTAAATGCATACGTCTGGTAGGGTAGGAAACATAACTTTTAGATTTCAATTTTAGCAAGTGCTGGTCACTTTCTCCAAGTGATGCCTTACGGAATAAAAACCATTTTCCCATAGCATAATTTATGGACGTGAAACTTATACCACTTTTCATTCTCTTTAATTTTCACTTTCACTGACTTGATATCAGAGTGTGTGATATTATTCATTTCGACGCATGCATTGCAACCGAAATTATAAGTAGTGAAAGATTCGTCACTATTGGCAATTTCTTGGCCTTCTTTTGAAGTAACTTTCGCCTATACCACGACATCAAAGGCGATCGCTCACGATTGAACGATCCTTTTCAATGTCAGAAATATGATATCAAGAAGCAACCTGGATCATTCTTGCGGTTGATCAAACTTCGACTTGCACGGATCATTAACCTCCATTCTTCACCTGTTCGGTAAAACGCAAAGCCAACCTGCGTCTAAAAGAATGAGCAGATGGATGTTTACATAAATCTCATTAAAAGAAAAATCAGTTTGAAAGTGTCACGTCACCATCTCATTCTTTTCTCGTAAATTAGGTGTCGGAGGAATCAGATGATGAAAACGAAGGTACTGGCATATGTAAGAAAGAGTGACGGTTGGAGGTATTTTGCCGTCCAGAGTCCTCTCTCATGACACAAGTTCTATTTAATCGCACAACATATGCTACGTCCTAGTGGATAAACAGTCAGACAGTTGAAGCAATTAAGGGTTAGCAACCAGGAGGTCTGGAGTTCTATTCCTGGTGGGTCGAAGTTAGGTGGTCATCTGAGCTGGCTTTTCAAAAAATTTGATTCCTAAAGTGTATCTCTTGTTCCATAGCAACAATCGTGATGAAAATGAATCCTCCTAAAGGGTTTGTAGCGCCCGTAGCAAGAAACAAAATTGGCGCCCACCCTTGTTTTCCGGGGTAATTTTATGAATACTTACACAGCTAAAAAATTTAAAATTGCCATTTCAATATCATGTAGGGAAATTGGGAAAATTGAAAAATTTGGGGTTTTTATCAAGTGACCTGTCTTTTTTGAGCAAAACTGGATAAAGGGTCGGGATGGTTGAGGTTTGCGTTAATTTTTATTGTAAAAAATATCAAACAAAATTGGAAATTGTGCTCAAAACCCTATGTCGTTTTTAATGTACATTTGTAATTCTGACGCTTATATTGGGGAAAATCGAAGTGTTGGTGACATCCTTTCGACAAATTTACAAATTTTGTAGTGTATGAGTTCAAAAGTTTCCAACAAAAACATTGTTAAAAGCGTTTTAAAACACACCTAGTACAAATGGGTGGAGATGGTTCGGTGGTTTGAGCGTACTGCCTTGCATGCTGACGGTCCCCGGATCAAATCCCCGTGGAACCACTTGGAAATTTGCCGGGGTCTTAAAATTAGCTTGTTCAGCTGTTCACAGTGATGCTGAAGGGGTTTTAAAAAATGGTGAATTAAAAAATTGGGTATTTGGTTGTCCGTTTCAGGAAGTTGTCCGTCTCATGAAGTTGTCCGACTCAAGCTGTTGAGCAGTGGTGCAGAGCAAGTATAACCTTCACCCCTCCAGCCTTTGGGAAAGTGGCTCACGTCCGTCGGATGGGGACGTTAAAACGGCGGTTCCGGGAGCAGGATTGGGAGCGATTAGTACACGCCTGCCTCGTTACCTCTGAGCACTAGTCGAAAAGAGAAGGCGAAGTTCGCCGGTGTTCATCCACGCTTATTCTGGCATTGGATCTTCGATGAGTCAAATGATTCGGGCCTGGACTTCAGGGCATCTTATTTTTACCCTTCAACCTGTTATGTATGTTATGTAAATCTTCTTTGCATGAGAGGCCCATAAAGTTAAGTCGCAGTTAAGAATTATTCTTCCTCTTCCTTGCCAGATTTTCCCAATACATTGTGAAGTTTAACGAAAATGACGACTGTCAGTTCTGTGGCATCTTGGCATGCACCTAACAACAGCAGGTTATGATTTCCTGAAAAAATGTCCGTTGGAATTTTTTGCAAATCTGTTACCGTATACCCTTCAACCTTTATAAATTATCTTTAAATTTAAAGCAGCTAATTTATTTATTTTCTTAGTAATGTGAATATCTCTACAATTAAAAGGTAGCTTCTTGCAAAGGGAAAGAAAGTTGCGTTACCTTCACTGCTGACTGTGGCATGAAGTCAAAGAGGAAACCTAAACCTTTTTAAAATGAAAGCTTTAAAAGCTTTCCTTCTTGTTTCTCTTCCAAGCATTTTCATGGATTCATAATATTTCAGGACCTGAGTGTTGCATATTCAAAATAGACCATGAAGCGACTCTTAGTAACTTAACATATTTCTAAGGAAAATTTACAGAATGTGATAGTCCGCTACACTAATTTAAGTTGGGTAAGTGTATTTTTCCTTTAAATATATCATATCATTCGTGTCTCGAGTCCCCAAGTCACAGACTTTTAGTAAGGTAACTCATAACGTGGTAGTCATATCAGTTATTGGTCCTATGGAATGTCCAATTGATGATGCGAATGTTTCAACGTCTGTTACATTTTACTGGTTAAGTAATTGTGCCATTTACAACTAGAGAAGCAATGATGTAGATTCTCAATATTTTTTTCGTATGAACAAAGATAGTCTTGAAGCAGAAGAACTGTGATTTAAAGCTTAGAAATGTAACAGAAAAGAGAAAACATCGTTTGGATGATCAGGTACAGTATTATGCATACCAATGGAATATGAAAAAACTTCGTACATAGAGTACAGGTAGGTTAAGCTATTTAAGTATAGTTATTCAATTATATTTTATAGCAGGCATTTATACGTAGCACTGTAACGTTTTGGGGGGTACGGGTTGGAGATTGGGTAGCGTGAGGCCAGCAAGTTGGGATTCTTGGCCGATGATGTTGTGTTTTGATTGGCCACTTGCGACTTTCGAATGAGCAATACAAAAGACGAGTTGAAAAAAAAGCTGTAAAAGCTTCGATTGGTGTATTCTAACTAGTGAAAACGACTTCGAGTGATTAAAAACACGGCACACGGTAAAATAAGCTGACATTATAAGAAACAGTAATTGGCAAAAAAAAATGACAGCAGTTATTGGCAAGCGTAACTTCAGAGGCGCCTTTAAACACTGGCTGATAGTCGAAGGGCGTTAACCTACTACCAACCTGAAGTGTAGACTGCCTTGTTAGCTTGACCTTCCCTGTTGTATCTCCATAAGTGTGCCAGGCATGTGAATGCGCTCTCGGTGTCTAACTGTCTCTGACTAACTTGTATACGTATACCGTACTTCTTTTAAATAAACCCCTTGAATGGCATTAGAGTAATCACCTCTTTCAACATAAATGATTAAACCAAGGCTTACAATAACAGTTAAAGTTGTCTAAGATAATTCGCATTTGTGAAGTAATTCACTACTTTACCAAAGAATACCTCAAAACATGACATCTTTTTTACAACACATACCTTCTTACGTAATGTTACATGAAGTTTTATCACGTAAGCCAAGCAGCAAATACAAATAATAGGCATGAACAATAAAGGGATTATCCTGTAGATAATCTCTCTCAACACACAATAATTAAAAAGAGTCACAACTCGTACACAATGAAATAACCTAAATAGAAGAGAAGCGTCAATACAGGGATCAAGGAGCTCCACTTAATCCCAACTGATTCAACTTGAAGCTATATACCGCTCCGCATAAATCCATGGAGCTGTATACCGCTCCGCACAATCCGTTGTAGCTTCTATATGAACCCGCAAAGCTCCTTGACTGATGCATGCAAAAAAGTATCAGGGTTACAAGATCATGATATTGTATATTTCATTCCCCAAAATTGAAATGGCTATCACTGAACTTCTCCACACAATGGCTGGCCAAACATCTCAGTCAGATATAATCAGACAAGGTCATCTAACAGTCACCTTATGTTTGAAGCCAAAGACAAAATAGCAGACTAAATACACACAACATTGTGTAATGTGATAAAGAGGAGCGAACTAGCAATGAATTGCATTGACCGTTTTCTTTAAAACAACTGTTTGAAAACTTTTCAGCCACAAAACTTAAGTTATCAACTTATCAGAATATCAATTTCAAATCTGACTGCTACATTGTTATACTATGGGATAGTGCTACACGATTTCAAGACAAAAATGTAAAAACTCCCTAAAATGGCCATGATGAACAAAAGTTAAAAGTTTAGATAAAGCTAGCAACCGGTAAGTTTGACAATATCTCAACGCATGTTATGTATTGATTTAAAAATTTTGCCTGCAAACTTAAATGTTTGATATGCTCCAGGAACCGCCGCAGCCTGTTCTTCGGCCCCTTACCCTTTTACCGCATTCAACTGTCAACTGTCAACTAGGAAATGAGACTATATTCTTGTTTATATTGGGCTGTTCGAATGATTAACTTCTTACACTTCAGTGTTGACTCTTTTGTTCATACGAATTTTTGAAAATGTATAACTTCAGAGTTACATGACAATAATGAATTGCCAATTTTCAATTCCAAGATAAGGACGGTCATTATAGCAGAGAGTCCTTTTGCTGGGTTGTTCAAGGCAAATCGGTAAGTATCACTTTCCTAGCAGTCCACAACTCGAGAACCCGCTTATTGCAAAAGATGTCACTAATTGCCTCAGCATAATAAATGCTAACAACCAGAAATTGGTGATATCAAAATTTGCCTTTTAATTAGAAAAATTTCCGTTCCTTTCCAGAATTGTCTTCCCATATGTTCATGTAGGCCTAACAGTAGTCGCATTATGCATGTACCAAGAGATTAAAAGCAAAATTTGGCTTATACGATTTGCATCTGTATATACTGTGACACCATTCGAGTATCAAAACAACCTCGGTTATGTATCAGCGTGCCCAAGATTGAACAGTAACTTACCTTACTTTACCTTCCTAAATGATAGTTTGTTAGATTTTTATTCTTGGCAATACAGGCCCAGTACGCATGACGTCACATTGTGGCCGGATCGGCTTAACCAATTGGTTGAAAAGTGGGCCGTTAAACTCTAACTAATTGACTAACTGACTAACGAACTTACTTACTAACTAAATAACTAACTTAAAACTTATTATTTAATTAACTAACTAGCCTAACTAACTTCATTGTTTGTCCTGCATGATGGCGTGATATTAACGACAATGTGTCACCTGCGACGCAGCCAGAGGTGATTGCCGCGGTGTGCACCCTCAAATGAAGAAAACATGGAGAAAATGAACTTTGAAACAGAAGAAGAATGGATGAAGTATAGGAAAGGGAGATGAAGGTCCACAGTAGTAGTGCCCTTACAGCCAAATCTAGTACCATTTTGCATGAGCCCATCCTCCGTAAGCCAAAATTTTCCAAAGAGAGGGTAGCTCCCTCCTACAGAACAGCGATCAATCATAATTTCATCCACCTCTCCACAATCCTCTGGAGAATATACCTGACTAAACTGGAATCAGTGGAGTGGAAACAATGTACCAATAAAAAAGCAGGAAGAAGTTGTCTGTAAACTCTAAAGAATATGAAGGAATTTGGCACCAAGTTTAAGGGTCTTTTAAAAGACATTGGAAGAAAACTTTTTAGTTGAACATGGTCAGGTCTTTGAAAAAAGAATAGTAATAAACAACTCTACAATTAAAGCAACTAATCAAGAAAATATTATTCAGGTTGTAAAAAAGTTTGGGCAGTTTACTGGTTTATGTGCAATTGAACCTCTTGATCTATTCATCAACCGCCGCTTCAATATGGAAACATTAAAAAGAGTCTCATAATTTCGTTTAAATTATTGATGTGAAATAACTCTTCAACTCCCGAAAACTTCTTCAGGCGGTGCTTCTTCTTAACAATTATAAACCTCTGTGTACACCGAATCTTATAAGCTTTTAACCAAAGTAAGTTTTAAAGTGCATCACCTGAGTTTTCAGACACGAGCACTCTCAATCTGCACTTGCACTTAGCCACAAATGAAACTAGATTCACAGTTTACATGCTTTCTTGAGTGTCTCATTGAGAATATTATATCTGTACTTTTTACATTTTCATTTTTTATAATAAATGTCATTTGAAGTCGATTTTATTCGAGAATATCCCACGTGAGTATCGCTCTGTCAAGTGTTGATCTACTTGCTACCTGGCAACGAAGAAAACGTCGACGATGATTGTGTGTGCTTGCTATCTATATTACGATCCTTTTGCTTAAGCTTTACCATATATTTCAAACACCGCAGAGCACAAGAATAGATCTTAATGCGTGGCTTCTGCAGGATTAATTCAAATCTTCAAGTGGTTTGAGATACGTAAGATGGTTTATAAAAGCATTGCCTTTGTTCTTTGTTAACTTCATCGACACAAGTGGTTCACGTTGATCGACAGGAGCATCCGATTTATCTTATCAAAAGTTAGCGTCTGGCTCGTTTACAGTAACAAAATACGCCCTTAGAGAAGTCAAGAGATTTATCTCTAAACTAATGTCACTGTCTCCTACATTACTGTTTTGATGAAGAGAAAGTTTACTACTCTAGAGGAAAGATGTATTGTCCACAGTTCACACAGACATCCATTGCATCCTAACATCTTCTTGATTAGAACAGAAATTCTTTAGGCTTGCGTAAAATGACAAAACGTTCAGCTGGTCAATAAATTTTAAGTCCTGTTGCCAAGTGCGTTCAGCTGGTCAATAAATTTTAAGTCCTGTTGCCAAGTGGTAACACTTATTTTGTCATTGTTTGCAGTTTGTCGACACAAAACAAGCATACCCCCTAATCCTACAACCACAACTAAAAATAATAATCCTAGTCGTCATCGATGTTGGTATAGTTTAGATAAAGGTATGGTTAAACAGTAAGTATATCAGCCATCATAGTCTAGCCCAAAGTCAAACCTCGACGTGGAGAAACTGCATATGTTTGCCCCTTTACTTACATTATTTAGTCTCCCGGATAATATCAAATTCTTGCAGTATAACCTTCAACCAGTTACCTCATAAACATTTTCTGTTTTGAATTTCCGCCCTGAAAAATTTTGATCTGAACAATAAACAACTTAAAAAATCAAATCAAATCCAGGTTTTCGATTCAGGTGGCAATTGTGTCGCGGTGAACTGTAGTTTAAAGTACGCGTGGAGAGAAGGTGCTCAGCAGTCCAAGAAAAATTGCACAAGTGTTTGTTATCTGTTATCTTCAACCATTTGGAGTAGCTTGTACTAAGTCAAAATTTTCGGAAGATGGTTGTCAATTCTGCCTAGCCACACTAACTTAGAAGAGGGTGGCGATTTGATTTTCAAATTTGGAGAGAGAGGGCGGGAATTTAGCCTACTTTTTCTCTCCTGTCCTGGTAACAAGGAGGTTCTACACTTGCTGGGAAGGTGTCTAAAACAGCGCAGATAAATATTTTTTGCGGGAAGAGGGGTAGGTGGGCAAGCATTCAGATTTTACGATTTTTTAAGTGTAAACACCAGGGGCGTAATAAAGCGATCTGAAAGTTTTCCTTTTTCGAAATATTTGAAAAAGTGGAGCTTGTAGTGCAGAAAAGTTGTGATTCTGGGTTTCCTGTAAGGACATCTGAAAAGTTGGGGCATTACTGAAGAATTAGCATTTTTCATTGGCAAATCTGAGTTTGAGAGGCGACCGATGATTGTTGTTGCTACATAATGTTATCCAATGCCTAAGAAATGAGGCTCTGTGACAAATGTTTTTGAGTCAAGAGCTTATATCGGAGAAAATTTGGAATTTTTAGAAAAAAAATTATGAAAATAGCACTGTAGTTACCGGTGTAACTTGATGATCTGGCGTCACGTATAGGAAATTTCCGATTTTGTCTCTTCCATAGCTCGGGAAAGCTACCAAGAAGGTATGAGAGAGCACTTCTGTTTAGCAATTGTAATTTACGGTACTGTCCTAAATGAACAACAACAATCGACATAAACATAGATACCGAGGAATAATGTGAGATCTTTGAGATGCAAGTGGATAAAAGAACATCAATAAGATTGCAACCACGCTGAAAGTGCAAAAATGTTTAGGATTTTCAAAGTAAGTAAGAATTATTGATACAGAAAATCGACTGTGATCGGTAGACTGGCACAGGACACCTTTCATTGACTTCAGTATGATCTTTTTGGTAGTACCTAACTTTTAAGTTTCAGTTCACAAAAGGGGGGACTTTAACGTCAGTTTCCTCTCCACTCAAAAAGTGGCGGGGAATGTCCCCCTGTACCCCCAAATTGACGCCAATGACTAAGGACGTTTAAATTTGTGAAATCTTTAATGCCATGTTTGTAACATAACGAGGAGGATCTTCCTCTAACATGTAATAAGAATATGGTTTCTTCAAGCAACAAAATCCACAAATTGAATAAAAAATAAATGTTGACGTTGAAGAACAAAACTCAGTTTGCAAATACCCTAAAGGTAACACAAGCACTCAGTCATAATTGCGCACTAGGAGTTTATTTTCTATAACATAGTTCTTAGGCAAGTTTGTGTCCAATTATGACTCACTAATTCCCATGAATGATAGATGTTGAAAACCAAAGGTATCCTTCAGCTGGTAAAATCTGTCTTACGCTCAACTTTCGCTGCTTATTGAAGGTGCTTACTGATGGCAGAAAAAATGTGATGCACACTCCTCCCAATTATTTGCACGAGGTATAAGCATTCCATGGTTTAAATCTCATGTAATCTTGTGCTCAATTGGTGCATTGCTCTTTATTTGAAAACGCTTTCTATTACATTCTAACGGCCACAGAACCAAACTGGTGAAAATAAGAATTTTACAACGTCAGTCAATGTACAGATATTACAACCAAAATAATTAAAATAGTTAATGGGAACATTTTATTCGACAAAGATTGCTGCAGGGAATGCAAATAGTTACCCGTCTTTGTTTAGTCACCAAACGTACGTGATTGCATATGAGATACAAAATGGGGAGGGGGCAAATCTTTTACCGTGACCTTATCATTTTTGCAAGCATGGGCTGGATTTAAAAGGATCTCTTTTAGCACGAGGTTCTCTAAATCCGTTTACAAGGACAAGTCTTTATCATTCTGGTGATGTCTTTGGTTATAAAAAATCTGGAAAAAATAGTGAAAGCAGTAGTGGATACCCTTTTTTGAAATCCCATGGGAAATTCCTGGTCAAAATAGGTCAATGAGTATTACATCGACTACGCCCCTGTGTAATCTCCACATGAATACCATCTTTCTAGTAAATCTTTCTTGTCAATCAATATCGGACTGGCTAACTTGAGCTTGCCAAGGGTATGCTCGAATCAAATGTGGTATCCATATTTGCAGCAGTCCGTTTCTGAGATATTAATGTCAAGGTGTTTTAGTTACGATGATAATGTTTTTCGACTAAGTTTCAAACCAATTGATTTTCGTCGGGCTCGACATGGCTTTTTTCTTAGGTGTGGCCCAGTGTTGCTGTGACTCTCTGTTTTCGCTACTCTATTGCTTGGGAATGTTGTGTAATACCGTGCAAGCTGTGTATTGAATAACCGAGCAAGCAAGAGTCATCTAAGACGCTTTTTGAATTTAAGGTGTAATTTTCATGTTGACATTCAGTTTCGTAATATCATATCTTTACTTACGTCTGCAACCTTTCGCCAAGGACAGGGTTTAAAAAAGTACTTTTTGCTGGTGTAGACGAGTAGGATTGGCATCATTGATTATCTGATCCCTGCAAGATGGATTAATAAATAATATAGATCTACATAGCGTAATTGCATTCATAGGCATGTGATAATTTCCACGTCATAAAATGATTCACTTTGAAACCTTGCAATAACTTTTTAATTAGGTGTGAGAAGCGACGTATTCCGTAGCACTAAGCCAATCATAGCGATCAATCATGGTTTACCAAAGCAATATGTCAAGCAAGTTTCAAGACTGAAAACTCACAATGTGTGAGTCATAAACATAATGCACCACATCCATGGACTTGTTGCCGGGAAGTCTAGAGTCCGATTTCTGGGCTTGAAGGGCCACCCCGAAGACTTTAAAAATAAAACTTACTGTCATTGTGCTTGGTGGTCAGCATTTCAATGGAGTAATGAAACAGCCAATGAACTGCAACTAATAAAATAGCGTTGCCCTCGACCTGAAAACAATTTGGCAGAAACAGAGTCGGAAAAATCCAACTAACTGATGAACAAACTGAAAGGACCAATTGGTGTACACCAATGTAGAAATGTTTCTCGCCTTTTGAAGCGTAAGTGTGCTTTGGATATGACGAGAATGACTAGGATACCTGCAATATACACGCCATTCCCTCGTACAAGATTTCATGCTGAGTTCCGAGAACCGATTGACGCCAAGGCACTTTATCGTTACGAAAATTAAATTTTCCCGCTTCTAGAGCTTTGTTTTAACTTTTTGTGGAACAATCAACTTATCTGAGGATTAAGCACTTGAACCCTAAAGGACAACTCTTTGCATTGAGATCCGCTGCGTGGTTCTCAAGATATGAGCATGTAAAGTTTTCAAATTTTCAACCAAAAGTGAACATGAAGCAAGCAAATATGACATCATATCCCCACATTAGTGCCCAGTCTTTTGTTTTTCTTAAAAATTAAGGGCTGATTTTCTCCTCAACAATCCCATATTATTAAAATTTGATTGCATATGTAGTAGCATGAAAACTTTGCAAACTCTGCATCCCCCACATGGAGGTCTTATTGCTAGTAATTTTAAGGTCAATACAACAGTCTGATAGAACAGGGAAACAAAACATTCCGTGTCAATGTGAGGAAGTGATATAAGCTCTGCTGCCCCAAAACTCACTTTGAAACATAAATCTTCACTAACTGATATCACGAGAAATAAATGTCAGATTTAAATAGAACTTTTTCCACACTGTGAAGTGTGGTTCCTCTTTCATATGTGGAAATTAAATTTTTTCCTTAAATTTCCCTTTTAACATTGATAATCTTTAAGCCAAATATGCAAAAATGTGCATCATTTTTATCTTTAGATCCTATTTGCAAGTCACTCAGGCCTGTAGCCCCACAAAAAAGTGATAGGGTGATAGGGACAAAAACTCATCTCGAGGGAAACATTTCTCGGGAAGGTGGAATGTGTAAACATGTACACAGTTAATAGCAAATAGTAACTCTGTAGGAGATCAAAGGCCTCCCTTTGCACACAAAATGATGTGTTTCCTCCTCTTTACGTGCAAAGTCTATGACATACGGAAAATGTCAGTCGTTACTCTCTTGAGATATAGATTTTACAAGCCGTTTTCAAAGTTTTCAGAGTTTTACCGATTAGTGGCCTCCGAGTCAAATAACCATTGACCTCCATCAAACAAAAGAATTCTCCTTCTCAACATGGAAAATCTATAAACCAAATATGGAAATGTTTTCGGTTCATTCCTAACTTGACGGAGATACCCGGCTAACAAAGATTACTAGTTTTGGCATCCTATGACCTCAAACGACCTTTGACTTCCATCAAAAACAAGATGGTTCTGCAACATTACATTTCAAATATATCAACCTAGTATTGGAGGTATTTATTTTTACTATCTCGGGATATCATGTTTGCAAAATTTTCGATCTCTGACCTCTCTGACGTCAAAGGACCTTTGGCATTCATTAAAAAATAGAAGCCGTCATCAAAACATGGTAAATCTTTATACTAAATATGAAAATTTTGGTCATAGCTATTTTGAGTTATCGTGTGTACAAGGTATTTCGTCACTGTTTTTTCCGTTGGACCTCAAATGACATTGACCTTCACAAACACAACAGGGTTGTTTTTTCAAAACTTATAAAATCTATATTCAAGTGAAAGTTTCGAGCATTGCTATGTTGAGATATCGTGTTTGCAGCAAAGTATCACGAACACACACACACACTTAGACAGGCACGAACACGCGACATCATCTTCACACGGATTCCCTGCCTGCCTTTGGCAAGGTATCAAACAAGAGGGCTAGATAGTATTTCCTCTCCCGTCACGAGCCTCGCCCTTTTGCCTACCGGGTAAAAACCGCAGTGAGTTACGATTAGCTAGATAAGAAGCAGCTGACGACCAACGTGACGGCGTTTGATTTTATGCCCGACAAAAGGAAGGGGCTTACCAGTTTTGACGTCACGTGAAAACAATACAGAGACACATTACATACGCCTTTTACAGTAGCATGCAGAATATTGGTAATGGATAATGGTACAGACACACTTGGAAAAAGAAGCGACTTAAATACTTTAAGAGTTGAATAAAAACCCAAGAATGTTTCGTCACAAGACCGTTTCGTTACACATTGCTTTAAGTTCCAACACTTACCTGTCTATATTAACAAATCCATGTTATTAAATCTTCTTCCTGTTTTTTTCTATCAGATTATAGAGAGATGGATTGGTTTCATTAAATAAATCAAATACTTTTTACACGGAAAGATGGGCATGCATTGCCTTATCCTTTGAATCGGATCTTGCTTCTGTGCTATAACTTGAGACATATGATCATAGGATGTTAACCTCTCCTTTCGTTTCTATTTCTTAGCTGTTTTTTCATCTTAATGTAATGCATAGTGTATGTAGGGCACTCCTTTTCCACAATGCCCCAACCCACATGTAGTCGTCAAATTTAATCATTAAGTTGCAACGAAGAAAGCTTTAGTCAGATTATAATTATGTACTCCAATACACTTAATATGTTATCTCCGAATGGTTATTGAAACATCTTGAGCGATGCTAGTATGGAACATGCAAATGAGTACCCATATAATGCCCTCAGCTGAGTAAGAACATTGTGTACTTACTCTTTACAAATTTTGAAAAAGATCATCAGTCATCTAAGACATTTCCCTCTAACAAGTCATTCTTAATTTATTCGAGTCAGATAAGACCGTCAAAATATTACCGATGAGCTTGATCAGAAGAAGGTCGATAATTGCAGCAGTGTTTGGATATTTTCTGTAGAGTTCCTTTTCCTATCAGCGATCAAATTATAGTTATTAAACGAGAAGCAGTAGATCTCTCACAACGAAGATAATACTGATCAATCAGCTCGGTGATTTCCCACCGGTAATATTGAATATGATGCTTTACATTTTGTGTTTTTAATACTTTAACTCTTTCTTTCTCAATTCCATGCAACAAGTTTCAATCAACATATTTAACAAAATGGCGAAGGCATACAACGTAGAATGAAAAAAGTAAAATGCTTTAAGAAGCGGTTCCGTACGTGAATATGTGTTTCCCTGAGCTTTCCAACCAATATCGAATGATCTTTGGATTAGAAGTGCGTTGAGACACTTAAACAATTGTGACAGTTGTATGACGCGTATACCATTGGTTTAAGTATATTTGTAGCCTATATTGCTATGTGCAGAATAAAGCGAATAACCATCTAAAAAATGAACCATAGGGTGAATTTGCCAATAGGTCGAAAATCGTTTCCCTTTAACGATTTGACATTAGGTTTAAGAAACTCTAAGGTTAAATACACAGCACCAGACACAGACACAAGGTGGGATCCAGCGTTATATAAGTATATATATCATCATATCAGGCACTATTTAGGTCTTCTTATTCACTAAGGCGTGTCATCCTGTCTGTTTGTTCGTATACTTGTGTGTTCTTCCGTTTTAAGGCTTGTACACTTCGCTTTTTGATTTAGTGTTGTGCGAGTTGTGTTCAAGGGTACTGTTGTGCCCGAAAATTAAACTGAATCCTCATGTGTTGGGTTTTTGTTGTACTATATATATATATATATATATATATATATATATATATATATATATATATATATATATATATATATATATATATATATATATATATATATATATATATATAAACATATATAAACATATATATATATATAAACATATATAAACATATATAAACATTTATATATATATATATATATATACATATATATATATATATTTATATATATATGGGAAAGCCGTGTAATTTGGACCCCCTAATTACAAAGCCCCACAAAATCAGAGATAAGCGCAACCAACTGCTCTAAGGTGCACTTATGGGAGATTAATGGAATGTTCTTTTTGCAGGAGAGTAGAAACTCTCCTCACATTTTCCCAGGGAAAGTTATCGCTAAAAATAGAAAATTTTGAAAGTGTTTCAATTTACACCACCCATGTGTAATTTGACCCAACATGGTGTGTAAAATGACCGGGCAAAATATTGCTGCAAAATTTCTCAAATTATCATGTGAATAGATAACAGAACCACTTCTCACACCCTTCCTGTCTTTTAGTGTCATATTTTAGGCCTAATTGATGTTATTTATCCTTAAAATGACTTGCCCTTTGCTTGCCTTCTCCATCCGAAAGTCAGGCGCCGCAACGTACCAAGTAGGCACAGACCAAGTTTAGTAATTGGCTCATAGCATGGGAATTACGAATATGCCCAAGCTTATTACTAATACAAACTGCGAAGAGGAATGAAAGGGTGAGCAAATTCTTCTATGTAGGGTACTCCTACTGTCTATTCATTTCCATGTGTGAAGCACCCTGGCCCACGTTTTTGTAATTTGGACCGGTCCATTTTACACATCAAATCGTTTAATGTGAGTGAGCTGTCCATACTACACACCATGAGGTGGTTCAAATTACACGATGTTACTTATTTTACCCAAACTCCTCTAGCTTAGCCAAGTGTAGTTTTTACCGAAATGTAACAGCCCAACACTCAATAGGAATTATTATATTTTGTCATAATCATTATGCCTTGGGGGTGAACAAATCATTTCCGAGTAAAAACCCAACAAAGGGTCAACTCGAAAAGTAAGATCAGTTCACCAGCTTTTAATAAAAACCACACAAAATTGTGGAAATTACCTTAATCTCATCGATTGCGAAGTCAAACGTGAGTGTTCTGAGTTAGGTATCAATGACACATAAAAGTAAGATACCCTCTTCTTTTGTGTTGGAATAATGACGGTGGTTCAATTTACACACCGGTCCAATTAACACGGCTTTCCTAACTGTTTTCCGTGTATTGGACAATAGTTAAATAGATTAATAAACAAGATTGAGAAATTTATAATACTGATGACCAGCAAGATTGATAAATATCCGAATATATTTCAATTTCTCCTGGGATCTTCCTCAGCGGATTAAACGGGGAATGTACAGCGATTACAATGTATTAACTTTGAACAATAACTTAAAAGCGTTAACAGTCATCATTTACATTTTCATTTGTAATCGCTGAACATTCCCCCTCTAATCCGCACACACAGAATTATGGGGACAAGATTTTTCTAGAGCAAATGAATAAGAAAGATTTCCGCCGTCGGATCCGAATCATTACGGCAAAATTACTATGAAAGATGTGTTTGTTGAACTTTCAAACTTTAAAAAGACTGGGATGCACGACCTTCACTGGAGAGGCCTAGACTTTACATACTCTAAAAGGCTTTCCGCCTCCGACAGACAAGTTCTCTTAAGAATCGCTTTTTATCTGCATTTGACTGGAAAACCATGAAGTCCTCACCTAAAGCTTTCGGGTTATAGTTTTAAAAACGTAGTAGCAAACACACCAATGAGCACTGTACGATGAAGTATCCACCACTCATGGGTAAGGGGATTCATACTTAATTTGTTCTCCGCTTATTGACAGATATGACAGGGGAACACATCCATGTAATGTGATTCTCCACGTCTGTCATTTTCTTTTGTCAATTCCTTCAAATGCAAAATTAATGATGTTGAGTGTTGCAGAGTGTTGATATTTCCTTTGTTATCCTTTTATTACTTATCATTTTAGTACTCATTACATAGCTTACAGTTTGCTACGAGACTCTTCTAGTTTTCAAGGACATATTGATGTCACAACCGCCATATGTAATGAAGGTCGCAAAGCCAAAATCACAACATTAGACATGTATGGTTTGATGTAACAACCGCCTTTGTAATGACGGTCGCTAAACTAAAAGGACAACATTACACATGTATGGTATCCCTCTTTTTCGAATTCACACGATTTGCACAATTAGCTCAAATAAATGCGTGAAAAAGTGTCAAACCTTGTAAAATGATCAATTTTTAATGTATTTTGATGAGATTTATGGCTGTGGTTTTCAATTCATTTTACATCAAATGCCTAATTTTGTCATCTCCATGTCACCAGACCTTTAATTAAGATTAAAAAAAGTTGCTTAGAAGTTTGGTGCTTTGGAAAAAAAGCTGTCTGGAAACCGGCCAAAGATACCTCTTCATAAATACACACTTCATTTTTCAACAATGTGTGAGAAAGGCAACTATGTGGGTCAGACCGGCACCAAATTTAGACTGAGGTTTAACAACCACACAAAAAAAACTATTCTAGACAAATCATTAAATTATCCTATATCCAAACATTTCACTAGTAACTCAAACCACTCTTTGTCTAATTTAAGATGTATACTACTCAATTCTAATTACCCATCTGTCACTCAAAGGCTTAAATCCGAAAGCAAATGGATGCTAAAACTGTCAAGACATACCCGCGGCCTAAACAAAGATCTTGGTGTTTTGAGCGAATTCCCTTCTGTGGTTTACAGGGAAACCGGTTCTGTTTAACATTCTGGATATGATTTGTATTTTTGTTTGTTTTTGTTTTGTTTCTTGTTGTTTCTAAATTTTTCTCCACTCCGCATTGACGCTGACGACGAAGACAGATGTCTTTGAAATATACGTTTCACTTATCTTGTATGTGCTCTAATATTGTCATAGTTGTGGTGTTTTCTAATTATTCTTTTATATTACATGGAGCATACGTGGACTTACTTATATTATATATATATATATATATATATATATATATATATTTATATATATTTATAAATATATATATATATAAATATATATGAATAAAAAGCATTCTAAAAAAGATACAAGCAAGTTAAACGGTCGTAATTAAGAAAAACATTCTAAAAACTAGCTTCATAAAGGAGTAAAGAAGATAAAACATATAAGAGGCTTAGGATAACAAAAAACCCCAACTTAAAAAAGATAAAAATTCTAGCATAAAGGTCCAAGATAAAAAAGTAGTAAAAGTAATTGGAAACTAAGGGAGCTAAGAAAGGCCTAGAACCAGAATAGGCGAACAGTTTTACAACAACAAAATACCCAAAATGTAAAAAGTTAAATGATCCATGACCTTAAAACTTTCTCACGCAAAGTTCTACCTTTCATAGTTGTGTCACTAAGAAAACTTACGCTATTAAGAGTTTTGTTTCCTGTACAAGTGCTTGCGTAATTTATGCAGCAACTTGTTTTAAATGTAATTTGCAATATGTTGGGTCTACCTCTACGGAATTTAAAGTAAGGTTTAGAAATCACAAATCCGATCTTCTCAATAATCGGGGTAGATGTGAATTAGCAGTCCATTATAATGCTTCTCCCCATCAGCTGTCGGACATCAAGTTTATAATTATTGAACAGACTTACAGTAAGTCTAATATTGATACCGTCCTCACCAAAAGAGAGGGTTATTGGCTTGCCCAATTGTATACCTTATTTCCATTGGGTCTCAATAAAAGAAAGGAATTTAACTCATCTAAAAGAATCAGCTACCTACGGTAAAGCCTAGATTCAATTTTTCCCGGTTGTTTCCATGTTTAATGTTCTTGCCTAACACTCCTTCCAGGCCCCTTTTATCTACCATCAGTTTTTACCTTTCTGGAGGATTCTCACTGCTCCTGTGCAGCAATTTTACAGCTGGTTTTAAGCTTCTTATCTTTTTTTTTTCTCTTTTTACTTTTTGTTGTTTATTCTCCAGTGATTTTAAGCTTTATTCTTAACAGGGCTAAGGTTGTGTTGGTTGCTTTTAGCCTTTGTTCGTTTTGCTGGTCTGGTAGTAATTTTATTTGAACGCATTTTATTTCGCTTCATTCGAGCCGAGGAAGGCTGAATAAAATAGCCGAAAGCTTCTCGAATCACGGTGTCTTTTTATCATTGTATGTGCAGTTGCAATTCTAGTTTTAACTTTCATTTTCAATTTTAAATAACTTTTAACTAGAATTCTGAGAATCCTCTGGATCCTGGGCATACACCGGAATATCGTTGTTATCCAAGCCTCTCATTCATATATATATATATATATATATATATATATATATATATATATATATATATATATATATATATATATATATATATATATATATATATATATATATATATATATATATATATATATATATATATATATATATATATATATATATATATATATATATATATATATATATATAAAAACGATGAAAAATAGTGAGTTACACAAAGATGACATCATAAGAGCACAAATTTCCAATACAGAGAAAACAGTGTATATTTCAGGCACGCCTGTGCCTTTCTTCAGCACCAACAGTGAAGTGAAAATAATATAATGGAGACCTAGTACACTGTACTCAATGGTATACTTATTGCAAAAGCTCATAGTCACGCTTCACCACGAGTGGCAAACGGAAAATCACTTAAAACACCCAAATCCAAGTTTAAACCATTGATATGAGTTTTAAGCTTCATAATCCACTTACTCTCGGACCTTAGTCTATTGTTGAGAGTGGGGTAATTAGAGCCTAACAGGACAAACTTGAGATTGGAGAGGTTGTGATTACATTGATTGAAATGCTTGGCTACTGGATAACTGATGGCCTTATCTTTAACTGTCTTTTTGTGGTTGTTGAATCTGAACCTGAACTTTGAACCTGTTTGACCAATGTAATTACCATACACACACTTATTACAAAAAATCAAATACACGACGTTGGGGGTGTCACAGTTGAAAGGACCGGGGCGGATGCGGGCATTGGTACCGGGAGGGGTGAAACAGGGGTCAGTGATCAAAAAACTACATACTTGACATCTAGGCTTTCCGCATTTCCGGTTGCCCGTGTCGGACCTACTGGGAAGCCTAGAAGAGGTAATTATGGATTTAAGGTTGGGAGGTTGCCTACGGGACATGAGCGGGGGGTCTTTGAACAGATCGTGAATGGAACTGTCCGATTTAAGAATTTCAAAGTCTTGACGTAGCACTTTGAGTAACTTGTCAGTTCGACTGGAATAATCCACAACTAAAGGAATACGAGAGTTAGTGGCTTTCGGTTTTTCAAGAAGAAGGTCTTCCCGACATAGAGCAGAAGCTTTTGAAATCCCCCTTTTAATAATGGAAAAGGGGTACCCGTTATGCAGGAAATGACCAACAAGATTGGAAATATGTTTATTGTACTCAGATTCGGAAGAACAGATACGTTTGATTCTGATGCACTGGGAATACACAATGGCTGTCTTAGGGCTGTATGGGTGGGAACTCTCAAAATTGAGATAGGTATGGGTATCAGTGGGCTTGCAGTAAAGCGTGGTAACAAAATTATCGTTACACAATCCAACTAGTACGTCTAGGAAGGGGATTTCAGTATCGGAGAACTCCGAGGTGAATTTGATGGTAGGGTGAACATCGTTACAGGCTGTTAAGAAATGACGGAGCGCATCTACTCCGTGAACCCAAGTGAAGAAAATGTCATCGATATATCTACAATAATTACAGGGCTTGAAAGGGCTATTAGAGAGGATTCTTTCCTCTAAGTCAGCCATGAAAATAATGGCATAACTGGGTGCCATTCTGCTGCCCATTGCCGTTCCACTCGTTTGTAAATAAAATTGCTCATTGAAAACAAAGTGATTGTGAGTGAGAACAAACTCAACAATGCAGGCAAATTCTTTAATAAACTGGGTGGAAAAACCATTTATAGCCAGGAACTTTTTGCAGGCCAATACCCCTTCCTTGTGGGGAATATTAGAATAGAGGGCACTCACATCCATGGTAACTAAAAGGGAACCTGGGGGACAGGACCCAATGGCTTGGAGTTTCCTAAGGAAATGAGCAGTATCCTTTACATAACTGCCTAGTGAGGGCAGTAAAGGATTAAGGACACTGTCAATGTAACCAGAGAGGTGTTCCGTAAGGGTTCCTATGCAGGAGACAATGGGTCTACCTGGAGGGAAAATGTCAAGAAATTTGGCTAATTCAAACAACTTAGGGGTACTTAAATTATGTACCTGTAAATCAGATGGGATATTGGGGGGAGGGTCTAGGGAGGAAAGTCTACTTTCGACCAGTTTAGGCACTTTATGTACCTTGGGCAGCGTGTAAAACACTCCCGGCTTGTGAGTCTCAGGGATACGTGGCTTAACCTGATCTAGTACTTCAGATGTGAACGTACTTATTAAATTCTTGAGTTCCTCCTCATAACTTAAGCTGGGATCGGTTGGCAGCTTCACATAGAAGTCTGAGTTACTCAGTTGTGTCTCCGCTTCCGAGATGTAATCAGCTGTATTTAGAATGGTGATGGCGCCCCCCTTATCCGCTTGTTTGATAGTGATGGCAGGGTTTGAACTGAGATTTTTGATAGCATTTCGCTGGCCAGTAGACAAGTTGTGGGTGGATTTTTTTTTCTTAGTATATATATATATATATATATATATATATATATATATATATATATATATATATATATATATATATATATATATATATATATATATATATATATATATATATATATATATATATATATATATATAAAGTCGAAATCACTAAATCTGTCCCTTATTCCCAGCTCTTGCAAGCCAGATGAATTTGTTCGGAGGATTCTGACTTATCTACTGCCTCTGAAGAAATTTTGTCCTTTTTTGAAAAATGCCAGTACCCTGCCAAATCCTCTCTAATGCCCTACGCAGGATTCAAGGAACCAGCAGAGAGAAAGCCTTGGAGAAAAAGAGCAAATCTGGTACCAATCTACATATTCCTTTAGTTATTTCTTATCACCCTTCGGTCCGTCCTATTTTACACCCTATCCACAAAAATGTAGAGTTGCTCCGACAAGACCCCTCAACCCGTGATGTTTTCCCGGAACCCCCCATCACTGCTTTTAGAGTTGAGAAAAATTTAGCCAACCATTTAGTTCGGGCTTCCCACCCACAAACTTCTTTCGACGACACGGCTTGTACCTTTCCATGTAACCGTCCGAGGTGTAATACATGTCCAGTTGTTGGCAAACACGACCTCGTCAACATTTCTGGCCCCAACGGCAACAGCTTTATTGTCAAACAAAGATTCTCCTGCATTTCCTCAAATGTAGTGTATATTTTAGCTTGTGGGAGATGTAACTCGTTGTATGTGGGAGAGACCAAGCGCCGCCTCGCGGATCGAGTCACCGAGCACCTTAGGTCCATCAAACAGAATCTCCATGGATACCCGGTGGCTGCACATTTCAATCCCCCTTCACCTTGTTCAATACAGCATTTAACCGTTACGGCAGCTGTAATGTGCCGAGGCTCCGATCGTGACCGCCTTAGTGCTGAAAACCGACTGATCATGAGGCTAGGTACTCTCGCTCCACACGGGCTTAACGTTAGAATTGACCTTTTGTAATATTCACCCCCTTTTTGTACCAGTTTTTACTCCTTTTACACTTACCCGTTCGTGTTCGTTTTTTCACTGTGTAGGCCTTCTTTACAATTTTTTTCCGGAGCTAGTTTTTGTCTCCTGTTTTCCCTTTTTAAGAACATGTTCGATTTTTACGTGCATTTTTTCATCCAGGACGCTCTTTTTCTTTTTTTGATTTGTGTTTCATCCTTCGCACTCATGTTTTCTGACAGTCACTTTCGTCCGGTTCTGTTTTTACAGCGATCGCTTCGGATTTGATGTTTGTCGTGTCCAATTGTTACTGTTGGTTGTTCAGTTTGGTTTTTGCCACCTGATGAAGGGTTTATACCCGAAACGTCGTGGAGTTTTCCGCAAACTTTTAAGCACTTTTTACTACCTCTTTTCGACCTACACATTTCAACAGTGCTCCGCAGCATTTCGACCTTATTATATATATATATATATATATATATATATATATATATATATATATATATATATATATATATATATATATATATATATATATATATATATATATATATATATATATATATATTTATACATACTGCTAAATGCGAGCTAGGGTGGAAATGCTTAAAAAGGGTACTTTGCTGGACATATTATTATGGTACTATGGCAGATGTACTATGCACCATTCAGGCATGTAAGAGTGATACCGCATGAGGAGAGGTTCTCAAAATAATATTATCTCTTAAATCCTCCGCTGCTGGTTATGACGGAATCACCGCTAGTATTATGAAACTTGTTGCCCATTCTTTGTGTATTCACCTCGCCTATCTTTTTAATTTTTCTATTTAGGAAGGTCATGTTCCCAATTCCTTAAAAATTGCACGTGTTGTTCCGGTCTTTAAATCCTGTGATAAAGATTGTGTTAATCAGCATAGACCTATTTCTGTCCTCCCATGCTTCTCAAAGGTAATTGAAAAACTTGAGTTCTCAAGATTATATTTTTATCTTGAGAAACGTAAATTAATTTACGACTATCAATTTGGTTTTCGTCCTGGCCATTCCACTGTACATGCTATTTTACACTTTACCAATAAAGTAATGGAAGCCTTCGAAAAGAATCATTTTGCTTCTGGCATATTTCTTGATCTTATGAAGGCATCTGATACTCTTGACCATAATATTTTACTTAATAAGCTTGAGTACTACGGCGTCCGTGGTAATGTTCTGGACTGGTTTAGAAGCTACCTGACTGATCGTCGTCAGTTTGTGGTTATTAATAACACTAAATCGGTCTCTAGGTCAATTACACATGGTGTCCCTCAAGGATCTATGTTAGGGCCATTGCTTTTTACTATTTATGTCAACGACCTTCATACAGCCAGTGATACTTTCAGTATAACCTCATATGCTGACGATACAAGCTTCTTTCATTCTAGCTATGATATTAAAGATCTGATACGTAATATTCAAAATGATTTTTTCTATATACAAAACTGGTTTTATGCAAACAAATTATTACTCAATGTAAAGAAGACTACTGCTATTGTTTTCCGTTTACCATCCAAGTATCTCAGTGCAGACATAGACTGTGTGTAACTTTGTGGTGTTAAAGTTATTTTTTGTGATGCTACCAAATTTCTCGGAGTTTGTATTGATAAGAATTTACATGGAAGAATCACATCCAGCATGTTTGTATGAAAGTCTTACTAGGTAATGGAGTTTTAAATGAGCTTCGAGGACTGTAACCTCGCAGAATCATGGTAACCTGGTATAATACCCTTATCCTTCCGTACTTTACTTATTTTAATGTCATTTGGGGTAGCATATATATATATATATATATATATATATATTTATATGTATATATATATATATATATATATATATATATATATATATATATATATATATATATATATATATATATATATATAAATATATATACACAAAATAAGCAGAAAAAGAGCAATGCCTCTGCCACCAACCAAGAAAAACGAAAACGATGGTACATTCTGTAATCCCGTGCTGTATAGATGAACAAAAAGCAAATAGTAACAAAATACAGAATATGTACAAACTGAACGTTTCGAACCTCCTAGATTCCTTATCGACAGTATAATGGAAAGCTTAACAATGTTACGGAGAGGAAAGTACAAGCGACCTGATCAGCGGTCACGCTTGTTGGCCATGAATGAAAGGTCACGGTTAAGACCGTGGACGTGACTCTCACACCTGAAGATTAGCCTTAATTCTTTTTTTTTTTTTACGAATCTCAGTTGTAGAAAAGCCTCCCATCAATATCGCGAATTTTAAATCGTTCACACTGTGGAGGGGTTTGTTGAAGTGTTCTGCGACAGGGAAGCCGGTGCTTTTGTTACGAATGCTAGATTTGTGGTTGTTGAATCTTAGCCTAAATTTGGAGGAGGTCTCACCTATGTAAGAGATCGTCGGACACTTGTCACACAAAAGAAGGTAAATGACATTGGAGGAATTACAAGAGTACGGGCCCGGTGATAATTGAATTCCCTTGGGGTGGATGTGCACTGTACGCTCTGTGATCATATGGTTGCATACTTGGCAACGACTACTTCCACAAGGGAATTACCTCTGGGAGGGGTAGCCAGGAAGGATTGAGCTTGGTGTGAACCAAGATTCTGCGTAAACTGGGCGGTTGCTTGTAAGCAGTAACTGGGGTTCATTGAAAATATCTCTGATAGTGGGGTCTAGGCTGAGATTTCGCCACGAAGTCTTGATTCTTTTGAGTAGGGAGGAAAGTTTAGGGTTATAGGTAACTACAATGGGGATTCGTTTAGTTTCATTCCTGGCACGGTAACAAAGCAGATTGTTTCTATCTAACTGCTGGACCTTACTGAAGTAAGAGTCAATAAGTTTAAAAGGATACCCCCTATGTAAAAGGTATCCAGCAAAATCGACCATGTGTCGTAGTTGGTCGGCTTCGGTAGAGCAGATACGTTTGATTCTTAGGAATTGACTAAAAATGATCGAATGTTTGATATGAGAAGGATGGAAACTGCCAAAATGTAAGTAAGAATGACTGTCCGTGGGTTTTGTAAATAACGAAGTCTTAAGGCAACAGCCTGTGACATGCACGACCGTGTCCAGAAACGGTAATTGAGTTTGTGAATATTCCATAGTGAACTTAATGGAACTATGAAAAGAATTTACAAAATCCTTGAACTTAAGTACTTCCTGTAGGCCATGAGGCCAAATTAGAAAAATGTCTTCGGTGTAACGAACATAAAAAGAGGGTTTCTTGGGGAAAGCCTCTAGGAGGGGTTGCTCTAAAGAGGCCATGAAGAGGTTAGCGTAAATAATTATTTTCAATTTCTTGATAAATTTTACCACCAAACCAATGGGACCGCCATGGGTACTAAGATGGCCCCAAGTTACGCTAACCTCTTCATGGCCTCTTTAGAGCAACCCCTCCTAGAGGCTTTCCCCAAGAAACCCTCTTTTTATGTTCGTTACATCGATGACATTTTTCTAATTTGGCCTCATGGCCTACAGGAATTACTTAAGTTCAAGGATTTTGTAAATTCTTTTCATAGTTCCATTAAGTTCACTATGGAATATTCACAAACTCAATTACCGTTTCTGGACACGGTTGTGCATGTCACAGGCTGTTGCCTTAAGACTTCGTTATTTACAAAACCCACGGACAGTCATTCTTATTTACATTTTGGCAGTTTCCATCCTTCTCATATCAAACATTCGATCATTTTTAGTCAATTCCTAAGAATCAAACGTATCTGCTCTACCGAAGCCGACCAACTACGACACATGGTCGATTTTGCTGGATACCTTTTACATAGGGGGTATCCTTTTAAACTTATTGACTCTTACTTCAGTAAGGTCCAGCAGTTAGATAGAAACAATCTGCTTTGTTACCGTGCCAGGAATGAAACTAAACGAATCCCCATTGTAGTTACCTATAACCCTAAACTTTCCTCCCTACTCAAAAGAATCAAGACTTCGTGGCGAAATCTCAGCCTAGACCCCACTATCAGAGATATTTTCAATGAACCCCCAGTTACTGCTTACAAGCAACCGCCCAGTTTACGCAGAATCTTGGTTCACACCAAGCTCAATCCTTCCCTGGCTACCCCTCCCAGAGGTAATTTCCCTTGTGGAAGTAGTCGTTGCCAAGTATGCAACCATATGATCACAGAGCGTACAGTGCACATCCACCCCAAGGGAATTCAATTATCACCGGGCCCGTACTCTTGTAATTCCTCCAATGTCATTTACCTTCTTTTGTGTGACAAGTGTCCGACGATCTCTTACATAGGTGAGACCTCCTCCAAATTTAGGCTAAGATTCAACAACCACAAATCTAGCATTCGTAACAAAAGCACCGGCTTCCCTGTCGCAGAACACTTCAACAAACCCCTCCACAGTGTGAACGATTTAAAATTCGCGATATTGATGGGAGGCTTTTCTACAACTGAGATTCGTAAAAAAAAAAAAAGAATTAAGGCTAATCTTCAGGTGTGAGAGTCACGTCCACGGTCTTAACCGTGACCTTTCATTCATGGCCAACAAGCGTGACCGCTGATCAGGTCGCTTGTACTTTCCTCTCCGTAACATTGTTAAGCTTTCCATTATACTGTCGATAAGGAATCTAGGAGGTTCGAAACGTTCAGTTTGTACATATTCTGTATTTTGTTACTATTTGCTTTTTGTTCATCTATACAGCACGGGATTACAGAATGTACCATCGTTTTCGTTTTTCTTGGTTGGTGGCAGAGGCATTGCTCTTTTTCTGCTTATTTTGTGTATTTATTTTCCACCAACGCACGGACTTCACCATGTTTTATATATATATATATATATATATATATATATATATATATATATATATATATATATATATATATATACATATATATATATCATATATATATATACATATATATATATATATATATATATATATATATATATATATATATATATATATATATATATATATATATAAACCGCATAATGTTTAAGTCCCTGTATTGGTATAGCATAGCATATAAACAGTAACAAAGAAAACAGCTAATGCCTGAACTACCAACATACTTGTACCACATTTGACAACCGTACAAAATTTTCGAAACCCTGCTTCTTCCTCGGTATACAATGGAACTGTGCCAGAGAGTTTGCTATAAGGAGATGTTAACGGAGGCAGGAGAAAGCTCCTAGGTGAGATAATTCCCTATTGAGGCCACAACTTATGGTTTTAAGCTTCTTTATTAGCTTAAGCTCTGTAACCAAGACTGTAACCAAGAGTAACCACGAGTTTTGTGACCGTTCCCGGAACCGACGTCAGCTTACACCCAGGGCCCTTCAATTGTAATTCTGCAAATGTCATTTACTTTATCTCCTGTAGTATCTGTCCCCATGGCAACTACGTTGGAGAAACCAAAACACCCTTCAGGTTTCGATTCAATAATCATAAACAGACAATACGTAATAATTCCCAGCTCCGCGCAGTCTCTCAACATTTTAATCTCCCTGGCCATGGCATTGGCAATGTCAAAGTGTGCCTCATTAAAGGGGGATTTCGTTCCGATGCAGAACGTAAAGCCACAGAGTTAAAGCTAATAAAGAAGCTTAACACCATCAGTAATATCTATGTATATATTATTTATTTATACGAAACGTCGTGGGGCTTTCCGCAAACTTTAAAGCACGTTCCGCTAACTTTACGCAAGCCTGTAAGCACTGTCTACACAGGAATATACGGGAATGCGTTGCTTTTTTGCAAGCCAGATATTCGACTGCTTTATCAAATGGCCAGAACATTCACCTTGCATCCGAAAGTTTTAGTGTTCGTCTCCTGGGAGAATCATACCTTTTACACACTGCCATTTTGATTGGTTCCCAGCAGTAGCAATAGCGTGATGAAAACAAGCCAGTGAGCCACAAGTCGAAAAAATGCTGATGCCACCCTACTTAATCGGTTTGAAACTGAGCCTTAAAACATCATCTAACGAATTAACCCCATTAACTGATTATTTAGGTTTTACTTCACACAAACTTACGTTCATGAACAGTATCCGTTCACAAACGCCTTTGAAGTTACGTGCATATATACTTCGCAAAACCAAAAGGGGAAATATAATCTCCATTTTTTTTTTTTTTATATTCGACTTGAAGTAGCGGTATTTCAAAACGATCATTAATTTATTTCTAATCAAGTTTTAAATATTTATTGCGGTTTCTATATGAGTAGCCATAAAAAGACCTAAGAAACATGTATTGATATTATCGATGGTTGTCAATCTCAATCACATCATTTGTTTTGCCTTTGTTTTCTTTTGTTTTAGGGTTACTCTAAAATAGTTGACCACCGGTCAGGTTACCAGAAAATATCAACAAAGTCAATTTCTTTGATTAGAAACGTCAGAGCCTTAGATTTTAACTAAATTATCAAGCAGGTAATTCTGAATTGTTTTGGGATTTCCGTAGTCATTATTTGTGTTTCATTTCATTTACGAAAATTTCAAGGTAAAAAAGCCCCACACTAAGCACAATTCCAGAAGATTGCAGACTTTCCAATCTTCTGTCTTGGACAAAAGAAGGGAAGTCACCTCATTTTTCAATCATAAGGCCTGATATTAAAGTGTTGACGATTGTTAGCGTGTTACTTTTTCTTCTGAAAAAATTGAAAAAACGAGTACGACCAATGAAATATTTAAGTTGAAGAATTATAAACCATGAGCTATTTCATATTTTGATGCAGGGGAAAAACACTGTTGACACCAAACAGTGTATGGAGTATCAGCTTGCCCTTGTGAGCTGTAAGCTTTACAATCCTTGGAGTAATCCATGCTCCGTTAGTAAGGACATATTTGCTTTTAAAGAAAGATGAAAAGTATTTTTCCAACATGCCAAGATGATCCTACAGAGCAGATGGTAAATTATTTTTAGATAAGATTTTAAGGTTCTGTTTCTAACAAATTGTTTTTAGTCTGGACTGCTACGACCCTTTTCCAATCGTGGCTTACTAGCTTGTGTTCCCCTTTCCATTGTTTATGCTGAACCCCGGGCTCAATGGAAGAAGGCTCCACTGTTAAAGTCTTCGGTGTGACCCTGGTAGAGTCAAAAGATAGACCTGCCGGTTGTAATAAGTCACTAACAGCCTAACCGCGCAGTTGGCCAGAGGTACAGTTGGCAATGAACAGGGATGCATTGCATCGACATTTGACCTTTGCCCTTCACATTAGATCGTCGTTAGTGGGGAGTACAACATGTACACTGCGAAGGCTTCTTCTGTTCAGAGTAGGGTTCTTTATATTCGCTTCCTTGATCACTCTGGCTCATATGGTTCAATAGGTATGAAGGTAGTGAAATTTCGCACAGTTGATATTCATGCTTTTAGAAGTCACAATTATTACTCTATATGAATATTACAATTAGCCCCGCAACAAATCCCGGTGTAAAAGTAATTATGCATAATTATGCCTGCAATCAGCTAAAACATTCTACATGTAACGCATAACTTACACAAAGCATCACTTTCCAATTGTATGCACGATCTATTCTATACAGTCAAAAATGTGTTAAGAAGCCTATTTTTTCCCAATATGGTTCTATCTATACGCTGAACCGCGATCGATATGTTGGACCTTGAAGTCCATAAGTCTTGGCAAATTGCTTAATAGGAAAAACAAATCCCCGTCGGCTACCTGTTGCCTGAGTGGCAAGGACTGTCAGCCTATAGCTGTCTTACACACAAGAAATAAAAAGATGTGTGACTGAAATTCCCTCCAGGTATAGACCCGTGTAAAAGATGCCTTTATCAATCATTCAAAATAAAGTAGTGTTCGAGTCATAGTGATGTTTTAGTTAACATTCTAGTCTGTCTTACAATGTTACTTGCAATTTGAAGTTTGAGTGACACTTTTATTTATTCAAACGGCTAGGGAAGGGTCATAGGGGTGGGGTTCTAACCTAACCACCTTCCGCTGTTCTGGCAAAAACTATCAAAATTTATTCTCAAACGTTATGAAAACTTGCATTGTACAAATTTTCTAAGAAGAAGTACAATGGTCTTAGTGTCCTCCGCTTTTGTGGATAATGCACCAGGCTAGGAATTGTGAGACGCTCTAAATTACCCCGGTCAGTGGTGCGTCAAATGTGGGTCACGTTCACCCAAGTTTGAGGCAAAGGTGGGACAACGTTCTCTAAATGTTCCGTTAAAGAAACCCAGTAGGTTTTGCAAAGGTGTGTCAATTTTTTTCAAGAACGGTCGCCAAACAACACTAAAAAGTGTGTAACGATCCCATCGAACATTGACTGATCTTGCACAGGGGACAAGTGGTGGGACAAGTGGCTTGAAGTGGATAAGTTTATACGCATTCAGAGTTAAAGGAAGGTTCACCCTTACACGTTAAAAAAAGATTTTATAAAGCATATGAAGCATCTTTGTTATCTACAATGTTCAATTACTACATAATAGGGGCGTCGATTTGTGGGATGGGGCAGGGGACATGCCTCCCCCACTTTTGAGTGGAGGGGACACTAACGTAAAAGTCCCTCCACTTTTTGTGACGTGAAACTTAATAATTAGGTACTACCAAAAAGACTGTACATGTAGGGTACAAGGTGACCTCTACCGATTACGATTGACTAGCTTTCTGTATCAATATATCCACATGTTTACTTTGCGAATCCCCAAAATTTTCCCGCGCTTGCAGTCTCATTGATGTTCTTTTTTAACTTGCATATCAAACACACATTACTCATCGGTCATATGATTATGTCGATTGTTCGTGTACATAGGGCAGCAGGTGTGCTTATGAAGGAGAACAATATTTAGGAATAGGAAGAAGATGAGTCATCCCCTACTATGTTTTATGAAAACAGTGGTCTTAGTGATTGACCAGCGTGGCAGGCTGAAATTGGCAATCACATTTTAGGGAGACTGAAAATGTCTCGGTGAACAGTCTGCATGCACTTTTTGGCAAAATGTATGATTTCTAATGCAAAATTTCGACACGTTCACATCTTTCTTTTGAATAGCGATTCAACCATTTCGTATTTAGAACATCAGAGAACTAAAATCACACTAGCGTTTGCTAGATAAGAGACTTAATGTTATGAAGTATGGTGCACTCTCTATGACTTTAACAGACGCCATCTTGTTGTTTACGAGCAGCTCTCCCTTCCTTTTGCTTTAGATTCCCAGGGCCCTTCCTGGTTCCCGTCACGTGTTACCGGTGAACGTGCGAGTTTACATCGTCTTAGTTCCACATGTATGCTGTAACCCCATGTTTCCAAGGTGTGGCCATTTTTTTTTCTTTTACAGCCGCCTTATCGGTTATTTAGATCGGCACAAGACAGCGTAAGTCGAGTCACCTCAAATCTTATCTTAGATTTGCCAATAGGAAATGCAAATTCTTCAATCAGGATCATTTTCTAGACCTGAATTCCTTTCATGAAACCTATAATGTAAGTACCAATTTTAAAGATTCTTTGAAATTTTTCAGTCAACGAACAATATCTTAAAAGCTTATCTTTGTCTTTGTTACTGACAGTTAACAAAAATCATTTGCCTTTTTTAGAGGGGGGGGGGCTAAGTCCCCCTAACCCCGCAAAGAACCGCCCCTGATTATATACATTATATGTGAGCATAGTTTAGATGGGTGTAAAGATGGTTTTTTAACATGTGCGATATTTCGTCCCTTTCTCCTTTCCGTCATCAACTACGCTATAATCTGACTTAACTTTCATGGATACTTTATAGTAAAGTATTTTTTCATAACTCAGGTCAGTGAAAACAGTGACTTGAATCAAAGACGTGACTCGATTGTGACCCCGGTCATGATTTCAAAGACAAGAGCCTGACTCGAGTCATCATTTGTCAAAGACTAGACTGCACTCGAGTCTTAACTGACAGGGACCCAATTCCCATCTCCTGTGTTACTCGAGTCAGGGAGTTGCAACACCCTGCTCGAGTCAAGCCTTCATCTTTTTCACTACCGGCCAGAAGCGACGGCTTTTTATGTTAGATTTTCCAATCTTCATTCAATACACTACCAGACCACACTGACTACAGGCGGTTGAGACTAAAGCTGGAAACAGAGACAAATGTTCTCCTCCAAACAGTGTTCGATTCCTACTAAGTGGTAGCTGAATCGGGTTTTTAAACACTGGGTATCGCCACTAAAACAGCTTAAATTGTTCAAATAATATTTGAAAGATTTTGAACCCCATCCGCCCAAAAAGGGAGCAAAAACTGTAACTCTGTCACATTTAAACTAATCGACGACAGGAACACTTGGTAAATTATTCCAGCTGACCCACTCGACTTTAAACTGTCTTGTAAATTAAAGTGACTCGATTAAAGAAATCACGTGACTTAGAAAGACTTGATGAAAATCATTTTTTACTTGAGGTGATTCGAGGCGACTTGAACCTTACCTAAGACTCGAAGTGTCTCGACGCGAGGAAATCAAAGATTCGATCTTACTCGACTTGATTTGAATTGTTAAAGACTCGACATGACTCGAGACTCGACACCTTGTGACTCGAGGTAATTTGAGACTCGATATCAAGTGACTCAATTACCGTGGACAGCTCTGTCTTGTGTAGATGTTTTCTTTGCGTACGAAAGCATGTGTGACAAATCCGTTTTGGGAAGGGCAAGGTATTTTTGTCTCAAATCTCCCCCTTTCTACTGAAAATTGTCCCTTTATGCAAAAACATGTCGATTACAACAGACTCTGAATGATTCATTATTCTGATTAAATCTGCTTGCTACAATACCAATATTTCTGTGTAAGACTTTTCGTCTCAACTCCTCATCCACAAATGAAATTTGATTCCCAAAAAAGGCACCACCAAAGTTGGAAGCAGTAATTTAAATTCAATCTTTGCTTGCAAATTCAGCTATTTTAAAAGAATGAGGAAAATTTGGATACGGAACTTCTGCAAACACTTCCCTCAAAACCACATGAATTGTATATTAATGCTTACTTCAACGTGTCATTCCGTCTCTTACTCAACAAAGTGGGGCCTGATTTGAGAAAAATAGGCTTTTGAGAATATCTCAATGAACTTTTCTCAAATTGAACTGTAAATAAAATGTCTAATGCTACCTTTTCATCTTGAAACTCGCAATTTATGTCGCGTATTTCACTAAAATAATCCAATTTTTGCACGAATTTTAAATTGTTTAAATTTTGAATGTATTCCTTAAACATTATATTTTATTAGTTGTATACTACACGGATACGTGCGTTCATCTATTAAGCGCACTCACGAAGTCTACGTCTTCGGTGAAAAGTGCCTTGCTGTTTTTCCGACAAATTGAAACTGATGTCACGTGACGTCGGTGCATTGGACCTCATTAGTTGCTTGTTTTATTTCCTCTCGTTGCTCACTCGAGCCTCTATCTCTATAAACGAATAAACGAACGCACTACTGCAAGAATCGGAGAAGTTAGTCTGTAATGATATCGAATATACAACCGATCACCATCATTACTTGGAAAAAATGCTCCGTCTGATCAAACATTAGAATTTAGGATTACAATAGACTAGAATGGTCTGTCGAGACACAACCTTACAGCATTGGGACCACCAGGACACTCCCCCTTCATGTCACTGAGACCATATCTTTCTATTACGTAACTTAAAGGCCAACAGCAGTTCTCCCAAGTCTATTTGATGCAACAGCTAAATCTCACAATATTCTTCTTATTTTTCTTCTTTAAACTTTACTTCATTACATTTGATGACTTCATTTTTGCATATTCCAGGAAAAATCTCCGTTAAGTTAAACATTTAAGGAGAAAAAATGTTGTCACATGACTCGCAAAAGCCAATCATGAAACTTAAGTCTAGTACACTACTTCAAGTTTGGTTGACTGCATTACCCCTTCAAGTAATATGAAAGTAAATTAACTAAAATGACAAATGAGCAAACTCAAATGTTGATGTACAATTGAATAATATTCAAACATAATTATTGTCATTTTGTATTCCATTGCGTTTTACTCCAAAATTTGTGAATAAAAATGAGTGTCTATCCTAACAACATGTTCAGGGTGTTGGTTGTTTTGGGTTGCTTGGATCATTTTCCCTAACGTCACTAGACATATAAATGTTATTCTTGGAAACTTTCGACCAGATTGTTCTTGTCCTTCTTTTCATGATAATTTAGCCCCTGCAAAACTGGCCATCTGTATCTCCCCTTAGTTTGCCCCTGGTATGCCGCTCATAGTAAAGCACTGAAGACCCGTGGGCATAACCGATAAATACAAACATACACTGTGAAAGATTTCTGTAGATTATACAGAACAAAGATTAAGGAATTATATAGAGAAAACAGCAAAAGTGCTGTCAATTTGTTTCCAAAAATTTGACAACACACTCCCATACTCGCTTTGTATTTCTTAATTTTGGTTCTGTAATGCTTCAACAAGTCTGTGACATTTTTTGTTCACTGCAGTTTTCAGAAAAAATATGCAATTCTGAGCTTACTGGATGTACTTCAGCCTTTGGCTATGGTTTTCATAACCCATTGACACAATGGAATGAGCGTGCAAACCACTTATTAGAAACATTTGGATCAAACGATAGGCACATGACGCGGAAAAAGAGGGTATTGTGCCAAGGGCTAAGATTCAGAAAGCAGGGCAGAAAAGACTGCTGAAACTTGTGTCCTTCAATCGTATATATACACATTCAATAAAGTTTCATGATATATGTTTATTTTACACGTTTCTGCCTAAGTCTTTCCTACAATTCTGTGCTTACCTTGTAATTATGTGCATTACAAGATAGCAGTTCGATGAGGCAGTTAGAGGTACAAAACATAAGGACAATTAAAACACTGGTAAAAATTGCAAAGCTGAAACCTGTCAAGATGAGAAGCCATTTTCCCTTGGGTCCTGTCGATATAATTGACTTACCAGCTAGATAATTTAACAACAACCACACTTTTTTATGTAAGGTGTACTCTAGGCTGTTGTGCCATACGTCAACTCGTCATTTACGATATGCAAGCGATTAATTGTGTGAGTGTTTTACATATACTGGGGTTTGGAGGTAGGAAAAATGTCAAGTGTGATGGCTTCGCTTCCATTAAAAGCAACTTAAAAAGGATTATTTCATACAGGTATATATAGTTTCATGCATCTGTCATATTGTTGTGCAAAAACAAGACTGAAATATTTATAAGGTAAATGCTCCTAAGTCCAGAGCCAAATTTTTTTTTGATATGTTGAAGGAAAATATAATTTAAGTATTCTGGTAAAATTTGTATTCATTTCCTATGTACGGTTCTCGAGATATTAGCAATGGTATTTTCTACATACAACGAACTTGAAACTACCAAATCCGATGGTACGAATTCACATTGTTGGCCAATGTTCTACAAGAACGCATCGAATTGAGCATCACGTCTGTTGCAGCCTTTGAGTTCTATTGGGCAAATTGTAGTGTTTGTTTTACATGGAAACACATTGAAGAATCCTTTCAATTAACATGATAGCTGAGCAATTCAAAGTTATTCACAGTTATGATGGCAGCATTTTGGAAAAATTTAAAGAAATCTATATAAAGAATCCACGTAGTTTGTTTTTACGATGTAACTTCACTCGAAGACTCTTTAGAATAGCAATGCAGTATTTTCGAGGGCAATATCTTCTCTGTTGAATGTTTGTGATTTTCTTGCAGAGCTTTCGTCACCAGGTAAAATTTATTTGTCTTCATCATCTTCGCCATTGTTGTTGTCTTCATGAGGTACCTTGCTATTGCTTTCACCACGTGAAATTGCCAGCTTCTCCATCTGGCCATATCCAATCTCTCCAAATCTGAACAGCTGGCAAGCAGGGATTTGTGGAAGAATGAGAAACAACGTTCTAGAGTCTCTTTGAGACGATCGATGTTCGTTTCCGGTCGTAATCTTGCTTTTATCCCCCAAATGCTTATCTAAATACTTCCATCAATTAGTAACGCATTGTGAAAATTCCAGTTGAGTGTCAGACACATTCCCTACATTCTACTCGTTAAGTTTCCATTGCCGGCCGTCATGCAAAATAAATTTATGTCATTTGACGCTAGGCGAAGCACGATGTATGATTTCATTCGAAGGCAACAACATTTTCTTTGAAAATGACTTAAAATCTCTTTTTAATTAATGATGGTATTTTGTTTAAATCTGAGGAGAATGTCGGTACAGACTTGATCAATGTTTCTGTCCAGTAACGAAGACCCGAAACGCGGCACATTTGCATTGCTTAAACGTTCGTTCCCAATAGTTCTACTAGAAATTCACATTATAGCCTATGTTATATTACCTTCACCATTGGCTGAAACTAACCTCCAATTCAATGCGCATGCGGACAACAGCCTTTTTTAGGGATTATTCAAAAATAAATGAAAGAGATCATCAGTAAATGGGCTTAGTAACAAGAGATTTAACAATTAAAACAAATAGACTGGTCAATGAAATAGTGGCACCTCATTACGTTTTAACCGTTTTCAAGTACATTTTGTTAGAAAAATTGTTGCGTCCTATCTCTTCCTATACCAAATCAATCTCTGTGGCAACCAAGTAGCTATTGTCTAATTAATCGAAGCCTACAGCTTCGATTATTGGATTTGCTCAGTTTGTAAAGTGAACTCGTGCCTTCTTTCTTGGCTCCGCGTATGAACATCTTCAGTGTGATGCTACACTATTTACACACGAACAATTCTAACGTTATACAGCATTTCATCTGCCACGCAGTTATTTTGACTTTTTCATGAAGTGGAAATTTTGACTATTTCCCCAATTTCACCAAGTTGACGGTGTTCCAATAGAATAATCAGCTTATCTGAGTATGAAGGAAGTCTTCTTTTCGAAGGACGATAAGTCGTTACGCAGTTCTATTGACTTTCTTTTATACTTGATTTGATCACTCGTAAAAAATAGTCCCAGACTTGAACGCCGCTACGCAGACTAACGCTACTACTCCACGACCACACCCCATCGAAAATCCCCGCTTGTTTAACACTCTTGTCAACCGCTACATGTCCGTTGGCACGTCTCGGCTTAACCTGCGCATGTGCAAATGCCGAATCTGGGGTAGAAACATGTTACAGCCCATCTGTTGCCTGCGTGAAAGGCACGTTCCTTACACAATGGATAAAATTGTGTTGGCAACAGAGCATTTTTCTCTGTCTGAGAATGTGAGCATGGTAGGCCGTTTGCTCATTTTTGTACAGCATTTAATATTTACTCGAACGAGGCTTGGAAGCAAGTGGTGCAATATTCAGTTTTTCGTTTCGTTTCAGACCATTTTCAGTGACTTCGATCAGTACTTGCCTGTAAGTACAATCCGTCTAGTTTTCCTGATGGATTCTAACGTGTACTCTAAAGTCAAAAGAGTGAACTAAGTCACTCTTTGATAGATTGATAAGTGTGAATTCACTCCAGTAAAGTGATAATTCACTCCCAAAAGAGTGAAATTCACTCCAAAAAGATAAAAATTCCCTCACTTTTCACTCTTGATGGAGTGCCTTAAGTGATCACTCCTACAAAAAAAAGTGAATTATTGCAGGCACTCGTGGAAGAGTGAATTTTCCCTCTTTCTGTAATGAATTTCATTCCTTTTTCCCCTCTTCTCGGAGTAAATTATCATTGTAATGGGTTGATTTCACGCTATTCACTCTATCAAAGAGTGACAAAGTTTACTCTGGTCTCCGTGGTATAAGCACACAAGGATCAGATATGTGCAATCACTCCTCGATGATTACTTCATACGAAAAATTGAATCGTGCGTGTTCATCGCCTAGCGGCCCTAGCCTATACATGTAGGCCTATATCTCGCGGTAGTCTAGTGTCAATAGAGTACATGATGTGTCATATGAGCTACAATACTTGCATTTTTTAAATTGCTGTCAATCTATGAGCTGTACCAACTGCGAATTTCTGTGGACTATACAGAAATTAGAGTTTGGGATGAGAGTTGAATGCCCTTAAAGATTATCTGAAAAATGAAATCGCTTTAAGATAATCAGTTGCTTATTAGAATTGCTCTGAGGTGAAACGTTATTTGGTGCCACCTTTTCTTTGCAGAAAGGGATGTTTATTTGAACATGTGAAGGGTCAGTTTTCTCACAAAGTTGGCAACGAGTTTTGGCTGAATCCTTCGCAAGGCGCTGTACATGCCATGATCATATTTTTTTTTTTTACCTTGACCTGGCTTGTAGTTCATTTTAAGCAATAAAATGGTGAATTTTACCAAATGATATCAAAGAGTCAAAGAGAGTGTTGCCTCATTGCTCGGTTGGTTACATATTCTAATGACCTTATATGCTTTATGATTGTTTGCGTAATTTATTACGTGAATTAGTCTTCCTTATCTGACCCTCTCAAGAGAGTTATTACTGTTCGCAGCGCAATTAATATCGTGAATAATTTATACATATTGCTTGTTGACCACTAAGTTCAATCAAATTAAATGGAAAAAGCAATTATGTAAGTAGTCCTTTATGAATGGTAATATGCTGTGCGCATTTTTATTATTAGTCAACTAAGTTAGACTTCATTTGTAGATGACTTGACCTAAGCTTTGAAGAAGGCAGTGTGGATTCCGACAAACATCTAATGTAAAATTAAAAGCAGGATTAAAAATTTGACGTAAGCAACCTTTTACAGTTATTGGATGAAGATTTAAAGAAGGATCTATGGTGACATCCATGTGACATGAAGAATAAATCCAGGAACTTAAACTTAAATTTAAGTCAAAATTAAGGATGACTTAGCCGATCAGGCCGATCAGATTTTATATTCTAACTTAATCGTTGCCCATGGTAACTGCACTTGGTGGATTACAAGTGTATAATATACGGAAAGTGCATTCACATTTTGGTTATGGTTAGTTTTGAAATTATAGTGAGGCTTATAGAGAACAATCTGACATCAGTATAGTTCACTTGGCCATGTCCCTAGTTTCAAAAAGGGAGGGGTGTTATTAGATCACCTCGTTTTAACATAGAGGAAATAGATGCAACTGTAATGTATTCTCATTTCAACCCCCCAAAAATAAAAATATTTCACAAAAAATAGAATGTCCTTTGACAGCAATTAGAAAATTATTTTACAGCCTTGACACCACCAGTGGCCTCACTTCCTAGTTAATTTAAATAGTTAATTTGCTGGCCAGAACTGTTCTTTATCTTGATTGTAGCCATCCCTCTACAAGAGTTCACACCGACTGATAATTCCCTCTGAAGATAAACTTTTCCCTTATTTTGGTCCTTGATCTCTAATTCGTTCAGTATCAATCTGGTAAGGGAACCGTTAAAATACTACGTTCCAAAATGATAAATGAGGAAGGATCGAATGAAAATTATCACAAACTCGGAAACTTAATAGATTTCGAACAAGGCTTTTTTCAGGACAGAAATTGCAAAGCTGTTGACAAAGTATTCATTTGAGTACGTATTTATTGTTTATAAAAGATGCATGTTTTACAATATCCATACATCTTAACAAAAGTGTATTTCTTCTCTTCTTACAACTAAATTTTCAGGTAAAAGTGACCCTCTGTAATTTACTTCATAACCATTAACACTTAAGGATTTGTTGAAATATTTGTATAGCTGCAACCACTTTAACTTGATCCTTGCTTCAGTGAATGTACCTTTCATGTTCTTTCAAGTCATACTAAAAAAAACATTATTTTCGTATTTTTTCACCACCGATAGCATCGAATAAAGTTCTTTCCTTTTACATGCACTTGCTTTTCCACTCTCAATCAAAGAATTTTAACAGTTCCTAGTCTGGCAACTGTCTACAATAAATGGTAACTACTACAGGGAGACTAGAGAGTTACTATTCGGAAGGGGTCATGACATCAAACCGAATATTCAACGCTGTCATTGTAACAGCCACTTCATCGATGAATTACCCGTTATTATTTGGAAGTTACACTTACTTTAACTTGTTCCCTGTAGTTTTAAATATGTATCTAAAGAACCATTAACTTGGCCCTTAATATTCATCCCCAAACAAAGTGGATTAATCAGAACTAAGCTCCCTTCATCACAACCCCAAACGGGCAGCACTTTAATGATTTCGTTTGCTAACCTCTTTACTGCTACTTGGGAATAAGTAGGCTGTAGACGAGTCCGCACTCCGACTCGTGATTTCAGAAAACGGTGGAGTCGGCCAGGGGGCTGCCACAAAGAGTTACGCACAATCTCAAGTTTGATTCACCATACTTGAGCCAACAGTAAATCATACTTAAGATCGTGCGTAACTCTTTGTGGAACGGGCCCCAGGTGTTGATTTTGCCCCATTGAGAAAATACAGGGACTCGGACTCGAGTTTTGAAATTTAAAAATTGATAGACTTGTGACTCGGACCTTTCCGACTCGATTTCAGCACTGGAAATAGGTTACAACTGATAGGCTTTCGTTTCACTGGCAGTATGCAAATGTTCTCCACGGAGGCAAAAGCCTAATTTTTTGTAAGCTATCTAGAGAAAATTTATAAGATTTTCCGGAAATATCAAACGTAAATTTCAATTCATCTGGATATACTACACTAGTGCTAAGTTAATATTCTTAAATAAACCTCACAGGTGGAAATGCTTGGAAATGCTTCACCTTCAACCTGTCCAGTAGAAATATTCTTGATGAGGCAGACAATAATACTCTTTGTGCTCCCTTCCTGATCCATTTTAAATCCAATGGAACGTGAAAAACCTTAAAAAGGAACTAATCATTGCGGTCACAGGTATGCTTAAAGGGGGGGGGGGTATTTTGAAAAATTTTCTTCCGAATAGCAGCCCCATTGGTTGAAAAGGCATCCTCCTGTTCCTGGACTATCTGCTGGGGAGGTTTTTGTATTTTTTGATAAAAGTTTGTCTAAATGTACGAGCAATCTGCATCTGAGTGATGTTGTATGTTATGACCAGGGAACTGTTATTTGCCAAGTAACAGCTCTCTGTTTTGACTTAGATGATACTGTCCATTCTAGGAATTCGGTGTAGCGGAGAAGAAAGGTAGAAGAGTAGAATACTTAAAGCAAGATCAAAGCGAAGCAGTTGTTTCTTCCATTTTCATTATGACGTTTTTTCTGCTAATGTGATCTGCCCTGACACATTAAACAGTTCTCAAAAATCACTCATAAACGCGAGATTTTGTTTTGATACAATCTGAATCTTTAAAACAAAAAAATGACACTTCAATGGAAGTCCTTAAGCTCTATAAAGTTAATTTAAACAGAAAAGTGTGAAGTCCTCATGGTTAGATAATGCAATCACATAATTTGGCTTTCCTACGATGTGAAGCCTGCCAACAGTGTAAAAAGAAAGATGCATAGCTCCCACAATGTCCAATGGTAAGATGTTCCTTGTTAACATTGGTATTACTTTTTTATCACGGGTACCCTATGGGAGTAATGAGGGGGCATTCGCCTCCCCCCCTCCTTAACCCCTGTCAGAGCTTTGCCCCTGGACCCGACGCCAATGGAGTTTTGGGGCGTCACCATTATGTCGGCTGCCGAAAACTTGTGCCCCCCGATAAATAACATCTTCCGCCAACTATGTCACCTAATAAAACTGTTCTCACAATGCTTCGCTAAATTGGATTGTTTCATTTTTATGTTTTAGGGGCAGCACGGAAGAAACAGATTCCTCAAAATTTAAAGGGCAAGATCAGTCATCCCAAATAAAAGAAGTGTAGTAGACTGTCCAGTTTCAGGATTGGCTGTTTGGAGTCATGAGACAATGTTTTTTCTCTTCAAATGTGAAATTTACTAGAAATAACTGCTTGGTTTACCTTGAATATGCAATAGTAAAGTCATTAAATGTAATATTAGATACTTTGAAGGGAATAAGATGAAAATTGAATTATTTAGCTCTTTCTTCAAAATAAGTTTGGGGGGACTGCTCCTTACCTTTCATGAGGGAATTAGAATAGATACATTTCCAGTAAGGCTGATGACTTTATCCAGTGTTTAGCCGCTTCAAGTGTTTGCGTGTTCTGAGCGTTTTGCATTATAATCTCATCAGCTTAGCCCATAGCGTAGTCGTATTAGAGAGTTAAAACAGGGAGCCTTACCGCCCTGTGGTTGAAAACAGTACTCTAAGCATTGAGCTACGTTCAGTAAGTGATGGGGCTGTTCCAACTTAAATACAAAGATATTATAAACATAGACACCAAACTTAAAATGGCGCGGTGACTACTACGGAGAACGAAACGGAGGGGCGGAAGTGCTGATCACTGATCAGTCGTTTTGGGGCCAACAGGCAAATTGATAACTTCCGGTAGTCTAAATTTGTGTGATTTCAAAACATTGCAATTCTTGCAAACACCTTTCTTCAATCAAACGACTTACATGAAACAGTTTTGGTGTTCTTAGAGGCTTTCCTATAAGAACATTTGAAAATTAACGCCCAACGCTAAATGACTTGACTTTTAGCTAGGTAATGGACTTGGCTAACCAATTATAGCATCACGTCGTAAAACTAGGTTGTTTCTGTCATTATTCAGGGGATTAATGCGAGGAACCTCGGTCATAAATGCAATCTGCGACCAACGATGACATCATCACAGAGGGTGAGCGGACCGTACCGAGGCGTTAGCCAAGGTCCGCTGTCTCTGTGATGACGTCATCGGAGGTCTTAAGTTACATTAAAAAACCGGGGCACCCTGCTTTACCATATAATTCATAAACACCTCTTTTGATTTCCCGCATTCCGATTGGCCAGAATGATTTGAGACCGGTCTTTAATTGCATTTAAGACCGGTTTCTTGACAGGAGAACTATAATACCTTTAGACAGGCCTGGTTTGAACGCGTATTACATTTCCTATGCGTTTTTCTTAGTAAGCGCGCTCTTCATACTAATGGAAACAAACGCACCACACCGTGAAAAGCGAAAGCGTCTCTCACAATTCCGGGTATAGACGAATCCGATTAGCACTTGTTTTTAGTGACTGTAGGCAGCCATTAGTGGGGTCCATCAGTCTTTAATCGTCTTCATTTATTGTCTACGTGAATTTCGAATCTTCATATTCAGTGAAGTTGAGAAAATTAAGATACACTTTAATGTACAACCATCCTTGAAACAGGTAAGTAGGGAAATTTAAAGATTTAAGGTGATGGACCCCAGTAATGGCCGACTAAAATCAGACCATCGCAATCTGTCCGGATTCGTCTATAGAGATTATGCACGTGACGTTAGCGCGTTTCACTGGGTGGAAATGAATGATCAAAGGTAGTCTTTGTGATACCGAAACGCGTGCACAACAGCACCATAGTAAAAATTGTTGTTAAATGGACGCCTGGATTGAAAAACAGAGAAATGTACAACGCAGTGTGGTAGGTGCATAAGCCCTATGGAGGTTATGCGTCGACATTACTGCGTTGCGCGTCTTGCTATTTTTCCATCCAGACCTCCTTTGTTCAACAACTGTTACTAAGCAGCTAAGGTACTGTATTATTGATAACACACAAGTACTCATGCTCATGAACAGTCTCATCCAGCACATCAAATTAAAACGCGCTGACGTCACGTGCATAATTTCTATATAGGGCTTACACTGAGGGCTTATGCACCTACGTCACTGCGTTGTGCATCTCTCTGTTGTTCCATCCAGGGGTCCGTTTTATAACAATTGCTATAAGGTGTTGTTGTGCGCGCGTTTCGGTAGCTTCGCGACTCTCTTGATCTTTCCCATCCAATGCGCTGACGTCACGTGCGCAATTTCTGTACACGAACTCCGAAGATCAAATAATGACTGATTTCAGTCGGCCACAACTGGGGTCTATCACCTTTTAATCTTTCAATTTTCTTGCTTACCTGTATCATAGATGGGTGTACACTATATGGTATAATGATTCCTTCGATTTCACTGAAAATGAGGGTTTGAACTTCCTGAAGACAATAAATAGAGACGATTTAAGGCCGATGGACCCCACTAATAACTGTCTGCAGTCACTAAACATATGCGCTGATCGGATTCGTCTATACATGAATTAATCCCTCCCTTACATTTTACGGGAACGTAAAAATGATACGCCGGGTTATAGTATTCGAAAATTGACTTATTATTGAACCTTATAAGCTGCAATGCTTCTCGTATACCATCCATGTTTTGTGTCAAGTTTGACTAATAATGGTTGATGAACCGAACATCGAAACATTTTGTTTGATTGAAGCCGTTGGTGAAAGGCCTAAGAACACAAATTTCGTTCCTCACTATATTTTTATTCCCTAAATTTTGACAAGAAACAAATTTTCACACACACACACCTTCTTACGCGTAAGACACCTTCAAGCGTAAAGTCAGATATGTGTGAAAACGTTTTCATTCGGTCACGACGCCGAAAGATGTTTTTGGAGATTTTGTTTGCACGAAAGATTAATTTGAAACTAAAACGGTGAAATGGATTACAGAGAATAAGAATCCGTTTAAATTCATGGGATTGAATTATTATGCATTCCTCTACGCTCTCCTTCAGGCAGTAAAGTCATGGTGTAGATTTTCCGAAAATGGAAATTCAGGTCCTCGGGTAATGCATGGACCAGTTTGAATAGGAATGTCATCTTAAACGAAAAATTCCATAGATGCATGTATACCATTTAAGTGTGAAGTAACTCGTTTTTAAAATTGCAAATTTAAAAGCAAGGTTTAAAGGGGAAGTTTAAGGGAAAAAATAATTTTCACATGTAAAAGAAGAACTGAATGTTCTCAGTGTGGTGAAATTTCCATTAAAATTGGACATGTATATATCGAGATATCAGCAAATGAAATTACTAAATTTGTGTTCCAAAGTGATATTGAGGGCAGCAGAGATGATATCACTTCCTCACAATGACAAGGAAAACTTTGCTTCCCTGTGTTAGTATTCAGACTGTTGTGTTGACCTTGACGTCAATAGGAATAGCACCACTCCATAGGAGTTTGAAAAGTTCTCATTCCACTTAGGCATTCACATTTTGATAAATGGGACCTTTGATGAGAAAATAGGCTGCAAAGTTTAAAGAAAAGCAAAAGACTGTCCATTAATGTGGGGATATGATGTCATATGTGATTGCTTCAAATTCACTGTTTGTTGAAAATGTGACTTTACTTGTTCCTATATTGAGAACCACACATCGGATTTCAATGCAAATTTCACCAGAATGCTTAGAATAAGTACCCCTCTAACATATCAAAACTTGAAATGACCTTATACCATTCTTTTAATGAAATTTTATATGTTTTTGTGTTGGCATGAAAATGTTTGTTAAACCAAACTCTTCACGAATTATATCCATGGGCGCAAACCCCGGGGGGCAAGGGGGCCTTCGCCCCCTCAAGTGAAAAAGTGGGGGCCAAATCGTAATTTGGCCCCCCAAAAATTTGAGTAGACCTAAAAATATGGTCACCTTTTTTCGTTTTTTTCAGCTTTTTTCGTTTTTCTGAAGCTTTGGAAACGACAGAACACAAGAGCTTCCGGGGGCTTCCCCCCTGGACCCCCACAGGGGCTTTGCCCCTGGATCCCACCAGGAGTCCTTTGGGGCTTCGCGCTTTGCGCTCGCTGTGCCCGCCAGGCGTGCACAGTTTAGTACTCATGGGCACATCATAAGCATTTTCGCCCCCCCCCCCCCACTCTCAAACAGAGATTTGCGCCCCTGATTATATCTCACGTAATTAACTGAACTGTCGACTTGAACTTTCTATGAACGCTTCAAGCGAATGGTACCCTTAGTCATATTGTTGACGGATATGTAATACAGTTCAAACTTGTGCCATTAGAACGGGTGCTGCGTCTTGTTTTGTAGGTTTGAGGGTGTCGTAGTCGAACAGTTTATTTTATGAGAACGAGAGGTTTTACAACTTTATCGACTTGATATGGGTTGTACTTATTTAGATAGACTGGCGTGTGAGCTCAGAAAAATGCTCTGCTTTTTTTACCTTGATATTGATCAAAGAGCTGTGCACGTTAATTGAAAATTTCTATGGGTACCTAGGAGTTGACTGTTCATTTGTTTATTTTTGTATGTACAAGGATCCAAAACGAAGGAGACATGCCACGTGTTCCCCCCTCCGGATTAGCACCTGTGTCTTCACACTGTTTCAATTTTGTGAATACATTATATACTCTAAGGAGTATCGGTCACGGTGGTCTAAGACGGTCGTTACTTGATTTTCGTAGAGATTACTGTATGAAAAATCGAAGCCAACGTACGTCTCGAATACTACAGGGCTGAGAGAAACACTAACAATACCTCTTCTGCTCTACCTTTTCACCGTCCGTATCCCCCTTACCAAGACAAGTTTAGGACCAGGGAGAAAAGGGTCAAGACATGAATCAAACAAAGGAATTAGGATCCTGAAGATGGAAACAAGTTTTTCATATTTCAATTTGAAAACAATGAAAATTAATTTCTTTTTTTTTGTTGGCATAAAAAACATTTGTAAAATCATATTGTTATATTTCAGGTAATGAACTTGATTATCTTATTCATTGGTGTGAGGTTGCTGTAAGGCTCTCGTGAACAAACAGAGTTTGCTTTTACAAGTATCCCATGACTTGTGCACCACAATTATACATTGAGTTTAAAGTAACAAAAAAGTTGCCTGCCATCATGACGTTGTGATTGGTCACCGAATAGATAAGGCTGTCTAGTCTTCATCTGTGTAGAATTTTGTTACCAGAACGAAATTACAAAATTCCCATTCAACAGCAATTAACGAAGAAATAACTCTTGTTCTCACTTAAAAGATCCCTTAAGTGTCTGTTAATTTTGGTAAATAACCACTCAAAAATGAAAACGAAGAGCTGGAAGCAAAGGTTCATACTTCCTGTCAAACTTGAGACAGCGTGTTTAGTGTTTGGTCCAACAGTAGAGCATCCGCTCTCACGCGGAAGGCCTGGGATCGATTTACAGGTCGAGTCATGGTCATACCAAAAACTCTAAAAAGGGAACCTACTGCCCTTTGTGCGTGATGCTCCGAGAGTAGGGAAATCATGCCAGTGAGCCACAACTGCAAAAAAGGGCCTTGGCAATATCGACTTAAACCAATAGGTTGGAAACTGGGCCGTAAAACTCCATGTTATACTCCATCTAACTAGCTCCTTGTCAAACTCTGGTTTTTCCTTAAACCAACAAGGTCAGCAGAAACGGAACTGCATGGGGTGAGAGAATTTAACATTCATCGAAATGCATGAAGCAACCGCCTGAATTTGCATCAATAAGCAACATGCATGCATATTTGAAAACATTAAAATAATCTCCAGTTTGCGAATTTTTGTTTTAGCAAAAATTACCTTGGTTTGCAGTCGTTGTCTTTGCTTTCACTATCCTATGCATAATACATCTCTTCTGTAAGCGCTCACTAAATCAACAGAGTACTTTGTCCGCTCCCCCCCCCCCCCCCCCCCAACACGCACTAAAAACTGACACAATATAAGGCGTTAAAATAATGAGAAAAACGAGGAAGAGTGACAATTTTACTTTTTTTTTAATAATTATTCTTACTCCGTCTGACTTACAGTTCGCCGATATGCAGCTGGAGGGGGCCGAATTGAGAAGGGGGGGGGGAGTCAATTATTTTGAGGGTCGCCTTGCGATGAAGATGTGAGTTAGTTAGATGGAGTTTTACGGCCCAGTTTCCAACCTTTTGTTTCAAGTCCAGCCAGCAAACGGTCTTTTTGCCAGTTGTGGTTCACTGTCTTGTTTTCCCTGCTCCATTCCTTTGCGGAGCATCACGCACAACGGCAGTACCTTCCTTTATTAGAGTCTCTGGTATGACTCGACCTGGGAATCGAACAAGGGCCTTCCGCGCAAGAGGCAGATGCTCGACCCACAAAAGATTTGGGAATGTGTTACTTGGAATTAATAGTTGGCGCTCGAAAAACTCGGTGAAAATTTTCATTTTTCAGACATGTATATACTTGAGTGAATGGGGATTTATTAACATGTATGCAGGGAGACATCTCTTGTAAGATCCCTCAGCTTCCTGGACCCTTTATGTTGCGAAAATGCATTTTCATTTTCTTACGAGTTGCATGTGAACAATCTTTGATATGTCGGCAAATTTGCACAGATCAATGGTGATATTTTGATATAAGAACTTCCGTGAAGAGAATAACTACTCTTTTTCGTCGTGAACGGCAAAAAGTGTATTCTTCTCTTTCTTCCTATACGAACCAATACCAATCTGGGAACAATAATCAAAACGGGTGCGCAAAAATCGCATCGAAAAAACAGCGTGAAAGAGAGCATTTAGGGGAATCATTAGCTATTGTTTTTCTTTAAATGTACATGCAGTAATTTATCTCGTGAAACTTTTTTTCTGCAAGAGTCTTTTCTTTCCGTGAGGCATGATAGTTTGAAAGGAATATGGAAATGATTTCACCACTTGACCTCAATTTAGGATAGTTATTGTAAGGGAATTAGCTCATCTTAATGATTATTGTTCTGGAAGAAATCGAAAACGGAGAGAAGCATTGACTGTTTTGAGAAAAGGTATCAATTCACTCTGAACAAGGAGCAATAACTAGGCAACTTTGCCAACGTTTTCGTATGTGCATTAGAACAAAAATACTAACGAGGGATCGTCCAACTTCTCTGTTTTATGAAAAACTTAACACAAAACAAGACTTGGTGGAACAGAAAAAATTGGGAGGGCTGAATAGCAGCAAAGCTATCTACACACAGCGCCATTATAAGTTGGTGCTTTGGTAAAAGAAAAGTTACAAACCTCATAGATGACCTGAAACGGCACTTTCCAAGTGAACTGCGCATCATGTTAGCCCTCTATTTTTTTTTTTTTTTTCATTAAGGCAGCTGAATCCCGGTTACCCAACCACTCCGCAGAACACGTATAAAAACGTAAGATTTATTTGCAAGGACCATGCAACAATCAATCATTGACACTTTCAGTGTCCAAGAACGCACTTCACCTAGCCGAATATACGCATTAATGGTACACAGACAAAATGGTAGGTACTTTTAACCAGTAAGTTGCTAGATTAACTCCCTGATTTAACCTTCGAACCAACTGGAAATGTCATTTACCCAACTGGTTTATTTTATAATACTACATACAATTTTCAATGGGATCAGTTTTATTTGGACGTCGAGTCGAGAAAATGGAGTGATTTTCGTTATGCATTGAACTTATCATTCATTTTGACCTCGCTTAGTTCAATTCGGCATTAAGGCAATTGAAAGTCATCTTATAGTTTATCCGATCTTATCTGGTTTCCCCTGCTCATTTTCATGGGGATTTTTTTTTTTCTTTTTCGTTTAAAAATCATACCAAATGGGTACTCCATGCTCCGAAATACACACAAAACGAGTCAATAATTACAAACGAGCAGCATTCTTTCATATTTTCAGCGATAAGGTGCACCCCTAGTGGCATAGTGTTTGCTCGGGTGTGAGCTCCTGGAAGAAATTTCAAGGTCAGTTTGTTATTTGCGGTTTTCTATCGTTGAAAATCGGTCAATTCATGACAGCAAGGGGGAACATTTTCTAATGCTTTGTCTCAGTTTCGGACTGACTATGCTGTATGTCTAGATTTCTGGAAAACTAGAAAACATATGTTCACATCAAGCAACCACAGTGTACTTCAAATGTAACCGACCACATGCTGCCGTTCTCAAACCATTATCGTTTTTCTATTGTTTCTGATATAAGTTTGAATCTTTGCAGCTAACAAATTACCGCGCCGATGTATACTGTTTAACAAGAATTTTCCTAACTGGCTAACGATAGCGCTTATGCCTAACCCTAACAGTAAAGAACATAGTCAATGCAATAAAATGACAGCAGCGAATCCATAAATAGAAAAAATACCAATTAGCCGCAAACTACTCCCCCTTTAATGCTTTTTCAAGTTTTCTCCTTGACGCAATTCTTAAAATCCTCCTCAGCTGATATCCTCAAGTGACCCATTCCCTAGTAGACCCCACTTTGTGACAAGCTAGGTCAAAGAGTGATTTTACACATACTTTTATCGAATTGGGATTACATTTATCCTCGACCAGAGTCAGGTTAGTTTTCTAACGTTGCTTACCAAGTCTATCAAACTAAAATAACATTATTCACAAATTTTTCGAAATTTGATATTCCATCCTGTCAATTTCTAAATCTGGACAGATCAGGGTACTCTTTAAAACTCAGGGGAGTAAGAGAAATCAATATATTACCTTTTGCAGCATTCGCTAAAGTCTTTAACGAAAGATTGAAATTATTCCAAATCGTTATGTCCTTTGAATCATTTGCAAGTAATCAATGGTTTAAAGTATAAGAAATTACCACATATTCAAATTTTTCCTCTGACATGGCCAGGCCACAGCTTCATTTATTTTTAAACGTTTTATGAGAATCAAGAAAGGAAACTTTAGATGCCACGTGCGGTTCAATAGCCTAACATGTCATATCGTCACAGAAATAGCTTACGCAAGGAAAGAAGTGTAGGGCCCCAGGGTAAACAGCATTTTGCTGGCTGCTAGCTTTCCTCCTGGGTACTTTACAAAGTATAGAAATGGAGAAAGGGTTCCAAGGTGGAAAAGCAGGAAAAATTCTTCGTTTAGATCATCACTTAGAAATCCACAACTGAACATCTCGTCGTTGTAGCTACTGCCAACCTAAAGAATAGGGGGGTTTGGTCTATAGATAAGCATTCGCCTTTTCACCTCGGAGACTCCGATCCTACTATGTACGGACTGAGTCATGGACAGGACCAGTGGCGTAGCTAGACCTTTTTTCCGGGGGGAGGAGGGCCAGTACCTAAATTCTTTCCCATTTGAAAAAAAAAATATTTGAAAATATGGAGCTTGAATTGGAGAAAATTTTAGAGTATGGGTTTCCTGTGTAAAGGGTTGTAAAAATTTGGGAATTACTGGAGAATCTGTATTTTTATTGGCAACTCTGAGCTTCCACGGCAACCAAAGATCATTGTTGCCAGACAATGTTATTTAAGGCCTACAAGTTGTAACTCGTTGACGATATTTTAAAAGTCAAGAGCTTGCATTGTAGAAAACTTGGAATGTTATGAAAGACAATGCATGAAAATAGCAGGAGGCTGTAGTTGCTACTTGATAATGTCACTTAATAATCAAATGATTTTGTCATTTCCAGAGGTGGGAAAAATTACCAAACTCATTTATGAGCGAACACTACTGCATCAGGAAGTGTCAATTGCGGTGCGCAAAGCGCGCGGAAGATTTCTTGTTTTAAACAAATAATTACAAAAATATAGTTGTTATTGGAGGGAAATCGGAATTTCATGAAAAACAATTGGGAAAACCACACTGTAGTTAACTGGTGTCACAAATGGCAAATTTCCGAATTTTAGAGCCAAAAGGGAGAGCAAGGGAACGATTGCCCCCTGCACCCCCCCCCCCTTAACTACTCCACTGGACAGGGCTTTTAAAATGAAACCTACTGACATTGTACGTAATACTCCGAACATACAAGGGGTATAAAGGGACTATTCAGTGCCCTCACAACTCGAAAAATGCCGTGGGCGTAGCTTTGGATTAAACCGGATCGAAAGTTTTAAGTCGAGGCCTAAAACTAACAAAATCTAGTCATATTTGAAAAGGTTCCCGTTCGTGACTCAACCGATAAGATTGTATTCAAATTTGACTTAAATATTTTTAGAGTGTAAATAAAAACGGGAAGACAAAATTACTTGCTAATACTTCTCATAAATGAGTCAAGTTACCGGAGAAACTTCGGAATAAATACACTTAATCAGTTCCTCTACCTTCTTGCAAGCAGGCAGTGGAGCTATGTAGCTGATAAAGTACAATCACATAACCCTTAAAAATTACAAAAAATCGAACTCACAGATTCATTCACTTTATCCACCCATCCGTCCGTCCGCGCACCCACCCAACCTATTCACTAACCCACTTATTCATCCATCCATCAGTCCATTCATTCATTCATTGATCCTTTCATTCATTCATTCATTCATTCATTCATGCATCCATTCATTCATTCTTCCACTCATTCATTCTTCCTTTCTTTCATTTATTAATTCATTAAGAATTCATTGAGAAGACGCAAGAGTTTTGCATAACGAGGGCATTGAACGAATATATATGGTGAGTATTTATCCCCATGCTACTGGCTATATTGATCAAGTTTATCATTACCATTCCCAATTTCTCCTACCCGCTCTTCAACTCTCAATAGCTGCTGACTGAAGAGACAAGTTACGCGTTCCATATATCATGAATAATGTCGCCTATTATCTTCGTTTCAGATAGAGCATTACTTGTTTTTCTAATCAGGTATTCACAACATATTTGTTTCTTTTTGGTATTTCCATGCGTATATCACACATTCTGGTGTGAAATCTGGTGAAAAACTATACCCTACATGGAAGCAATCAACTGGCCAATGACAACTTGGTTTGGTTACGCACACTCTCAATTTGAACAAAACCCTTTTGAGCTACTCATGAATTTCTATTGCTTCAAATAGGGTGGCGGTACAACTTTATTTGAGATTAGGATATGACCAGTCTCTCGAGACCGATCCATATTGTAGTCTAAGGGGTTGAAGCCCACAAGTTAAAACTGTTTCGATGTGCCGACGATTGGCTTGAAAAGGAGCAATTAAGGAAGATAAATCAATAAGTACGTAAAAAACCGTCAGTTTTCACAATTTGTGTTCATTTCCTAGCTTTTCTTTCTTTCTTTCTTTCTTTCTTTCTTTCTTTCTTTCTTTCTTTCTTTCTTTCTTTCTTTCTTTCTTTCTTTCTTTCTTTCTTTCTTTCTTTCTTTCTTTCTTTCTTTCTTTCTTTCTTTCTTTCTTTCTTTCTTTCTTTCTTTCTTTCTTTCTTTCTTTCTTTCTTTCTTTCTTTCTTTCTTTCTTTCTTTCTTTCTTTCTTTCTTTCTTTCTTTCTTTCTTTCTTTCTTTCTTTCTTTCTTTCTTTCTACCATCAGCCTAAGACAAAAAGGTACTTCATTTTCAACGTCGTTAGGAATGAGTACCACGACTGCACATTTGATAGGTTTTCGGTTCCTTGACCGAGTGTCGACGTCTAGAATTTCAACGATTCTGGAAACAGTTTACTTCGAATGCAAGTCGTTTTTCTTTTATTTAACTGTCAAAGAGAACATTGCTTGAGACTTTAATATCATTTTTGGACATTCTACCCATGGTTATTTTAAAGCAACTTCAAGTCTCTGCAGACTTGAACAAAACGTTATCCTACCATCACGTGACATTCAGATTCGTAAAGTGGTTCCCTAGGGTCCATCGCACAGGCTTCAATTCAGGAGACACAGAGCCCCGGCTGTAAATCTGATCATCATCACATTCCAAATGACGTCACAATCATCTGCTTGAATTGGTGCCAAACGGCAAATTCTTCGTTAATATATAGCTCAATCTTGCACGATGCAGTAAATATGGACTTCAATTTTGATACCATATGAATCATTAAAGTTATCGCTGAAAGACTCGTCAAGAAATTGTTACTTTTATTTCCCAAAACATTTGAATACAACAAGACAATAATAACATTGTCAGAAGAATGAAAAAGCAACATGTATACTTTTATCAACTCGGCATTAACTCAGCGCTCAGGCAGGTGCGCAGCCGGAAGGAAGAAGGGACAATCGCCCCACTCCCCCCTCTCATATTTTGTTTTCTTATTTAAAGTTAACTTTAACAACATTGAAATAAATGCATCCATTATTCTTTCAAAGAATATCTCGTGCATAATCATTTTCGCAAACTATCACAATTTTCGTTGTGACTCTGATCACTGACCTAACCTGAATTGATCACTGATAGAGTAAAACCAGTTCTTGAATTTAGATTGCATGTAGTCCGTTGAAGTAATTACTCACAATTTCAAGAAAATGTTTTGAAGCTTCGATATTTTCCCAGTAACTCCAAAATTATGAAGCATTTAAAACCATTTTGCATATGTCCCTTCTTCTACACACCTTACCAGGAGGGGAGAAAAGTTTTAGGCCAGATTCCCCTCCCCATTTTCAAAATCAGATCCGTCGACGCCCGTACCTGCAGGTGTTTCATTGTGGCAACTCACTTATGAGCTTCGGTTCAGAAAAAAGTGGAGAAACCGTCTGTGTTAGTGCCTTCTCCACTCCAAAAATTGAGGAAACATGCCCCCACAAATCCTCCACACAAAAATCGACACACACGGAAACTGGTCATCAACGATGTTTGTCTACACTGGGAGTTAACACTTTGTCAAGGTACAGTAGTACTAGTTAGTATCTCCTTGGCCTGTCATTTTGCTGCAAAGTACAGCAAATGAAAACTGAGGGCGACTTCGTTTGTCTCCAGCTGCTAAACACGCTTAAGCCACTGCGACCGTGACTTTAATAAAATGATGAGAGAACGTACGAATGATTTAGATTTAGATTTTACCTCCCATCATGCAACACACGTCTTGTCGATTGAATGCATCATATGTATTCACTCGTTGATGGTCGATAAAATACTCATCAAACTTCAACTTACAGGTAACTCTCGTCAGTTAAGTTTACTGCTGCCCGGCAAGAGTGTCAAATGTCGTCACCGGTGGCGATCAAATTATATACAATGACAGTGACCAATTGTGCCTTTTGTGTTCAAAGTGTAGTGTTATAAGGTAGAATTGATCAGGGTTTTTTTAACGAAACTCTTTGGTAATTTAAAAAAAAAATGATCCAAATTGTTGAGTTGGTTGCCACCCGCGACGAGTAGTTGTTCAGCATAAGCCAACGACTTCTCCCACATTTGTGGTCTCGTGCCCGAGGAATTTCTTACCCTATTAAATATTTCACCGAGTCCCCACCAAATGGGAGGTTTGGTGGGGCCCTCAAATTTTACCCGACTTCCTCCTTAACTCATTCAAGTATGCTCCAAGAAACCACAAGCTTGATAAGCGGCAGCTAGCTATCAGAAGATGTCCAAGGCTGAATAATACCAGCCAGTGTGCCACTGTTTGCAAGGTGTGAAAGGGCAAGCAGTACGGAAACTTCTTATCTTGTTTTTAATGGCCTTTGTTCATTGAAGCGAAAAGGTGTGGACACAGTTTCTATAGGCAGGGAAATCCAACATGTGGCGTCGTAGAAATACTGCCCGGCGTAAGGTCTCAGCTGATTAATATATTTATTATATTGTTATTAATATTAATATGATAGTGTTTTATGAATTTAATAGTATCAATCATAGTAATGACACATGTTACGTGATAGAGAAGTCGTGCTCACCATACTTCGTGTAGTGGGTTTTGACTCAAGCTGCACTCAGAGTTGCCGTCAATATTTGCTGTGTATGCCCGTTGGTGATAATTACTTTTGCAAGAATCAAGTGCAAAGTTTTCTACATGCAATTTCAGATGGTGCTTTATACCTATTTAACACTAACTGCGAATTTCGGTTGTGCTCTTCATAAAAAAGTGATATCTTAAATGAGTTAGTGGTTTAAAACTAGTGTCATTTATTGTAAAGTCAAGCCCGGTTAGCTCAGTCGGTAGAGCATCAGACTTTTAATCTGAGGGTCGTGGGTTCAAGTCCCCCATCGGGCGGAAAATTTGACCTTTTAATTTTAAACGGCGATTCATTTGGTTTTTTTTTAACTAGGGGAAGCTTTATTTCTTAAAATTCTGTACCGCTCCCGTTCTCGCATTCGATTCCCTCTTGAGGAGCCTCTGGAGTTCATTAAAATGACGCAAATCTTCATAGAAGAGGAGCCTTGGCACTCCTGTTATAGTAAAGGGTGCAGTAAAACTTTCTCAAGTTATAAGGCATTGAAAGAACACACTGCAGAGTCCCATCCTAAGTTGAAAATCTCTCCGTATCCATGTGTTAAAAGATCATGTGTTAGCACTCTAGCCTCACCCCGTGACTGGATCTACCACATAGCAATTGACCATCCAGAATTTGTAAGGAAACACGAATTTTTTGACAGTTACTTTCTTAAACGCTAGTCCTTATGGATCTGGTTCTACTTCTCTCTTTACTTATGTTTAATCGCACACACCTTAACATGAATGTGGCATCGTATAACGTTAATAGTTTAAGAGACAACATGAAGAGTTCGAAAATAATTCAATGGGGTAAGCTCTTCGATATTGACATCCTTCTCCTGCAGGAAACTTTCCTGTCTTCTCATAGTGACTACAAACACTTCAAGGATAACTGGGGTGGACAGGTCCTTTTTTCACCTAGTGTTAGTAATCTTTCTGGGGGAGTTTGCATTGCTTTTAGCAATAGAATTCCTTTTGTTGTTTCTAATGTAAAGCGTGATGCAAACGGTCGTTGTATCTCAGTTCTCTGTAGTGTTTATAATTTTTCTTTCAGAATTTGTAACGTCCACGCCCCCAATATTCCCAGTGAGAGGAAGATTTTCTTTAATGATTTATACCTGTATGTGAGGGGTAGTGATCCTCTCATATTAGGAGGGGATTTCAATTGTGTTTTGGATGACTCTGACCGTGTTCCCTTTTCTAGCAACACTTCCTCGTTTGTCGGAAGGGGTGAAATTAGGGAGCTTATCTCGACTTTCAACTTAAATGATGCTAGTAGTGTTTTGCATGCTCTCCCTGGTCATACTTGGTTTCGTCGCAACTCTGGTCTAAGTTCCAGAATTGACAGAATTTATATTGCAAATGTCTTTACTGCCATCAATGCTTACACTGCTGATATCCGGCTTTCTGACCATGTTCCTGTTTACGTCAACATAAAACTTCCCTGTAATGTTGTGAGAAAAAGGAGTTATTGGAAGTATAATGTTTCTTTAAATTCAGACGAGAGGTTTTGCAGGGATTTTTTGTTTCAGTATGACAAATGGTCGTCTCTTAAGCCCGCCTTTATCACTATCGTCGATTGGTGGGACAACATTAAATTGAGAATTAAAGAGTTGGCTATCAAACATGGTACTCGCATTGCACGCAAAAAACGTAAAATGTTACTTGAACGACAGGCACACTTTACGAATTCAAACCCTGATGATACGGATAATTTGTTACAAGCTGAAGTTGAAGGTGCTTTTATAAGATCTAGGGTTAAATATTTAGAAGACGGTGAAAAGCCGTCTTCCTTTTTCTTCAAACAGGAAAGCCGCAGGGCTTGTCAGAAACATATTCATTCTGTGCGAGATAATCTCGGCGATGAAGTTACCGACGACAGTGATATTGCCCGTGTTTTTCACCAATTTTATAGTAACCTTTTCTCTCGAGAAAAGGATATTGATCATAATGTGCAAAACGAACTTATCAAGTACTTAAGTGTTACAGTGGATCCAACTGAGATGACAAATCTCGATCGTCCCATTTCTTTGGAGGAGGTAAAGACTGCCCTTATGAGTATGTCTAATAACAAGTCCCCGGGGATAGATGGCATCCCGTATGAGTTCTACCGAAAATTTTTTGATGTAATGGGTAACGATTTGACTGATTTGTATAACGGTATTTTTTCTAAGGGTGCTCTTTCTGAGTCTCAACGCACTGCTGTAATATCTTTGATCCCCAAAAAAGGTGACCTTTTGAACCCAAACAATTGGCGTCCGATAAGTTTGTTAAATACTGATTACAAACTTCTTGCCAAAGTGCTTCAGAGAAGACTTTCAGACATAATGCCATTGCTTGTAAATGAATTCCAGACGTGTGCCATTCCAGGTAGAACTATTCACAACAACCTGTTCTTAATAAGAGACATCATTGAGTATGCTCAATCAAACAATAGTTCCGTCACCCTGCTTTCAATCGATCAAGAAAAAGCTTTCGATAAAGTAGACTGGGGATTCTTAATGAAAATTCTTAACAGGTTAAAGTTTGGTGATAATTTCATCAAGTGGATATCTATTTTGTATCACAATATTACAAGTCGATTGTTGATAAACGGGAAGCTTTCAGAACCTGTTCGAATTGCACGTGGGGTGAGACAGGGCTGTCCCCTCTCGGCCCTACTTTATGTTTTATTCATTGAGCCTATTGCTCGCTATATCAACTTTACTGACACCATCCGTGGCTTTATGATTCCTGGGAGTAATGGTAGACGTGTTAAATTCATTCAGTATGCCGATGATGCTACCTGCATTGCCACAAGTGTAACCGATGCTCTAAATATCTTCAATGTTTTTAATTTGTTTCAAAAAGCAACTGGGGCGTCCGTCAACATGTATAAGTCGTGTGGGTTAAAGCTTGGTGCAATGACATCCCAAAATGTACCCCTTAATATTTCGTGGAGCAATACGTCAATAAAAATCACTGGCGTGTCCTTCGGATCTGGTAGCGCTGTTAAATCCACTTGGGATGGCATTATCCGTTCTGCAACTAAAGTCTTAGATTTATGGAAAGGAAGATATTTGTCCCTCATTGGTAAAGTTTTGGTAGTTAACACTATTGTTTTTCCTAAGTTTTATTACGTGGCACCAGTGTACCCACTTTTGGACTGGGTAATCAAAGAGACTCACAAGGCTGTATTTTCTTTCATCTGGGGTGAAAACAAGCCTGACCTCGTTGCTAGGAAAGTTGTGGTTTTAGATAAAACAATGGGCGGTTTAGGTTTAGACGATTTTAAAACTAAAATGAATGCTTTGTTTGTGAAACCCCTTTTCTCTTTGCTGCAGTCTGATAATGAGATCCCTTTGTGTCTCACCCTTGCTCGCTACTACATGGCAAAACCCTTGCGCCGGTTTTTTCCTCATGTTTGGTCTAATACAAAACCGAATGCTGATGTTTGTCCCAAACCATTGCTGGTTGCTTGTCATATAATCAAAGATTTAGTTGATGTGAACTTTTCTTTTAATCGCCGTGCTCCCACGAAGTATGTCGTCCGCAGTTTACGAAAAACCGATGTTTCCATATCCGTTATTAGACACAACCCAACCTTTCCCTGGGACCAAATTTGGCCTTTAGCCTTCAACTCTAGCCTAGATAATAAACTGAAAGATTTTCAGTGGCGTTTATCACATAGAATTTTGTTTACTGGTAGTAGAAGTGTTGAGTGGGGTATAGACGATGGTATTTGCCCAATGCCTCATTGTCATTGTGTAGAATCCATAGAACATATATTCTGGAATTGTCCAAAGGTATGTGCAATGATCCTTTGGATCGAGTCGGTTTGCAAGAGTCTGGTTAACGATAACTTCCGTCTCAATGTTACCTTTTTTCTTATGGGCTTCCCACGGGTTAAACTTTCACAAACAGTTTTTAATAGACTCTGGTATTTCTTGTGTACTGCAAAATTCATAATATGGAAATGTAGATGTATTCATGTCTTTCAATCTCGTGTGCACTCTAGGAGCGAAATGAAATCTCTAATTATTGAGAACGTTAAGCAACGTATTAGAGCAGACAAGAAACGCTTAACCCCTGCCAAATTTTGTAAAGTTTGGATTACTAGTCCTTCCTTTGTGTATCTAAGTGGGGATAAGCTTTCTTTTAGGCTTTCCTAGTTAAAATTAAATCTTGTTTTATTTTAACCCCTAGTACTGTTTTTGCATGCAGTTTTTTGCCGAATTTATAGATATTTGTTTATACCTGTTTACGTAGTAGACTCGGAAAGGAATAAATGATTTACCAAAATTAATATAAAAAGGAGAAAGTAACGATTAAGACATAATGGTATATCATAAATAAGATTTTATTGAATTCTTTTGGAAAACCAGAGGAACCTTGTCATCAAAAAGTTCAGTTTCATTTTGAAGCAGCTTTTCTTTTCCTTCCTTCAATTAATTGAATTGTGTAATGTTAATTTACCGTTATTACATATTGCGTCTTGGTACTAATGATGTAAGCTAATTATTCAACTGTAAATACTTGTATATATTATTATTTTTATCCCCTGATTTGCTGTTTTGTATGTATATATGTTGAGACTGAAAATAAAGTTCTTCCTACACAAAAAAAAAAAAAAAAAAAAAATTCTGTACATACTTGTTTGCTTATATGTATTTGAAGGTTGAAATAAAGCGTTCCTTCAAAAAAAAAAAAAAAAAACTAGGGGAAGCTTTCCTTCAGTTTATAACTATGATTAATGTGACAATATTTGTGGTTTTATCATCCCTGGTGGAAATGTCCATGTAAAATTTTTACAATATGCTGATGATGCAACTTGTATGGCTACCAGTATTTCTGACATTGAAATGTATTTTAAGGTATTTAATTTGTTTCAGTCAGCCACCGGGGCATCAATTAATATGAGAAAGACCAAAGGTTTAAAGCTTGGAAGATTTGCTTCCCACCCCTTACTGAATAACATTGAATGGGGCACTACGATTAGGATCACCGGGGTTGTGTTTGGATCCGACAAAGCAGTTCATGCTGACTGGGAGGAGAAAGTTAAGTCTGTTGAAAGGCGTCTCAAATTGTGGAGAAACAGACATCTAACCTTACTTGGTAAGGTGCTAGTTATAAACACAGTAATTTACCCGTTGTTCTATTTCGTTGCTCCCGTTTTTCATGTCCCCGAAAGTGTCGTAAAGGCCGTAAACAAGATTGTTTTTGCTTTTGTGTGGGGGGAGAAAAAGCCTGATCTCGTATCTAGGATGGTCATTACATTAGGAACAAGGGATGGCGGTCTCGGTTTGGATAACCTTAGACTAAAGGTAGATGCTTTGCTGGTGAAACCTCTTCTTAAAATACTTGTTGATGATACCCCAGTTCACCTCACTCTGACACTTTTCTTCGTAGCGAAACAACTCAGAAGATACTATCCTCATGTGTGGTCTAACATGCGGCCAAATTCTCATGTGTGTACCTCTACATTAATCAAAGCTTGTGATATAATTAAAAAGCTGTACAGTTTGGAAAATGATTTTGCGAATAATGTATTTAGAGTCAAAGACATTTATAAGAGGATGCACCCTTCTGACGTTCGAATTATAGCCGTAAGGGACCATCCATCCTATCCCTGGAATGAGATCTGGCAATTGTCTTTTCACAATGTACTTGATAATAAGCTTAAAGATTTTCAGTGGCGTTTAGCCAATGGTATTCTATAGACGGGGCAACGGATTAATAAGTGGGGCATGGGTAAGGGTGTTTGCCCCTTTGAAGTTTGCACCGAAATTGAAACGGTTTCCCACTTACTTTGGGATTGCCCAAAGATACAACCTATTTTAGAATGGGTTAAGAGAGTCTATGATGATGTGACCAACGGGCTTCCTCATCCACGCCTCGTGGAAAACTTCTTTTTATATGGCTTCCCCCGCAGCAGTATTGAAAAATCGGTGTTTAGCAAAGTTTGGTATGTGTTTTGTATTACAAAGTTTATTCTATGGAAATCTAGGTGTCTTCAGGTGTTTGAATCTAAGTATCAATCTGTTCCAACAATCCTTTCTATTGTTATAACAGAGATCAAGACAAGGGTCGCAGCTGATCACAAACGTTTCACTAAAACTAAGTTCGATAAGGTTTGGGTGGGTAATAACTCTTTTGTTATCATGAGAGACAAAAAGCTGAAATTTCGTCTGTAACATTTTTGTTTGTGATATGTGATTATTTGTATTAAGTTATTCTTGCTTGATCCCCTGTGGGATTTGATTGGTACTATGAAATGTGTGTAAAATTGTATAAACATGTAAATATTTTATGTTCTTTATGATCTTATGTAATGTTTTCCGTGATTAAGCTGTAGATTAAGTTAAAAATATGCTCATGACTGGAAATACAGTTTCCCTTCAAAAATAAAATTGCTGGACTGTCACCGTAAACGTCAGTTCACTTGTAAGTACATGTTATTTTTTATGTCATATTGTACAAAATTATGTAAACGGTAACTGTGTTGTAATTAGCTGAACCAATATGTAAATAATTGTAAATATCTTTATCACCTTGTGTATATTCTGCATTGAGTTTATATAAAGTTTTTCCTTCAAGGAAAAATATTAGTTTTATTTAATAAAATTTTGTATATATTTGTCTGTTTATATGTATTTGAAGGCAGAAATAAAACGTTCCTTCAAAAAAATGTTATTTCACTTTTATTCAAGCTACAGTCACACGGTCAAATACGGATCTTGCGGACGCTGCGGATTTTTGTAAAAACTCCGCAGAATCCATATCTATCCGTCATGGATCCATAATTAATCCGCAGCAGCCCCCAGGATGCAGAAAAGGATGCAGAAATATTTTGAAAATGTCAAATATTTTTTTCATTTCCTGCGGATAAAAAATCAGCAATGCATCCGTTATTATCCGTGATATACCTAACTCTCCTTAAACTATCCGTATTTCTTCCGCAGTTAGCACCTACGTACGGATCAATTTTGGAGGAGAGATGCGGACACCTATGAATGCATTTACGATTCCTTACGGATGAGTTACATATAATTACCAATCTCTTACGGTTAATAACGCATAGTTACAGACATTACGGATCCGTGTCGATGCCGCTTCAGGGTGGTCTATTTTGGGGTTGGCCACCTGCAGTCATTAGAAGAATACTGGCAGCATTCCCATCACATGGTTCTTTGACTGCTGTGGTGCTGCTGCTGTATTATTAAGGAGAGAGAACAGCGACTGCGTCTGATGAATCTGGCCTTACGGCTCAAGCAACATGAGATGGAATTGGTAGTTCTGATTAAGAGCTACCTCGCGCAAAATGAAAAAAAAAAAAAACAAGAGGGAAGATGGTGGGTCAGAGGTTGGATCACTCTCAGACCGGAGCACGGGGCGTACACCAACCTCCTGCAATTGATGAGAGAAGAAGATGTTAATGGCTTCAAGAACTTTACTAGGTTGACTCCGGCTATGTTCACGGACATGGTGCAAAGTCTCACCCTGAGACTCCAGAAACACAACACCTGATACAGAGAGGCTCTGCCTGTGGGACTTAAGGTTGTCATCACCTTCAAGTATATGGCAACAGGAGACTCGAACCATTCCCTGATGTATCTATTCTATGTGCCGCACAATACTATTTCTCTCCTAGGGCTTGATGTGTGCCAGGCAATCTGTGAGGAGTATGGCGAGGAGGCCATCCAGAACCCAAACACACCAGAGGGTTGGAAGGCTATTGCAGACCAATTTTCAACCAGATGGAACTTTCACCACGTTCTAGGGGCCCTTGATTGCAAGCATGTGAGGATCAAGGCTCCAGCCAATTGTGGTTCTACCTACTTCCACTATAATATAAAGACTATAACTTCATTGTCTTGTTTGCCCTGGTTGAAGGTCACTACAAGTTTCGCTGGGTTCAAGTGGGTGCACCAGGTGCTTCATCAGATGCGCAGCTCTGGAACAGATCCACTCTGAAAGAGGTCATTACCCAAGATGCTATCGGGGTTCCTTCACCTGAACCACTACCTGGTGATGACAGGGACATATCATACTTCATTATTGGTGACAATGCATTTGCTCTGAGGACTTATATGATGAATCAATTCTCTGCAAGGCCCCTTCACTTACAGCAGCGCATCTTTAAGTACCGATTGTCACGAGCTCGGAGATGTGTGGAAAATGCCTTCGGGATACTTGCCAACAGGTTCCGCTGCCTCCTAACTCCATTCCGGCAAGTTACTGAGACAGTTGAGTGCCTTTGCATGCACAACTTGCTGAGAGTCCATGCACCTGCAGAATGTCCTATAGACGTCGAGGATGATGGTCACAACTTGATTCCAGGATCATGGAGAGAAAGTGCGGTCCTAGATGACATGGAGGAAAGACTTGATGGCGACCAGACCACCAGAGGCGTCAAGCGACAGCGACTCTATTTGAAACACTACTACAATGGGGCATCAGGTTCCGTACCATGGCAGAAACGCATGGCCACTGCCTGAGTTGATCAAACCAACCACCCACATACTCACAGAAGAATATGGTAACCGCTTGATACCTAAAACTGTATAAATTTCTTATAGAACTTTTCTAAAATTTTTAAGTGACCAAAATTGATTTTTACCAAACCTGAATCACAATATATTTTGGCAAAGTAAAATTTTCTACAAACTGTGTTTCCTTGAAAGCTTTTACAAATTATGTTTCCTTGATTCCAAAAATTGGTATTTTTTAAATGTTTTCATTGGGAATTTTCCAAGTTCACCCCTTTTGAAAGTAATGTTTTTCGTTAACCAGTCAAGTTTCAAAAGGTTTTTGTGTGGGTGAGGGTCACCTTTTTTACTCAGAAGTTAAAGTTTCAATTAGGATATACATGCTTTTCCTTTTTTGGGGGGGGGGGCACCTATTCACTCAGACCTTGAAGTTACAATAGTGATGTACTTTTTCCGGAGGGGTAGGGGGTTTGGGGGGTCCGGGTGATTTTACCATTTATTCCATATGCTCAAGTACCTATAAACAACAACACCTATAGAGACCATTTATTTAATATTTTCAAGAACGTTTTAATCAACAAAAAGTTCTATTGCAGTATAAGCAGATACTTATCCTCTGAATTGAAGCCCCTGGTAGCTTAAAAAAGGATCCCGGGATTGTGCCGAGCCTGTGTGTGTTGACTGTGCTGGAGTTTTCCCTAACACAGGATTGTCTAACATTGAGGTATCAAAAGCACCAGAATCAAATCCAGTGTCCATGCGGGTGCTTGGCATGGGTGCAGACTATGCTCTTTTCTGGCCCTACCACGTTTACGTCTACCGCGTCCCCTTCCACGTCCTCTACATGTGCCATTTCCCCTTGGTGGACTGGGTGGGGGTGGGATTCACTCTGACGACCCTTCAGTTTATTGATAATTATTCAATATGGAACTAGTTGGGTTAAACAGGGTTATCATATTATTTGTACATTAACTTTATAAATGTTATATTGATAAATTTCGACACCGTACATAATTGTGAAATGTCAAATGGGATAATTTCAGCCATTCCATCTTTGTGGAAACAAAACTTGCATAATACAGACTATTCCTTTAATCATAACGAGGATTTACTTAATAAGTTGGTTTTTCAGAAAAGTGTCTCACAATGGGCATATGGTTGTATAGTCAAAGAAATTTTTAGCCCTCCAACAGCTTTACAGAAATGGGATTATAACTTCGATCAGGGTAAATGGTCAACTATTTTTTCTAATGTCTGGTTTTCGGTGAGGGACGTTAAATTACAGTACTTTCAATTTCGTTTTTTACATAGAATTTTGGGAATCAATAGTCGTTTAAATCTAATGAATCGAACTGTAAGTCCGTTGTGCTCTTTTTGTAAAATTCATGAGGAGACTTTCGATCATTTATTTTGGAGTTGTCATTTTGTTTCCGCCTTTTTGCTGGATGCTGAGAGTCTGTTTCTTGGCAGATGTTTTGTTTTTTCGAAGGAAGATGTCTTCTTTGGTTTCAACCAGTTGCTAAAGCATCCCTACAACTTCTTAATTTATAATTTGAAGTATTTCATTTTTCATTGTAAGCAAAATAATAAACTGCCAACGTTATACGAATTTGAGCATAAATTTAAATTTGCTTTGGAGGTCGAAAAGCATATTTCAATGAGAAATTTCAGTAAAAGATACTTCACTTATTATGAATTAAAGGATACATTTTGTAATATCTAGACGAAATCCATGTATTAAGTATGTGCTGAAAGATTTTCTTTTTATGTTTAAGATAATGGAAGTTTTTGTTTTGTATAATAGTTTTTCTTTACATGCAAAATGAGCAAAAGTTGAAATAAATTATGGATGGAAAAAAAAAAAAAGAAATGTCAAATGTACTTACGGCGGAGGCAGTGAATATACGTTATCCTAAAAAAAAATAAAAATAAAAATAAAAACAGGACTGTCACTGGGCGGTGCTACCATGCTTTCAAAATCTCCAGCCGGTACTGACCTCGCCATCAATATCAGCATCACCGCCCGGCACAATTTTCTCATTCTCATTGAATAAAATTCCTAGATTTCTTTAGAATTGAGAGATAATTCCTCGTTTTTTCCAATCTGCAAAAATTTTTCAAAGACGAGGTGGGACAGTGACTGCCCGTAGACCGCTCCCCTCAGGACGGTGACCACCAGATACCCGGCTCTCAAAGTGGTCTGGTGGCAACCCTGCTTGTGTATATTTTATTTACAAAAATTAGTTCTGTACAGTATATGAATTTTGTTCCGGATCTTTATAAAGTTCTTTCGTCAATTAAAAATAAAAAATGATAATTATTTTATTCATTTTTTTAATGTAGTGTACAAACGTTGTAAATATTTTATACATGATATTTTTTTACTACGCGAAGTTCGTGAGTAGGCCTAACTCATAAATTAAAGGGAATTTACTTTAATTTACGTCTTGAACAACTTTCCTAGGCGTTCTAAGCTTCCAATTTGAGAATCTAAGTATTAACGTGTTCTGATTATTATTTCCAGAACTATCACAATATCAAATCACCGGTTGCTGCTGACTTCAAGAAACATTACACTAAATCTAGGTTCGATAATTTTTGGGTAGGTAAACACTCTTTCGTTATCATGGGAGACTACAATTTACAATATCGACTGTAACATATTTAATGTTGCCTCCATCGATGTGTATAGTCATTTGAAACAAGTAGTCATTGTAGCATGCCTTGTGAGTTGATTTTAAGACTCTATGTACTCATAATTTTTATATCATTGTAAATGTTTTCTTTCTTTTATTTACTTATGAAATGAACTTATTTATACAATGAGCCCATAAGATTGTAATTATTCCATTTCTTTTCCAATTTTTGTTAAACTTTATTTACCGTATGCCCCCATATAATGGAAAAAAGTTTTGGAAATAAAGATTTGTCTTCTAGAAATTTTTCATTTTGTTTCGGCATTTTTTAATTTCATTTTTGTGCATAACTCTACTACATGAGAACCGATTTTCATGGTTCGAGATTCATTTGGTAACTAATTCATCTACTAAAGTCGATTCTTGTCGCTTTATACTTGGAAAAACAAATCAATCGCTAATAATCTTTTGAATATGGATACCCAGTTTCTTAGGGTTAACCGCATAAATACTTCTTTTCACTGCTTCATTCGGAAATGTCAAAGTGCCATAAATGACCACGCTTCAAGGGACGGGATCCTCTAATGGGTTTGACAACCTGCTGCAAGTTTTTATCTTCTTTTTATACCACTCGTTATTTGTCAAATTAAGAACAAGACATATTGTTTATTGATAAAATGAGGAAAATAATGACATTTTTTACAATACCTCAATCTGGTATAGAAAGGATCATTTTGCGAGTAGACTCTTCATAACAACAAACATTTAGGAAGGAAATGGAACACGTTTTCTCCTACCACCTCATCTCCCAGAACCGTGGTCGAGGATGGAGACCATGAATAGACATTGCACATACATTCCGCCCACCCCCAACTCCCCTCCCCCCATACCTCCATAAAGACTCACTCGACACCCCTTCATCTGGTAATTTTTCTGATCATTTACAACTTGCTCTTTTTTATTGAATTAGTTTGCATTTTATTACGAACGGAAGTTCGAAATAATGGCTATCTGCTTACACTCTAAAAACAGTTGAGTAAAACGCGTTGGGCAAAATCCAAAGTGCTCAAAATGGGCAATTTATTGCCCAACAAATGGGTAAACAATTTACAAATATTTGTTGGGTAAATTTAGATTGGGTAAAACCCAATTGTTGGTAAAAGGTGTTAGCCAAGTTTGAAAGTCCCCAACATTTGGGTAAAATGTGATTGACCAATCAGATGATTAGTGAAAGATCAGTTAAGTTTTACATATAATTATTTTAATAAAAGGAGTTAATTAAGAACTCATGGTTGAATAAGGTTTGATTTGGAAAATAAAAATCTATCAGTAGAATAACAGTAAAAATCTGGACGAAATTACTTAAAGAGCAATGTCCGCAGAGAAAAAAAAATAACGAATACGTAATCTATGTGACAAGAAATACAAAGCAAACGATTGGGAATGTTATTTCAAATCGCAAACTACGCTGTTAATTAACCAAGTGCATTCGACGGGAAGCTTCTCGGCGTTTTGGCTTAGCTTGACATGTAGTATCTGTTCTTTTCACCCAGTCTAGAATTGAGCCATACATGACAGACCAGTGATGAAAAGGGTCTTAAGGCCGTGAGGTTCGTCGTTAAGTGTTGTCCTTCAGGTGACGTAATAGCTTCTTCGGGAAGCAGTGTAAGTTTGCTTTCGCCAAACGGCCCTTTGTCAGAGGGTCGGGAGGACTTTCCTTCTCGGCATTTTGACTAAGATCATATGTAGTAACTGTTCTTTTCACCCAGTCTAGAATAAAGCCATATATGACAGACCAATAATGTATAAGGTCTTAGGGCCGTGTGGTTGGTCGCGTATTGTCCTTCAGTGGACGTAATAGCTTCTTCGGGAAGCAGTGAAAAGTTTTGGTTTCGCCGAACGGCTCTTTGCCAAAGGGTCGGGAGGACTTTAGACAAAATATTGTCACTAGTTGCACATACAGTGGATAACTTCAATAGACGTAATAGCTTCTTCTGGAAGCAGTTAAAGTTTTGCCTTCGCCGAACGGCTCTTTGCCAGAGGGTCGAGAGGACTCTAGAACAACAAATATACTGTGGATAAACTGTAAAAAGTGATTTAATGAAACTAGTGCCCCTCCCTCATGTCCCCTTGCGCTGTGATTGCCTTCTAGCGTGTTTGTTCCCTTTGGGTGTGTGTTAGTTTTAATTTGTGTTGTTAGTCGTTGGTGGTGGCGGTGGCGGTAGTGGTGATCATGTGATTTCTGTTGGTGGTAAAGGTCTCGAAGAACACGTAAGGGAGCTGGAATGGCCTCGCTGGTCGAGGGATTCAATTTGGTGTTCTGTGTTGTGTTAGTGGTCTTGTTTGTTTGAACGGGTGTCATGATGTTCGGTTTTTCGGTTGTTGGCCATATGTGATCCTTACGACCGTCTGGCCGTGTCCGTTTTAGCCCTTAAAAAGTACACTGGTGTGTCAGGGGCGCGAGGACTTTAGAAAAGTATTGTCACTGGTGTATCTTTTCCGTTTGTGACAAACCTTTTTGTTTTGTATGTGTGGATAATGGTTGATGGTTAGCGTTTGTGTTTTTGTGCGGTTGGTTTGAGTTGTTACTACGTGCCTGTTTCTATGTACGCACGTGTGCACTGGTACCGCAACCACTCTTGGAGGGCAAACGGCCGGCCGTGTAAATGGTACTTTTTCAAATCTCCTTCTTGACCAAATAATATAATTATATATCTCATTATGGAAATCCAACTAAGCTCCCAACAGTACAACTGCTGGGAAAATGTGTTGGCTAAAAACTGTTGCCATTTTGGGGGCAAAATTAGTTGGATGAAATGGTTGGGATAACTACTTTTGCCACTAATGAGTAAAGCGCTTAGCCAACTAAGTTGGGCAGTTTTTTACCCAATTCCGGTCAAGAGGCATACAGAACTAACGGTTTGGTACTTTCTGTCCAGGTTGGGTAATCATAATTAAGAGTCTGTAGGCCTAGCAAATACCTACCTGAGGAGTCGCCTTCAAGTTTCAAAATTTTCTGTTCGCTCAGCGCCAAGAATTTGTATAGAATTCGTTTAGAATTCGTTTGGCATGTTACGGTAATGCTTGTGTTCAAAGGTTCTGGACAGGTTATTGAATTAGGATTTATACCGAATGAAAATACGTCACAGTATAGGACTACTCAGGCACGGATTCAAGGGGGGGGGGGCTTTTACGGCCCAGCCCTCCCCCTTTTCGCCAGCATGATCAACAATAAAACATACGGGAAATAAGCAGTGCAACGCCACTTCGATGCCGCTCTTAAGTCAGCCCCACCCCTTTTTGGAATGTCTCGATCAGCGATTGCTTCTAAGTAAAGGCCAGTCATACATATATTTGATACTCAGGCTTACTGTAAGTTAATTTTTTTTTCTTCCTTCGAAATTCGAAGCCGTTTTTATACATACACTATGCAATTCCAGAGGTCGAAGTTGCTTTCTGAAAATCCCAGTTCATTACCAAACTTTCGGTACAATAAAACAAGTTATGTGCTCACGTAGAGCTATAGACTTATTTGCTACTACTCAGAACACGTTCCAGTTTCCGCCTTGCATAACCTATTGTGACTTTGTCTGAACTTTTAATCGTCTACCTAAGCCTTCTTACCAGTTAAGCCGGAAAAGTAGATACACACAGAAAAGTCACACAATCGTTATTAGATTCAGTTTCTTCGTCTTGGTGAATGATTACGTTGAAGGATACATAATTGACTATATATAAACATGAATCTAAATATGGCCACAATGATATCTATGTGTACATTGTAGCAAGCAAAGGTTTGGTTTCACAGCATCGAATGCATCCCACATTGTAATTTAAAATTAGAGGGAGGGTGGACAGGGACTTATCAAAGCTTCACTGATCGCCCATTAATTTTTCCTTCCCCTGTGGGCTGGGGTGGTAGAATATACCCACGGCCTTCCCCTTCTGTCGTAAGAGGAGACTTAAACAGTATTTGAACAGTATGACACTATAACACACTCGTGATGGTGTGTCATTAAATCTTATCTAACTAACTGTCTGACTGACTGACTGACTGACTGACTGACTGACTGACTGACTGACTGACTGACTGACTGACTGACTGACTGACTGACTGACTGACTGACTGACTGACTGACTGACTGACTGACTAACCTTTCCATCCTTCATTCAAAGAATGGCAATGTACTCGCAGTCATGTATAGGCCTACTTGTAGGCTTTAGGCATTGAATTTACTGTTAGCGTAATATTCTTTACGTCACTGCAGGTCCGTTGCCGCAGGAACAAATCTGGACCCCCACGACCCCTCGAAAAAAGCTTTCACCTCGACCAAACAGTCTGAAATTTGCCTTTGATTTGATACAACTTTTTTACATTTGACCTGTCATGGACGGAAAGTGTTTCGCCTTCTCTCCTGTGAGTATCCCCCCCCCCCCTTCAGAACCTTCCGTCCTGGCAAACTTTGGCGCTTTTATTTGATGATAGATTCTTGTTGACATTAATTCTGAATTTTTCTTACTCGGTCTGTAGTGAAACCCTGTTTTTATTGTTCAGATCTGGTAAACAGACTGTCAAGGAAGTTAATCATTTCTGAAAACACAAAATTCTCTGAAACGTGTAGTGTAGCTTTAAAACGTATATCTTAAGTAATTGGAAGTACGCATGAAAACAACTAAAACGATTACTAAACATTTTGAAAGGTCTGTTTCCCTGGTTTTCAGTCACGTTTCTTCCCACTTTTTATTTCAAAATTTCCTGTTTCCTATAACCACATAGAAAAGTGACGTATATATCTCGTTGTAAACTTGAAACCAAAGAGGACACCATATATCTCTACAATAGGCCGATAGGCCTATACCACAAGTACACTCAAGTTCATTGCTGAAGATTTTGTGTGATAGTGCATAGTGAGGCCCCATTAATTGCTCTCAAACGGTCAGGGTGGCAGTGTAATGATAGAATCGGAAGTCGTAGATGGACTAGAGCATTCCTGTTTACGGGGGCAGAAGATTCTTTTAGACCCTGAAATATAATCCTGCCCGATAGAGGCTTTCTAAACGGAGTGTCACCATTAGCTGACGCGAAGCGTATAAACATTTTTGAAACATCGCGGCAGATCAACACATTGCTCGGACGTTTCATGATATTAGAGACAACTGGTGAAAGTAAACAGTTGACAACAACAATAGAAATAGGCCCGGCGGTTAAGAACACGCTCCAAGTCTTGTGCCAAACTAAAAGGGGAAATAGCAGAAATTAAATTTTTACATGTGACAGAATTGGACTTGTATTTCTAGAGATATCAGCAAATGAAGTTACTAGATTTTCGCTCCAAAGTGAGTTGCAGGCAGCAGAGCTTACATAATCCTCACATTGTTAAGGAATGCTTTGTTTTCCTTGTTTTTCAGACTGCTGTGTTGACCTTAATGTTAATACGACCTTCCCATGGGGATTGCAAAGTTTGAAAAGTTGCCATTTATGCATACACACATTATGTGACTCTTGACTCTTGATGAGAAAATATAGGCTGTAATATTTAAAGAAAAACAAGACTGTCCATTAATGTGAGGGTACGACGACATCAATACGCTTGCTTTAAGTTCACTATTTGTTGAACGGTGACAACTTAACTTTCTCAAATCTTGTGAACCACACATCGATCAGATTTCAGTGCAAAAGTACCAATGCTGAGAATACTGAAGTACCCCTCTAACATATCAAGACTTGGTATGAACTTAAACCATTCTTTTTAAACTTGAAGCTATAGACCGAGATATCCTTAAAATTAACTGTAAATATATGGCTAATATCTATTGATCTGCAAAGACGTGTGGGTTAACAAAGCTAACAATGCACAGAAGGAAATCATTGTGTTTAAATGAATTTAATTTTCAGCCAGTCAAAAATATGCCCACCGGATCACCGGGAATGGCGCGCCCTTTCCGGCCGTTTCTACTTAAACCAATTGGTTTGAATTGAAACCGAGCCGTAAAACTCCATCTCACCTAACCCTTCCATGTTTTAGTTTTCCGTTCTATTATGAAGTTTTCGGTGAGTATAGTTAGGCCTAACCGTTCATTTTTACAAAGTTTTCATGGTGGGGATATAGTGTTCAGTATCCCCCATCCAATTTTACGGGGGCCGGATGTATCCCGCCATCCCCCAGGGATCGCTGCTCATTATCCCCGGTTAGTATTTCCGTTGCAGCCTTTCGAAAGAAAAGTCAAGAATCGGAATTAAATGAATCTCTTATGTTCATTAGAAATAACGCTGGCATGAAATTTGGACAAACTCCTTTGTTCAGAGACCGACATGAAAGCCTGACCTTGGTGAATTCTTGCGGTTAACATGGTCGGAGCGTAATTTACTGCGCTTGATAGAGTAGACCTAAAATTTCTTAGTTTTTGCATTTTAAACCATAAACACGATCAACATTTAGTGAAAATAACGATCACACTTCCAAGCAAAATTTGCCATATTTTGGAAGCCAGCAGATCTCGATGAGATTTATTCTTTTCATTTTAATTCCTCATTTTGTCGTTTTTGTACATATCAAGACAAGAGACAGATCAAAAACAAATTCCAGAGATTTCATAATTGCATGTAGTAAATGACTAAAAAGTAATGTTTTAAAACATTACTTTTTTTCAGACCGATTGTGGTGATTCGGTGGACTCACAGTCTGCTTCTACTAGAGTTTATGACTTTACACCAGCCAAGGTTCGGATGACGTCAAAGAATGGCCCAGTTTGAAAATGCCATCGCCCAGTTTGAGTGCCGATTTTTCATGGTACAAATTTTCTCATGCTTCATCTTAGACGTCGGATTTCAAATTCCTGACACCCCCCTAATGCCGCCACGTCATTTTTACGTAAAACAGTGTCCGTCCCAAAGAAATCCTTTGGTTTCTATGGTCGGTGCGGACACAATTTCCAGATAAGACATGATTCCCTTCTTCATCGTCCCCATGCATCCAGCTGCAGGCCGACCCAAGGAGTTGACCAAGCAGCCATGGCTCTTCCAAAAAGGTCAGGGGTTCGAGGCAGCTGACTAACAACATTGAATACAACAGAAAGCAAAAGAAAGATTCGTGGCAAGCTTCGCAGTGCTAGTGAAGATCGAACGATACCAAAGGATGCAATAGACAAGGATCGTGTTATTACCTGCAGCGGTAGTCAGTTACGTTAACGCATGAATCAAATCCTCTTATTGCAGAACTCCAATTGCTAAAGCGTAGGGAGGGAATACACAAATATATAAGCGCAAGCGCAGGAGCTTGTCTCCCTCGCTACAACTAGTCGCAGAGATTTAGTAGAACAGATGATGATGATGTGTATATATACGAATACGATATGACTGGATGGCCGGCTTGATTAACATGCGTCGTCTCTACACGTACTGTAACTTGTGTAAGCTAACATAAATAATTATTTACATGTTACTAGCTTTTACAGCAGCGACGGTTAACCATGGATTATTCCAAACTAAGGGTGAACCAGTTAAAAGAAGAACTGAAAAGAAGAGGGTTTAAAACACCACTTCCAGAGTTAAAGAAGGATTTGGTATGTATTCTGCAGGCTTGCGCTCCGACTCCGAGTCCTAGGCTAGTCTCATGCTAACACTCAGTAACACTAACACTGAATCCTTACGAAGGGTAACGTTAGGCCCAACGTAGTGTAAGTGTAACGTTATCAATATCATGAGTCGATCACCTGGTGAAATACTGCATGAACTCCGCGAGACGGGATGTATTACATGCAGGCACAGAAGGCTGAGCAGCATACTAATTACTTAAATGGGCTCTACTAATAATTTCTTCAAGACTCACAGAATTTAACCCGACTTAAAAGCACTCACAGTGGGGGCATCCCTAATAGTACTGGGTGGGAGGCAGTGCCATTCCGCAAAAGTCCTAGGGAACAGTGAATATTTATAACAATCTTTGCGGGCAGATAATTCTCAAAAGTACTAAGGCCTAGAGGCATGTGCTTTAGTAGACACACCACTAGAATGAACTAACTGGTAAGAATCAGTATCAATTGCTACAAATTTATTGACAGACTTACAAAATAAGGGTCAATCTTTGGGCAGCCCTCCTATGCTCCCGTGATTCCCACCCTAGACTAGAAATCATGTCTGTGACGCTGGCCTTTTGCCTAGAGTTTTTGCAGACGAATCTTGCACTATGGCGCTGGACCCCCTCTAGCTGATTTTTCAAGTCTTTCTGATAGGGGTCCCAGACAGAGGCACTTTATTCAAGCCGTGGCCTTACTATTAGGTTTTGTATGCCACTGCTTTTACCTCACAGTTACAACTATACAGATATTTCTGCAAAGCAGGCCAAGGATTTGATTTCCCTTTGAGGTCACCTTATGGACATGATTCGCCCAACTTAATTTGTTATTTATTTCCAGCCCTAAGTAAGTATGATTTTCAACTGTTTCTAAAATCAAATCCCCCATCTGATAGGAGTATTTGATTGCGTTCTTTTTATGGGTTATGTGCATAGCATAGCACTTCTTTGTATTGAATTTCATCAGCCAGCGTTGTTCCCATGCACAGAGTTTATCAACGTCTGTTTGGAGCTCTCTAGTGTCATGTTCATTTTTAATTTGCCTATATAAAATACAGTCGTCAGCTAAAAGACAGATTTCAGAAGACAAAGTCTCTGCAATATCATTAAGGTAGATTAGGAAGAGTAGGGGACCCAGAACCGTACCTTGTGGGACTCCTGAAGTCACGCTCACTGGAGGAGAAGACACTCCATCGAGAGTGACCTTTTGAGTTCTTTTAGTGAGAAAATTTCTAATCCAGGTATGTAGTGAGTTACAAACCCCTGCATGATTTAATTTAGCTAGGAGCCGCTCATGAGGAACAGTATCAAATGCTTTACTGAAATCCATAATGATAACGTCTACTTGACCTTTATCATCAAGGATTCTGGCAATGTCATTGATTGTCAAGGCTAATAAAGATCGTTACCACAAAAATATGAAAACATCTACAAAAATCGATAAAATTGGACAGTAATATTTTGTAATCTGTCTTCTTCTTTCTGCTATATTTTGGTGTTGTTTGGACTGAGTAATTTGTAGAAAATGGTTACAGTTAGTTTCCGCCCTCGCTACTTTCCGCCCCTCAAAAACGGTGTTTTCCGCCCCTTTAATTCCTAGTAGCAAACATCTTTTGGGAGGCAAAAAGTATTGGTATGGAATATGTTTTCAGGGTTTTCCCTGGGTTTAGAATTGAACGTTGCGCATCTGATGCGTCCATAGGTGGATCGCCGGCCTGGGGGAGGGGTATAAAGGGAGGGGGACACATAAGGGGAGGGGGTGTCCCCCTCCCCTTTTGGAAATTTTGTGACATATGCAAGTTGCTAGACTCAAAATGGTGACACTTTTAAGGCAAATTAGTCAACACAATGTCAGTAAGTCGACACAAAAATATTAGCACTGAAACTCACATTCGTACAAATTTTGATCTACTGGTAGCGATCACATTGCCTTTATATCAAATACTTTCTGCTTCAAAAGTTTTGGTTCATCGGCATGGCTTTTATTTAGCGCTGGAACCGGATGATTTCAGTACCCCCGGTTGGCCATTATTTCACACCTGTTGCTCACCAAAATTGACATGATTGGGCCGGCTTGCGATATTACAAGTTCAGGATAGAAAATATTGGGAAAATTTCCGTTCGTTTCACGAACGGGATATCATTTTTGTTAGGGCCTAACCGATGTGGTTTTTCCCTGCCGATCCGATGTCCGATGTTTTTTCCCTAACATCGGCCGATATCCGATCCGATCCGATATTTTCGTCACCCCGCCGTATCTATTTAATCACCGCCACATCATCGAGACATGAACACGGGGCAGAGTTGAGCCCTGTGCACAACGGTTAGACCCCAGGAGATAAAAAGCACAATATTCAATGAAAAACTTCAAATGCCTTGCTCAGAAAGGACAAGTTTTCAACTAAGGAGGTTCTAAAAGGAACACCATCTTTAGTTCAACAGTACTCAGCCAAGTCTAGCTCAGGCTCAGCTAATCTGCTTTCATGGAATTAGCTGTTTGCAGCTTTGAATGCGTATATTATGGAGACCAATGAAATAAGATAAAGAAGTGGTCAACTTAGTTTGAAAGGATTTAGAATAGAGTGAAGTTAAATGTCACACTAGAAAAATCGATTACTTGAGGACAATCATAAAGCACACCATAGCAAGGCTAAAGAACCTCTACATACATTAACAAACTTAATAAATCGCAAATTCCATATGATCAATGTGTTAAGAAACAAAAAATAATAATACCAGCAAAACACAATCAACTAAATAAGTAAGACTTAAGCGGTTTTTTGAACAGCGCAATAGATTTGGAATTCGGTATGTGAAAAAGAAGAGAGTTAATCTCTTAGGTTTGTCACCTTTCCCAGGATGCAATTTTAGGTTTGCTGTTCATGTATAAAGTTTGTTGCAAACTTGCCCTAAGCCTATTTTGTTGGAAAAAGTTTTTGTAACTGTATCCACTCTGCAGTTTAGCGAGTCCCAACATTTGCCGACTGATTGCATTGTCAAGTGGTAAGAGCATCAGATTTGCAGTCGGGAGTTGCGAGTCCTGGCCAGGTCCTACCGAACACTTAAAAAACGTTACCTACTGCCATCGTGCTAGGTGCTCCGCATAATTAATGGGGTAGGAAAAACAAGCCAGTGAGCCACAACTAAGTGAAAAGGCCGTGGCCAGCACGAGTAAATCAACTGGTTGGAAACTGGGTCTTAAATTAGTCACCTAAAATTCACCCCGCAGTTGAGAAGCCACTGTTTCTTTTGTGTTTTTGCTCAATTTTCGCCGGGGCATTTGATTAACTCCTTAGTTTCACTTTTGTGTGCCTGACTCCGGGTTAAAAGGCCAAACGCGCTATCAAACCCTGAAAATATATTTAGTCCCAGTCATCTGCAAACCTTGGTATTCTTGTTATTTTTCCAAAGTAAAATTGGTCGGACTGCCGTTATACATGGTCGATCCATGTATATTTGGCTCCAGCCAGCCTCTGGGGCAACTAGGAGAATGGAGGGGACGCAAGCAGAATAGACTCATTCTTTTCACAAAAGGTTTTTTTTAGGTACTTTAGGCTTATATTCCAATGCGTAGACTTAGACACCCAATCCTGAAAACTCGAGGGATGCACAATCATCACTCTTGTCAACTTTATTCTCGGGCTAATTGTTATATATACAGTTTCTTCCCCAGTTCTCTGAAAGATTGGAAGAATCTTCCTGCCATTCTGATAGATGTTATGGATAGTCACATGGACCCTGTCTAGTACATAACTAGTTTTATTAGACAGAGAATAGGGCACCCTTGACTCATGTGCGGTGTAGTAATGTCTATTGGATGTGTCACCATGATCTGAAGAAAGAAGAATTGAAGGAGGGGGGATGCTTAGTAAATTGAATGAAACTCTTCAAGCCTTTGACTAGTAAAACTAAAAGAGATGGTTTTAGCCCTGGTGACCGAAGGTCCTCGAGACCAAATTATGAAATAGAGTTCACATTCACAAGAGAGACCGAAAATCAAAACGTGTCCATGAGACCGAAGGTTCATGCAACCCAGTAAAACAGAGCCCAGGATACTGAAAGAGAATAGGCTGGCATAATCTACATTAAAACCCCTGACCTGTGCCCTTTTCCAGGCTCGTGGACCTATTCTCACTATCGGTCTGGATGACCTTTTCTCACATTCCGTCACGCGCGCGACCCTTTCGCATTTTCAGTCTCGCAAGCCTTTCCCTACCTTTGGTATCCAGGACCCTTTCTCATTTACAGTTTCTCTCCGCAGCCTGACCTGAACAAACAAGGGATGTGATATTATTTAGCGAAAGTTACCGAAAGTGGTCTTACCTTAAGTACAGATGGTAGGTCCCATGCAAGCAGTTTGTATATATCCAACTTAAATCCATTTAATCAAGCCCCGTCAGCATTGATGTATGGTATTATGACAAAAGACAAACTTCGATAGCCTACAAGAAAACTGTTTGGCAAGAAGCGACACTTACAACTTGCTGCCGATTAATTCAATAACATAACACTAAGCATTGCACGTGGTTTACAAAACAAAAGCAAGCCCAATTCCCAAGCACATTTCAAGAACATTTTTCGTAAACAGGACATGCACCTGGGCAAGTGACCTTGTTTTCCGCATTGCGCAGTCTTCGCTGCATCCTTTGATATTCACCCCCGTAGACTGGGCGACGCGGTGGCTATCTAGACACTTCCACACCTGTCTAGATTCCAGTCATTGGGGCGCTGCGCTGTGACCTGGCAAGAGTCCTGTATTTTCATAGGTGAAGTTGCAGCAAATCTTTTCTCACATTTAAGGCCTCGCAGATATTTTTCTGAAGTCCTCCCGACTCTCTGAAAAAAGCCATCCGGTGAAACCGGGGCTATGTCACTGTTCCCAATGTTCATTGTTCCCGGGAAGACCCCAGCGAAATCAAACTTTAAACCGTTTCCCAAGTAAGTTACATCCGCTGAAAGACAACGCTTGACCAACCTCACGGCCCGCACGCCAAAACCGTAGGTTTTTTGCAAGCTCGGCGGAAGTAAAGACTATTCCTGTACTACCTGTACTAAAAAGTGTTTACTCCAATACTAAGTACATATACAGACACAGATCTAGACATTCTAAAAAGGGGGGCATGACTTAAGAAAAAGCATGGGGTGTGAGGGAGTTGCAATGCTAATTTCCTTTGTTTTATTGTGGCAAAAAATGGAGGGCTGAGGCCGTAACCTCCCCCCTCCCCCTCCTTGGATCCGCTCCTGATATATATTCGATACCTGACAAGGGTTATATTATTTTTTTTGACGCTGTATTGGAAACTTATGACAACTACACAATGGGCCACATGGCAAAGTTTGAAGTGGAGGGGAGGGTAGTCACTGAAGGCCACCCAACATATTTAACAACATAACAGCAGTATAAGGCGGCTCGAAATGCTTATGACACAAATGGGAGGAACAAAAATCTAGAGCCCCGCCCCCTCCAGCGTCGTCATGGAGGCCCTGCTTCAAGGATATTAATTATTATTTGACAAAACTGCCTGTGCGCATATAATAAAACGGGTCAGGTAACACATGCTCTAAAAAGTCAGTAATTGGAATCGGACATGATTGCCGCAATTTCTGGTCCAGCTATAGCCACATGGAAGTTCAAAAAACTTTTTCTTGAAATACCATAACAGTAACTTAAACGCTAATATGGATCGAGTACAGTCTTCCCCGCACTGCGAAAGTTCACACGGCCAAAAGCTTGAGAGCTCAGAGCTGCGTCACTGGGAAAGAAACAGATTGGTGACGTCATTGGAAACTTCCGCAAATCTTAACCTCTGATTTGTTGTAGGTGATGTCACGACCTAGCACATGACATTTTAGTCCGTGGTCATTGGCGGGATAAAGGTGAAGGTGAAAGGTAAAGCTTTGCGGGGGACCACGATAGTCCAAAACATGTTGGAACGTGTATTCCATGCAATGTACAATACATTGTGCATAACTATGTTAGCAGTGGGCCAGGCCAGCTCTAACGAAAATCGGCAGTTCTCAATCTGCGGCGACTGCTCGTTCAGTTAAGACCTAGACCAATGCGAGTCATAGGGGGGGTTGGGGTTGGATCGGGACAAAAGGCTTCAGATTTAAACAGAAGTTTTGTTTGTGGTGCGTGGGCAATAAATCCTGCTACAGTAGTATTCATTGGCAAACCAGACCGCTCATTGAAAAAAACGCAAAAGCACATCTTCACCAAATTTGGCCTAGGCCTAGTATGCTATTGTAGAAACATGCTGCTAGCCAAAACTTAGCGAGGGCAATCATACTATCTTAAAAAATGTCTTGTCAAGGGTCGCAACAAGGTAAGCCTACTGTTGCATACAGTAAGATAGGTAAGGGTGAGACATGGCCATGGAAAAAATTGGAAGTGTTCTGTTAGCTGCCTAGCCACAGTTATTTTGAAATCACTTTCGTAAGGGCTGGTGGATCCAATTAATTGATTCTAAACTCCTTGTTACCGCGCCCATCTCTTACTGGAACGACTGCCACTCTATGGATTTTATTCGGATTATAACTATTATTTTCTTTGGGCTCAAGACAACGAAATGGTAAGTTTATTTATTTCTTAGGTGTAGGGCTGCCACGATATTGCGATATCGCGATATCGTCGATGCAGTTTTGCCCCGACGATATCGACCAATGTTTTGTCAAGATGTGATATCGCAATAAATCAAATAAATGACTAAACCACTGTGAAATCCCTATTTTTATTGTCTTAAGTCAGTAACCTAAAATGATCATAATTTATGATGTCACAAGAAATGAAATCTGCACTTAACCCACCACAAGAAAACATGATATAAAATCGGAAGCTGTTTCAAAATGCATACAATGAATACTGTAACAGCTCACATAAGTTCTAGACTTGTGAAGAGTTCTGCACAATCAATATTTCTACATGCACGCATAATCAATCTCCCCTCACTTTTGGTATCAGTAGTGGCTGCATGCAATAAACAGCTGTTTTGCTTTCTTGACGCTGATGGAAAATGTTTAGACTAATGCGCGATATCGCAATATCGTGGCATCAATAAATGGAAAATGGTTATCGTGGCAGCCCTACTGTACTTAGGTGTTACAGTACGTATATGCCAATCTGAGCAGGTGGTCGTCCTGTATTCCGACCTGCCGACACTCTAGTGGGCGCTGGTGTTTTTGTGCCCGTGGCATTCCCGCCGTGGCTCGGCAGGGTCGTAAGAGGCGACAAAGGGAAGAACTTGCATTGTATTTAAACTGTGTTTGAAACCTTACTTAAACTTAAACATTATCATATTTAAGGCCTTAATAAAACTTTCACTTTTATAGGAGCATCTAGGAACATTGAGCTGAATGATTGGGCATTGGGCCCGGTAAAGAAAACCAAAGAAAGAAGTGTTAATTCCTAATTACTTGGTCGAGTATTGCATACAGTGATGTTTAAAGGCATGAGAGTCTGAAAAATAGGACTGTAAACCCTAGCCACACCAACACGTGAAACTTTTATCATCAAGCAGTGGCCCATACATATTTTCAAAGTAATTTTCAAGTGAATCAGTAAATAATTTTGGTTCACATTTCATGGCTCCACATCCTTGTTTTATGGTTATCAGCATATTCCACAGAAGGTCTAGAACCATGTTTCTACCCTGATTACCCAACTCTGTTGCTGAAGCTGCTAGGTCTAGGTCTTCTTCTTTCTTATTTTTGTTAAAGGCTAGCGGACGGTAATTTAGGCCCAACGTAGACGTCAGTTCTCGCAAAAATTATATTGCCCCAAATTCGCTGGAAAGGTGATGCAAATCCATATATTTTCAATGCAATGAAAGACCTAATATTTTTTCAATGCAATGAAAGACCTAATATTTTTTCAATGCAATGAAAGACCTACTTACGAAGAAAACGCATTCGAAAACACTTAAAATTTATTGTTACTATAAAAAATAGAAAACCTGGCAACAGATTTTTTTAAAGTCAACAATGAGGACCAAGTTACAGTGAAAGTCCTTTTAAAGTGTAGGATATACTGTAGATCTCCTTTCTTTTTCAACTCCCAAGAGATGCATAGTTATCATCACTTAGCGGCTATACTGACGTTCTCAGGGTTCACTGTTTCCGAGGTTCAATGTTCCCGAATCTTCGCAATAAACGTCCATACTTCTGGGAACATCGAACCCCGGGAGTAACGAACCTTTTAATCATCTCTAAATCATGGAGATGTATGGAAACGGGGAACAAGGAACCTTGGGAACTTCGAACCCAGGAAACATTGGGTAGACCTTACCTAGTACTTATTTACTCGCTATCGCATAATCTGACAACAAACTGGTAAGAGACTGAGCCGTAAAACCAATTTAACAGACATCAAAATACTGAAGGGAACACACATTCTGTGAAAGTAACTGTACCCTAGACTTATTACCGTATATATACTTCTGAGAAAGAACGGAATGTTTTTTTTCATGCAGTACGTCTGCAAAAGGCAAAACAAAACAATATTTATAGAAATCAATGACAGTTAACACAATGAGTTTTTCGTATCACCAAAAATAATTCTTCAAGGGAAACGCAAACATGAAGGTTTTGAAAGAGCAATACGTTACTCTATTTTCAAAATGGTCGTAGTATGTAATCAAGTTAATCTGATGCCGTGAAATTTTGTTGTTTCACGTTAAAGGTCACTTGCAAAGATCGTCATGTGAGTAAACGAGTTGACAGTAAGATATCCTAAAAAACAAATGTTATTTTCCATCAATAAAGATGGTTATGTAATGCCCCCATTGCCAAGCCATATTGCTCAATGTACTTGGAGCAGTTCTGTTCATTTGCAAGTCACACCTGCGGGTCTGAAACATGAGTTAATCGAGGGTAAACTCTCAACCTGTTCAGTTATACAGTAAATCAAATAGCTGTACGAACATCACAGTCCTTTAATTTTGGTTACCCGTTTAGTCACTGAATGGGCTATTGTTACTTGCTATTATTCCTCGCAGACATCGTTTTCTATGGGCAAAACCACAAACTATTGTTCGTGTCTATTGAGTTCTTTTTTATCACCGGCGGTAATGCAGATTATCTATCGTTAAACGACGTCCCATGTTCTTTTTTCTGCTCGGCAATATCAAGATCTGCAAGAGAACTTTTAGCAAAAAATGCTGCTCGGCGATCCGGCTGTAAGTTACTATAACCCGCCATAAGGGGCGATAAAGCTTCGGCGATAGTGTCAACCTCGACGTAACACCACTGTATTTAACATAACAAGTCAAGTTTCAAGTCCAAAAGTCACAGAAAACGTTAAAATTTTGAATTTTCTAGTGTCCTGACTTGAAATGGTTTTGTACATAGTTTGAAAAAGTGTCTGGTCACGAATTTTTGAAATCCAACTTCAACCATTAATTACTCACTCATAAAACAGTTACTTTTAATTAAGGTCTGGGGATTATCTAAGACTGACCATTTGTCATTGGTATGTAAAGAGCCCATGACATGACTTAGTAACAATGATTTGGGGTCATTCTCTGACACTATCTGTCAACAAAAATAGCATTTATTTTAAAAAATCCCACCCCACAAAAGAGAAATGCTCAAGTGAAATGGCATCCCTTACAGCACAACAGCTGAAAAATGTAAAAGTGCATTGAACCAAGAATGACATCATCTCAGGAACCCAACTTCACAGTGTGTGCACTGCAGTGCACTCGGAGTATACCCTGCCCTGTTGATGTTACAGAATTTTGCATGTATAGATGGCCTAAAATGATTGATATAATGAACAAATTATCATTACAAAACCTAAACCTATGTTTGCTTAACAAAACTAGCGAAAAGGGGGGTTTCAAACACAAACCTATGTGCCCTAGATTGGATATTTTTGAGTTTCTTTTTCCCTCTGGTACATAGTTTGAGACCAAACTTTAGAGGCGTACTCAAGTTGAGGACTCACAGAAATGAAGTAGGCCTTTTCTTTTACATGGTAAGGACAGCCATACAAGTTACATGATAGAAAATCTAGAGACCTGGTTGCCTTAGCAACTACATTATTAATTTGGCAACGGAGAAAAAGGAGAAAAACTACGTTACAATTTCTAACGATCTCTTCGAAGCATGGTTGCAATGGTATTCTTGTTGACTTCAAACATCTTTCTCAAAATCTAAGACATTACTGGATTCACTGCCATTCGTGTTATAATCATAGATGAAACTTTTGAGATGAAAATGAAGAACATTGTAGGCAACTAGTATTCATGTCTGGGCATTTCTCCCACAGCTGTTATATTATGTTGTCTCTTGTAGTATCATGTAAATTATCAATGTATGGGGGTTCTGTTATGTGTCATGTGTGTAGATTAGCGCCAAGAAGCATAATTCCATGAGCCATGTACTGTTAGCAAGTAAGTTTGAACTTGTATTTCGTTGTGTTTGTTTGTGTTCTGTGTGATGTCCACCTGTCCTCAACATACTCTAGACCTTTTCATTTGTCAGTATTGAAAGACATTTGCCAAGTAGAAAGTATAAAGGCATCATATTTTTTACTAACTTTTTTAGACTTCACTGTAGTACTGTATGCTTTAAATTAAACAAAATGTGAGAGAGCTAGCATTAAAATCATTGATGAAAATTAAGAAGTTGGCCAAGAACTGAACCTTGTGGTACTGCAGGTAGCCAGCACTGTAACTTAGGTAGTGCTATAGTGGGTGCATTTTTTGGATAATCTGTAACAGACCTGGATATGGCAAAACCTGAAAGTCATGATATTTGCTTCAAAGTTTTGTGAAAAGGAAGAACACATACCTAAGGAGGATCTCTGATATGATTCCAATTTGAAGTGAATCATGATTTAATTATCAAGTTTATGAAGTAATTGTAATGGTAAGCTGGTACTCATTGTACAGTAGGTGGGATTGGAGGTGTAGAGTAGTGGTGGGATGATAAATTGGGTGCCCCTGTGCTTTCTTTCCACGCATTTGTGTGAATAGTAGTTCAGGTTTCTTCCGAGGGTTCGTTTGTTTTTTGTGAGTTTTTGTTTTAGTGTTACATTTGTACTGTAAGTTGTTTTGTAGTGTTGGGGAGTTCAGCAGGGTGTCTTATGTACAGTTCTGTACTACCTTTCATCTCATGAATGTTTGTAAATTATTACTGTTCATATTGTGCTGTAATTATTTATGTACATATGAAGTGATAAAACGACTAAAATGAAGGAAACAAAATCGAAATCATACAGTACTGTGTCAGGAAAACTGGTGTGTTCTCCCTTCCCACAGAACTGTCAAGATTTAAAAAAAAGAACACTGTAAGATACCCTTATCCTATCCCAGCTTGAATATTAGACCATTTGCTGCCACATTTAAGCACTTTGAAGTTGTACAGTAGTTGACAATGTTAGCCATCCACCAGTCATTTCCTACACTCTGTTATTTATTATGCAATCACACATTCAGTAGGATGTTACAGCTAAAAATGAAACACTTGAAACAGTTGGATGACTAACAAGGTTGATTATACATCTTCAGTGTGCTCAGATGTGGTAGTTGTGTTGCTTTAAGTTACACAAATGGAATTGGACACCACAGGGGTCTGAGATACAAGTACTGTGCTGTAGGCCATCAAGCAAAATCTTGAAAATTCCACATACTGCATTTGCTTCATACCAAAATTTATCCTTCTGATGCACATTTTAAATTATAAACCTCTCTACTTTATGAGTCTATACTGTAGTAGGTAAATTACTGACAAAAGGTCAGCATGCACTTCAACAGTATTTTGTCTCTTCCATCAACAGATTGCTAAGCTTAAAGAAGCAGATCAGATGTACCAGGATGGTTTACGGCAACCACCAGTTAGTGAACTTATTAAAAATGGACCCCAACCTCAGTCTCGAGACCCCCTGGCTCTCATTCATCAGCCAAGTTTTGTGGAAATGAGAGATCATCGGAGGAAGGAGAGGGAGGAAAGGGCTCGCATCACGCTTTGGCGAAAACCACTCACTACCATCCAGTATTTCATTTTAGAACTTTGTATCACAATTATTGGCTGGTTACATAGGTAGGTACAGTACAGGACCATTGGGAACATTGAGAAGTTTTCTATCGTACCCTTGATTTGTAGTTATACAGTACCAAGTATCTGCATGGTGTATACTCTACTTGATGCAAAAAACTGGAAGCAATTCAAAACTAGGAAAAAAGAGGGAAATGAAAAGTCCCTGACACTCCATCAAAAGTTGTGCTTGTTGTTAGCTTAGTTAAGTTGCACGTAAATTTTTATTTGAACTCCCTTAAGATTTGATTGTCTTATAAGATGCTATGTATATGTTCTTTTTTTGCAGGTTATGGTTAAACAGATTGAAAGTCTTGGCCACATTAGCAATTTTTATCCTGTCAGTAGTTATTTGTCATCTTGAAGGTCCACATCAAAAGGTGAGGGTTATAAAAAAAACTGTACATTGCTACAGGCATAGTTTACTTTCAGAAACTTGGTAGGCATTTCTGTTACCTTCCTGTGACCATAATTACTGTACATTGACATTCACTGCATATTAAATAGTCCTCGATAAATGCATCACTCAGACATGCTGGTCAACTCCAATCAGGCCTAATGGGCAGCAGCACTTGTCGATTTGCTTCTGACTGGCAAAAACATGATCAACTACAGGAAAAATGTATAAATTTGTAAAAATTACAGTTTTAGCAAATGAATTTGTGAACACTTTACTTTACCATTTGAGCCTAAATTATACAGTACCCACAATTTATCATGTTAAAAATCTGACTTTGAGCATCATGAATTCATCTTTGAAATCACTTGAATATGAAATAATAACACACCCTTAAGTCAGGTAGGGATATCCATAACACCAGGCAACATTTACAGTACGAGTAATTTAAGTATGGGTATTCTGGCCTACTGTAGCCAATGGGGTACAGTAAGGCATATTTGCCACACAAGAAAACTAGCCAGCTCTGTAGTTCTGTCCTTTTACAGTAGGTTATGTTTTATTTTAACACAAATGTTTTTTACAAAATGCATGGTATGGCAGCAAAACACAAAGAAGAACTTAAAGGGGCACCATCTCTTGCTTGTACCACAAAAAGGTGGGGAGATGTTGTTTTAAAAGGAGATCTGGACAGAGTTGGTAGGGGGCACTTGCAGAAATTTGCACAGTTTAGAACAGTATATACTGTACTGTATGTCAAATGATACTGTAGTACAGAGCAACAACAAAGTAAACATTTCTGTACCTTTTGTAATCTCTTTCAATTACCTTGGAAAATAAATGAGACAATCTGTACCTGTCATTTGTTCTACAGTATCATAGGCAATCAATTAATTGAATAAAAAGAAAGGGAAATATTTCAAATGGTCACTAATCAGCCCTGCAGTTAATAAGATTCGCACTGCATAGTACACATTGCAGTGCAAACTTTCCCTTCTTTAGAATTTTATTCATGATAATTATATTTTACAAGGATAATGTACTCATTTATGATAATTATATTTTACAAGGATAGTGCACTCTCAATTTGAATCAGTATACTGTAGTAGATTTTTTAATTTCATAAATGGCTCTTTAGATTCATGTGACAATATTACTTTTCCAACTCAATTGTTAAATTTACAGTGATTTCTTGCTTGAATTACCTTGAATATGTAATATCTTAGTCTTGAAACCATCCAATCCTCACAGTACATCATGTAAAATAATAAGTCTCAAGACATTAAACCTATCCTCAATAGGTGGAGGGGGATAAGTTTAGTGGGGAAGGCAAGAGCAAATTTTGTCCAAATAATGGCACCGTTTATCATGTTTTCCCCCAATGGACCGACTGTCCTTGCCCAAATTGGGAGGGCAAGTGCCCCTCCCCCTGCACCCCTGCCTTGTGCGCCTATGCTAACCTCATCCCTTTAACTGTACATAACCTATCATTCATGATATCAGGTAGGATATGTACATTTCTTGAGACATGAGTGTGACATTATAAAAACCAAAATGTGAGGATTTGGTGCCTGAAGCTTGAAAGACACTTGGAAGAGTAGAAGTGAAAATTTCTGAGAGGTATCTGCCTTTTTTTTTTTTTTTAATTTCACCTCTGCCCAGCAGTAGGTAAACTGCTTTAGTCCTTTACAGTTTTTATTTTCCTTTCACAGTACAGTAATTATTGCAACCAGTATTCCTGTTGGTATAATATGTTTACTTCTTTCCTTTCATTTGGCATAGTACATTGCATTCATACAAAAGAAAACTGGATGGTGTGTGTATTGGATTGGCCTGGGTATTCTTTCCTCTGTAGGCCTTGGAACTGGTCTCCATACCTTCTTACTTTATTTGGTGAGTATACATGCAGGTATGGGTAGTGCTCTAGCATCAACCATTGAATAATGCAAACCAGGAGAAATTGTGGTTTTAAAATTTGTAAAATCAACTTTGTACAGCTACTTTAACATGAAAGATTTATTACTTGAATTTTGCAGGCATATAATTCAGAAAGTTGTGGCATACATGTAAACATGTAGGGTTTCTGGGGTCATGCAAAACCTAGAAAAGTCATGAAAATTTGAAAAACTATTTCCAAGTGTGGGAAAGTTGAAATTCAGGGAAATTGTGTGAGGTTCTGTATAACCCATGGAAATTTTCACACATTTTTATAATTCCATTCTCTCTTGTAATATCAAAATGCATTTTCATTGGTAATATCACAATTAATTCTTTTCACCTCAAGTTGTAGTATAATTTCATGAAAGATGTCAAGAGGAAGGTCATGGAAAAATTCTTTATTTACTTGTGGAAATCTACAAATGGAAATGTCTCTTGTGGTAAATGCTTTGAACAGAAGTTTTGGCCAGATTTCTAGGAGTTCGAAAACATTTAGCAACTTGTTGAAGTTGGAATACTGTGAAGGAAGTCATTTTTACTGTAAGCTAAATGGCATTTCAAACATTGAAACTGAGCTGTTAGGCAACATTTTTAGCAAACTTTACAAATATAATCCATATTTTATTTTGTCCTAGGGTCCTCACATTGCATCAGTTACACTAGCAGCATTTGAATGTATGTCAGTGGACTTTCCTGAACCACCTTTTCCTGATGAGTATGTTTTGTGATTATTCTTTGGTCTTCAAAGTTTTAATTAAGCTGTTTTAAATACTATACAACCATGACTGTCGGGGTCAGTAATGAAAGGAGATGATGGACTGTGTACAAGCCTTTTAGGAAAATGATTTTGTTGTTTGTCTGTTTACCAGAAAATCAGTTGTCCCATGGGAAATTTGGTAGTCCCACTGATTTTACAAAAATGCTTTCAAAGATGCTTAATTTGCACTTTGTAGGCAGAAAAAATTTAAATTGTGTGGTTGTTACAAGTGGACTTTATTAAAAACTAAGAAGTAAGAAGTTTTCAAGAGTTGATTGGCTTTTTCTTCATTCATAGATTGGAAATTATGCTTGTTGGACTGAAATTTCACGTTGTCACACATGACACCCTTGAATAAAATTTTTGTAATATTTGGTAGTCCCACATGAATTCTAGTCCTCTTGGATGCCTGTTAAAATCCTTCTCTGATCTGTGGTAACTGGGCATTATCAAAAAGTGAGAACGATTGGATATAAAGACTGGTCTTTGCTCCCGTACCATGTCTTGTTTGGTTGTTAGACTGACAATGTTAAGACTTCCAGTTATGGGGAGTACAAATGTAGGAAATTATAGAAGTCTAGATGTCACACAAAAACTTCAGTGATAGACTGTTGGCAAGGGACACGGGCAATGTGCATTCTTTGATAACGCTATTGAACTGTACAGAACTGCATCTGTGTTTTGCATTGTGAATGGTATCCAATCATTAGTCATACAACTACGCTACATTGATATAGGTGGTCTGCACTAGCCCAAGATACATGCGTAAAAGCATAAAATTGTCAGTGAGCCTCAATGTAAAACTGTATTGAAGCATTTAAGTTGTGCATTTAGAAGAGGGTAAGCCAGAAAATTTCAATGTTTTAAGTGATCTTCAGCTGGATTGGACTGGATTTACTATGATGAAAAATATCTTCCAATTCATTGTGATGAAAAGTTATTTGTATAGGAGCCTTTCTGAATTAGCGACAGGGATTGCTGTGTATATTTTATTCATTTATTTCTTAACCTTTCTTTGGGGGTGGGGGTGGAGGGGTGGGATTCATGTTGACTCTTCAACATAACTCTGCTACACAAATATAGCTAGACAGTGGACTCAGTTTGTTCATTCCCCTTTAAGGCTTCATAAACCACCTGAGGATATGACTGATCAAGGAATATGCCTGACAATCTGCTATGCAGGCAAAACTAGAACATTTCTCGGGGGGAAGGGGGCTGACACATGAAAGGGTGGCCTCAACAAGTAATGTTGATGTAACAATACATTTTAGTTTCATGAATTTGTGGGTCTATGAAACTTTTGTGTGTGGTCCAGGCACTCCAGTTCCCTCATTTAGTACCTAAGCCCCTGCTGTGCTGTCAGTCTCATTGAATGTGTTTTTCTTTGTTACACTCATTCCCTGATATCCCCTGTCAGATGCCAGTACCCTCCCATTGGCGAATTGCTGGGGTGCATTTTCTGAACATAGGTGTTTTAAAAATTTCTGGTTCTTTTAAACACTTTCAGGATACTCTGTCCAGATGAGAAAGGTGATAAAATGTCAATATGGATGGTACTATCTAAAGTAAGGCTGGCAGCATGTATGTGGGTAAGTGAGCAGTGACATGTATATTCAATGCATTATACCCATTAACACACCATGTAGGGGTGCAGGGTAGGGAGGGGGGAGAGGAATTGGCACGCAATGTTGGGGGAAGGGGTGGCAACTTGTGTGGGTCATTGTTCATTGACCTGATTCCTATCCACCCTGCTGGTGTCTTCTACTTCTTGCATAAATCTGCTGTGCTAAATTTGCATTTAAATTGCAAGATTATACATTGGTGTAGAGTTATGTTGATTGCTGCATTTTTTATTTTGGTAAGTAAACAAGTGTTTGAACTGTTACATTTATCCTTGGATAGACATGCCTAGAAAAGAATAATCTGTCAGTAAAAAGAGAATAAATGTCAACATAGATGGTTCTGTCTAAAGTAAAGTTTTCTATGTGGATAAGTGAATAGTGGAGCATTTGCAGTTCATCTTACCCAATTGAATGGTACATAGTGCCCCCCTTTTTCCCATTGAGGCACTATAACTTGTGGTATATGTAGTCATTGTAGTTATAAATTTTGGTTAATTGAGTGTATAGGCTAAGGGCATCACATTGCACAGAATCCCAGTCTTTTGTGGGGTCAAACTTTTAACACACAGTAAACATAGCTTAAATTGATTTAAGGTAAAAGCATCCTGCAATACAAAGCACACAGAATTTCACAAGTTTTCATCTCAGCTGTAAGTTTTCAACAAAATTCTGAGGTTGGCTTTGGTTTCATATCAGGCCTTTTGGAAGATTCCCCCCCCCCCCCCACTCTAGGAAAAGAAGTACATATGACTCACCTAGGGTGCGTTCAGCTTATAGTATTCTTTAAATTCTTCTGAATTATTATTAATTCTATATTATTCTGAATTATAACTTCAATCAGCTCTTTCAAGTGGAGCTATGGAAATTTCAGTTGGTATTAGGGCTGCCAAAATTAACATTTTTCATTTATCAATATGGCCAGCATATCCGTGACAATGTCGCGATATTGCACATTTAAAACTGTCCTCTTAACATTTACCATGAGCAAATCTTTATCGCACCTTTCCACCATGACTTCAATGAAACTAGGACATTGTATTTACTGTATCAGGTTTAATTTGAAATAAAAATACAGCTATTTCATGGGATATACCATACAATGTCTTTTGATAATCACCTGATGCTCTTAAAAATTCAAAACACCAATGGTCACTCTGTGGCAGTAGTTGTGCCTACACAATGCAAACTTAGATCTTTCCTGCACTCTGTACAATGTTACTGACAACAAAGGCAATGCAATGCTAGCAGTGCTAATGCACAAAGAGCAGTAGACTGTGCATGTACCCATCAGTTTCCCTCTATCATGAATTTTTGCTTAAATTTTTCCTTCTGAACACTGCGTTGAACAGCCTTCTAATGCAATGCAATGCAATATTCGTAAAACGAATCCTCCCAAAATTTCTTGTACTGTAATCAAAATTTGTGCTGCCGGTCCTAGAAGAATTTAACCAACAAGTGTCATTAATATGCTGCAAGCATGGGATTGAAGTACAAGAGCGCCCAATCATAAGGCAAACTCAATGGGAAAACTTGTTGCAAAGCCTGGGATTTTTACACACTATATCCTATTGGCAATGTTGCGAGTTGTAATAGGTTGGTTAATTTGGATGGTAGAACCAATCACGATGTGGCGTACATAGAATTGCAGTTTAAATATGCTCATATAATGTTAGTCACGTTACTGAGCAAAAAGTGGTCCTTGGTAAAAACAGATACGCCCACAAGTCTACTACTACATCATGAGGGGGCCAAGCTTGTGCCAAGAAGCTCACTGCATGCAGCCGTGTGCATGATTATTTATCTTCAAAATGACATCGTGATGTCACTGCATGAGTAGGTTAATTTATGCAAGATGACAAATGAATTGGGACTTGAACAGTTTGTACAACATGGAGTTGTAGCAACTCATTGTGAAGATGTGAACAGATATCCTACAGCCTACAGTGACAAGCACAACTTGCATGTGAGGATGTAGGGTAAAAAATAGTCCTAGTCCTGAGGAAATCATGAGTCAATTCAGAGTGACTCAGGGAATTACAGTGTGAATTAAGGGTCACTTGTGATTTATTTTCAAAGCTCTTTTTGCTTAAAAAATATTGTTCTGAATGGGAAAGAGATCAAAGCAAAACATGTGGAGACAATGGACTTAACTTCTGGAGAAAAATTTATGTAAACATTTAATGGAATAAGGAACGGTTTAAATGGACCATCGTTGTTTCAAAGTGATCACATAGAAGAAACAAAAATGATTGACTGGGGTAATTGGATATTAAGGTTTTAGTCGTTCTGAGTGATTTTGTATAAACTCCGGCAGGTTTTCAGCTGTAGATTTATAGTGTAGGACAGGCAGTCCACAACAGTAGACCCCAATACCGTAAGGCAAAAGACACTGGAAGAATTAGCACCCCCTTTCACAAAATGAATCAGTCTAATAGCAAAAAAGGCAGGCATGATATTCACAGTGGTTCTTCAAAGATTGAGTAATAAAAACCAATAGTGATATATTTATTTAAAAATCTTCTTTAATGAGAAAAGAAAGACATTCAAGAACTGTGAGGCTTCAACATATTTATTTATAAGTTGCTCCAGAAAATTTTTGTAAACAAATAACACATTGATCACAAAAACAAATAAACATTGATCTCAAATTCACAATATACTTCAAACATTATCATTTGAAGTGTATCAAAATATTAGTATATTAGAGGTACATCATCTTTGTTACCTACAAGCACTTGTGACGATGGTTCTCAGCTATATTTTTCACTGCATCCCAGACTGTCAGGTACCATGCGGGTAATTTGTTAATTTTACCCAGTTCCTATTTTAAGAAAAGGTGAAAACACTACCGTCTGCACATTACTACAGTATAAAGAGATTTCACAGTGGATTAGTCATTTATTCAATTCTGTTGGGAAATCACATCTTGATAAAACATGGGTCAATATCATTGGGGCAAAATTATATCTATGATATCACGATTATCATGGCAGCCCTAGTTAGTACGAATGCAAATTCTTTAGCATTGAATTTTATCTTACTAAACCTCTGATGCTAACCAAAAAGCTGAATAGCAATATCTTAATCATGGCTGTAATGTCTCATATCAACTTTCTATAGTAGCCCCACAACTTTGTATTCATTTATCAATTCAGTCCGTTAAAGGAATCAGTTTCTATTATTTGCCAGTCATCTCTTGATAGATGTAATGTTATAGTTTCTTCACCTGTCATGTTTTCAGGGTGCTGGAACTGCTCTGGGGGAATTACCTCCATATTTTATGGCTAAGGCTGCCAGATTATCAGGACAAGAACCTGACAGTGAAGATTACGAAGAGTTTGAAGACTTGCTGGAGCAGGATTCAGAAAGTTCAAACAAGGTAATGGTTTGCTCTTTCTCCAAAAGAAAAAGAAAAAATGGGTTCATGGTTTTACACTGGAAATTATGTCATGGCTAGTGTGAGCTGAATGACAGGTTGTGTTTCAAGAGAGTTACTCAAATTCCAAGAAAAATATGGTACTGACAACTGAGGGAGCAATTTTGTCACGATACTGCACCTTTTCTAAAGTTTAGTATCCCCACAAAGTAATGCTTTGCTGATATTATTGAGTACTTTTGTTAAGAGGTGTAAATATATTGGATGTTGGCATGTTGCCTAAAAATTTGCACATAGTTCTGTAGCAATTTACGAATTGGGTGATAGATAAAATGCTAGAGTGCATATGAAGAAATTTACACATCCACAGTCTGTGGGAAAATATTTATGGCATCCCCATCCCTGTAACGTAAAGTGCTGTTATCACTATTGTTGCATAAGTTGATATAATATCAAAAGGCTTCTTTTCACAGCACACTCTCACAGAATCTCGGAATAGTGTTCGACCGATTATGCTATAATCGGTAATACCCGATTACCGATTATTTAATTTAACAATCGGCCCGATGCCGATTACCTATCACCGATTATTAGAAAGAGGGAAGTCACATGTTTGTCACTTTAGAACGTGTCCCTTGCTTCGTGCGTTTCGTATTACCATAACCAGGTCAGGATGGAAATATTGGGAATAGTTCTGTTCGTTTCACGAACGGGATATCATTTTTGTAGGTGAAATATTTTCACTTCAAAAGTGTCAATTAATTAATACTGTACAATTGTTTGCAGTCGATTTCACATGCCCTTTGATGATTTAGTTCTAAGGCCAACATCATGCTCTGTCTAGTTTTCATCCCCCAATCATGTCGGAACATTGCATTCTTTTTCTGTACTCGGTTGTAGTTGGGTTAATATACTGTAGCTACTCTCCCGCTCTTAAAAACGAACCCCATGTAAAGCAATCATGATAATCTTAGCAGTTCTGGGCACTCGTATAACTTATCTTATGGTTCCCTTCCGATATAAATATCCCCGTATATTTTTAGCAGTTCTCGTCCAAAACAGGTAAGTCCGATCCACGTACGCTGAGATTTGCGATGCCTTTTCTAGGTGAATTAAGCACGGGCTCGCCCGGCTTCGCTAGCCGGCATTACAAGCGCGATCGTCGTAACAAAACTCAACGTGAAAATTTGTCTCGAGACCGAGTATTTTCACACACTAAATCACATAGGCGAAGGCACGAGTTGTGATTGGCTGCCTAGAATCAACACAATTGAACCAATCACGAAGCAGGGGCCAGTTTAAATTTTGCAATGGATCTTTTGCATATGATGTCACCGAGCAAAATATTACGCCTTGTTTCCCTGTAAAAACGGACACTCACGTAAGTCTAGTGCAAGCGTGGGCCAAGAAGTTTGTTGCAAGAGATCACGTGCATTACTGTTTTCGTTTGCTGTGATGTCGTATGACAACATTGCTGAAGTCCTACCGTAAATAACATTATGGAAGGAATGCTGGGAATGCCTTAATTTATGCAAGGTAATAACCACCGAACTTCACAAGATTCTAGGTGCTAAGTGTACAAAACGTGCATATAAATGTATGCAAAGGTTGGGGATTTGAAAAAACGGCGAAACACTGCAGCTAGATAGTCTGTACTATGTGTTTTGTGCAGAACAGTTTGTACAGCAACTTACGCGGCACTTTCTGCGAGACAGCAAGGAATACACCTTGAATGCACTTCTAAATCGAATTCCAAGTAGGCTTAATACTACCGGGTTATAGTGGAAAACATCTGCAACGATCATTCCCATGGCAGGGGTAAAATTTATACGTTTGTCATTATCAATGCATCCCGTTTTGGTGGGAAGTTAAAGGATTGAGTATTTACGGGAATTTTAACGAAATTAAGAGCAAGTTTCAAGTATATTTAGCCCCCTTTTTCCAATTTCCAAATAATCCGTGGTAGTGATCGGTTGAATGGCAGAATTTTACCGATGCCGATTATTTACCGATGACGCAATGGTCGGCCCGATGCCGATTACTAAACAGATGATCGGTTGAACACTATCTCGGAATGCAATTCTTAGGATGAGATGACATATTTGTTAGTTACTTAATTAGATGAGGTTTAACAGCTCAATTCCTAACCAATAAGTTGGGTTGCACATGACCTTTTTTCCAGTTGGTGCTCACTGGCTTGTTTTCCTCATTCTATTGCTTATGCTGAGTACCAAAGACAATGGCAGTAGGTTCAATTTTTAAGTCTTCTGTGTGACTCAGCTAGGACTCTTACCACTTGACCATGCAATGTAAATGTGGCACTCGCATCTGAAAAATGTGTAAAATACATTCAATAATGTACTTGTTTCGCTGGAGGTGTAATTACGTTTATGTTTAAATCAGAGGGATTCAAGTAAAGAGTACATCAGTGAAGCCTTTGGGAACTCTAGTGACTATGTTTGTTCTTTATTTTTTAGAGTTTGGCAAAGAGGGCAACATTATTTATGAAGCAATTGGTTGAAAGAGCTGGTTTTCTTGGGATCATGGCCTGTGCATCTGTGAGTACACAACTTACCCTACAGCAAGGAATTATTTGTATGGCACATCAAATTGTACCACAAGAGTATATTAGATTTGTGTGTATATTGTGGTAGTGTAAAAAGGATACACAAAGAAAGTTCATTTACTTTATGTTGTTTGTAAAAGAAAACTTACATTTCATTGTGGATATGTAAGGATGACTGAGGTATAATGGGATGACTGTTGAATGTGTGGGCCTGTGATATGCCCATCTGCTGAACATTAGTAACATACTTGTAATAGAACTCTCACTTGTGCAGTCAACAGTATACTAGATATACATTAAGCAAGTGTAAGGAGTACATTAAAGCATGACCAAAAGTTGAATTACAAAAAGTGTACAATAATGTGGTTTCAGGGTAACACAGACTCTAATATAATATTACAGTTTTATGAATTGTACTCTACTGCCCTCTATTGGCAATTTGAAAAAGTGCCCTGGACATTTTCTTGCATGTACTTTGTCAGGTAAGTTTAGCATAATTATCCCCAAGCTACCGTATATGAGTAAAGTCAATAAGGGATATATTAAACAGACCATTGTATTCCTTTTGGTGATAGGTAATACTATCCTATATTATGAATTACTTCTATTGTTCTTTAGTAGAGCTGTGGTATGGCTGTTAAATGATTTTGTACCTCTTTTTTTTGGGGGGGGGGGATAAAACATTTCCTTTGATGACTTTAAAAAAGTTATTCAAGGACAAGTAGATCATGTAACAATCTTCTTTTGGAAGAATTTTGCATTTCTCTTTTCTGTTTAAATCTTACATATTCATAGGCCTTGTGCGTCAATGACATACTGACATCATCCTTGAGGGGCAAAACAATTAAACATGTGGCCACATGAAGTAGTATTTGCCCTGCACGTGTAGCAGACTATGTGCATATTTGACTGGTTCACAAATCAGCTGTCTGCATTTGTCTGTGTTGGTTTGTTTTTCCCCCAAAGAAGGATGTACTTTCCTCTCTGTAATATCATATGCACAAGGTCTAGGCTGTTATCTTTATATAATAATCCCCACGCTCCTGTGTAGCACTCATTCATTTTATACAATTGAAGTAAAGAAATGTAAAAAGCAGTTGCACAGTGCAGTCTCTCCTTTATCAGAGTCACTTACAGTCAAGTGTGTTTAAATTTGTGCATTTATAGGCTAATGCAAACTGGATTTCCATTGAACTACCCCAAATGCCTTTAGTGTAACATTTGGGGTGCTGGAATTTTTTTATTACAGGTCAGGATAGGTTAGATAGGATAAGATGTCGCAATTTTTAACCCCTTGATTTAATCTAGCAGCACCCACAACCTTTTTACGAGCGAATGCGAAGTATAGCAGTCACTTTATGGACTTGTTACAGTGTTTTCAATCTGTACCTTGTTGGTTTTGTAACTTTGTAAGAGTTTGTAAATTAAAAGGCCCTAACCATGAAAGCAGATAATTTATTTAAGGATGTCTCTGGTTGCATTACACGTTGAGCCATATTACCTGAGGGATATTTCAATCACATGGTTCTTGGAACGGCTGTATGGGGTTCTCAGAAGCCCTTTCTATAGTTTTTGTCAACTGCCATTCTTTATGACATGGTCGTTACCCTTCTTTTCTTACAATTTGAAACATCCGAGCAACCTGTTGACTTAAAAGTTTAGGCGTTGTTTTAAGAAAAACATTGAACGGGGGATTTCTTTTCATAATGAACCAACTTATAACTGTAACAAGAGCTACAAACTAAAGTTATATTTTATTTTGTTCAAAACTGAAGACCGTCATAGAGGGTTAGGAATAGAGAACAGATAAGAAAACGTAGTCTCCCGGATGCGAGAATTGCGCAGTATTAACTGCATAGTTTTCTTCTGACCTAGATGTTTCAACTGAAACATGAATCGCCCTTACGAATAGGCGCTTGCTTTGCCGGTGACCACATGATCAGCCGAACGACATATGATACATTTGATGATATCAATTGCTACCGTGGCTTGCAAAAGTTATTTCCAGATTTTGATGTGTTTCAGTTGAAAGTCAAATGTGCCATGGGCAGGACCTATATACCTGTATGCTTAGCCGCATCTAAATAAACCTAGTTAACATCAACCTAAGTTTTTTGTTCTGCATTTTGTAAATATTCTCACATTAGATTTTTTGATTGGTGGCTGTACTTGACGGCATGGTATAATTAGATTTAGCAATCTTGTAAGACAAATTTAAAACGGTTCCTTTGAGCAACTGTACTGTAAGGGAAAAGACCAGCTGGGCACTTATCCAATCAAAGAAAGAGGCCAGTGAGAAATTCTATACTGTTTTTTGTTGTTGACAATTACAGTAGGAATGGGAAGAGAGATCTCTGATGAGGAGTAGTAAGTTAAAAGACTGCGTAGTTATCTCTCTCTACCCTTAAACCTCATTAGCCAAGACGATAGCTAAGGTACATCATTTCTGATCTGGAAGCATATGCTTGCTTTGTTGGTGATAATGCGATGCATCCAGTTGAACTGCCGAACCGTAATAAGCACTGCCGTCGAACAATACTGAGAACACTAAGGAAGTTAAAAAATACTGAAATTGTCATTCGTGAGGAAATTTTGATATTTTGAACTTTCAATAATATGCATGAAATTCTGACAGTTTTGGCTGTGGCCGGAAATTACTAATAGAATAATTCTTCGGCAATTTAAACACTCCCATTTTCTAGAACTAGTAGATAATATTATCCACTATACTTGTTTTATTCAGTAAATTTTAACATCATTATAAGCGAATCACTCATATATACTTTTCTAAAACTCGAGCTTGTATCATAAACACTTCTTTTTCCCTCGTCTCGCATCACGGTTTCAACTGTATAACTTTTCAACACTGATATATTTTTCTGAAATGCGCAAACCTCTTCATTATAAAAAATTCACGCGTTTGATCTAACGGTAGAACATAAATCGCGGAAGACCAGGGTTCGGTTCCCAGGTCGAGTCATGCCAAAGAATCTAAGAATGCAACCTTATGCCATCTAGGAGTTGCCAAGTTAAGCAACTTTTTATTAATATCACTCGAACAGGTAAAGACCGCCTCCATTCGCGAGTATGAATGCCTTGCATTCTGGTTCTAGTTGTAAGGCACTGGATTATTATCCCTTCTCCATTGCTGAAGCGAAGCATCATGCACAGCGAGAGACATGAGGTATGCTCCATTTAGTGGTTTGGGCCAGACCAACCAGTTTTTTGACTGGATGACATCTGACTTTACGTCACACAGCTCAACTAGACCACACCGGAAGGTTGGTCATTTTGGCTGGCTCAAGTTGTGACGTTTTGATGACTTTAAGATAACTTTTCTGGAAGGTCAATCATTGGCTGAGCCAGTTCAGCTGTTTCAAGCTGCTAAATCCAACACACCTATTGAAAAACAAAATTTTAGAATGTTATCTGCCAGAATGAGACATAGTAATGCAATTCCATTCTCCCTTTTCTCTAGATACCTAATCCTCTTTTTGATTTGGCTGGTATAACGTGTGGACACTTCTTAGTTCCCTTTTGGACTTTTTTCGGTGCAACTCTTATTGGAAAGGCTATAATTAAGACGCATATCCAGGTAAGTACAAGGAGTATGGCATCAGTTATAAGAAAAAGTAAAATTTAATTGCGTTCAAGAAAATGGTTTTAATGGCTTAAAGAGATTTATTTCTGTAAATAGCAGATGTGACATTGGAAGTGATGAGAAGGCAATGATTTATGTTGAACCCAGATTAAAAGACTGTAATTCTTGTTTTACAGCTTTGCATACTGCAAGACATAAATATGAGTCTCTGAATGCAAGGGTTTCCTCAAGTAGGATAAAATTAGTTGTAAATAGGTAAAACTGTTAAAAAAAATTGAAGTTGTGGAAGGACTGGATGTGTTAGAAACAGGAGGCTATAATGTTTGCAGTATTTGTTTTTGACAAATGTATATCAATGTTTTGAAGAAAAATGATCAGATATATGTGTAGTTTCCATTTTAGAGCTGTCTTTGTTTGTTCCATGTGAACTTCCCATAAATGAAAATATTCCAATTTTACATTAATGTAAGGAATTGATTTACCAGTTAAGGTACTGTTGCTACTCCCTGGCACTCACAAGTTGAAAACATATTTATTGTAATCCTAACAAGCAGCAAGGTTACTTATGAGAATCGTTAGAAACAAAAAGATCCTGTGAGGTTGTAGCTAGAGCAATGGTGTTATTGCTTGAAAGAAATAAACATGTTGATCTGAAAAAAGTCAAATTTGAGCTAAATTGATCAACTGGAAGCTGTTCTACAGTTACAAGATAATCTGCAAATTGACATGGACTTTTTCCCATTTGCTGTTTCATATCATCAGTATGTATATAAGTGGAAGCCTAGACATAAAAATATAGTATTATTCTTTATCTCCTTTTGTATCTTAATAGCATCATAAACAACTGCCATATCAAGCTAAATTTTAACTATTATTTGTGCCATCTTTCTTCTGTCCTCAGCAAATTTTTGTCATTGTAGCTTTCAGTGAACATCACGTGGATATGGTAGTCGATCTTATAGGGTGAGTAACCTGCCTCATATGATAGGATATTTTAATTATGCTAGGAGGAGTTATTGTTCTCTACACCAGTCATGAGCCCTATGGGGAGGGGGAGAACCTCAGTTTTGTCTTCTCACCCCCACCCCTCCTTCTGTCAAAAAGAAGAAAACAGGCAAAATATTTTATGCTAGCTTATATGCTGGTTTGACTAGTATTTCTAAAGAATTAGAGAGACTACCAAATTTCTCACATAACAACCAGTTCTCTAATAAATTGTTGTCCATTTCATTTCCCTTAAAGACACTGGTGGGCCAGTAAACTCTGTATATTTGAGAGGTAATTTGCAGGGAAGACTGATGTGTTGAAGTATGCATACATTCATGTCATTCTGGAAATTGAGGGAGCTCTGGAAAAATGTGTTCTACATTTTTTTTTTTACTTAAACATTATGAAGTAAGTAAACTGCAAGGATATACCTCACATGAGGAAAATAGCGTAGAATTGTATTGGCCAAGAAAGCAAAGTGGTCAGTGAGTGTATTTTGTAAACATCATATCCATGGCATTTGTCAAACTGAAAGTATGTCAAGACACTTGTCCTGGAATTTCAAGAAATTCATTTGAAGAAGAAAGTTTTTTCTGTTAAAAGTGGAAAAAATATTGAAAAGAAAATTGTTTTGTTGCTTACAAGTGATTTGTTATGCTGATATTCATTTCTTGTAGTTTAACCCGGACATGCTAACTTCACCACACTCACTAAGTCATGTTCCCTACCATTCTAATAGAGTATGTGGACTCCTCTGCCATTATCAACTCATAGGTTCAACTGCTTCACAAAAGTCTGGCTTTCCTTGATCCAAAATATGTGCAATCCAATATTCCATGTCCCTAAAAAGCATGTTTAGGTTAATTTGTTGAGGACCAGGAATCCTACTGGCTCCTCATCAAGGACCCTAAACTTGAATTGTATGTCTTTTTTCTTCTGACAGGAACATCCCTTACATTGGACCACCCATGCAGGCTCCCTTCAGAGAATACCTTCAGAAACAGAAGGAAAAGCTGCACAAAGGGAGGACGTCAACTACAAAGGTGAGTTCACAGGTGTTTTCAATTGTGTTCATAAGTAGGGTTAGTTAGTTAGATGTGATTTAACAAGACATGTCCTCCTTTCACTAGTTCATGGTGACGTCCAGCGGAATTTCTGAAAATGCATTAAATGTCCAGATTTCATTTATTTCTCACATGATTTAACAGGTTTTTCATGATTTTGCGTTAAATATTATTGCACCATTTTGCATCTAGACACTCTTGAAAATTTAAAAGATTTCCAAAGGGGAAGGGGTAGCACCACTTGAAATGAACATGGTAACCCTATGTAGAAGTATTAAGTGTCCTAAGGCTGGGTGAAAATGATGTAAGATTTGCAAAGAAGTGAAAGATTAATTAATTATATGACAATTAACTGAATACTCTCAGGTTAGCATGGATGGTATTATCTTCAGGGTTTTTACATGTATTGAAAACTCTAGACATTCCTTGAAGCAAAGCGGGTGTGTGTGTGTGTGTGTGTGTGTGTGTGACGCGACGCTTTGGCTTGTAAACAGGATATCTCAAGAAGGGAAAGTGTGACTAACCTCAAATTTGGTGTGTGGGTGTGTCATATTGAGTAGATGATCGCTATCGATTTTCGTGGAGGTCAAAGGACATTTGGGGTTGCGAGAGGTCAATAGGTAAATTCCTTAGAAATTGCTTGTAAACACGGTATGTCAAGAACGGTACATGTGACTAATCTCATATTTAGATGTGTGCATTGGCCATATTGAGTAGATGATCCCTAATGTTTTTGGTGGAGATCAAAGGTCATTTGGGGTCACGAGAGGTCAAAAGGTCAAAACTTTGTAAACACAATATCTCAAGAACGGTACATGTGACTGGGTTCATATTTAGTATGTGGATTGGTCATATTGAGTAGATGATCCCTATTGATATTCCCAAAGGTCAAAGTTCATTTGTCAGCATGTTCAAAGCCTGACAAGCTTTCCTGCACAGTCTTTCAAGAAAGGTCACTTGTAGGGTCCTGTAACTTGTCATGTAGATGGCACATTTCATTTCATTTATTTGTTTCATCGTAACGACTAATAATAACAATATTTACATATATACAGTGTTGTAACAAATTACGTTTTGAAAGTTATGAAAGGAAGTACTCTAAAAAACCTTGGTAGGCTTATGGGACAGAGCACTCCCTGTGAGAAGTACAAAGAGGAAAATATGAACATTAACCTAAACGATATACAGTGAACATAAGAATGGTGAATGTTATATGAAGTACTTCGTTAATCAATACTTTTCAATGCAGTGCTTGCAATACTTACTTTTGAAACTAGAAATTGATTTACAGAGTTGGACTTCATTAGGGAGGGTATTCCAGATTGAGGATGCTCTTAAGTGTTAACTTTGCTTCAGAAAATTTGAATTAAAACGTGGTAACCGGAGATATCCGGACTGCCTTGTATTATGGTCGTGTGTGTCATAGTTAAATGAGAACATTTGTTGAAAGTACGGTGGAGCAAGATTATGTACGATACGGTAAGCAAAGATTGCTTCTTTGAAGTGGATTAAATCGGTGAACTTCATCAAGTTAAGTAGAGAAAAAAGTTTACTGGTATGTTCAATTGAGTTTGCCGAGCAAATGTGCCGGATTGCGCTCTTTTGTAATGTAATGAGTTTGGTTAGGTGTGTCTTACTTGTCCCAGCCCAGACAGACAGGCAGTATAGAAGGTGTGGCAAGAAGAGGGTGAGATAAAGGGAACGAAGGATATTCCTGGGCAAATAGTGTTTAAGCTTAGACAAAATTCCAGTGCACTGGGCAATTTTTACACTTATGGCGTCAATATGTGGTTTCCAAGTTAAACGATCGTCAATTAAAACCCTTAGGAATTTCGTACAATCAACTTTTTGTAATGATTCACCATTCATGAAAATTCTAATACCACTTATGTTAGGTGTATTACTGTAATTTACTTTACTAAATAGCATAAAATTTGTTTTCTTTACATTTAAAGAGAGCTTGTTAGCTAAAAACCATATACAACCACATAGTTAATACACGGTCCCAGAAAGAGGTCAAATGTCATTTGCGTTCACAACGGGCAAGGTGGATCTCAATGTAGGAAGATTGGATGCTTTGCATGTGTACTTTGTGGGCACATTATGGAGCCCTGTTAATTGAAAAATATTGCAAAGCAATGTCAATGTCAAAAAAGGCCTTACATTTCAGCAGCAGGGAATCACTAAGCCTTTTGGCTTTCTGGTTCAACATGCAGTCATTAACTTTTTACATTTTATGATCATGCTCCTAAATATATCTAGGTGATACTGAAACATCTTTTATGTATTCTTTTTTCTGTGACTTACATGTTACAACTGCCATTCATATTTTCCTTTTACTTTGAAGGAACCTAGCTGGCTCTCGTGGCTTTTTGAGAAACTCATTCTAGCCATGGTAGTATATTTTGTCTTGTCCATTATAAACTCCATGGCACAGCGATACGCCAAACGACTCCAAGAAAAATCTTCAAAGTTTAAATCTCATTGATTAGGTCTTGAGGGCGGTGAACCATCCAGCCCTCCTCGACATGCTAGCAGTGATCACGATGATATTAAGTTGCAATAGCTCCAGCTGAATGTGTTTAATTGGTCAAGAAGGTGGAGGAGATCAGCTGATTTGGACATCTTGAGAATCAGGACTAAATGAACACCATGGTGAATAGATCTTATGCATTTGATGTTACAGAACAAATAGTGTGCCCTCCTTTGGGGGCAAAGGAAGGGAATACTTTACACCAACACCGACAAATGCAGACAGCTTATTGGTCAACCAGTGTCATAGGGGCATCGTCTGCTACACATGCAGGGCAAATTCTTATGCTTTTGGTGACATGTTCCATTGTTTTGCCCCCAAGAATGATTACAGTGTGTTGTAAGTGCAAAAGGTCTATAATAACATTAAATTGGCAATCATATCCTTTATTAACATAAATAAAGTTAAAGGAACATAAAGCAACAACATCAAGAAAACTATCAGCTTGTGTCATATTGGTGTTTGTGTGGAAGAAACTTGTGGTCTTAATGTGGGATTTCAAATGGGGGATATTGTTGATGTAAAAGGTTAAGGGTCAATTTATATGTAAGTTTTATTGTAAAAGGTGTGGTTGGACAAGTAAACTTGCAACTGCTTTTGAAAAAGTCTGCACAGCTGGTGCCATGGTCTCACTTTCAAGCAGGTAGTGTGTGTTGCCAGGAATGATTATGTGCAAATTTAAGTCTGCCTTGCAGGTTAGTGTGAAAATGTTATATTTAATAACATACGTGTCATTTTACATTGCTCTGTTCTGGGTGAAGGGATCTCCTTATTGCTTCCACATATATACAGGTATTAAAAAGGGACCATTGAACTAAGTTCTGTATTTGTATGGTAGTAGCTGGATTTAACGGTAGGGATTGCCATTGTTACATATATTGCTACCATAAAGAACACAGTCTTGTATGTAATAAAATCGTCCTGGCAAAAGGTGGCTATGTGTATATCTGGGAAGTGTTTATCTAGCTATTAACCTTAGGTTTGGACATTCAAAGTTACTGCATCACTGATATACTCAAATTAATCTGAATTTTAATGGAAGGCTTAGAAAGAAAAACCCAAAATTAATGATCTGAAAAGAAAATATATTTTGAATGGTTTCAATGGCCCTCCCAGTGTGTGACGTTGATAAAATGCTTACTGAAAGTGCACAAAGGGTCAGAGCAACCAGCCTTACTCTGATCATCCAGTTATACAAAACATTGGTAAAAATTAGATTGCATTGATTGAATGGTGCAGGTGCATAGGAACTTCCTTATAGACAAATCTGGACAGATTGTGATGGTGTGAATTTAGTCGGCTTTTACTGGGGTCCATCACCTTGAATCTTTCGATTTCCTTGCTTACCTCTATCATGGATTGTTATACACTACATTGTATCTAAATTCCTTCAACTTCACTGAATATGAGGGTTTGAAACTCATGTAGACGATATATAAAGAACATTCAAGGCTGATGGACCCCAATAATGGCTGCACACAGTCACTAAAAACAAGTTCTAATCGGATTCGACTATAGTGTACTCAAGTCAAAAAATTCAAAAATGTATTTTAAAGACCATGAAAAATGAATTCTAACAGTCCAACTCTCATTTTCACAGGACATTCCTGAGCTGAGATATAAAATGTTGAAGTTTATTCACTAAAGACAAAAATGGTACATTCTACAATAATTTGTGATATCATTGCTGTACTATTCATATTACAATCTTTGTATTTCTTTGTTTTCTAAAAGTTACTGTACCTTGCACCAAGCTGTGATAAGACTCTCAGTCTTATGGGGTGATGTAATTTATTATGCCCTCCCTATGGAACATACTATGCAAGCAAACAGGAAGTGTTCAAGGTCATAAAACCATTTTTAATTTTAGGAAAACAAAGCAAATTATGTGAGTTGTACAATAAGAGAGTCACAAAATTACTGCCCAAATGGACCAATTTGTTTTTAGTGAATAAACTTCAACATTTTATATCTCAGTTCAAGAATGTCCTCTGAAGATGGGAGTTGGACTGTTATAATTCATTTACCATGCTCTGTAGTATTTACTTTTTAATTCTTTGGCTTGAGTTACACTTTAAGTTTTCTTAAAAATTAGAGTTTCCTCTTCAAAAATGAGCTGAACCAAATTTTAAATTGTGAAAAGATGAAATATTATTATCACTTTACTCGTACTTGTACCAAGTTGAATCATCAGTCACAGTGATGCTCTGGCCTAAAGGTCAATCTCCTCAATATTTCAGTTTCAGCTTCTATAAGGAGCTAAACTGTGACTGCAGAAGAGTCCTATGTGGTACTTGTCTATCGTCAGTATCTCGGTATAATGAATCAACATCAGTGTGGTCAGTGGGACATGTAAGCATTTAAGTTTGTTTACCATGAAGGTGCTTTATGGAGAGCATTCAGCCAGTTTTTCTCATCACTACTTCATCTCCTCCCCCCCCCCCCCCACCTCCCCAAAATTAAAAAATTAAAAAAAAAAAAAAAGTCTGATTCTGATGTTCCTGTAGGAATATGTAACATTAACCCTTTATGTAGAAAAATTAGCTAAACCAAACAGTCTTGCACAAATCAATAAAAGTTTATAGAAACACTTAAAATTCTTTTTTCAGGTTTGTTTTTATTTAAAGAACCAAAATATTTTTAAGTTTCAGTGACAGAAGGTAACAAAAATTTGCTCTTCATTTGAACCTTGGAGACTAAGAGCAGTTGCCAGAAACTTATTTTGAACCAACAGCTAAGTATCACAATTTTCTTCTAATTCCTCTTCAAATTATGTAATATTTTAGGACTTCATTATTGCATGTCTTATTGTAAAATTTGCAATTCCTTCTCACAATGTTCACATTTGAGGAGAAGAAATATTGTAACATGACTTTGAAGAGCCAGTTGTGAAACATCACACTGGTACAGTGTACTTCAAGTCAAGGTAACATCATTTCGCTTTCAATAGTTTACTTTTAGACCATTCAGGGTCATGGTTAGGGTCTGGTTTACTTAGAATGTCGGCAGGAACACATGCTTCCTTTTTGGGTTTTACTTGTAAACCTACATTCTATTTTAACAAAAATGTACTAAGCACACTTCATCAACTCTGTTATCAATCATCCATTTGTTTGTCAGCATGAATGACTTTATTGGTAAACTGCCTTATGAATGGTTTTGACTTATTGAAAAAAAGTGTATCCAAATTCGCAGCCTTACAGTTTGGCATCGACAAACTGTGAAACCTGTAGTTTTTAAAACAATTATCATTGAGTACAGGTGAGTGTCCTAAACTGTGAGTATGGGTATATACTTGCAACATTAAAAATATATTCAGATGGCAACTGCTTTCAGTGTTCAATTACATAGAAATCTGTTCTTCAACTTTGTCTCATTGTTCTGTATTACAAGTTCTTTGTATCATTATGTGCTGTAACTTCATCATTCAACTCATTTTTGCCATTTCCTGGAAAAGCACCAAGTGTTTAATTATTTTTTTAATGTATTGATAGTGTGTGTATTGTTTGCCATAGTGTATGTATTGTTTGCCATAATACTCCCCTTGGGTACAATGGTTTCTTCCATTAAGGTGGTAAGAGGGTTGAATGATAGTGTGTGTATTGTTTGCCATGAAATATTTCCCCTTCGTGTACTTCAGTGGTTTCTGCTATTAAGTTGGTAAAGAGGTTGAATTTATTGAAATTTAGCTTCTTAAAAGTTAAATACATGCAGCTGTTTTGTTCTGTCCCAAAATTGTTCTGGAATTTTTTTGTCATTCCACCCTGTTGAACCCAGGGTCTTCCCAATAATCTGGGGGTTCATTGTTCACAAGGTTTAATTTTCCCCATTTTCGTATTATCTCCATGATTTAGCGATAATTACAAGGTTCGCTTTTCCATAGTTTGATGTTCCCAGAAGTGCAGATGTTTCGGAGATTCGGGAGCATTGAACCTCGGGAACAGTAAACTTAGGCAACTTCGACATAGCCTTGAATCCTGAAAGGAGGGTTAGACGCCCCCTTGGCTTTTAAACTTTCTCTCTAATGACTTAAAGGCAGTTCGGTGTTGCTGTCATATAGGGCTTTCTGAAGGATTCTGATGTAGTACCATGTTGTTAGGAAAAGGATTGGAGTAACTCCTTTTAGCATTGCTGGCACTTCTCTGGCAGGCATGTAATCTAAAATTCTTCCTAAAAAAGCACTGTGGTGCATAAGTTAACTGCATGATCATTAACAGAATGAAGAAGTTAAAGCAGGAAGGCAGGATAGGTGGATCCATTCGATAGATGTGTATAGGGGCAAATGTCAAGGCATTATGTGTCTCATTGCCACATTTTTCAGACAGGATAGGTGAGTGTACAAGTGACCACCATCATCAGTCTGTCGCTAGGGAACGTGAATCTTTCTTTAACAAAAGGTAGCACTTGCTAGAGGATATCTTATGTACATGTATGAGTAGCAGTAAATCTTTTAATTGGGATGTTTAAGTCAGCAGACCACAAAATTCTAACCATGTTATTCATGTACTGCTGTGACTCAAGGGGAGAAGTTGCTTGAATCTTTTCAATGTGAAACCAATGCTCAACTATTAGTTGACCTGTAATATAGACCTTAATATGCTTTATATGATGTCATGCAACAAAAAGTGTGCCTTCCAACAGAGGTAAGTGTACATCAGTACATCATAGAATGACAAATACAGGTGGTTGATTAGTGCACCAGCTGAGTTTATATCCAGCTGCTCCTGAGAAGTTCACGCCATGCGCACAGTGTACTGCATTATTTTGCCTACAAACTTATGTTGTATGCTGTCAATGCGTAAGTTCCATATCCTCTAGTGTCTCCTACGTCTTAAATATTTTTAGAAACCTGGTGTTATGAAAAAGTGTAGTTTCATCAGTGAAGGAGGTAAACATTGGCCCAAACCTATAACCAGTAGGAGAACTACCAGTTTTGGTCATGGGGGAGAGAATGACTTACAAGGGCATGTTAAAGCAAGCTATTAAAAACCTGAAAAGTTCGCCAACAGGCAATTTTGGTCAGCCAGTGGGAGGTCACTCCACCTCCTGACAGGGTTAGCTTTTAGTTCCCTATCTCATTGGTCCCCCATTTAGTGTAATGTCATTAGTCCCCACATCTCATCGGTCCCACCTTTTAGTATTTTGTCTCATTGTTCCCCCGTCTCATTGGTTCCCAGTCTCATTAGTCCTGCAGGTTAGGGTTCAGGGTTAGAGGACCAATGATACAGGGGACCAATGATACAGGGGACCAATGACATGGAGGGCTATTGAGATGGGGGACTATAGGCATTATCCCCTCCTGACTATATGGACACCCCTCCACTGCCTTTAACTTCGGCCACCTTTCCTTCCTTGAAAAAGCATTTGACTGTTGAATTGTTTCACCCCATACTTTTAACCTTATTGTTATTTTCATTCTACTAATTCATTTATGCATATTGCTATATATTCACAGAAGTGTACTTTTTTACAGTTTGGTTGAATTTATTCAAAATTAAAGGATAATTGTGCTATTGTTTTATAATTAAGTTGTACCTGCAGATCGAGTTAATTGACTATTGTAATGTTGAAACTATCACCTTGGATGTTCCCATGATTTATAATCTAGTTTCATTTTACTGATCCAAATATTTATTAACACACGAGCGGAAACTAGCAGGGTAGCTGCCGTGTTCTGAATGTATTGTTGGTCATCAAATGGTTAAAGGGGCACCATGTCAGAATCAAAGGCTGATGCTGTCTTGACCACTCTTTGTTCCTACACACATTGCTATAGCAGTATTATCCTGGAGTGGTATTGTTATGCATGGAGTACAGTAACAAAGCATGGTTGCAGATGCTGAAATGATGCTTGGCTTATGGAAGCTGCGGGATGGCTATATTTACCTGGTGTCTTAAGCTTCTAAAGTATTTCAGGAGAACTGTACAATTATTTTGTGAAATGTTGCCATTAGCCCTGTCTTAAATTGTTACATTTTAATACTGTCATATTCTTTTCTGGATTTTAATGGATATATTCCATTGACTGTGTAACTTAAGGGAGAGTGGGAATAGTAGAGTTTCTATGGAAAACCTGTCTCTTGATTCCTGGTGCAGGATCTGCAGACAATATTGTGTGCGTACATAGAGTTCAGTATGTCAATTATTTGGTGTACCTGACACCTGCTAACTGACCATTCATGAGAGAAGAGGTGTAGCCTATATGGTGTAGAAACAATGTTGGGTGATAACCAACTAGACATCTTTTGACAGATTACTTCTGTAAATTGCTTTTGGATGAAAACAACCAGCTTATTTTATCCATATCTTAACCCCAACCCTCTCTGTTGCTTTGCTTCATCACTTGTATTGCTACATCCTCTCTGGCGTGCACTGGATGAGGAAGATTTCTGGATAGAAATAAGGCACACAAAGATATGACTTGGATCAAGCCAAATAATGTAAATCCTGGTATAAAAGAAAGACAAAAAAACATTCCTGCAAATTTATTTTCTGTTTCCTGAAAGATAAACAAAATTGAATATTTCCCCTAGCTATTTCAATGTGCTTTGTGTGCTTTCCATTAGCTGCATGATTAGACTATAAAACTCCATCTAACCTAACCTAATCCATGAGCTTTATGTATGTGTGACTCTTTTCATCTGTAGTCATTTTGCAGGTTTGAGACTACATGTAATACAGGTTACATGAAATCCCATGTTGGAAGTGGCTGTGGTAGGATAATGCTACCTGTGTGCCAATGGTTTCTTAATGAAACTTGGAATAAAAGCAACACTTCAATTTATTCAAGAGATTATTAAAGGGTCCCTGGTATATATGCTTTTGATATAATGCTGTAATATCTCACACAGCAGTGCTGAGAAGGTTGGAGTGAGGTTTGGCATTATAGCTGGATTAAACACAAAGCCATTTACTTCAGTGTTGGTGGTGAACATAATCTATGGGATCTGCCACCTCTGGGTTGTAATGTACAGGAACATATAGGTGTTGAACAAATATTTCAATCTTGCTGTGACAGACTTAGAAAGCAAGTTTGTGATAACTAGAGTTGGAGAGAGATCAAACAGTTTGTCAGCAGATCAGGCATCAAAGGGGGACCAAATGGACGTAGCTAATGGCAAAGTCCCTATGAGGATATGGCTATATATGGGCCTCCAGCATATGGTGGCTAATAAATTTTGAACTTAAATTTAAAAAAGCCCCAATAAACCTCTTGTCTTCAGACCCTCAGAATTGCTGGATATGGGGATATACAAACATACGTTTCTGCAGAAGCGAGGTTGCAGAGGGAAGATCAGTTATCGACGAAGGACATATAACAGAGTGAGCCATTAAATTCAATTACTGAGAGGGACTAGCTTGAACCTGCATATCCAGGGATTCTGGGGGTCCAAGGAAAAGAGGTTTATTGGGGCTTATTAATGTAATGTTGGGAATTTCCCTTTTCTTTCCCATAATGACATTTTGTTGACACATTAACATAAAATGGTTGTTCTCCTACAACTTGATGGGGGTGATATAAAAAGTGAGCACAAAATATATTTAACTTCCTTGTATTCCATTCCATAGTAAAATTTGACAGGAACTTGCATTGTTGTGTGGAGTGAATGAGAATTTTGAAATTTTGCAGTATTCCTTGAAAAATTGTTTGTTTACCCACATCTGTAAAATGTTAATTCTGTATCACCTGTTTGAGTGCATTGTAACAACATCTGATGAAATGAAAAATAAAGTAAGACAAGTCCAGTGCAAGCCATTTATTTCATTATTTTAATAATGCAGTAATACTGTGCTTTGTTAAAAAAAAAAAATTGCATAATTAATATGCCTTGATTAAAACTGCTGAAAACAGTCTACAAATACATTTGCAATGAAATATTTCTCCAAGAAGATGACAAAAGACATGCAGTGAATGATGATGAGAAAACTTTGGGAAATCTTTGTTGAAAAAACAAAATTTGTACACAGGCAGATTACAGAATATGGTCACTTGATATAATATGGAGGCAATAAAATTCTCTTTCTACATAAGCCTCATGCAGTGTATTGAAGCAGTATAAAGACAGCACACTTTAAGATTCTTCACAAAAACTTGACAAAAATTTCAAAACTTTTTCATGAAAGTTTCACAATGGACTACAAATCTTTTTCATGAAAGTTTCACAATGGACTACTCCTACTACCAATGATGTTTTTCAGCAAACAACACCTTTCATTAAAGTGGAAATCAGAGTTTGTTTTCACAATTTTTTTTATTACTTAAAAATTCTGCATAATATTGGTAAATTCATGGACTTGCAAAAATGATCAGTGATCACTGTCTAGCATTGTGACTGAGTGCAATGGAGAGTGTCTAGTCTTGCACCTCTGTGGAATTTTTCACCTGACAAATATCCAGAAAAATTTTAATCTAACAGTAATTACCACAAAATTAATGTTTCTTCTAACCTGAAAGACTGCTTCAATGAACCCATGTTCTGCCAAGCAACCAGTTCCGAGGGTAGAACAAGGTACTGGAACAAAACTTTAATGTTCTCTGACAAACTCTAATTGTCCCTTTAAGAGGTGCATTGAATGTTATTATAAAATGAATTCTATAAACACACATATACAGTGACTAACATTAAAGTTCAATGGCTTTCTACTAATTTGAATTGCTCCCAAAAAGCCATGACTGGAAACTGTTTCCAATAATTCAATAATCCTTGTTCCAGGAGGGGCATTGCAACAAATGGATGCGGTAAAAAAGATGATTAAAAAAATCCCCTTAGGGGATGGCTAGTTCCCCTGTTGGAGAATTATTTTTTGTTTAGTCAGACAGCCATAATAGGATATTCAAAAAGTCCAGATAATTTGTAACACCTGGTTGTTTGCCCTAAATATGTTGGCTCTGGAAGTAATCAGTAAAATTTATTACAATCCTGAAATGCATTGAAATTGCCAAGTTCAATCAATTTGATAACACCTACATTTGTTCTCTCTTTTCATCTAAAAGCTGCCTATATCCTTAGTCTATGGCAGTAACAGTGTGTATCACATGCCTAGCAGTCCAAGATGTGATTGGTTTGCTTTTAATTGTACTTCCCCTGTATGTTCCTCACAATGGCAGTAAATATGAATTGGGTTCAACCATTTTTAAGTGTTTCACCCTGTGGGTTGGGAATTGTAGAATATCCCCACCATATTCCCTTGTCATAGCAACCAACCAAAAGGGAGGGCTTGATCCACATTCAAAACAAAACTTAAAAGCTGCACTGTGTTTGAAATTGTAAAATAGTACCATTTTTTTTAATCTAAGATACTACTATAACACATTTGCATTGGTATGTCTTTAAATCCCATCTATCACTTTTTCAACTCCAATAATGTGATTGGACTACTACAGCAATATATGAGGACTTTGAAACAGATGGACAATTGAAATCATAAAAAATATTAAATAGCATCCTTTTCACTGTTTGTGGCCCATAGTATTGTGAACTGACAAAAAGATACCTCTGGTAAGGGAACATAGCTTTTCCCAGTACTCAGCAGTTGTCAGATTTCTACTCTACCCATTGTACTCCTATTGAATATTCTATTTAAGGCATGCTTATGACACACACTTCTGGACCCAGACGGAGAGCGCAGCTGTCACCCATCTTTATTGTTTCATGCGGAGCTCAAAAATGCGAGTAGCTACCCGAAAATTCGGCCACAACAACCAGAGAGACAATAGTTTGAGGTCACAGGATCAAGAGCCTACAGAAGCTGATGCCAGACATGCTACGTCCGATTATCCGCCCACCAGAGGCGCGCAAGTATGCCCCGATTGGAGCAGAACGTTAAACTACAGGGTTAAGTTTCCAGTGGTATGATCTACTGGGCCACATGTGCATACAACAATATCACATCTTCAATTTGGTCCGCAGACATAAGCTTGCTACAAAACAGTGGAAAAGGTATGGTCTATAAAACCATGGAAGTACTACCTTGTTGATAAAACAAAGAAGGAAATGACTTCATTACATCACATACATATTTGTCACAGAAATGAACTGCGCAAAATCTGTGTTACCATACTATGACATGATCTGAACATTTGTATGGTTTAAGAGTAATGAGGAAAAAGTTCATAAACATAAGAGTCTACAAATGGAATAAAATCCTTATGAAATGGAAGACAAAGGATTACAGCGTTGGGATGGTTAAATTATTCAACTGCCGATTCAATCATGTAAATTGATTTACGACATCCTTCTTTGTGCAATATACATGTAAATGCTCTTCCTACTAAATAGGAAAATATATTCTCCCCTAAATAATCCATGTTGAGGTAGAAACATTAGCATTGCTCTTTAATGTCCAAGGTGTCCCCCCCCCCCACCAGCCCCATATTGATTCCCATGGGTAGAAACAATGGCTGGATCTGATGAGGGGCCTGTGATACATTCCACAAAAAAATGCATTGATGTTAAGATAGCAAAAAGCACTTTTACCACAGATTTTGAGTCTACAATGGTGGACAATGGATGCATAAATGACTTGCAATTGTGGAATTAAAAGCTGACAAGTTTTTTAACTTTTAATTTTATAAGGATGGGATGGATAGCAAGACATACCAGATGTACAAAGCTGTTCCATTCAGGGAGTAAAAACACACAACAAAACTTCTCAGAAACCATAGCAACAAGATAAAATAAATTTGTGTCAAGAGTTTCATTGTTATATTTATATTCCAACTTAGTTCCTTTTCAGAAATTTTTTTACCCTTATCATGCTAAATTTAGCTCAGGGCACTCTCCAATTTTGCTACAACAAACCCCTAAAGACAAATCCAACAGCAACTAGTGGTGGTGTAAGTTTAGTCGATCATAACTGGGGTCTATCACCTTTTAAGCTTTCAATTTTCTTGCTTACCTGTATCAAGGATGGTTGCACACTACACCTTATCTTGATTCTCTCAATTTCACTGAATATGAGGGTTTGAATTTCATATAGACAATGAATGAAGGCCATTTAAGGCTGATAGACCCCACTAATGGCTTCCCACAGTCACTAAACACAAGCACTGATGGGATTTATCTTTAGTTTCAGTTCATCTCTAGCCTGCTTTATTGTAAAGTTTTATCACTTAAAAGTACAATTTCATTCTAATAAAGGCTTACTACTAAAATACAGTATCTGAACAACCTGTAAATATAATACAATACAATATGTAACATATCAAAGGGATATAATTATTATGGTTTCTGATAGAGAGTGCTGTGTACAGAGTCTGCTCCACAGGCTATTCATTCTTCCACAGAAAAGACTATAATCCTCCTACAGCACCAACTCACTCTGCAACATGAACTAAGGATCCAATGAAGAAAACTCTTCTGGTATACATACAGCACTTTATGAATATATTTTTGAACTGCCCATTGTGACGACACATTTCATGATAATGGCATAACATTACATGATAAAGGTTGATTCATTTTTTGCAAGTTCACTACAATCATTAGAGGCTACAAGTCCTCTGTTGCAATGAGTAGCTAACCTGCACGAATGTCTCATATACTTTCTCCAACTTTCCCAGAAAGTTAACTTTTTATCAACCAACTAAGAAAAGGCAACTTGCACATAAAATTTGCAGGTATGTAACAGCTGGAGGGAAGGACAAAAACTAAAAAATATGAAAATGCTCTTGAAACATTTACAGCTATACAAACTGACATTGCAACATCTGTGTTAATGCACCAATCATTCCACTGACTGGAGAAGCATTGATGTCAGAGAAGTGTTGGGTACTAAATATAGAAGGGTATGAGAGGTTAAACGATGTATATACCAGCAAGTTGTTGCTCAAACAAATGCCAAAAGGTCCATGACTGTATAAGAGGCTCTCAAAAATTTTCCAGGAGTGAAACACTTTGGAGGCTGCAAGGCAACCACACGTTCACAAACCATGCAGAAAATTGATGCAATATCATTTTTTTTTTACAGAGTTAAAGGTCAAGAGCAGTCCCCTTAAACTTATTTTGAAGCAACAGCTAAATATCACAAATTTCATTTCATTTCTGTTCAAAGAATCTTTCATAATATTTCTTCAATACCAGAAAGCCAAAAGGCTTAGTGATTCCTTGCCGCTGAAATGTAAGGCCTTTTTTCACATTGACATTGCTTGGCAATGTTTTTCAATTAACAGGGCTCCATAATGTGCCCACAAAGTACACATGCAAGGCATCCAATCTTCCTACATTGAGATCCCCCTTGCCCGTTGTGAACCCAAATAACATTTGACCTCCACCAAAAACTTCTGGGACCATGTATTCACTATGTGCCATCTACAGGACAAGTTACAGGACCCTACAAGTGACATTTCTTGAAAGACTGTGCAGGAAAGCTTGTCAGGCTTTGAACATGCTGACTCCAAATGAACTTTGACCTTTCAGAAAATCAATAGGGATCATCTACTCAATATGACCAATCCACACACTAAATATGAGCACAGTCACATGTACCATTCTTGAGATATCGTGTTTACGAAGTTTTGACCTTTTGACCTCTCATGACCCCAAATGACCTTTTGACCTCCACCAAAAACAATAGGGATCATCTACTCAATATGGCCAACACACTCACCAAATATGAGTACAGTCACATGTACCGTTCTCGAGATATCGTGTTTACAAAGTTTTGACCTTTTGACCTCTCGTGACCCCAAATGACCTTTGATCTCCACCAAAAACAGTAGGGATCATCTACTCAATATGGCCAAGGCACACACCGAATATGAGATTAGTCACACTTACTCTTCTTGAGTTACCGTGTTTACAAGCAATTTTTAAGGAATTTACCTATTGACCTCTCGTGACTCCAAATGACCTTTGACCTCCACGAAAATCAAAAGGGATTATCTAATCGATATGACCAACCCACACACCAAATATCAGCATAGTCACATGTACCATTCTCGAGATACCATGTTTATGAAGTTTTGACCTTTTGACCTCTTGTGACCCCAAATGACCTTTGACCTCCACCAAAAACAATATGGATCATCTACTCGATATGACCAACCTACACACCAAATATGAGTATAGTCACATGTACCGTTCTCCAGATATCGTGTTTACGAAGTTTTGACCTTTTGACCTCTCGTGACCCCAAATGACCTTTGACCACCACCAAAAACGATAGGGATCATCTACTCAATATGACCAACCCACACACCAAATAAGAGCATAGTCACATGTAATGTTCTTGAGATATCGTGTTTACGAAGTTTTGACCTTTCGACCTCTGGTGACCCCAAATGACCTTTGATCTCCACCAAAAACAATAGGGATCATCTACTCAATCTGGCCAATGCACACACCAAATATGAGATTAGTCACACTTACCCTTCTTGAGATACCGTGTTTACAAGCAATTTCTAAGGAATTTACCTATTGACCTCTCGTGACCCCAAATGACCTTTGACCTCCACAAAAATCAATAGAGATCATCTACTCAATATGACCAACCCACACACCAAATATGAGCATAATCACATGTACCGTTCTCGAGATATCGTGTTTATGAAGTTTTGACCTTTTGACCTCTCGTGACCCCAAATGACCTTTGATCTACACCAAAAACAATAGGGATCATTTACTCAATATGGCCAATGCACACACTAAATATGAGATTAGTCACACTTACCCTTCTTGAGATACTGTGTTTACAAGCGATTTCTAAGGAATTTACCTATTGACCTCTCGTGACCCCAAATGACCTTTGACCTTCACCAAAAACAATAGGGATCATCTACTCAATATGACCAACCCACACACCACATATGAGCATAGTCACATGTACCGTTCTCGAGATATCGTGTTTACAAAGTTTTGACCTTTTGACCTCTCGTGACCCCAAATGACCTTTGATCTACACCAAAAACAATAGGGATCATCTACTCAATATGGCCAATGCACACACTAAATATGAGATTAGTCACACTTACCCTTCTTGAGATACCGTTTTTACAAGCAATTTCTAAGGAATTTACCTATTGACCTCTCGTGACCCCAAATGACCTTTGACCTTCACCAAAAACAATAGGGATCATCTACTCGATATGACCAACCCACACACCAAATATGAGCATAGTCACATGTACCGTTCTCGAGATATCGTGTTTACAAGATTTTGACCTTTTGACCTCTCGTGACCCCAAGTGACCTTTGACGTCCACCAAAAACAATAGGGATCATCTACTCAATATGGGCAATCCACATGCCAAGTATGAGATCCCTCGGACTTACCCTTCTTGAGATATCGTGTTTACAAGCCAAAGTGTCACATACGCGCGCGCACACACACACACACACACACACATACACACGACATCACCATCGCATAGATTCCTTGCCTGCCTATGGCAAAGAATCAATAACATATGAAAGGTAAACCAAGCAGTTACTTCTAGTAAATTTCACATCTGAGGAGTGAAAATGTTGTCACATGACTCTCAACAGCCAATCATGAATCTGGACAGTCTACTACACTACTTCAAGCTGAGGTGACTGCTCCTGCCCTTTAAGTAAAAATCTGCTGCTGGTTAAAAATGGATAAGAAACAAGCAATCCTAGTGAACTAAATATTTCCAAAATGATGGCAAATTTATTGACAAAAAATTGCCTAAGCTTCCACATATAAGGAAATGATAGAACCAACAAAATTACTTCCTGCAATGTATTTTTCACAAGCTTATACCTGCAGATTGGGAACTGATAATGGCTAGCATGAAAATAAATGACAAAAAAACTTCTATAAATATTGAAATTCTTGCCCTCTTTATGAATTTTAACTTCTGCAGGTTTGCACTTACTCATGGGTGGAAAAAGTTGGAAGCTGGGAGATTTCCACCACTGGAAATATTACCAGCTGGAGGAAATCTCCCTTTTTTATAAATGAGAATAGAAGAATTGTGGGAAATTCTATTCCCTTCCAGGGAAACAATTTTACTTCCTCCTGAGAAATAAATACTTTCCCAGCCCTGCCATTCATCTTTTCAATAATATATATGGAAAGCTATGCATTCAGGAAATTGCCAGAAAGAACGCAATAATTATAGGTAACCTTTACATGTGCCCTATGACAGACATGTAAACTGAAGATTGAATACCAAGAGGTACTTTTTTATAGGAAAACTCATCACTAATAAGTCTGCATTGGTTGGTATTTTACTTGAAATGATAAGAGTTAATTAGATGAGATTTAATGAAAAGCGTTTTCTTCCAAACAGCATCCTAACTGCTCTATAAAAACATATGTGTACATATTACATGAAGTCTGTAACTTTGTCAGCTGATATAGTGAGGTGCTACACATGAGAATACAAGTGAATAGGGCTCAGGGATCAAAATTACCAAAAACAGTGAAATTCATGGCTAGGCCTTTACTGATGGCATATAATGATGCCCCTCAAAAAGGTCCTATGATATTACACTAACCATCAACCAAATTGTTCATTTTGGCTGTGCACTTGTTCAAGTCCTGTGACCTCAACTGTCATTGTGTCCCACCTATACAAACAATTCATATTTATTGCAGTGAGTTACAGACAGAACATCCTCCCTCCATGCATTGGGGTTTTGAAGCAAAATAACACCTTCCACGATAGACATAGCAACAGCCTTGATGCCAAATATTCACCCTGGTCAACACCACTGCCAACTTTATGAATGTTCACTTTTCCAACATGGGAAGGGGTATAAATATATAAAAAAACATAATGATAAAATGCTTAAAATCAGCTGAAAAGAAACTACCTGGTCAGAAATCTTTGTGCAAATAAACAAAAACAACATGTATTTGTTTGAAAGAATCAAAATGGCCGTAATATTGAAAGATTTAGGGATAAAAACAAATTTATGTACAACTTTCAGATTTACACTGCCCAAGCAAATATCAATGATACCTGTTTAAAAAAGGTATAATAACACCATCAGATGCACGGATATTCAACAAGGATTTCTCTTTACCCAGTACCACCTTGGCACAAAAAAAAACAATAAGAAACATTTGATTGTTTTGAAATTTACAGACTAATGCATACTATATCTCAGCCATTTCTGATCACAAGCCTTCCAAAGATTGATAAGTCAATTTCCCTGTCTGAAAGCTCTCCACGATGTGACGAACTGCATCTGTAGTTACTTCAGTAAGTTCCTTCATGTCAGCCCTGTAGACGCCTTGCTCTGGAACATTCAAAAGGACCAGCTGGGGGAGGTTATCATCTTCGATTTGAAGAAAGTCCTTTAGGCTGTCAGCAACTTCACTCTGCAAATCATATAGGTAAGGATGAATGGAAGAAAATGAATGGCATGAATATCAACAGTACAGTCATAAATTATACTGAAATGCCATACATATTCATGAACCATAGATGAATCTGGACAGGTATTCTTTATCTATGTATTTTCTCTTTGTTTTGATACCTCCTGCCCTCATATACTTTTTTTAGTTTGTACTATCCTTGTTAATTTTTGTTTCTTTCCTCTTTCTTGGGAGCACTTTACTCGACAAACCCTATGGGTTTTTTGGAGTGCTTCCCTTCAAAATATTTTGATTTCATGTAACATCCTACTTTTATTTCTGTATATTGTACCAATTACTATCGAATATTGTGGAAAAACATATAAATGAAATGAAATGAATGAAATCCAGAGAGCAAGTGTTGGTCTGATTTCAGTAGGCCATAACTGGGGTCTATCACCTTTTAATCTTTCAATTTCTTTGCTTACCTGTACCATGGATGGTTGTGTACTGAAATGTCTCTTAATTCTCTCAACTTCAATGTATATGAGGGTTTGAAGTTACATTTGGACAATAAATGAAGAAGATTCAAGGTTGATGGACCCCACTAATGGCTGCCTACAGTCACTAATCACAGGCACTTATCAGACTGGTCCATAGGGAAGACAAGATAAATATACTCCATTTACAAAATTTATACAACCTATTCCCACAGAACTCCTTCCACATCTAGAAATTGTGGACTTGTATGTCAAGAACTCTCTAGCCTCTTTTAAGAACGTTTACTTTCGAAGGAGTTCTGCTCATTTCAAGGAGCTACACAGCACCCGACAGGACCTAAAACTAGACTGACATTTCAAGGTGTGGTGCCCGAGGCATGTCAAACAAATTCATTAGTCAGTTAAGAGAAATACTAACAACAGAATGAGGAAAGTACAAGAAATGGTTTTACTATGCTACTTCATTGCAATAGGTGAAAGAGAGCATATTCTATTTATAGAAATAATCTGATATTTTCATGATTTTCTTGGAAATCACAAATCCATAAAAATAAGGTCACTGTCCAAGCCCACTGTTGAGCACAATGTGCTGTTTGTGTTGTTGGCGCTGTTGTTGCTGTTGTTTTCATTGCTATAATGAATAAGTGAACTTACATCTCCCCCTACTAAAAATTTCAAAGGGGGGTCCTCTTTATTGGCTTTGGAGGCTTCCCATATGGCCTCTGCTACTGGTTGCATCACATTCACTGCAGCCTGTATGGTGTCATCTTCCTCTTCGTCATTTAGTTCTGGGAAAGATGGATGAAAAGGTCAGAGTTTGTGAAGAAGTTTGATGCTAACATTAGCATTAATGCACTATTATTAGCCCACTAGCAATTTTAACGAGATTAGGCATACTTGCCAACTCTCACGGTTTCACCGTGAGTCTCATTGTTTGGGGCATCATCTCACGGTCAAATTTTCAAATCTAACGGTAAAATAATATTAATAATTTTAAGAAATACAAATGCTAAACCACACACAGTAGGCCTAGGAAATAACTGATCTACTTGTCCCGCCTATAAAACAGGATTGCGATCTCATCGTAGAGCGATATAGGCGTAGGCAGGCTCCTTCACTTAGGCCTGGCAAGTTGGCATACGTACCATAGCCTGCAACATGCAACTTTTTCGGTCGTGCATACGGCGCATACAAAGTTGCATAGACTATTACACACAGCCGTCTGTTGAGCGATGCGGATCGCGATCTTGTTTCTGCAGTGCGAATAGTTAGAATAGGAAGCGGGGGGCTACGGGGCAACAGCCCCCTGTGAAAAATGAGGGGGCGGAAGCATGCTTCTGCCCCCATATTCCGGGTCAGAAAACCCTTTTTTCATTTATGTGATATTCTCAACTCTTCTTTCTCATGAAATTCCGAGTTCTCTTCAATAAATGCGCCACTTTGTAATTCATTGTTTCAAAAGAGCAAAATTTTCCTCGTGCCCCAACGAGCAATTCCTAATGGATAAGTGTTGTCACATGAATCAGTTTAATAAGCCTTTTCAAGCTCTGGAAATGAAAAAGAAATACAAATTTGCCATTTGTGACACCAGATGATCAAGTGACACCGGCAACTTCAGTGTTATTTTTATAAATTTTCTTTCATAAAATTCCTAATTTCTCCAATGTAAGCCCTTGACTTTAAAATAGTTAGTCTAAAATATACAACAAAGCTTCAGAAACTTTTAAAATTTTATTGGAGAGCTACAGTTTGTATACCTTCAAGATAACATCATGTAGCAACAACGATATTCAGTAGATCACCGTGCAATCATTCTCAGATTTGCCAGTGTAGGAAGTGCAGATTTAATATCAAGTAATCCCCCAACTTTTCAAATTTCCCTATACAAGAAACCCAGAATCCAAAAATGTCTGCAATACAAGCACCATAGCCACAAATATTAGTTTCAAAAGGGCAAATATTTTGGCGTGCTTCGCGCGTGGCAAATTACATTCGTAATACTGTATAGTGTTGTTTACCCTTCAAAGAAAACTCGAAAAATTTGGGTGCTTGCCCATATCCCCTAAAGAATTCTTTTTACCTCCCTGCTGCTTAGCTAGCTACTACTTACAAGCCTGAGAAATGCCATTTTCGACTTTCCGATGGGCCTTTTTCAAAATTTCCTCTAGGCCGTCCACTCAAACTGACCTTTGCGCTCCACTTAAATAGTCTTTCGGGCAAGACTTCAAGCAGAGAATCATTTGCCTACCGAAAGTGCTCTCATATACTTTTCATCAGTTACCTTTCAACCATCTCAGTTGAATAGTCTGTTAGAAGAGGGATTCTTCAGTTACTTGAAAAATAAAATTTTATGTTCCTCAGTTTGTAGAGGGCATAGATATACTGGAATTGCTGCTACTTCAGCATGGCTGGAAAAAACGAAGGATTCTACCTTCTTAAGCACCCAGTTTCTTTAAAAAAAAAATTATTTAAAGCATACAATTTTTTTTTATTTAAAAAAAATCGTTCTTCGAAAATTTTGCATAAAAATGTACCTTTTGGTCGATGGGGTAGGGTGAGATGCATAGCCCAAAAATTGCTCGTCCCCCTCCCCCCCCCTTTCAAATTGCTTCTTACTCCACTGCCCACCTCATTATCTGTTATCTTCCCAGTGCTGAAAACACTCGTCATGGTAAAGTACAGGACAAATTTCAAATCTCCAGGTTTGAGGTACCAATCTCCAGGTTTTGTTACGAAAATCTCAAGGTTTGCTATTTTGGAGGTTGGCATGTCTGGATTAGGTGATGGGACACACATTAAATTACAGGGAAAAGGCATGTACTCCTTCTTTTTGATTATCAAGTCATTGACCTTTTGTTGTGTAAACTACAGTTGCTTATGTCCTGAAATGTTTACTCCACACATTGTCACAAATGTACACAAAGCTGAGTCTGTATAATCTGGTTAGCAGAGAACAGTATCTGACTCTCATCCAGGAGGCCTGGGTTCGATAACCAGGTGGGGTTGTACCAAAACACTTCACAAATGAAACCCTACTGACATTAAGCATAAAGCTCCACAGCAATGGAGTAGGGATAAAAATTCAGTGCCCTACGACTGGAAAAAAGGTAGAGGGTGCTACTTGATATACAGTATAAGTAGGATATGAGAACCTTTGTTTACCATAAAGTAATTTGATGCCAGATGGTTATAAGTTGAAGTACAGAACCCTACTTAACTTAACCTGACATAATACTTTTGTATTATTAATGACTGTATTTACACCGTATTGATTCCTTTACATTTGATTGAGGGATTGGTGACACCATGCCATGGGTTATCCAGCAGGAACATCATGGTTGTGGTACTGGACTGTGGGTTAGTATGGTGTAACTCACAACATTGGCTTACACAATTAAAACTAACAAAATGATCTATCATTATGGTCTGATGAGGCTGTTTAGTCTGGCATCTGTGTGGATTCTTCACCCGAAAAATATTATGAATTCCCATTCAACACTCACTCAGAATCACTGAATCAAAAGACCTCTTCAATGCCTATTGTTTTTGATAAATAATCAGTTATAATATAAAGCAAAAGTGAAGTGCTGGAAAAAAGGTTAATATCCCCTGGCAAAATATTATTGCCCTTTTAAGAGAGACTGGTTTTATATATCTGAGCCTCCTACTTACCTGGAAAATAAATTAAACATGGATCAGAGTTGACACTGCCTGCCGACATTTCTGTAAGAACTTCCACAGGTTTAGGGTGCCATGGAAAGTCCTGCAAACCAAATAAAAAATGAAAATTACAAACTTCCTTTTATGATGGGCTTAAGATGCCATTTAGCCAGACAGTGTGACATGAGTAAGCACCTTACTGAACAAACATACTTATTGAGCTGTCACTCATCAACTGATTAGGCACCTGTTTAATACTTCCTTTTACATCATTTTAGGAGATGGCAATCCTTCCCAGGTATCAGGGAGACACATTTAACATCTTATAAAATCATATCAGACTACAGAGTGTATCTGTAGTACACAAGAAACATAATCCCAGAATTCTACTCCTGACTTTTTGGAGACAAAAAGTCAGGAGCTTCTTTGATTGGTAATCCATGAGCCCCAATACTAACCTCCTCTTCACCTACGTAATCCCCACAACTGACCCTCAACAGGAGAGGAAGATCGCGGGCATCCTTGCTCTTCATTGTGGTGAGCAATGGCGCCCTCCCTCTCGGTGCTATTAGTTTACCAGGGTTAGTTGCTAGTAAGTGGGGATTCCATAGATAAATAGGAAGTATAAGAGGCAAGTCGTAGATGCCTATAGACCAATCCGGACATGAAGTGATGGTCTGATTTCAGTCAGCCACAACTGGGGTCTATCACCTTTATTATCTTTCAATTTCCTTGTGCTTACAGTACCTGTATCATGGAAGCATGCACACTAAATTGATTCCAGCAATTTTACTGAATATGAGGGTATGACATTCATGTAGACAATAAATGAAGACCATTTAAGGTTAATGGACCTCACTAATGGCTGCTTACAGTCATTAAACACAAGCACTGATCGGTTTTGTCAATATTTTATGAATGAATTCTCAATCTCAATTCATGTTCTCAACTGAGCCTTCGGCATCATGCCAGTAATCTTTGGAATACCCTAACCAAGACTGTAATGGATAGTCCTAGTTTTAGATCTTTCAGGTATAATCTTGGTAAACTATATCTAAGTACTTTATATTAACGTTCAACTGTCCGGAGCCCTGCTCTACTCTACTTTATTTTGCGAAAGCAGGCCCGTAACTCGTAGCCATGTATGAAGGAATGATGGTCCTATGGGGTGGGGGTGGGGGAAAGTTAAGTATCTTATTAAGTTTTGTTGTTTCTCTATCTTTTTTCTGTTTTTGTCCTAGGGAGTTGAGCACTTGGTCAAGCCCGTGAGGGTTTTTTTTTTTGTTCAACTTCCTTCACATCATAACAAAGAATTTATTCCAATTGATATAAATATTGTATGTAAATATGTATGATGTGAAAAACAAATAACTGAAATGAAGAAAACATGGCTGGAGAAGGATTTTCAGCATATTTCCCACAGGCATACCAGTAATATACTTGTCACAGCCCTCAGAACATTTACTTATATATGAACATGTACTTGACAGAACATTCTGTCAAGTGCATGTTCAGAAGGCCTTGAATTTTGAGGTCTGTCAATGATATCCCACACTACCACACATCTGAATTCAATGTGAGAATTGAGACTTTTTTGCTCACTTGGATAAAGGAATGAGATCTCATGTAATTCTAAAAAGAGGTAAATAAAACAGTAAACCTTCCACACTCCTCAAAAAGGAAATATTGCATTTGTTGCTCAAGAAAAATTCAACCTTTTAAAACTGATGTTCATTGATACAGAGTACTACACAATTTAAGTCAGGCAGTAGAAAATTACATTCTGTATTCTTTGAGTACCAGACAACTATCTCACGAAATTACAGGGCTCTGGGTTTTACAATTTATTGATCCCTGAACTTGGCCAATCGTGTGACGAAAATAGTCAAAAATGCAAATTTGGGCCACTTTAGGAAGCCATAACTCCAGAAAACAACATTTGAAAAGCTTCATATTAGAGAAACCTGTTCTATGGGATATTTTTATTATGTTTATATCATTACAGGCTGGTGGGTTATGCATTTGCTGAAAACTGGTAATCAAAATTGACAAAAATGTCAAAATGTCATTTTGTCACTGATTTGCGAAATCTCGATGAATTTAATTTGGTCAAAATTTGTGGAATTTCACTAAAATTTTCAGGATATACTTTTTTCATCACTGTCTACACATACAAATATTTTGGAAATTTTTTTAGCTGGTCTAACAACAGCCTCCTGTGATTTGACATGGAATGACCCCATTGTAGTACTGTACTTCTATTACTTTTATGCTCATACATAGCTCTAACTATACTCATTCAAGTTTTAAAAGAAATCACTTCACCAATATTGTCTGGTAAAAGAGTTGAAATTTAAGTGCTTCTAAAAATGTCATAAAATGTGCCATTACCTATCTAAACAATAGACACTTATTTGTATAATTTAGATATAATAGCACCAATGTTCCCCATGTAAACAGACCCTTTGATACTATACACGTACATGTCTACAGGGTACAAATATACTACACAGCATACCAGCCCTCAAACCACATCAATTGTAATGTTAGAACCTGGTATAATAAATCATCTACCAAGCACTATGATAGCCATATGGCATCTATTTTGAATGCTACACTCTAGTATGAGTAACATACCCTGTATATAAGAGATATCTCAACTCAGGCAGACTCAGGCCCTTGAAGTAATGGTTGAAATGTGGTTAAGGTGCAAACACAAACAAATGTCTTACTGTATGAAAAGTTTTGGCAAACAGACCTTTTAATACCATTCACTGTATGCACTTCCTTCAGAATGTGAACATGCATTGTTTTGTAGTCACTCAAAGATATGACTAGAAAAGTGATACACACAGCCTACACAGGATAGCGTACTCACAGCCTACTCTATCAAATAAAAACTTTTGTTTTATGGTAACAGTGGGTTCTCAGTCTTTTTCACATCTTTTAAATAAGTTTGCTACTTTTTGACTTATTTATGTGCTACCTTTTTGTGGTTACCATTTATGCTCTTGTGGAAAGAAAACTTTGGTTTCATGGGAGGGTTTCAGAAAGTTAATTGACAACCATTGCAAGAAAGACAGGCTTTCATTGGAGCTACAGTACAAATATCAACAATATTATTTAAAGAAGAATGAGCAAGATAACCTTCATCTGCTTGCTTACACCAAGGGTTATAACCAGTCACACCCAACTTACTGCATTTCAAATCATTACGTGAAATAGACCTATCTGAAACCGCCTACCACTAAAAATCCTAAAACCCAACTTTTGGGTGGTAAGTCAGGTTTTTTAATTGATTGTTAACACCCAGAGCTTATGGCCAATGCAATGCTTACTGGGTTTTATCATATTTTTTACCCGTTTTCAGCTTGGAGTAGCTATAAACTGTAGGTGCAAAAATGAAGTAAAAAACCTGACTTGACTGCCTAAACGTCAGGTTTTGGACTGTGTAGTGGTAAGCAATTTCACTAAGGGCCATTTCACGTAATGATGACAGCTGATCTTACGTCAGATTTCTCTTCAATATTTCTGTTCGAAGTATTGTACACAATCCTCAGCATGTTTACCCCTTTCTTCCTCCAGAAGGAGGTCAATCCGGCCATACTGAACTATGTATTATATTACGTACACACAGTACTCTCTAATGTACTCTCTCATGTTCTTTGTATGGATGCCACAGTATTTGGACTCGCTATGCCCCAAGAACATGCATATGTGTTAAATGTCTCCTCTTGAAGCCTATTCCATTTCCAAAACAGGATTGCACACCACAGGTTAATAATTAGCTATGCCAGAATGCAGTTAAGTGATAAGGCTTTGCAGTGAAATCATGTGTATATAGTCATGGTAAATTATGGTTCGCAGCAAAACCATGCATAGCAAAGAGGTTACTTCTTGCACATTCTGAAATTCAGTGAGAAAAATAAGGTCATATGATTCTAAAGAGCCATCTGTCATATAGAATAGGATAGACTTCTAGATTTATCATAACTGAGATGACTGAATTTTCCCTTTAACCACCCAGCTAAAAGCAGAGGTGTACTCTATAGTTTCAAGGCAAAATGCAGTCACTCCAATTTGGATCAGCAAGTAGCTTACTCTTTTTCATTAATGGCTTTTGAGAAGCATGTGACACTGATTTTCCTTTTTTTATGAACCATGAAATTTGCAGCACTTCCCTCATGTACCTTGAATAGTACTACTTTTGTCCTACGATCATCTAAGACACTGGAAGGAAATACAAGAGGAAATTTGTGGAATCAACTTCCAAATAAGTTTGTGGCCATTGGTTTTTCTTTCTAATTGTGGTTAAAATGCTCCAACAAAGAGTACAAAGAAAATGGCTCAGACACTATACAACAATTCAGTCTTATCATAAACCCCAGCAATAGCTACATCTCTTCAAAATACTATGCGCAAGAAGAGGCATGGACATTGCATCATTTGAAATGCTAAAAGTTTAGGAGAAAAAATTGTTCTTGAGCAACAAACAACTGAATTTCTATCTGTGGGAAACTTATTCCTTGAAAAAAAGGCTACCATACTGACTTATTTTTGATAATCTATCAACCTTTGTTAAAACCCTTGCATGCCCACCAGGATATGCTCTGAAGCATTGAACTACCATAGGATTGTGTGCGGATAAGATGGATGAGCTTAAGTTGCAGAAGGTGCTAGAAGTTGGGAGAATTGGAACTGTCTGGGGTGCTGAATAAACTGAAATATTGCCTTTGTTTTGCAAGAAAAATTCATCATTCTAAAACTAATATTTAATCAAAACACTCTCAGTACATAATGTGCATTATGTGCTATTCTGTATTATTTTAATTTAATGTCAGTCAAAGAGCTGTGCCTATTGAGGGATCCAGATCTCCACCAGTAAAATTATAGTTTGGGGTGATGAATGACTGCATTTTAGCTGTGACATGATGACTCCATTGATATTTAATGTCACCTTTAAAAGAATTATTGTAAATGCTGTACAATGTAGCAAGTATTGAAAGTGTAGGAGAGGGTGCAGATGAAAAGAAAAACTAAAAGCCAAATTCATGTCATAATCCTAAAAATAGTTTCAATGTAACAATATCTCACAGGTGAACACAACTTGACATCACTGTTACCTTTCCTAAAATTGTAGGATGGAGAAAAGAAGAAAAGTGCCAATCTTGGATTTGGTAGGGGAAATGATGATCACGACTCAGTGACACAAAAATACAACAAAAACAGAGCAAAACATTGCATAAGACAGGGTTCCTGTACTTTCAATTTCTTGACTTTCCCAGAACCAAATAAAGAATTTCCATGACCTTCCTCTTGACTTCTTCCATGAAATAAAAACAAATTTGAAGTGAGAAGAAGTAACAAATTTTGATATTATTAGTGAGAAACAATTTTGATATTACAAAATAAAGACCGTTAAAGAGACTGGAAAAAAGTCACTTTGTACAACTTCCATCCTATTTCCAGGATTTCAGAAAATGTCCTTGAATTTAAATCTTCTTCCAGATCTTGAAAGATTTTTCCAAATTTTCACGACTTTCTTGCAGAAATCCAGTTAAGAGAGTAAATGACATTTAACCCTTTCAAGCTATGGAAGGGGGTTCATTTTGCCATACGGAGATATGAATTATACTACGTATACACAATACGCATGTACAGGTCCCATGAAATAATGAGTTTCTGTATGGATGCTGCCATATTTACGCTCGCTATACCCCAAGAGGATACATGTGTAAAGTATCTGCTCTTCAAGCCTATTTCATGTCCAAAATAAGATTATACACCATAGATTTATGACGAGGTACTCTAGGATGCAGATGAGTGCTGTGGTTCTGTGGGAAAGCCACATATTTACAGTAATGGTAAATTATGGTTTTGCAGTGAAACCATGCCTAGCTAAGGGGTCAAGAAGCTTACCTTTCCCTCAGAGTCTGCCATTACAGCTGATCTTCCTTGTGATGTAATTACACTACCCTCCTCATCCATGATGATCAACATTGGGATACCTAATGAAAAAGGCAATAATAGGCAAATCAAAAATAATTTAATTGAAATTTATTTCATACATGATTTCAAAAGTTTATAAAAAAAATATTGATATAAGGAAAAAAGATAAAATTTCTTCGAAGGGAAATAAGCAATAGAAAAGAAAAAGAAGATAACTACCTAGCTTTGTGACCCCAAAATAACACATAAAAATAAAGTTCAGGAAGGGATACATTCCAGGAACACATTAACCAAACAAAGCAAAGAAAAATAGAGGCACATTAATTAAGGTTTAAGACTCAAAGAAATTATGGGGCTGAGCCCCCTAAATATTTGCCCATAAAGTGGAGGCCACAGGGAAAACTGAAGGGGCTGCTGAACATTACTCTTGATAAAGTCCAATGCAAGTGCATATTAAAACATTTGGAAACTGCCATTTCCAGCAATCCATGGGTATGTAAAGCAAAACAGAAATCCCCTTGTTCATGTTACCCCCACCGATGGGGTGCTCTGCTTAGGTAGTCTTGTTAGCACTTCCCCACCTTTTCTATTCTTTCCATGCCTCAGTGTAGTGATTAAACACAAAACTACCAATTGTGGTGAAAATAACACCAGACAACATTTTGCCTTAGTTCTGCAATGGTCAGACAGTGGAAGAGTGAGATGACTTGCGACTCACAATCTAATATGTGGAATAGTAATTGAAGGCAATTGTGGAAGTCTGAAATTAGCCAGGAGTCTAACATTAGCAACATAAACTTAACGCTTACCAGAAACTTGAAATGTTGAAGATAATTGCTTGCATCTGCTATCTTGGAAAGGAAATGCCAACCATGGCATGGTGCCGAAGTATTCTTTGAAGGAATCCTCATTCCTATCACTCGATGCAAATATGATTTCAAAGTTTTTACCAGCTGCATTTATTTTGTTGTAGAACTCCACAAGTCTCGGGGTGAAAGCTTTGCAGGGTGGACACTAATAATACAAAAAGAAGAAAAAGTATGTTAAAGACAAGTCTCACAAAGTGGTCTCTGAATGAGAAAGCTGCCAACATTTATTACAGACTCTACATTATATCTCTTGTGTTGAGCAGATGAAGCATTACAGCTTACAATAGAGTGTATCTCTAACTCTCAGATGGAATGCTGTGACTAGTTTTTAGAGTAAACAATATGCTCGAGGTGCTTCATACTTTAATAGCTACATAGAAAAGGAATATTTAGCCCTTGATTGTCAGCCTTCTTATTCCCTTCTAACAACATTTAGAAGAAAACTGTTGTCAGGGAGTACAAAGTGTTGAACTTTCATCGCTAAAAAGAGCACTGGGCGTCTTATAGATTCCCAATGTTTCAACTTAAATGTTGTGGTAAAGTATTTTCTTCAGTAATTTTAACTCACCCAATGAGCTGAGAAATATACTCCAATGACCTTTCCTTTTAAAGCCTCTTCTGTAACTTCTCCTCCATTCTGGATCAACTTTCCCTTGACAACCTCTGTTAATTAAACATACAATGCAAAAATATTAGGAAAATCTGTAAGATTACTACAGATCAGCAATGTTATGTACAAGTTACATACGAATGAGTTTTACATCGTTAGAAAACTGGGTCCTAGTCTGTGCAAAAACTCTAGGGGGTAGTTCAACGCTGCCAGTGTGGAGCTTCAAAACACATGTAAAATGTACCATTTGGAAATCTCAGGGAAGGGGGGCAAAGGGGGATGCAAGTTGTCACCCTCTGCTCCCCTTCTGGCTACAACCCTGATAAAACCTACTGAATATCAAGCCTGACATAAGGAGCAAGGATATTCATGAACAAATGTGTATAACTCATGTCCCCATACTTTTCAAGAAGGTACTACAGAAAATAAAGAATTGCATAAAGCAAGCATTGTCTTTTTTTTTTTTTTTCCTGCCGGGGAGGGGGAATTATTTACTTACCCGGCATGGACATATAAAAAACATGATCAGAACTATGATAAGTATTCATTTTTCAGACTTCATAAACATGTTGTTGCTCCCTGCTCCCCTGCTGGCTATGGCCCTGGTAAAACCTACTGAATAGCAAGTCTGACATAAGGGGCAAAGGATATCATACATACAGTAACTGAGGGTTCTTCTTACACTTTTCAAGAAGGCCCTACTGAAAATGAAGAATTTTACAAAGCAAGCATTGGTCTTTTTTAATTTTTATATTTTTTAAAGGGGTTGAGGAGTATTTAACCGATGGACATCATAAGCAGGGTTGTTGATTTTTTTTTATTTTAAAAAAAATAATAACAAAAATCGGATTTTAATGATTTTAATCAGATTTTTTTTATTTTTTTAAATTTCTAAGAGTTATGATGTCACAAAATTTCCTGGATGCTAGTGTGTACTCTATAGCCTACAAAGATGAAGTTTTCAGTATGCAGGGCTATCATTTGCAAATCAAAACACTATCAGTACAGTACAATACAGTACAGTTCAGTACAGTACAGTTCAGTACAGTTCAGCACAGTACAGTACAGTACAGTACACTACAGAAGGCCGTTTTCAAACGTGAGTGACACAACATTTGGAGAGTGAAACATGCATATAACAACCTTCTACACAGAGGCTTTGAATGGAGTATCTGCAGCCTCTCATGTATGACCAAAATGAAACAGTAACAGTTAGGTTTCAGTCTATTTAACGTTCTCCCTGCTATGATCCCATTATTATGCGTGAGTGACACAACAAAGTTTGGACACAGGTTTCTGACTTAATGTTGTTGCTGAATCATTCCTGCCAAAGTAGTCATGCTGAACAGCAGGTGTAGGGCATGCCCATGAATAATTTTCTAATAGTGGTTTGGGTTCATTATCAAAATATTTCCTTTCATGAGAATTTGGTGGCACTAAATTGATCGTGAGTGATACGACAAACTAAACGTGAGTGACACGACACATCAAAATTTTACAGTAGTATTACTACAATTAAAATTTTTGTAAAGTTATTTCATCATGAAATAGCTTTAATAATGCTCAAATGTATCTCTTTTCCATTCTAAAAATTTTGAACGGGGGTCAATGGTTCATTTCTGGCTGTTGAACCTTTCATGCTTAACCCTACTTATGTGTCTTTCTCTACCATTAGCAGTGCAAATTCTTTACATCATTAAAGCAAGGTTATTGACTACAAGCAACAGGTATAGATTCAGGACCTAACATATATCAACCAAAGAAAATAATTTGGAGACAAATCTGTTCCAGAACAATTTTTCATCACAAGACATTTTATAATAGTGAAAATATGGTAAATAATGTCGTGTCACTCACGCACCATGATGGGATCACAAGATAGCCAATGAATATTATGAGAAGAGAGAAAAGTTTCAAACTAGGATTCACGGGTGTCTGTCCCATGGTATGACATGAATAACTGCAGGTTACTTGCCATGATATATCCACCGAGTGCAAAAAAATGTGCTATTGCACAAAATCTGGATGTTGTGTCACTCACATTTAAAGCGATGCCGTGAGTTTACAAAAAGGAAAAACATTAAATTATACTTTATCCTATGTTTCTTTTTACCCATGAAATTGCAGCGAGTGCATCAATGTATTGAAGAATACAAATCGAAACTGCAAACTGATAGCTATAATGTCTGGAACTAACCTAAACAGCTTAAATCGGTAAATTTTTGAAGGCCCTTTTTCAAAAACAGCCCTCATTATAGACCGCTAAATAACTAACCTGGTGTTGAATATGCAATAGTATCGCGGTGCCACATGGTTAAAAACATTCCATACCACAGACTTGATTATCCTCACTGTGCATCAGGCGCTCGATAACACTAACTTACTTGTGTACTCTCAAAATTGCTTTCCTTTACTACTGAAAATGTCACTGTCTTCCACTCTTTGGTACTCACTGCTAACACTCTTCTAGCCTTCGTGTAGCCACTAACCCCTGTTTCTCTTACTATGTCATTTACGTGAACTCATATTACACAGTCATTGTGAGAAAGTACGACGGTAGGCACGGTACAGTGTGTACATACAGGGAGTTGTGGTATAAACGAACACACACTAACGCCAGGCTTGTCTTGTTCACTTGTGTTCGTTGTGCCAACTTGATCAGCTGTTTACACCTTCGTTCTGATTGGTCTGTCAACAGATGGCCCATGAGAGTTTGAATAATGTTTGTGTGGAGCACATTTTCTAATTCCTCAAGTTTAGACGTTATTTCCGCGAGAATTTAAAGGCTGATGCTGGATTTTTCAGCATAGACCTTACTCTTTCTCATTTATTGTTCAAATGGTCGTCTCAGACAAGTGAATTAAATTTTAAACTAAAATTTTTAATATATTTTCCTTTTTGCAATCTCACGGCATCCCTTTAAGACGAATATTGCAGAAAAAGGTACGAATAAGCATTTTGATTGCCTAATCCAGTTACAATGTATTTTTACCTATTATCATCGATGTTATCAATTAATTTCCTCCAGTCTTAACTACACATCTTGACTACTAAGTCCCAATTAATCTGTATTTGAGCTGAATGACATGACAATTTTTTGTGAGTGGCACGACAACAGTTTGACACATCATTACCAATTAACCTGAATGTTTAAAAGGCTGATACTTCACACAATATCAAAAGGTATTAAACTGTTTTTGCACATGCATTGGCATCATTCAATTTTGAATAAGCTGTGAGGTATCAAACTTCTCTTGTTTGGATTGTGAGTGACACGACAACTGATATTGCAAAAGTTCAAGTCCAAAATTTATTCTAAAGAGGAATTCAAAACTTGTTCAATCTTGACCGAGAGTTAGGAGGTATAAAAAAGTTTATACATCAGCAGCAAACACTCCTCATTCCATCAATTTGGGATGGTTATAATTTGCAATTGAATTTACACAATAATTGCACATTTTAAGATCCAAAAATTGCCCGTGATGTTGATTTGCTATATCACAATATAGATGAGAACAAGGAGCCAAATACTGTTGGAAGAGTGGAGTCCAACTATCCCTTACTCCAAAAATACCAAAACTTTCTGTCTTCTTCTTACTTCACATTCACCCTCTCATGTCCACTTATGTTTGAAAATGGCCAGTACGGTACGGTGCGGTGCAGTGCGGTGCAGTGCAGTACAGCACAGTACAGGCTGTGTATGAACTATGGTAATTTGCATAGTCTGAATAGCTGTTAATCAATGATCTGAGCCAACTGAAAATTTCTTTAAACAGGTAAAAAAATTGTAGTTCAGGGTGAGAGAATTGGCCATCAAACCCAATCACAGATGTGCACAGCACCAAATTAAAAAGATGCAGGTAATAATTATATGCAAAATTGCATGAGATGTGAATCAATACAGATTTCAAGATTTCAAGTCAAAAGTAGAGTGTCCTGCTTAAAGGCTCTGTTCTCTCACCCCAAACAATACCAATTCTTCTAACCAAGCCCCTCCCACAATTGTCTGAAATTCATACTCATCCAGACACAATCTCAGTTTATTGCTTCAGGGTGAGTATAGAAAAATATATACTAAACAAAACACTCTCAGTATCGTTCATGCTGTATAATATAAGCTTTGGCACTCTGCATTGTTTGAATTAGCTGTCAATCAAAGAGCTGAGCCAATTGAGAATTTCAGTACCCGGGTTATAAAACTGTAGTTTGGGGTGAGAGAGGTGTTTGGGGTTTGGGGTTCAATGACACAAGCAACAGTATTCCACTGCTGCATGCCCAATCAGCTTAAAATCTTTCACAAGGGTGTTAATATCAAATCAGAACATCTAAATATTTACCATAACAGAATAGTGTTAACAACAATCATTCAAGCCGCAATATCAATTGGCTCAGAATTTTCATTTTAAAAGGGGCCTGTAAAGAGAGCGTAGAAAATGCTTATTACTCTGATAAAAATATGATCCATTTTATGACAACTAGTTACCAGAAAATGGTTTTGGCTTCCAAGGAAAGTTCTCCCCCTTGGGATCTTCTGTGACAGCTTCCCTTCCATTTGATGTGATAACTGCCCCGCTAGCACCATCAAGAAAGATTAGTGTTGGAATACCTTCAACTTTGAATTTGCGTGACAGGGAATTCTGTAAATGAGAAAAAAAAATAACCTTTGTCAGTGCTTGTAAGACCTCCATGATAAGAATCAGACAATTTCTTTCATGACATAAAAATTTAGGAAATGAGAGAAGTGAGATGTAATTTGTATGAGACTTCAACAAATTACTTTTTTGAAGACAATCAGGCTACACGTAGCTGGCGTTAAAGCAAGTCTACCTGTACGCTTAATCATTACCCCTACCCACAACCCCTAACTAAAAATCTTGAAATTTTCCAGGTGGGAATTAGAGTACTGAAAATATTGAATAGCCTAATATTTCATGGTAATATGTGATTGGAAGCCATCAGAATAACACCCAGCTATGACTCAAGTGTACAAACAGGTATATGAACAGCCTTTATGGGGGTTGTATGAAAATGTACACAGTCAAGGGGAAACACATGGCAAAACAACCCAAAACAGGATGTTCAGTGCTCCTCTCAACTGGCTTGCTTCCAAGGACCTGCAGATCTGCAGCCCTCCTAGCCCCTCATTTAGTGGGGTGCAATGCCCAAAATAGGACCAAAAGATATTATTTGCAAAATCACATCTTAAACACTTGAGGAAATACCTTTACATGAAGTAAAATGTAATCTGCACAGGTGGGAAATGGGGCCCTAGGAAATAAGCATTATCTTTGGTTAGTATGTGGATGATAGGAGCTGGATGAAAAGGGGGTTTTACATGGTACCGTATTTAGGTCAATAAGTCCACCTGTCCTGATCTGTAGGAAGGCTGTGGTTGGCCTGACTTGAACCTGTATTGGTTAAAAACTGGAGTCCACAAAACCATCATCTGAAGTGATCTGGATCTTGCAAAACCCTTGCTAACGTCATTAAACAAGGCAATTATTTTGCATACATTGAATTTTTATTTTAAGTAATGTTTTATTGCACACTGGAATATTATTTAACATCATCACCTTTTTTCCCTCATTAGTCATATATTCTGCATCTTTTCCAATGTCAGATAAATTGATGCAGTTAATTAGTTAGATGGAGATTTACACTCCCTCCAAACACCCCTATCCTCATATGCCAATAGCATACTGTAGATCTCAAGTTCCAAGTGGCTGGATGCAGGTCAAACTGATCTGTCCATTGGTGGATTGCCCGACTGGGGGAGGGCTTTAAGGGGAAGTTACTTCCAATATATACTGTATCCATGTGCGTCCTGCATGACAGTCAACAGCCATAAAAACACACATTCAAGATCAAAAACTTCAAGACAGTCCAGAGCAGGAACGTTCATTTGATGGGAAACTCTGAGACCAGCCCCACCTCTGACCTGCAAATTTGGAATTTGTTTTTGCTATCGTATGCAGTGTTGCAAGGTATTACACTATTTACACAGTGACAGGAATATACTGTGTTCGATACCAGCTGCGAAGGTTAGCTAATAGTGATGTTGCGACAGTAAATATAGGTCTGTACGTATCTAGGCCTACTAATATGTATAAAACTATTGTATAGCAGCCCTGCAGAATGAGCACTGAGTTGAATGTGCTATGAGATACGATTAACTGAATTTGTAGTTATCAGTAAAGCTGAATTATTGGTAATTTGCATGGATCCCAACTAAGAATAACATCTGAGATTTGAAATGCAGGATTTCCTGAGGGCTGGGCAGGTCAGCAGGTTTGGGTGTCCAAATGCGGGTCAAACCCACAATCCCCCACAAAGTGCAGGTCACGTGGGAGGTATGAAAAGGTCACAGTGAATTCTACCACACATACCAAGCTAAGTAAATTATGCTCTGAACTTTATTAAACAGATTTTGTACTATACACCAGCCAGAAGTTCTCACAATTACTTAGGGTACTGTCTAACTAAGTTTTCTAAGGAACTTCTATTTGTCAAATAGCAACTTCCTGATGTAACCACAATGTATTTGTTACACAGTCTTATTACCATGCAACTGCCTGCATAATCTAGGAAGTTTGTGTACTTCTCATTGTGTATGATGAAAAGCATCTTGTCAGTTACTATTACTTGTTTCTTTAGTGACTCTTCAGTCACAATTGGTTTTCTTTCAAGTAGCCAGGAATTGATTACAATTCAATGCACCCAAACAGTAAAAGAACACAATAGCTTCTTCAATACCTACCTTTGTACAGTATTACAACAGGATTACATACCATATCCTATTGCACATTTAAAGGGGCATGTAGGCCTATACATAGTCACCCAAACAATATTGAACCTATATAGTCAAAGCACATACAGCAAAGGAATGGAATAAAATGTGTGAGGTATAAATTGTTGGGTGTTACTTTAATGATGTAACAAATCAGTGATTAGAATAATACTAGGAGACACACAGACATCCTAGAACAATGAAAAAGTCAACCACTATTATTGTATGTTACAGAGATTTTCAGGGACTACTGTATATTCACAGATATAAACAAGAGCCCAAGGGCACTATGGTTCCTTGCATTAAAGATGATATTGTATTAAGGTAGTCCCAAGGTAAGGCATAATTTGCACCTTTAACCCCAATGACTTTTGGCCATCACCCAAAAACATAGGGGCACATTAAATTTCAAAATCATACAAGCACTTGCCGTTTGAGAGAAATGGAACACTAAACTTTTCAAATTATCACACTGCACACTGCCCACTTCCATGCAACAAATACATTCATCACCTTTCACTAAAATGTCATTTACTTGAGTTTGGGGTAGTATAGGAGGTTAGTTAATTGCCTTTTTGGTCAATCTCAACAATTCAAATCCAGACCTTAAAAAGAAGTCACAAAGGTCAAATACAGTCAAAGTAGATCAAAACTGATTTTAAATAAACACAGTCTCTTCTGCACCAAAGAAATTTAACAGTCATCTGGTCATTCCTGACCACCAAAATTTATGATGGATGACTAGAAATTATGTCATGGTTGCCCTTTAGACTACCCAATGTGTTTGCCTGAAAAGCAAAAATAAGGAAAAGCCCACAATTCTGCTACTAAAGGCAGCCCGATAGTGATTTATTACCACCAATTTCTTCTTCACAATTTGGCTAGAGGACCAAGAAACAAACATAGCTCTGTAGAATCTAATAAATGACTTTCAACTTGACCTTTTAACCTAAAGAGGGTGTTAGAAACAGCATTGTAGTCCCTAGGGTAAAAGCAGAGGTAAAGAAGAGAAACTGCTTTCATATTTTACTATTGAAATTGGAATCTTAGCTTGCACTGTGAATAACTTTATTCAATACTGTATGTGAGGAAAAGGTTGTTTTTAATAATAATTGCATTACTGTCCTGATTGTTAACTAAACTGCTTTTAGACTGAGAGGGGGTTATAATTCTTCTTTTCTTTTATACATTGCATTTGTCTAAAGGCATTTAACTTCAGCTGGACTTTTAAACCAATTGAACAAAGACCCAAAGAGTCTTCACGTGCACTTTACTTAGACGAACACAACTTTCCATTATTTCCACTATGCTACTTGGTTATTGAGTAATTGCACCGCATACCTGGCATTGCAATAGGCCTACATATGACCTACATGTACACACTAGCCCGTCATTTAAATGTCAGTAACTCAAATAACGAACATTGCAGGAGGTAGTGTAATAGCCTTTTTGGTTCGTCTGATCAAGACAAATCTTGACGTCACAAAAAAATTAACAAAAAAGTCACAAAGGTCAAAAGGTCAAATGAGGTCAAGTGAGGTCAAGGGGGGTCATCACGCGCATTTCACTTAGACGAACACAAATCTCCATTACACCATCCCTCTAAAATGTTTCAGTGGCAAGATATCAATAAAACATTACTTTTTGACCTTTTGACCCTTTCCAATTATTTTGGTTAATGTACCAACATTTTCACCTCCTACCAATCTAACTTATCCTAAAATGATGCCACTGCTTGAACAACGGATACTGAGTTACAGCTACTAACAGAAATTCAGTTTTTGGCCTCTGGTGATCACCAGTGACCTTTGACCTCCACCAAAAACGATAGGGCACATCTACTCCACAACATCTAAATACATACCAAGTTTGAAAAAAATTGATCACTCTGTTATTGAGTTATCGCACCACATACCTCGCATTCCAATCCGTCACATACACACACACATACACACACACACACACGCCAAGGTGACTGCATAGGTTCCTTTGTTACACAAGGAACCAAAAATGCAAGATACACTACAGTACACCCAGCTAGGACCTGAGTGCATTGCAGCAACAGTAGATGAAGAGATTGAAATGGATGACCATTTTCTAATTTGAATCAAAAAAAGTAATTGCTAGATTAATGAATAATGGTAAGTGTGACTAAGCCCAGCCCTTGAAAATAGCCTTGGCAACTAATGCCGTAGCAACTGACTTTGACTTCAGCAAAAATTTTGCCGAGGCCAAAGATTGCAGGACATTGTACGGGAATAAGTGGTACAAAAGTTGCACAATACATGGCTCGAAATAAGGCATACAGTAATTAAGCTTCGAGTAAATGAGAAAGAAAGAAGAGAAATTTCTACCATTAATCAAAATTTAATGTGCACATGCATTCAGTATTATTTCTTCACAAACAAACACAGTTGCAATTTTTCAAGTTTTTACAGAAAATCTTGTCTGAAAAAAAGTTCACAACCATCTGTATTTACTATTTACGGAACATACGCAACTCACCACCTACTGCCAAAAAGTGATCACACACATGAATGGGACATATGGTTGAGAGTTACCTAAAGATTTATGAACCAGCTGTTTTAATATGGTTGATGTGTAATTTAAGTGGGAAAAATTCCCAAAGCAGTTATATTGTTTTATCAATGGAATTCCAGAGCTCCTGAAACAAATTCTTTCATGTACAGCTAGTACTGTACAGTAGGTCTGTTAAAACTTTGTAAACAACTTCCATTGACTTCGCCCCTCATACTAGACAATTACTTCATGATTATAATGCTGATCGGGGTAAAGTAAGTGTATTTTTGCCGAAGTCGATCCTTTTCACTCCAGCAATTTCTTTGCTGTAGCCAATATCTAATTTGTCAGGGCTCAGTATGCCTCTAGCAAAACCCATGTTAAAGCAGAACACAGAGTTAGCAAAGTATCTGAAATTCACCAATTTTTTTTCCAAACCATATCCAGGAAAAACAAAATCCAAAGGTTTAACTTTTTATGTTAATATTGAAAGTGAGGCTTGATTAATTATGCAAACACAGAAGAATTTCTCGTGTGTGGTATGAATAATGGGTTGACCGTCAACTGCACAGGTCCCATCAAGTGTACATCTGCATTGACATTACATGTAAAAATCTTGAAACAGTAGAGCTCTTACAGGTGCGCATTTGATGGTACACTGTGAGTTACCTTCAATGCAATCATTAAGATATTGATACAAACTCAACATACCCGCATATTGTCAGGATGTTTTACTGTACACATCATGTCCTTTTAGCCAGAATTCGCTTAACAGCAACATGATTGTATATGTGAATAGCATGATAGGTTACGTGAATATACTGTATAACACTGTATGTTACAAACCCTCACTTAAACTGTACAAACGTGCACAAAATACATTCAGAACATGTGCAGCCCACATGTCTTTCTTAAATTGAAACACACATGCCGCATTTTCAAACCCTCTCAACTAACCTCTGCTCCTGAAATTATGAAGTCCATCAAATGTGGCTCTTTGGACACAATAATAGGTTTTGAAATATTTCCTCACTTTTTTATTATCATTTCATGAATAAGTCATTTTTATAGATCCCTGCACCACCAGAGACAATTTTCCTTCTGAACAAAAAGCATTGGGAGCATTACACGGCATCCAAAATTAGTTTGGTTTATAGGTCCACCATAATGCTACTGTTATTACTGTGTGAGTCAATCTCTGTCTTTATTGCTGACATCCCCTGGCAGAGAATTTATGACCCCATTTAGTCCTGAGATGTGGCTGAACTTGGATAAATTATCCTCAAATAAATGACAGGGAGGCGCATGTGCAAAACCCAGTTGGACACTATGATTTCAAGTCAATAGTGTACAGTAGCATGGCTGTAGCATGATAATTGTATGTGTACAGTATCTTCCATCACCTGTGCAGTGCTGTACACTGCTGTAGAGGACAGTATATCTACAGTACTATAATTACATACACTGATAATTATATGTATAAAATAGTAACTCTATCAGTGGTGCATGTGGGGGGGGGGAGAGTGCTGCATCTCCTCCTTCCGACACATGTTTGTCTCAATGTTTCCACATAAACAATCCAACATGATGATCAGAATTTTGTAAGTGACAGTTTAAATGTGGGCTAGGTTTAATTACTTCATAAAGGAATAATTATAGTCACATAATAATAATAATACACTGAAATTACACAGCCCCAAATCAGGAACAAAAGTGTAGCTGCTCTAGGCACTTGACTAAAAATAAAATCAAATAAAAAATTCATTTCAATCAAAGAAGCAAGCAAAAAAATGAGTCTTGAGGTTACGCTTAAATGTAGAAAAATTGGTACATAACCGAATATGGTTGGGCAACTGGTTCCACAAGTAGGAGGCAGCATATGCAAAGCATCTGTAACCATGTATGATTTCAAATGTAGATTAGCAAGAGCAAGGAAAGCCTTCACAGAGGAACGAAGAACAAGAGCAGGAGTATATTAAGGAGACAGAAGTTGAGAGATGTAAACAGGCTGTCTTAAATGCTGAGCACGAAAAGTAAGCAGCAGTATTTTAATTTCGATTCTCTCACTTATAGGGCCCCAGTGAAGTTCCTTTAAAAGTGGAGCTGTGTGACACCGTCTCCTTTTCCTTTTAACAATACCTGCTGTGGAGTTTTGAATTTTTTGAAGTTTCTTGAAATGGAAACATCCAGCAGACCATAACACAAAGAATTGTGAAAGTCAATCCTGGAAGTAACAAATGCATGAACTAAAATTTCACAAGTTTTATCATCAAGGTACTTCCACAGAAGACTAATGTTTCTCAACTGCCAATTGGCCCATCAACAGAAAGCACTAACATGTTTTTCCATATTTAGGTTTTGATCAAAATACGCACCCAAGTTTTTCACAGTTTTTGAAGCAAAGATAAGGTCATCACCCACTGCAAGAGGAGGAAAATCAGGGTTTTCAACCAAAAATTTTGAACGAAAGACAATGCACTCAGTCTTATCACAATTAAGTTTCAACTGGTGAATTGTGACCCACTTGTTCACATCCTGTAGACAAGCTTCTATTGCCTGAAAGGCAGCTGAGGGTGTCCCCCTCCCCTTTTCGAAAATGTTTTAATTTTAGAAGTGTCTTCACGCAAAATGGTGACACTTTTTTGGCAAATCAGTCAACACAATGTCGTTACAGGTAGGTCACCGCCAAAAGAGTTCTACAGTACTGAATTTTTTGCAGTAACCTAGAAAAATATTGTATTGAGAGATTTGTCAAAATAATATTATGCAGATACTCACAAATGCGGACAGATTAAAACCTCTCCTAATCACAATATTTAATAGTTATTTTTGAGGTAAATTTTGGTGCAGTACCGGCACAGTTTTCAAAAGTCAACTCGGTGTGTCACCGGTGGTCATACCCTGCTGCAGGTGATTTCCAATATCTTTGTATGTATACATCTTGCATGGCATTCTAGCCATGAAAACATACAGGCCTAGCCAAGAACGTCAAGAACGTCAAGAACTGTCAGTTAAGAACGTTCGGGGAAACTCTGAGACAAGCCCTGCCTATAACCTGCGAAGTGGTTATTTATTTTCGCCATTGAACGTTGCGATGAACGACTTTATTGCACTATTTAGGCAAGGACAGGAATATATTCCATACCTGCTGCGAAGGTTAGCCGATAACAACGTTGCGACAGCAAGCATAGTTCCATAAGTACCTAGGCCTACAGTATGCATTGTATAGCAGCACGAGCACTTGAATGTGCTGTGAGATACAATTTACTGAATTTGTAGTTATCAGTAAGCTCAATTATTTGCAAATTTCTGTGGCTCCTACTAAGAATACTTCGGAGATTTGAAATGCAGGTTTTTCAGAGGGCTGGGCGAGTCAGGGGTTTGGGTGTCCAAATGCGGGTCAAACCAGTGAAATGCAGGTCACTTGGGTGGTATGGGAAAGAACATTACCAATTTTTACTTGGTGCTGCCTGCCTGTGAGATAAGATTTAAACCAATCGTGAACAGTACCACCTATACTGTACTAAGACTGCAGTGTGACTGTAGACATGTTTCAGTACATAATTTAAGAGAATAAACATCATGGCTGCTAGAAAAAGTTTACATCTTGTACATGACATTTTAACTTTAATATTGAGTGGCACAATAAGGGCAGCTACTTGTATTTATATTAGAAGTAAATGCACAACACCTCACCAGTACAGGGAATAATTTATCCAGTATCGCATCGCAATTTGCTACACAAACAGGCCAAGTTGCTACACAAATGAAAAATTGTGTAGCAATTTTTTGAGTGCATAACCCTTGCATTTTCACAAACAATGTGTGAAAAACTTCAAAATCTTCCAAACTGCTATGCAAAATTTGAATGCTAAATTATTCCCTGCCAGTTAACTGTGCAAGTACTGTATGCATAGGATGTCCCTAGTATTTTTCATAAATTAATCTCAAATATTATATATAGGCCTACCCAATAGAAACAGGGGAAGACATTTTTCAATATTGTACAATGATATGCTGGATTATAGGCATTCACAGTAAATTATACACTATTTAGGTTTTTGTATGACACAAACTGTATCGGCCTCTAACAACAAAATGTGCAGGCACCATTTTCCTGTAACTTGACACACATACTGTACTGTTGGGTATTGAGTGGTACGGGATCGAGTTCCAGGCGGAAAAAAGATAGGAGAGTTCAGTTGATTTTAAAATATTTATTTGATGATTTTAGTTCCACATAAAGATGATTAAGTTGAATTAATTATTCTGCCAGCCTAATACGATTCCTAAGATATGTGTATCCCTCTGCGTCTACGGCACTAGTGTCCAGCTCGCAGGCTCGGTCTTGTGAATCATGCGAGCTCTGAACACATGCAGTCCCCTGATTGGTCAAAAGTTATGACGCACCCATATGAATAATTATTATGATATAAATGACCAATGAGGAGGCTGCAAAGGGGGAAATTGGCCACACCTCGAAAATATGGGTTACAGCGTGCACGTGGATCTACGGCAATGTGATATGTCACGTCCACTGGTAACACGTGACGGGAAACAGGAAGGGCCCTGGGAATCTAGAACAAAGGGAAGGGAGCGTTACTCGTAAACAACAAGATGGCGTCTGGCTAAGGTCATGGAGAGTGCACCATACAACATGACAGTACAGAATATAATCATACTGTACATGAAGCCTTAAAACTTAATGTTCATGGTCACAATGATGTATATCACCACAAAAAGCTGTCTGGGAGCTATATCTCTTAATACTGTACATACAAAGAGTTTTGGAAAAAATTCCGTCTCACTAATGTCTATAAGGAGAACAACCTCTGGATCATGATTTATGGAAGGTTAACCCCAAAGTGCATTTTCTGATTGCAGATCATTCTCTATGATCTGTGGCTGGGTGACTAGAGGTTATGGACATAAAGTATACTGTACTGCAGTAATGATGTAAACTAGTCAGGACATACAGTAAAATGGAAGCTGTACTATACTTGGCAAGGCTTGTCCAGGATCAGCTTACACCCAAGGACTGTTGCATTCATACTACAGCTTTCTGCATCTATAGTACTGTACTGGCATTGGAAAATATTCAAGGCTGAAAAGGGGTGACTAAATAATTCAGTACATTATTGCATAAAATACTGCAGATACTACCGTACACCTCTACATGGTCTCCCAGGTACATATTTTATCCACTATAAAAATGAGATTCGTTATGACTTTAATGCTTTAAGAACATGGGTCACCCAACCAGAGTGCTTTCACAAAACATCAAAATCAGTAAGCCATGCCCACTGCCAGTTTTTCAATGTAAACAGTCACATGTAGGCTGCCAGCTGCTTCTCAGCTAACTACACCAGCTATAGCATACTGGACTACTTTTTGTCCCTCAAAAGGGGCAAAGCTTGTGACATCAGTGAAAGCATTCTACCATGGGCATCCGCAGGCATGGGCAAGTGCCCCCCCCCCCCCCGGAAAATAAAAAATTTGAAAAAAGGTATAAAAGTCAAAGAAAAAAAACGAACAAGACATACATGTTTTCCAAGTTTCTATGCAAAAAATAGGCTTTAGAAATGCCATTTTTCCAGCGATCTGGGAGGCATTTCGGGCCGGAATTTTCGCACGCTTTGTGTGAATCCATGGTGACTCTGAGGTTTTGTGCCCCCCCTAGAAATTTTGCCCCACCCCTTTCCCCCCTGATTTTTTTTCTGCGGACACCCATGCATTCTACAGTATATAGAGGTTATGCACATGACATCAGCGTGTTTCACTGGATGGAAATGACCAAAGGCAGTGGTTGTCATACCTCCCAAGTGACCGGCATTTCGTGGGTTGGACCCGCATTTGGACACCCAAACCCGCTGACCCGCCAAGCCCTCTGAAAAACCCGCATTTCAAATTCCCGAAGTATTCCTAGTTAGAGAGCCACACAAATTAGCAAATAATTCATCTTACCAATAACAACAAATTCAGTAAATTGTATCTCACACTCACAGCACATTGAACTGCTTGCAGTGCTCTACAATGCATAGGCCTAGGTACGTATGGAACTATGTTTGCTCTCGCAACATTGTTATCGGCTAACCTTCGCAGCAGGTATCTGTATGGAATATATTCCTGTCACTGCGAAAATAGTGTAATAACTTCGTACAACGTCGCATTCAATAGGGAAAATAATTGCCCACTTTGCGGGTCACAGGCAGGACTTGTCCCAGAGTTGCCCAGAAGTTCTGGACTGCCTTGACACTTCTTGACGTTCTTGGCTTATATTTTCATGGCTAGAATGCCATGCGAGATGTACGGAAAAATTGGAAATCACCGGCAGTACGGTACGACAGCCGGTGACATACAGAGTTGACGTTTGCAAACTGTGTCGGTACCGCACTAAAATTTAGGCCTTCCTCAAAAATAACGATTGAATGTAATTGTGACTAGGAAATTGGGCATTTTTGAGTATCTGCTAGGGATGCACCGGAACCAAAATTTTGGATCCGGCCGGAACCGGATTTTGCCGGAACCAACTTGAAATCCGGCCGGATTTTTTCCGGCCGGAACCGGATTTTTGCAATGCAGATGAATAATGTGAAATCCAGAAAAGCAGAGAAACTCTGGGATAGGAGTTTACTGCTTTGTGATGTAATGTTTGTGAAGGACTAATGGGAAATGTCTATAAATTTGTCTTCAAGTGTTGTACAAGTGTATTTAACTAAATTTTTTAACCAAAAAATACAATATAATAAAAAAAAGGCATGAGCAACTGTTCCTGCAGAAGTACAGCAAAACTGTTGCAAAGCAAGGCAAGTAAGAGCTCTTTGTATTTTCCCTCCTTAAAAGAAATTTGTAGAATTTGTTCTTTTTGAACTAGAGTACATCACCACTTGTTCAAAAAAAATGTACAAATTATGTAGACCAGTAATACTTGGCAAAGAAAGTCCTTGGATAGTGATTACTGAATGGAAAGCTCATATGTACTGTAAAAGACTCTAGGGTTAGGGATTTTAACTATGCACAGCACCATAGTTTTATACACCATTTCTAGTATTTAAGCATGCCATGATATCAACAAACTGAAACACATTTATCATTAATAAGTTTTTTGGCAGAGATACTGTGTATCACACATTCTGACATTTCGTATTACATGTTTGATAACATATTTAGTGGTCTACCGATTATGCTATAATCGGTAATACTCAATGACCGATTAATTAAATAAACAATCAGCCCGATGCCGATTACCTATTATTAGAAAGAGGGAAATCACATGTTTGTCTCTATAGTACACGCCCCTTGCTTTGTGCACATCGTGTATATCACAACCAGTTTAGGATAGAAAATATTGGGAATTATTCCGTTCGTTTCACGAACGGGATATCATTTCTGTAGGGGTAATATTTTCAATTCAAAAGTGAAGATACAAATCAACTGTTAATACAATAGAAGTGTTTGTAGTCGATGTCATATGCCCTTTGATAATTTAGTTCTAAGGCCAACATCATGCTCTGTCTAGTTTTGATCCTCCAATCATGTCGGGACATTTCCATTCTTTTACTGTACTGGGTTGTAGTTGCTTAAATGTACTGTAGCTACTCTCGAGCTCCCGTCTTAAACAACCCCATGTAGAGCAATCATAATAATCTTAGCAGTTCTGGGCAGCAAAAAAATTGCACCTGATTAATGTATCTTATGGTTCCTTTCAGATATAAATATCCATGTTTATTTTTAGCAGTTCTCTTCCAAAACTTATGTCTTGTTTAAAAAGAATCTGCAACTGAAATGCAAGAAAATCAGATCCCCACATAATCCACAATGGCAGATATTTGTGGTGCCGTTTCTATGTGAATTAAGCGTGGAACTCGCCCGGCTTCGCTAGCTGGCTATATAAGCCAGTCTGTTCTATGCGTATTGTGCAGAACAGTTTGTACAGCAACTTATGCAGCACTTTCTGAGAGACAGCAAGGAATACACCTTGAATGCAATTCTAAATCTAATTTCAGGTAAAACAAACAGGTTATAGCGGAAAATATCAAACAATCATTCCCATGGCAGGGGTTAAATTTATACGTTTGTGATTATCAATGCATCTCGTTTTGGCGGGAAGTTAATGGATTGAGTAGGCCTATTTACGGGGATTTTAACGAAACTAAGAGCCCTTTTTCAAGTATATTTAGCCCCTTTTTTCCAGTTTGCGAATAGTCCGTGCCAATGATCGGTTGAATGGCAGAAATTTACCAATGCCGATTATTTACCGATGACGGCATAATCGGCTAGATGTCGATTACTTAACAGATGATCGGTCGAACACTAATCATATTGTGTATACTTAAGTGTGTGTGATGAATTATTAGGACAGAAAACATTAATATTGACCCCATAGGCAACTTTAATTTGTAATGAGTAATGTCTTCTGAAATTCAAGATGAAACACATTTCCTGCTTGTACTACACAACTTTAATGGGCAAGTAATGTTAAAAAGTAAAGAAAAGTAAAGTGAAGTGTTCAAATGTGTATTTTATAGAAAACCCAATGCAATTAAACCGAAACACTGCCTTGAATGATGTGACTCAGGTACAACTGTAATATGGATTATCCATTTTGTACAGTACTACTGTGCGCTGCAGTAGACTTATTTAAATTGCATGAAAGGTCTTTTCATCCATTCAGTTTATTTCACACAGTTGGAGGAATTTGAAGTCATATTTGTTACATGTACATGTAAATCAGTTACTTTTATGACTTTGTTGCTTGTTTGGTTCAGTCATTTTTAAGGGTTAAATAAAGGTGTTCAAATGTATATACTGTAACATGCACTGATAAGCTATAATTTATGAGCTTTAAATTAATTCTGAGACAGTTACAGTACTGCACAGTTTTCATGTTTGTTTTAACTCATGTACATAATGCTACCCAAGTTTACAGAAAAATCCGGTTCCGGCCGGATTTAAAAAAAATCCGGCCGGAACCGGAACCGGATATTTTTTCACTATCCGGCCGCATAATCCAGCCGGACCGGATATCCGGTGCATCCCTAGTATCTGCATAATATTATTTTGGCAAATCTCTCAAAACAATATTTTTCTAGGTTACCGCAAAAAATTCAGTACTGTACTAACTAAACTTTTTTGGCGGTAACCTAGCAACATTGTGTTTACTGATTTGCCAAAAAAGTGCCACCATTTTGCGTGTAGACACTTCTAAAATTCAAACACCCCCACCCCTTGTACCCCTCCCCCAGGCTGGCAATCCATGAATGGACAGATCAGATGGACCCGCATCTAGCCTCTCGAAACTTGGGAGCTATGGGTTGTGTTACCGAAACGCACGCACATCAGCACTTTAGTACAGAAACAGTTTTTGTAAAATGGATGCTTGGATGGAAAAATAGAGAGATGGGCAACGTAGCGATAAAGGTCCATAAGCAGGCCATTGTTAAAACAAGGTTTGGTTCTATGGATCATGGAATTTCACAGTCAAGCCAGCCACTGCCTTTTTCCAGTTGTGTCTCACTGGCTTGCTTTCCCTCCTCCAATGCTAATTACGCTGGGTACCAAGCACAAAAGCATGAGACTGGGAGTTGAATCCTTGAGTGTATTCGAACCCCATCTCTACTGTATACGTATTTTGCACACTGTTGGATCAAAATCAATTCTAGCCCATAGGTCTATACTTCACTGTGAAACAAAAACCCAAAAGATATAGCAGGGTGTGTGTCACTACAGTATAACAAACAAATTCCATACTTTTGTAGTAACAATTTAAAATGGATATCTGCTATTTAACATAATATATGCTTTCTTTGGTAATGTGCAGGGTTATCAACTGGCAAAATTGTGTTATGAACTGCATGCCTTTGTAAAGATTTACCAAAATTTGGTTTCATGATGAATAAACTTAAATAAAATCTGAGCAAAATCCAAGTCCCTGCAAAATCAAAGCTAAAATCTCTTGTCTTGTTTGGAAGAGGTTTCAAGAGGTTGATGGTATTCTTCAAATTTTTTCTCTTTTTCTTTAACTGCAGTATTTTATCATTTAAACTTCTCATACTTTGTATGCCAGATGAGCGGGAGAATTCTGGTTTCTTTGCTGCTTCAAAGCACTTTGTTCCACGTTCTCAAAAAATTTCAAGTGTGTTTGCAGGATGTGTTTTTTTGTCAACCCCTCCCCCTCCACAAAAAAGCAATATTGCAATAATTTGTAAACAATTCCTGAAAATAATCAAGGAAGTACAAAGAAAAAGGGCATTTGGTAAGCGAGAAATAACCTATATCTCCAGTAATACCAATGGACTTCCTACTGCACATCTCTTGGGAAATAAAGGAAACCTTATCTCAGTATTAAGAGAACAATACAGGAAATGCACTCTGGCTACAAGAATTTTTCAGAATTGTCTGGCTGCCTACTGCATGCTACAAGTGGGAAATGGAGGGCTCTTTTGTAAAGGTTCAAAGAAGGACATCAGTAACCAAACAATGAAGGTGTAGTGTTCTACTGTAGCTGTGTAGGTTCTTCATTTGTACCTGGTCCAGATTCAGACATTTTGAAAAAGGCAGGAGGAAAGCCCCCTTGCCCCTTCTCCTAGATAATTATAATGCTAATTTTCATTTATTTTGGATTGTTGACGTGATGAACAAGGAGAACCGAGGCCTGTAAAGCCCCCCCCCCCCCCCCCCCCAACAAATCAATGCCCCACTCGGTAGTTTGAGACAAGTACATAAAAGTTCCTTGGGCTAGTACACCAGGCAAGTACAACAGCAAAGCCTCCTCCAAAACGGAGTTCAATATTTAAGATGGACAAGAAGATATTAACGCAGACTACAGAACAGCTTGCTCAAAGGACAAATAATGAAAAATAATTTGTCATCGCAAGCTGTACACATAACTTCACATGGGTTTGAGACTTTTCACTTTACAATAATTTAATCTCCTTCAATGCATACACACAAACAGTCATGTATTACAATAGCAGGCACAGACACAGTCAATAACCTGCACTGATAGCATGTGAAGTCAGGAAATACAGCGTTAAAACTCCTGATCAAATACTGCACTCACACATGTTACTCCTGTTCTTCCATGTTTGTTGCACTTAGTCAATTGTATCCTGAGGTGCTATCCCTTCCCGCATTATACAGTATGTTGCTTGTGAATATCGTCTCTTCTTTGAAAAAGATATAATTCAACATTTTATGACATGTCTGTAGTTGCCGACAAAGACAAAACAGAGAAGCTGATTTACTACTGTACAACTCTTGTGTTAAGTTCACCATATCACAGTTCAAGTTGCCCATACCATTATCACTAGTAATTTGTTACAGCCTGCTGCTGGTTTAACATTACTGCACTGTGTCAGATGTAATTTTGTAAACAATCAATGCTTCTACAATACACTACATGGATGTTCATTAATTTATGGTCATAATTACTCAAGTAGCACTGGTTTTGTTTTGGCTTCAGTATTTTCAAACAGGAATGTTGCCACATTGAACAGTTACAAAACCGGGGAGAATAGAATATAAAACAAGTATGCTGGGAGAGACTGAGAATCTCCCAGTAACACAAAGGGCAAGTTTAAAGGTCTAATTAGCACAATATTACTTGCATACATTTGTTCAATTACTGCAAAAAATCACACACAATGATTTTAGGTGAGTGATGGTGTGGGATTGACATGGCTTGCCTCAAAATTCAAGGCTTGATGCAGTGATGTGACCAATAATCAAACACTAGCATGTTTATCCCTTCCTGAAGTCTACTTCTACTGTGCATCATCTTGCAACCTTGGCCAGGAGTTACCACCATGGGTAGAAAATGTTGGGAAGCTGGGAGGTTCTTCCCAAGAAGTATCTGCATCTGGGTAAAGTTTTGGAATTTGAAGGAAAATTTGTCTTTTCCATACATGAAAATAAGGGGAAATAAAGGAAAAATTGTACTCCCTTCCTGAAAATAGTTTTTACACTCTGGGAAACATTTTGTTCAACCCTGGTCACGATGTTGTAGTACTACACATGCAGTGCCATGGTTCATACAATACACTGAATTCATAAGCATTTATTTTCCCTCTCGTGAGCTGGGAAAATGTCTATGGTATTTTCCCCCCTGTCATTTGCGGCAACTTGAACCTGACCCTCCCACTTAAAAAAGTTCTAATTCTCCTAACCTTCTTACTTCAGCCCCTCCCACAACTGTCAAAAAATTCATCCTCATCCAAACACTATCTCACTTTCTTGATTCAAGGTGAGTATATCTTACAAGACACCAATGTGTAATACAAAACACTAGTACAGTACATGCTGAGTAACATCAGCTTCAGCACTCTTGAGAGAGTGCTGAGGCTTGTTTCTTTGTTTTGTTTTTTTTTTAACTAGCTGTCAACCAAAGAACTGGGCCAATTGAGAATTTCTGTGGACTACTGGACTACAACTATTATTTGGGGTGAGAGAATTAGCCCTTTATGGGATGGATGTCACATTTGGAGTTGATGAGGTAATAAATCTGATTTAAAAGCATATTTTCATCATCCCCAACAGTTCCAATTCTCCCAACCTACTTACTTCTAGCCCCTCCTACATTTATCTAAAACTCATCTTTATCCAGACACAATCCTTGTTTATTGCTTCATGGCTTGTCCCAGTGGCCATACAAGTCCATAATGTGTAATCAAGACACTCTCAGTGCCCATGCTGTGTAATTTAGCTATGATGCATTGTTTGAATGTGATGCCAATCAAAGAGCTGTACCAATTGAGAGTTTTGATATATGTATACTGAAACTGTAGTTTAGGGTGACGAATGACTGCCTTTAACTAAAATACTGTGAACATTTTAAACGGAAGTGCAAATTTATTGTTACTGCCTAAATTGCACACAGTGCAACAGTACATGTAGTGAGAAAAGGAGGATTATAAGATAAGCTGACCATGGAGAATAAAGCATTCCTATTTAAACTAACAATAGCTTTGTCCAGGAAGTCACCAAGTTGCAATTAACTCCCAGCTTTGACTTTATTGACAGCTACTACTGCTGTACAAAGCCTAAAATATTTGTATTAGGACTCTCATTTATTGTGGTAACTAAGTCTTCTAAATTCCCCTCCAAGTCTTTGAAGCCTTCAAGTAAATGCAGTTTGTTCAAGATGCCATACTGTACATAATGTTTTTATTAGGGCCTACAGCCCACACTGTGTGTACTATTTGATTTTATTAATTTGAGTCATTGACAATGTTTGAAAGAATGAGACATATGTTGCCCGAGCTAGTATTAAAGGGCAAGAGCAGCCAGTCCAACTTGAAGTAGTGTGGTAGACTGTCCTGTTTTATGATTGGCTTCTGAGTGGCATGTGACATTTTTGCTCTTCTAATGTGAAATTTACAAGGAGTAACTGCTTAATGCTTAATGTTTTACATTGAATATGCAATGTTGAAGACTTCCCTTTGACCTAAAGTCTAGATGTGAGTTTGTGCTGAAAGACAAAGTGTGTACTTCTGTTAATAAAAATAATTGATGTACCGTAGGCTACTGTTTAAAGGGGAGCAATAGTGGCCATTTGACTCCCCACATATGTGTAGTACATATATAAACATTAGATATTAACACTACTGTGTTGTTTTTCCACAAAAAACTCATACCGAAAAAAAAGTTTCAAATCTCCCACTCTTCAAGACATGAGTATCGCCATACTCAAAGAAACACGACCATGGATCAGCTGATTGATGACGTAAAACCTGCACCTGATCAGATTTCACAAAAGTGGTTACCAACTTACATACACTAACAGCTGAATTTATAATTACCATTTACGAAGCTTAAAAAACTTCATAGTTGCTTTTGCTTTACTGATAAAAATTTTTGATAACCCAATAATTTTTTGTTCTTCTTTTTGTTTCATCCTCAAATAAAAAATACTCCTTATTTCTGACTGCTTTTGTACAAACCAAGATAAGTTACTTCCTGTAGACCCTGAAACTACAAGCTGTAACAACAACAAGCTGTGACTAGCAAGACCATATTTTAGCATGCTTTTCGGTGTGCAACAGTTAGGTTCATTTTCACTCATTTTCGCAAAGATTCGATTTAGTCGAACCTTTTGTAATTCTCGTAAGTAATATTGGATATTCGTGGACACTTAAGCGTTAAAAGAAGGCAATCGCGAAGAGAAATCAGCTAAGACACCATACACATCGACCGGTGTTATTGTTATACGGCATAGGCTACGTATTGCTATACTAAGCCTATACATAACGTACTGACCCTTGGTCTAACGTTAGCTTGTATAGACTGTACGGCTGGTTCGCTGCGGGTGCTGGTCACATCGCTCGCAGGTGCACGAGTTTTCCTTGGTCGAACTGACTCAAAATCATATGCACTTGGCCCGGAAGAGACATCCATATTCTTTTAAGGAGTTAATCTTTTGATTTCTGAACCTTTATCTCAAACTCAACCGTTGAAACGTTTGTAAAATGAATTAAACGATGGGCAGTTGCGCTAGTCTTCAGTAGTGTTACGAGCGTTTGTGCAGTATAGTATATATGATATTCCGCAATAGCGTATACATTGGGTGCAGGTTTTACGTCACTGTTCTGTTGCACTTTGGGTAATTTCGGAGAAATATGGTGCTTTGCACTGCTTTGCCCAACTGCCTTCCAGACTTGCCTCGGAAAAACTCATACTACGTTTGACTTGGGATGAAATTGGTCTTCAATGATGCTACATTGCTTGGAATAATTATATTGAATTTCTGTGCTGTCTAGAAGGCTGTACAATTGCTTCCCTTTAACACAGAATAAGATGCAGTTTCAAAGATGCTGCCATGCATAAGCAGGGATTCCGCCAGAAACACAAAAAAGGGGGGAGGGGGGATTTATTACTGCTAAACCCCAAGTCCAAACTGATGCTGCCCTACCTAGGCTAAAGTTATGAGTGGGTTCAGGGGGACAAAAGCCTGCTTCAAGGCCCCTGTAAGGTGCAATTTGAGGGTTTTAAAGGCCATTTATTTGTGTAAGTTCAAACATTGCTGCAAAAGTGTTGTCTTTTCAAGTAAGAAACCAAGATGTTGACAATTTTCTAATTTTTATGGAAATGAAAAAGGGGGATTTTACCCACCTTCTTCTGGAAAGGGGGGACAAATCCCCCCTTTCCCCCCCCCCCCCTCTGACGGAAAAGGACAATTTAACTGGAAACCTTTTGCAGTTTGGTATCTACAATGAAATTTTGATTATTGAAGAAAATTTGTTTATATGAAAACATTGCACTCAATCAGTGTGAGAAATTTAAAACAATAACTTTGTGATAAACTGACATCAACATTAGTTACATTTCCAGACAAGCCTCCCCTGAAAAGTTCCATACATATCAAATGTGATTATCACCCCTCATGCAACTTGCCTGACAAGAAATTTTAAAATTTCCCAGAGAAAAGTTGTCTGGCAGGATAATAGTGAGGGGAAGGGTAATTTTTTAGAGGAGACTGGAGAAGAATGAATGATTTTCATTCAAGTTCCAAGTTTTATACAAATTTAATACAAAGCATGTTAAATACAACTGCTGTACCACATTTTGCAAAGCCACTTGTTTTTCAACAGCACAAAGGGTACCCACGTGGATAACCATGCAATAACAGTCAGTTTGGGTGGAAGCTAGAACAAACTATGGGCAAAGGATAAAATGGGGGGGGGCAAAACTTTTTGGGTGCAGTGCAAAATCAAGCCCAAAGCGGCTTTTCCTGGGGGTCAGGGTCCAGAAGGCTATTTTAAGTAAATTACTTTGCATACACCTGTATATTATTTTTTCAGTTAAACCAAATTGCAGACCTTACAGGAGGTAGTGGGGGAAAGGACGAAATCTAGGGAAAGGAAAATGCCCTCTCTAACTTGAATTACAGTAGTATACAGTTGACTATTATAGCTCATGAAAATTGCACACTATTTTTCCTCAGTTGTGAAATTTTCTAGGAATAACTGTTTGGTTTACCATGCAATAGGCTACTGTATTTCAATCCTAAGAGATTCTGTGAAGATGAAAAAGAAGAAACCTGTGAAATGAAGCCATTGCTTGAGAACAAGCTTGGATTTCTACATTGCTTCAACCATTTAAAACACTGAAACCCAATAACAGTTTTCATGTCTCCTTGGAGTTGTCATTAATACAAGTTGTCAGTTTTGCATACTGTGCCATGAAAACTCAAGACCAATTTCGGCATTCCAGAATATTCCAATACTTAGAATTCTTGTTGGACAGTACTTTCATTTTACAATAGACAAAATAACCCCATTCATATCACAAACAGACTTAAAAATTGTTTAATGCACTTGCTTTGCCAATACTGCTTAAAATAAAGGTCATTCTACCAAGAGTACAGTACTGTCAGAATATATAATTGGGTTAAAATGACATCATAAAGTAATCATTCTGTACTAGAGTGAAGGAGTTGAAGTTTTTTTCTGTTTTAACGAGTTTCTACAATACTGTAGAAACATTCTTTTTGCATCTTTTGAACCCAATCGAAAAATGCAGCATGTACTGTACCTTTCCATTAATCCAACTGGAAAATGTTTCAATGTAATTTCAGAGTATGTAACTGGCAGAAAAATATAAAGTCTTTTAATATTCAATAGGCTATGTGGAATTTCATTTCAAAAAGAAATCTGAAAGCATACAGCATATAACTATGGCATGTCAGGTGTCATGGATGAAAGATTAAAGGGGAAATCAAATGCATTCATGCCAATTTGGATTAGGGTCTAAAAGAAGAATACCGTACTACTGTAGCTGGCCCTGTTTCAGGATTGCATGGCATTTTTCTTATTAAATAATGAAATTTGGGAAGTAAACTCAATATGTGTTTAAAATGAGAAATATTATGAAAGATGGAAACAATGCAAGAAGAAATCTGTTAGAACTGGCTTTGGTTTCAATAGTTTGGTTCAACAGCTTCTTTTGCATATATTACAAATCAAAACTGAATTGTGAAACATTTTCCGAAAGGATAATTAAAGACATATTCCGGAGACAACATTCATTAACTTCAAGATATGCAGAAATTTTTCTTTTTTAGGAGGCGAAAACTTCATCTCAATAGCATATAGCATTCAGAAGATACAAATAAAGTATTTTTTCTAAATTGATTTGGTTCATCATGGGAATTTGTGATGTCATCGTGGCTCATTACTTTGACATACAGTAACATGCAATTAATTTTTGATGCCGCTGCAGGAAATATGAAGCAACAGTAGTGGTTGTACTCTCTGTATGGTGAAGAGTAATACTTGATCTACAGGCAAAGATATTTTAACATTCCAACAGTATGCAATTTCCAGGACAAAAGGACTTTAAATTACAGTATGAAGAAAAACAAAAGGAATCAGAGACAATGTGCTCACATGACATACTTTTTGTGGCTTTGTTGAAAGCTGAGCGGCAATTTTCAACAAAATAACCAATCTTTAAAATGAGATACCTTGAGTCAGGAAAAGGAATTGTGACAAGGTTTGAGGAACACGGTGTGGATTATTTTTTTTCTCAAAACCCAGGTGAAAAGCCACCAGAAGGCATTTAAATAACTCACTGCTGAAGGAATGTCTTCCCCAAAAAAGCTAAATCACATGCCTTTCTTCTGTAAGCTTTTCCTTGGCTTCCATACGTTCTAAATCTCATTTGAAACTCTGTAACGTAACTCAATGTCCAATAAAGATTAGACACATTTCGAAGGAGGTAAAAATATTTCTATCCTCAAAAGTTGCTGTTCCACAAATTTAAAACTATGAGGTAAAAATTAAGTTATCATTAAATGTATAAAACGAATCAAACAGAATAAAAAACGTCGGTTTTTTTTTTCAATTCCAAACAATACTATTTTTGTAGAAAGAAAGCGCACATTGCCCAAGTTAAAATGGTCTCGTCTGGCTCACTCATCAAAACCAATTTTCGATAAAACGGTATTTATTGGCTTCAGACAGCTTTGAACAAATACTGTATGTAGTCACGTAGTACTTATGCTCCAATGTTCAGAAAGTCGATGGAAGTCGATGAACCATAGCTAACACTAAAATGCACGATTCTACATGTTTTGCAAAAGTCTTGTCTGCATGAGTCCATAGCTTTTCCCTTTCAGGAAACCAAAAAGTGCAGTTTTCACATTTTCAATCAGTTCAGATTGTAAAGTGCTCAATGTCATACTGCAACTGTACAACGCACAAAGGAGTCTCAATAATTTTTCATGACAAAAATTGTACCTGAAGTCTGCACACAATTTTCCATCCTACATTTACTGTGCACATGCAAATGTACAGTATACTGTACCATTCACAGCATGTGAACGAATATCAACCTACAGCTTGTAATTTCACACAACTGGTGCGATCAGACATGTATGCCGCCTCAAACCATCACTGATTTCGTAACTATAACTAGGGAGTTTTCTTGAGGCTTAGTTTCACTTCTACCCAGCACTGTTTAACAACACCTATAAAATGTAACTTTGTTAAAGCTTGTTGACATTGGCCTAGTTACATATAATATTGTATAGTGCTCAACAAACAGGCTCTTTAGTATTCACCAAGCAGTCTGCAGAACCTCATGATTGCCTAAATTTACAGAGAAGAATCCCTTCCACAACTATAGCACCATCTCTGTTTTATTAATGTACTGTAATATTAAAACTGGTGAAAGCCAAACAAACTGACCATTACCCCATGGGAGGTTGTGTATATATTATGCAGACAACCATGCATGAAGTAACAGGGATAAACTGGGAGGGGAATATCTACAGTAGGTAAAAACGATTAGTGTCAACTTACACTCCTTGGAAATGCCTGGGATACTTCAAAGGCATCAAGGGAAAATTGTATTTATGACAAGTTGGATGGTGCATGGAAAAAGAAATAAATCATCATGTGCATACTGGACTACTGAGCATCATTGTACAGTAACACATTGATGCAACTATTTACTTTTTAAAGGACAAACCTGAAAGGAGAAACTGTATAAATAAATTTCTGTACCAAATTGCAAGGTAAAATCAGAATACAAAAATATATTTTAGTTCCCTTGATGAGCTATTCAAAATAATTTTGATTTTGTTTTCTTAGTTTGAAAATAATAGCACTATGATGTCCCATATCTTCTCAGTCAAACTACCAGCATATGTGGAAAAAAATTTTGTGCTACCCCAGATCAACTTTAATCTCCTATAACAACAGAAGGGACCATCTTACCACCATAACATGTTGACATGTACCAAACATGAAATCCATGTTTTACAAGTTTCCTATCCTGAAATGGTGTTAACAATTTCTTTTAACTTTGACCCTAGTGATCCCAGATGACCTTTGACCTCTACCAAAACAACAAGGATAATCTTCTCACCATAATCCATCCACATACCCAATGCACTTTTAATCCAAGTTTCATAACAAACAATAGGGTCCATCTTCTGACTACTGTACAGTTAACACATCCACATACAGTACCAAACACAAAATCTACCCAAGTTTCCTATATCGAAATAATGTGTTAACACAGTTTCAGGCTTTGACCCCTAAAGACCCCAGATGACCTGTGACCTCCATTAAAAACAAAAGGGTTCCTCCTCTTAATATGGGGCATCTATGTACCAAGTTTGGAAATTGTCCGACATTCTTATCTTCAGGTATAGTGTGACTGTAACAAGCAAAAAAGGGAGGTTGTAAGTTTGACTTCTGCTTGCGTGATACCATGACTTTATAAATGGAACCCACTGCCATTGTGCTTGGTGCCCAGCATAAGCAATGGTAGTAGGGAAAACTAGCCAACCAGCCACAACTGGAAGAAAGGTTGCGGCCAGCTCAACTTGAACCAACTGGTTGGAAACCAGGCCGTGAAACTTCATCTAGCTCCACATACACACATACTACACACACCCCCCATCATGACTGCACTGGTTTCTCTCACCATTGAAACCAAAAATGGAACTGTAGCCTATACTACAGTACATACCTGTACCTGTGGGGTGCTCATACTTGTCAGCAAACTTTTTATTCAGCAAAGATTTTAAAAATAACCTCCTGTCATTGTGCTTGGTGTTCAGCATACTGTGATCAAGGGAGTGAGGAAAACAAGCCCAGAGGGCTACTACTGAAAAAATGCCATGGTTGGCCCAATTCAAACAAATTGGTTGGCAACTGAAGCATAACACTTCATGAGGGATGCTGTTCTTCAGTCTATGGAAACTTTCAGTCCAGTCCACTTTTGATCTATAGAATCGTGCAGGGTTACTAAAAACGTTTCAAGCCTTTGATAATGTATTAAACTTCAATGGCTTTATCAGATCAGGGGAACTGATACTGCAACTTGATCAGACACAGAGTTGCCACAGACCTACTGACCAAAACGTAGTATGCACATTTTCCATTGGACATCATTTATATACAAAAGAATTCACATCTATTCTTTCCTACACTTTTTCAAATATGCACAGACCAAATAAAAAGTCAGGACCAATCAAAATTCAACATATTTACTTTTCCCCTAACTACTGGATACTGTATGAAAATCAAACCGGTGCTATGGTCGAGTGGATTAAGGCGGTGGCATTTGAAGCGATGAGGCAATAGCAACTTGGAGGTCTGGAGTTCGATTCCTGGCCGGGTCAAAGAAAGGTGGGTTTTTAATCCAAGAGCAATCTACGGTTTTCCCATCTGAAATGGCCTTTCAAAAAAAATACCAAATTTGATCCAAATTGTTGAACCTGTTGCCACCCGACGTGAAGTTGTAATTCATAAGCCAAAGGCTTCTCCCACATTCGTGGTCGCTTAGTGTCCTAAAACAACTGCCCTTCAAGGCCTGATTATTATTATTATTAAAATTGACTCATGCTACCTACAGTATGGGTATTGTCTCATGGTAGTGACCCTTTAACACTCTAAATTAACTCTGTATCAGCTCAATAATCCCCTTTTAAGGCGCATGAAGGTGATAGCAATTTTTCATTTCATAAAAGGGCAAAAATTTCTACAAGAGGACTTTTCTTCATCCTATACCTGGCCCACCATCTTGACTATGAGCAAAGAATATGGTCATATTCAAATTGCTGAGCATTTACAGTACAGTTACTGTGAAAAGCCCTTTGAGTTATCTTTTGCAGATAACAGTCTGGAGCTTTGTGTTAAGAAAATAAGCACACTAAATTTATCATAACATATTAACACTGGAACAGCATCTTATAAACAGATGCTGCCAGTCTTGGCTGATAAAGGCAAATCAAAATCATGCATCAAAGACACATTACTGTGTGGCATTGCCTGCTAAAAGTTCATCCTAAGAATATTGTACACAGTTTACTGTACAATTCACTTTGAATTTGATCTTTTTTGTGTGCCCCAGGTAAGTTTAACCCAGAATGGTGTGCTCAGGAAGACCAAATGTTTTAAATTATTGCATTAAAATGTACTAGGGTTGTGAACGTGTAGCGATTAATGGCTAAAAGATCGCAGGCGGAATAAATGTGTGATGCAAAGCTACAAGTAATTAATCACAAAACCTGTTTTTTAACAGTTTTTTAATGCATTTGTATACTCTGATGATCCCTGATTTTCATTATTAAAACCTTGTAGGCTTCAAAGTTTTAGAATGATTTGATTTTACCATGCAAGATAACAACTATTAGTTTTTCTGCCTTTCATTCCATATCAATCACTACATCATCATGTATACTGAAATTATGTTTTTTGTGATTAGGTAATCCTTATTAATTGCTAAACGATCGCAAATTTCTGAGGTTAAAGATTTAGTTTTTTGCTAAACATTCACATTCCTAAAATCTACTAGAGATACAGTACTACTGAATACTAGGATTCATGGAGTCAAAATAAATCAGAGTGGACAGTGCTCTGGCTAGAGTCTTGTTGTCAAACTATGTTCATTCATTAGTGCATACCGTACGTACATCATTACTGTAGATCAATATTTCCTGTGTTTTTAAAGCTACTGTACAGTAGGTTACAAGTACACAAAAAGGAGCTTAAATTCATAACTGCTACATGTACAGTACTGTAGATATGGTACTATTCATATGTAGTCTGAAACAGCACTTCAAGGCAGGGATTCAACCAGAATTAACTCTTTAAGTAGGGAGATTTATTAATACTGCCAACTGCCTAGTCCTACTTGAATTGATGGTGATGCCCTTGGCCAAAGTTATAGGTGGGCTCCTGGAAAAGGGTTGCTCCTGATATGGAACTATTCATATGTAATCAGAAACAGCACTTGGCAGGGATTCCACCAGAATTAACACTTTTTAGTAGAGAGATTCATTAGTAGTACTGCCAACTGCCAATTTCTACTTCATGGTGATGCCCTTGGCCAAAGTTACAGGTGGGCTACTGGGGAAGGGTTGCTTCAAGGCTGCTGCAAGGTGCAATCTAAGACTGTGGCCTCATGTACCCCACGCTCTAGGACGGTAACACTGCACTCGAGTAATGTGGGAACCCGGGTTAGCGTGGGATGGGTATTTAAATTTTCATCCACCTCAAATGGCAGAGTTACAGTATGCAGTTCTAAACGCTGTGTTTGTTTTTTCAAGCAAGGTCACAGGTGCTAATGGCTCTGATAACAGGTATTTTCTAACATTTTACAGTAATTGGTACTTGAAATACATGGGTGTAAAAAGTTGGGAAGATGGGAGGCTCCTTCCCAGGAAATTTGACCATCTGGGGGGAAATTTAGGCAGCTGAAGGGAAATTTCCCTTTTCTGTACATGAAAATATAGGGAGAACTGTGGGAAATTTTACTTCCTTCTGAGAAATAATTCTGCTCCCTTCCTGGGATATAAACATTTTTTCCAGCCCTGCTTGAAATATTTGACCTCTTTACTATGGTACTGTAGCACAACCCAATCAACGAAACGCAGACTACTTGAGATAACAGACTGGAAAACATGGGGTTTACAGTACTGTACAGGTGGTTTTGCCTTATTGTAAACACAAGGACACACCAAGTGGCATGGGTATGTGAGACCAGGCAAGCCTTTGGGTTTTAAAGGCAATTTATTTGTAAGTTCAGACATTGTTGCAAAGTTGTCCTCCATCTTCTTTGATTAGGAACCAAGATATTTGTCAGATACCCTGCAAGCAGCGTGCACTTATAAGGAGCTCATAAGGGAGAAGGGACGAACAGTACTCTGGCTGGTATGAGGTTTCATTTACTTTTAAAGCTTAACGTACTGTCATTGGGGAAAACAAAGAAATTTTTTCATCTAATTTTTTCATGTAAAGGTGTGGGGGTAACAACATATTTTCACAATGTAACCAACAGTTAACCACACAATTTTCTCTTTTATCCCATATAAACCTTGAATGATAAATTCAAACTACAATCTGGTTAAAGACAAAATTATACATACAGACCTGGCATAATTTGTGGTGTACTGTACATAGTAAAGATGACAATTTACATTAAAAAAGATTTCACAAAATTCCAATAGTTGCACAATGAACCTTTCCTACACAGCTTTGGACAACTGACCGCTGACATACATTGAAATAGTGTGGAGGTCAATGGTTTAAAAATCATGGTGAGGTCAATTAACCCCACTGTAAACCAAAGCACTAATTAAATATATTCTAAGAAAGGGTGCACTGTTGTGTTCTATGTTGAGATAAGAAACAAAACCCACCTTGGGGGTTTTCTGACCCACTTTGCTTTCAGAAATCTGACACAGTTCAACTTTTTGGCTGGTAACTATGGTAATCAAGTAAATATTTCCAAACACTCCCCTGAAGGCTGTTTTGACCTGTTCCTCGCTCCAAGAAATATTTCTTGCTTGGAAGCTATCCCTTCCCCTTCAGTACCCTGTGTGAGTCTTCTTAAATTTATGACAAAAATTAACAATGTAAACCACCCACATGATCATGGGTACATACCTCCCAAGTGACCCGCATTTGAACACCCAAACCCACTGACCCACCCTGCCTCCTGAAAAATCTGCACTTCAAATTTTTGTAACATATCCTTACTGTAGTCACAAAACCACACAAATTAATTCAGTTTACCGTACTGTACCTGTAACTACAGATTCAGTAGGCAAATCGTATCTCTCAGTACACATTCAACTGTTTGCCATGCCATACAATTCACAGGCCTATGTGAGTACAGTAGACCTCTGTCTGCTTTTGCGTCATCGCTATTGGCTAACCTTCCCAGCAGGTATGGAATATATCATAGTATATTATTTTGGCTATAAATTTGCATTGGAGCACATTTTTTCTAAATTCCAGGTTGCTGCCAAAAAAATTCAGTACTTTACTGTTCAGTTTTTGGTTGTAACCTAATTGTGTTGACCAATTTTCCAAAAAAGTGCCACCATTAAGCGAGCAGACACTTCCAAAATTCAAAAATTTGCAAAAAGGTGAGTGCACCCCCCTCCCCCCCCCCCCCCATACAAGCCCTCACCCAGGCTGGCAGTGATCAATGGACAGATCAGAGTTCACCACTTTCCATGCCTTGCCCAAGACTGAAAACCTCTCCAACATGTTTACGACAATCCTGGACAAAAAACGTCGCACAAAGCAAGCAAAACAAGCAAGGAAGGGATCCCTAAGCTTCCCCTAAATATTCCCTTAGGCTATCCAATGTTTAGGCAGCCAAAGGCATCCTTAAACTTCAACGTTAATGCAGAGGGGGTCCAACCAATATTTTTTATGAATAATGAAACTTTTTCTCAATTATGAATATTGAACCTTTCTACGATTATGAACATCAAACCTTTTGGGGGGGGGGAGCAAAAAAACCTTCAAATATGAGTAAAGAATCTTTTTTATCCTTCATTTTTATGAAAAACAAACCCACTAAAAGAACAATGAACTTTTTTGCCCTTCATGTGTTATGAATAACGGCCCTTATGAACAATGTGTCTTCTGGATTAAAACCATTATGAACATCGAGCTGTCCCCATTTGGAGGACGGGGTTTGTCACATGTAATTTTTTCGAGGCCTAACGTTAGGGACTAAGCTAATACAAATTCCTTACCTTCAAATCCCGGCTCTGAAAAGGTAGGGCCAGCCAAGGCATTTCTTTGAAGTACTCATCAAACTCTTCTTGATTTCTATCCGAGCTAACAAAGACAAGCTCAAGCTGGCTTCCCCGTGGCGTTTTCTTGAAGTTCTCATAAAATTCTGCGAGTTTTGGGGTGAAACCCCGGCAGGGAGGGCACCAGTGGGCAGAAAAGTAAAGTCCTATCACCTTGCCCTCACCTGAAAATGTCGACACGGGGACATCACCTTTCGCTCCATTTTGGACGGATTCCCCGAGGAGTGAAACTAATGCGCTAGCCATAACTGGTTGTGTTTCTATAAAATAATCTGTAGACCCTGGAGCCAAACTGTTCTTACAGGTTACAGCAAAAGCTTCTAAAAATGTACTTTTTGGAGATGCTGAGCAGAAAGCCTAGCGACGACTACAACTACGAGCGCTGCCAGCTGACCATATGTATTGTGATTACACTAACTCAGTTCAGTTAGTACCGTTAGTATGCATTCACATCATGTTGGAGTACAGTCTGACAGCCCAATGTACATGATATGGTATGCAGGATTGATTTTACGACCAAGGTTATTTATAAGGTGGCATGCTGCAAACGGATGTCCCATTGAGTCATTGCGGGACAGTAAATGTTGCTGACTGTTGGGTTCCACGAAACTGCTGTATCCGGGTTTCACTTTGACCCTAGCAAAAAAAAAAAATTACAGCTCACTGGTAAGTTTAACTCGAGCTGTTTTTGGGGGTGACAGTTTCAAATGATAGTTAACTGACTAAATACACTATTTTCTCCCAATAAACCAGATTAAAGAGAGCTCCACTATAGTCAGTATTTTAGGGTTTTTGATTGGCAGTGGCAAATTGCTGCCGTACCTGATCACCATTGGGAGAGGAGAATCTAAGAGGAAGTGGAGTGGTGTACTTCTCCCTTTCGAGAATTTTTGGAGTATTCAAGAATCCCTCAGATGCAATCTGGTGCAAAATTTAACACCATTTGAAGTCAATATATTTTGTCCAATTACATTTTCGAACTTCGATGAGGACAACATGGCCCCGTTGCCCCCTTCTGACTAAGCCAATATAAGGTAGTCATTTCGTTGTGCACAGCTGACAGATAACTTCATGTTTTCCCAATTGGTTTTTGGGAGCCACAAGTATGCATCTGGGCGGGAGTGAAGGTCAGTGCAGAGGTAACATAATACTCTCGTTGAACAATTTTAGCCCAATCGTTTGTAAGAATCTCATGATGAGCAGTACTCCGCCTGGTGTTAAAGTATACCTCAAGTAAAAAAAATTCAAAAATATATATATTTATGAAAATGAAAAACGAATTGTAACAGTTTAACTACCATCTTCATATGACATTCCTGAGCTGAGATATAAAATGTTGAAGTTTATTCCCTTAAAACAAATTGGTCTATTTAATTTGTGACTTTCTTGTTGTACAACTCACATAAAATGTTTAATTTTCCTTTAAAATTAAAAATGTTGTTATGACCTTGAACACTTCCTGTTTGCTTGCATAGCATGTTGCACAAGGAGGGCTGAATTAATTACACCACATGATAAGAGTAAGAGTGCTATCATACCTTGGTACAAGGTGCAGTAACGTTCGGAAAAAAACAAAGAAATACAAAGATTGTAATTTGAGTAGTACAAGAATAACATCACAAATTATTGCGCAATGTACCATTTTAATTTGAGTGAATAAACTTCAACATTTAATATCTCAGCTCAGGAATGTCCAGTGAAGTTGGAAGTTGGACTGTTAGAATTTATTTTATATGGTCTTCAATATATATATTTTTGAATTTTTAGACTTTGGGTACACTTTAAATTTGGAGACAATTTTTCTACCGCCCCAAAACAACATTACTCGTTTGATTACCGAACTTATCTGGATAGGCGTCAGATCCTAGAGGGAATACCACTATTTTATTCACAGGCAAAGTTAAAAGTGAAATAGTAGGAGAATAATAGGCAAATTCTAAAAATGAAAATCAAATACCGTACTTTCGTTTTACGGTTGGTCTGCCGTTCTTTTCTGAATGGAAGTGATATCGCATTGTTCAGCTGTGTTTTGGGAAGGATCCGCATTCCAACCTAGAAAAGGCTTCATGGTATAAGAATATCGGAAATATGAAATTATCCAGAACCTCGCATGGGAGAGGGCCCAATGTAATGTTGGTATGTATTTAGTTGTGCTTTAAAAAGGGTTGTAAACGCCGTAGTCCGGGACGGACCTAAATTCCTGTCGATCCTGAGTCCAAAGATTTTTACCTATGACTCGGAAATTAGGTACAGTACTAAGAAACAAATTTGGCCAGAAATGGACTGCAACTAGACAAGGCCCGTAGTCAAGGGGTTTACCCCCTCCCCAACTTACAGACTTTGAAGTTTGCCTCGACTCAATACATTTGTACATTAGGTCAGAGAACTGGGCCCTCATTATCTTGACCATTTTAGAGGAATATCACCTAAAATGCAGCTAGATTTTGTCACATTATTATTCCTGGCCTAGTTTCCCTTCTCTTTGATAAAGTGTTTTCACTTGACATCATAATTGGTAAGCTACGCTTACTGCCGGGCAAAAAAAATCAACAGACATCATACCGGTCGCTATGTTGCTTCCCAGCCAGCTCAGCGCAATACGCTACAAATTTTACTTATGGTGAACAGTTCCATTCATTTTAACTTCTCCTTCAATTTTGTAAATACTCTATATATGTCAATCCGGTGAACCAGTGGGTTCATCGTCAAATACAAGAGAAAAAAAAAACTACAAATTTTTCCCAGAAGTCAAAAAAGAGGCGGGACCTGTGACGTCAGTGGAATTATATTATGTGATTCCTCTGTCCACTGAGGTGTTACGGAGGTAATACCTCCATGCTTTGTCATATCGTTTGAACGGAATACCATTTTAAACGTTTACCAGCTAAATCGAAAGTTTAACCGTCGAGAACCTAAAATTCAACTTTCGTTTTATGTACAGTAGGTCTGTCCTATTCTTTTACCAAATGAAATTAATGGAAAACCGCATTCCACTTTATTAAATGCTTCATCGTATTAGAATTTGAGTTATTCCTTACCAATTGTGGAATAGGACCCAATTGTAATGTGGTTAGGCCTATACAGTTATGTTCATTTAGCAGGGCGATAACCGTCGAGTCCGGGCACATCGACCTAGGCCAGTCGACCTTGGACGTGGTTTCTTTTTTTTTTTTTTACTGCAGCAGGAATTGGTTCAAAATGAAACCTGCTGGAAATTGGACTATTCCAGAATGGACTGCAGTCGGACCTAGTTATCAGTCCAATCCATAAAATGATTTTTTTATGAGAAAAATGTTAATCGAAGATGCATTTTTGCAATTCCTCAAAATTTAATCTATGAATGGTGGCAAAACCTCAATTAAACCATCGGATCACTCAGACTGTGAATGTAAATCCTAAAAATGACTTTTTCAAAGACATATACTTGAAAAATTACATGGAAAGTTTGATGATAGATTCCGTCTTCCTTCGAAATGTGACAAAAACTGTTGTTGTTATATCTTCTTCTTGTGCTGATATTTTAAATTGATCAATACAACTGTTAATCAAGGATTTTTAAAAGAGGTGTGACAAAAGATCTTTTGTTGACGTTATTTCAATAGTGCTCCCGTGATTATACTAAAACTTGCCATTGGGGCCTGACTTTAAACTCATTTCTGTTCTATTTTTTCCCTTAAAACAAAAAAATATGTTCGCCACATTTCAAAATTAAAGTGTAACATTTTTATCTCCTCCATATGCTTGTATATGAATTGCTCACCTCGTAACTAGAGCTTTCTATCAGATAAATGCTGTGGCCATACCCGAAGTTTTACCATGAAATAATGAATAAAAATGAAAATTTTCATGCGTCACTCCCAAACATCTCTAAAATGAAAGTAAAAAAGGCAATAGTCTTTTTCGCATTCTAAATGCTCAGCTCCTTCGTTATGCTAGCGTCTAAATAAGCTCTGATTCGCATCAGGATATCACCTGATCATGTCTTAACGATGACTACCTGTGTTTAGCCATATGCTTCGCATTTCATAAAATATAAAATGATATCAAACTCCCGAGAATTAACTTGTGCTAATTTGCTGTGGCACCAGCATGCAATGACGCAATAGCTTCATCGCCCTCTGGACATATGAGAAATTTACCCGCTATGGGGTCTGGGCCCATAACCAGTGTCCCTAGACTTCGTGGAGACCAAAGATCTGATCTTGTCGCATACATTTGGCGCTCTTGAGAGTTTCTAGCCCCTTTCTATGCCATTTTGGTAAATTCGTGGATCTGGGTCGCGGTTTTTAACCAAGGAGGAACAGCCAAATCATGTCAATGGGAGAATCAGTATCTTGGAAGTAAGACACACTTCTTAGTTTAAAATGAAAACTTCGTACATTTTTGTGTAATTCTGACACCGGTATGCTTCACTGATGTAATCCTATTGGCTGGCTCTAAATTTATATGAATTTGAAACAAATTTCTGAAATTCTGAAAAATCAGTTTGGCCATTCCTACCATGGGAAAACAATGTAAGCCTCCGAGGCAATTAAAAATGCTACCACATATTCCTCACCTTCATCGTAACTTGTTCTCATTTCTTTCGGAAAACCATCAACAAAACCAGATGACGACATCTCTGCTGAGCTTTCATGTTTTTGAACCGAACAATGTCGTACGCTGGTTTTCTCTCGGGGGGGGGGGGGGGTATGCAGTGTGTTGAGTCACCGCCAGCCTGGGAGAGGGGTCTAAGGGGAGGGAACATGTCCATGGAAACATGAAATGTCATGACATGGAAAATTTTGGCCTTTTCAATCAGTCTAGACGCAAAACGTTTCAAGATTTTTGACATTGACAGGGATAGTGTCGAAAGGTGAACTGAACTGGTTTATGGGGATAAAACTAAATATTTTGTCTCTGGGCCTACATGTCATCTAATGCCGTATAGGCTACCTTTCAAAGTAAAATTTGTGTTTATATTGCGTACTTTTAGGAGCCAAAATATAAGAGCATTAGTGATCGGCAAAAGCGTACTGAAGCATTTTAGTTTTGAGGTCGTTCTAGCCCGAAAAAACTTCATTCTTTCATAAAGAATATCTACGCCGAGAGTGTAAACAGTTGGAGCGGAGTGTACGGAAAATTTCGGAAAATCGGACCCCTCATATGACCAGAAATAGCATTTCCCAGACTTACACCTAGAAATCAAGCAGTCGTTATCCTGTTTTGTCGTTTCAAAATAAGTTCGCAAACTGCAAAGGGATCAAACATTTGTTAAAAAGTACTTGACCCGAAATATGTAATTTTGTATGTGTATCTAAGCGGGTCGTCATCCATGGTTGGCGAGGAACGTAGAGGAAATTTTGAAACATCGCGACCCCTCAGATCGCCGAAAGTTGCGTTTTATGCTTGTAAAGAGAATAAATAGTATTTACTTTTTAGTTACTTTTGCAATAATAAAAAATCAGCAACTTGCTAAGTAATCAGCAAATTGTCACATAAAATGACCACTATCAATAGATTACATGATCTTGAATCTTCTCCGGGAAAACTGTAAACGACTCGAAAACATTGGAAAAGATTCTAAAGGATGGCGCTCCCCCCCCCCCCTCCCCTTAAAAATTGTTGAAAATGAAAGGTAACTGTCTGTAAATACAATCTGGTGTCACAGATGTTTCCTTTTTAAGTAGAATTTGAATTTGACAAAACTTGCTTATTTTTAGAAATTGAAACATAGCATCACAGAGTGGGTCTTGGGGAGTCCAGGCCAACCCCCTTGAACATTTTTAAGAAATTGGGTGTCCTTACATGCAATCAGGTGCCACATATGCCACCTTTTGAAGTAAAATTTGTAACTAAAGTACGTGTTTTTTAGTAACTAAAAGTTGGCAACCGTGAGGTGGGGCCATGCCAAACCCAACCCCCCCCCCCTTCTCGCGTACTCCTCTGAAACCGAAATATGCATTTGGGTTCTTTTATTCTGGTCAGAAAAAGTAGAATTGCCTAGAAAAAGTTAGTTTATGGGACCGTTGGTTACGGAAGCCGAAAACGGCGCGGTAGGGAGAAAACGCAAATCGATTTTTCTGTACCATAAAATTCGAACAAAATAGGAGAGGGCTTACTTCAAGATCGTTTTGTTATAGCATGTAAAGTATTGAGTATCCTCAAAATAAATGGACGAGTCTCAATGCTACTAGAATACAGAGCCTTTCAGACAAGAATAATGTTATTGGTTACGTTTATTTCTACCGTTTGATAAACAAACAAGAAAACGATGAGAAATACAGGGAAAAAGTTTTTTTTTTTTGTATTTAGCGCAAAGAGCAAGGCACTCGAAGGTTTACATAAACTATTCCATGTAACGAAAACGAGCAATGTATTCGAAAAAAAGTCTGAGCTAGCCTTGCTGAATGAAGCCGGCCGTGACATTATCTGGTACTACGTATACATTTCCTTATTTCAGTTTTGAATGTTTTTGCGTTCTTAAAGGATTATTCTGTGATGTAATTAGATAGGTAGCATATTTATGCTGTGAGGTGGGATTGAAGACCGCAGATACTTTGAAGTACTTCTGTGTTAGATTTCTAATACAAGTAAACTAGACATATTTCTGCTCTTGGTTTTTATATGTTGACCTTCATCAGTAGTTGGAAGTTCTAGTTTGTTCTGGTCTTAATTCGATAGAACTTTGCTCTTTTAGAGCGCCTCGATGAGAGAATCGAGGGAACAATTTCATTCTCCTTGTCAGTTGTTTCCAGTTCACCGTCCGCTCTTAGCCTAGAATTAATTAGGTACTATTTAGTTTGGGTGTCCTCTCAAAGTCTATGACCGGTGATGTCGGAAATAAATCTGACACAGATTCGGATTTTCCAATATTAAGTGCCAGTGTCTTAGCACTGCAGGTTTTGTTTTAGCTCTTTAGTTTTGTAAAAGTTTATCACGTCTTCATTGTTTTCAATGGTCCTTTGAGAACTATGAGGCTTGGATTTTCTGATTAAAGGGCGGGGTATAGCTATTAACTAACACCCCTACCTAGAGCTATTTATTTATATTACATTTATCAGGTAGAGATCTATCGGAGAGGTTATTGATGAAGTACTGGGTTTGTTTCGCCTTCAGACACAATTGGTAGCTTTAACTACGACCTTTTAAGGCTGTGCACTTTATTCAACACTTTTGAGACTTTGCACGAAGTTTCTCCCCTTTTGGATCCTAACAGAGCAGTACTTCAAAGTATCTGCGGTCTTTAATCCCACCCCACAACACAAAGATTTTACCTAGGCTGTCTAATTACAAGACAAGAATCCGTTAAGGACGCATAAAAATTCAAAATTGAAACAAGGGACTGCATACGTATTGTCAGAAAATGCCACCTCCTGTACCCATTTTCATTCATTTTTTCGACCTACGAATTCCATTTGGGGGAGGCAGCGGGGGCGGCATGTCACTGGGGCTCCCTCCCCATGTTCCCTGCTGGTTACGCCACTGATTAGTGGGGAGGCACTTAGAATTTTTCGAGGTACACTGTAATAAAGATTTACAGAATTATAGAGAACAGAGAAAACTATAAGGTAAAAAACACCCTAAAACTAGTAGAAATAAAGAAAAAATAGAAAAGTAAAATAAAGGACACTGGTGATAAAAACTTAACAAATAAAAATGATATACATGGACCTAAATAAAAAACAGACAAAAAATTAAAAAACAATAACTAAGCAGTAAGAAAAAAACCCAATCTGGAATTAGCTGGAACAAATATTAACAGTGTAAACTGCTGGAACGGTGCCTATGTGCCGCTAAGTTGATCCTTATTTTTTGCGTTGGAAAGGAGGTGACATTAGAGATAAGAGTCGGTGTCGTAAAGGAACAAACAGGTCAAGTGTCTTAGTACTTTTGGGAATACTTCAATTTATGGTTTTATATCTCGTTCAATCAGAAACAAGATTTATACACCTCTGTCATTCAAAGATGAGGAACCGTCACCTGTTAGGTTTCTCTCAAATAACATGACGAAGCAATTCACAAAAACGTATTGCAGTCTTTAGGTACTTCCAAAAATATTAAGACTATCTGATATTACACAATTTCTCAAATTTAAGTTAAAGTTCCGATCAGATATTTACTAAAAGCTCGGCAAAAAATCGGATCGCAATCCGATCCGAATTCGTTGAAGTATGGCCGTGGCTCTATCCTTTTATTTTTCCTTTTTCCTTCTCATTTTCCTTCTTCTGCTTTCCTCACTGCCTCTTCGTATTTTTCTCCTTTTCTCTTCCCTTCCCTTTCTCCTTTCATTTCTTTCAGTCTTATCTCTCTCTTTCTCACTTACCACCCCTTCCTACAGTCCTCTCCTGGATACCTGCCTTTTAGTTTTTGATTTTAGAAACCTAACAGGGCAGTACTTTAAAGTATCTGCGGTAATCCTATTCCACAGCACAAAGTTGCTACCTTTCTAATTACAAGACAGAATACCCGTTAAGTACGAATTAAGATTCAAAACAATTGAAATAATGGACTGCATATGTAGTATCAGATGATAGTACCGCCTTCCTATTTTATTAGTTATACAATGAATCCACACGCTAGATTAGGTGATACTTCGCATGTTTTCATTGCCTGTTCTAATTTTTGAGCCTTTGAGACTTAGTGTTCTCGCATTTAGTTACCAATATCAAAACACTTAGGCCTACTCCTTTATTTTTATGTTATTGCAGACAAAAAACCGGTAAGAATGCACTGTTCTTGTCTAAACGGTTCTGTTCTCTAATAATAATGAGACTCGTCCATTAATACTGGGTATGTGTGCAGTACATAACCTGCTGAAATAACACGTTCTTGAAGTACGCCCTCTTTTTTTGTTGGCCTGATGGTTCGTACAGAGAAATCGATTTTCGTTTTCTCCCTACCGCGCCGCTCTCGGCTTCTGTAGTACGTTGGTAGCTGCAGTAAGGATACAAACTGTCACATACGTTAGAGGGCGCGCTGTATTATTTGTTTCTTTGATATGTCTATTCAGAGGCAAAAATCTGAGGTGGCATACATAGAGAGAATGGGGAGTGTTAAGAGACCAAGAGCTTAGAGCTTCCCAAAGTATCAGTTGAATGAATGTAGACTTGTGAAAGCTTGTGGACTAAAACAGGGAGGTGCTATCTATAACACCCTGACTAGGACCAGATAGTGAAACGTTAGTAAACCAATCACAGATAATGGGGTACACTTTACATAATTATGACAAAAACTGCCGAGAAAAAGTTTCGAGGAGATGCTTTGAAGAAACAAAACTACAGCGAATTTGATTCCTTGCCATCGAGTTTTGTGTTTATTCAGTGTTGCTACCTATTTTAATTTCAGATTTGAAATCTGTATGCAGGTAGAAGGTAGCTACGAAGTAACCCAAGTAGAACACAATCATAGTCAATAATGCAATGTAAGGCCTATTAAATGTTTCAGCCTGGTTTCGTCAAATCCCAAAGAAATAAAAAGGTTACAATTTTTTCATACATGAAGTCAAAGATATTAACATCATTAACTGCACAAGCTGAAAATTGTACTTTCCAAATCATTGTACCCTCCAATCGCAAGGTTCATGGATCTTTTAAAAACACCAGATTTGGTTACGGGAACATGTTTTAAAAAAGGAAACTTCTCACACGTGCCTGTGCTTAAAATTTTTCAATTTCGCTTACTAAAGATGAATTTTTCTACCAATACCCTCAATAAAGTACTGCGACTTTGCTACCACTGTACAAAAACCATGAATTGAATGAACCAGTGGCGTATGTACAGATTTTTTCAAGGAGGAAAGCGCGCCGAAAGGTTTGTTTCCTTTAAAAGAAGGGTTTAAGGTCACAACAGGATTTGGTATGTTAGAGGGGTACTCATTCTAAGCTTTTTGGTGAAATTTGCATTGAAATCCGATGTGTGGTTCTCAAGATATGAGCATGTAAAGTTGTCACATTTTCAACAAAAAGTGAACTTAAAGCAAACACATATGACATCGCATCCCCACATTAGTGTAAAGTCTTTCATTTTTCTTAAAACTTCAGACTCGATTTTATCCTCATCAATCAGTCATTAAAATGTGATTGCATGAGTGGCACAAGAACTTTACACACTTTGCATCCCCCACAAGGAGGTCCTATTCATATTAATTTCAAGGTCAACACAACAGTCTGATAAAACAAAGTGAAACAAAGCATTCCTTGTCAATGTGAGGAAGTGATAAAAGCTCTGCTGCCCTCTAACTCACTTTTGAACACAAATCTTCTGACTTCATTTTCTGATATCCAAAGAAACACATGTCCCATTTGAATGAAACTTACACCACACTGTGTAGATTTGGTCCCTCTTTCACATATGAAAATTATACTTTTGCTTAAACTTCTCCTTTAAACGAATGTTTGAAAATATGGAGTTTGTGTTACAGAAAGTTTTTAGTATTCTTGAAGAAGAATTTTGGGTTCCCTGTAAGAAAATTTGAAGAGTTTGGGCTATTGGGAGATCCCCCTCTTCCTCTTAGCAAAATCTGAGACTTAAAGGTGACTAAAGATCGCTGTGGTTACATACTAATGTTATATTAGACCTGCGTTCTAGAACTCCCTGATTTAAATTTTGAAAATTTTCGAAAAGTTGTGTCCTTTTTGTATAAATATGTCAAAATCAGTAGTTTATAATGGATAAAATTTGGAATTTTATGAAAGAAAACTTGAGAAATCGATCCGCACTGTAGTCAGACAGTTGGCCGATATTACTCGATGATCTGGCGTCACATATGGCGAATTTCCAAATGTTTTTATTTTTCAGTTGTAGACTATTTCTTTACTTATTCAGACATTGCTAATAGCAGCTAAAACGAAGCTCTTTTCAGTAGGCATATAGCTCAGTTATTTGGGTCTGGACTCAGTGGATAAACATCGTGGGGGTCGAGATCCCTAATAGTTTGGTAGTCATCAGTTTCTAATTGCCCCCGTTATCTGTAAGGAGCTACACAATAGTTTTGCGCGAAAGGTTGTAGCAAGAAAAATATTTCTATTTCGCAGAGAATAGCCCTTCACAATCCTGACGGGTTGCATCTTTTTTAAATTTTGATTAATGGAAATTGGATATTGTCACAATTATGCCAATGGCATATAAAGATGATACAACTTTGTGGGCCTTTATATTTATGGAAAATATGTGTTCGGGGCAGATTTTCCCCCTTTATTCGTAGTTCACATATTGACCTTCGACATACGGTGGACGGTAAGACGTTTAATGCTTCCATACTTTTGAAATGTGGGGCCCTAACTGTCGAGACCCGGAGCCTAATCCCGGTGCGTCCAGCATTAATCCGGCTATGCTGAAACCGAATTTTTCCGAAGTCAACGCTTTCCTCCCCGTCTTGCCTTTCGAGGGTTTCGGTCTGTTCTGTGTCGTTTGTGAATCAACTGTTACTAGATCATATTTACTTAATCAGCCACGTATAAATTCGAAAAAATATATTTGGTAGAATATTTCTTGGAGGGGAGATGGGTTTGTTAAAAGTATGCCAAGACAAGGGCCACTTGAAATCACTTAAGGGTGTGTTTCAAGCGGGTATTCCCTGTCCCTCTGTTCCTCTTCTGCCTCACCCCTTATAGCAATATAAGAGCGTGTTGCAGTTGAAAAGGGCAGAGCATGAATTCGCTGCAATTTTTGCCTAGCAGCTGAACAGAATTTGCAGAGGAAATAATGGATTATGCGGTTAATTCGGATCAAACAATACCAGGTCAAAATCATGGGGGAACTTCAGTTTAAGTTGCAACCTCTTCAAGGTAACCTGTTTTAGCTTTAACCTTTAGCGTAAAAATGTATGAATCTTGCTTTAAAAATTTTTAAAGCAATATATTCACAAGGGTGCGGGATTTGATCTTCTCGATGGTTTCTAAATCATCAGCAGGCCAGATAGGCGCAATTTACTATACTTTTTATTGTGAATATTAAGTATCACCACGTATAGGCAAGTTGTCTAGGCTGCAAGTAACAGAAATACTGTAAGCAAAAATCTGTGGTATTTATTATTTTGTTGCAGTCATTGCATTTTTCAAACCTCACGATTACTTCATAACCACACTAGGATTATTCAATGTTTTCATTCCTCTTACCCTTCACCCACACACAGGAACTTCCTTCAGGCCAATTCTCATACACACTCATACCGTCCCGGCCATACTAATGAATATTCAAGCCAACGATGACGTATTCCGACGTACGCTCCTTTGTACTCGGTGGATATCGCTGTTAGTGTTAGTTCAAAGTAGGCTAATAAGAGGAAGCAATCAAAAGCTGTAGGACTTGGCAGTTATAGAAATTATAGCGTTTGTATTGCTTCACCTGACGTGTTGAAAGAGAAACGTTCCAATTTTGAACTGTGATAACAATCTGAATTTTGTTTATATCAAAGGGCGACGGTATTGAAGGTAAGCACGTATAATATATTAATGTACGTTAGTAGAATAGGTCTGTAAATTATCGTTGATGTAGGCTCAAATGTACAGTTAGCGACTGTTTACAAAACAAATATGTATACAGATCACATTGTCAAAAGCTTTGTAAAATTCCGGCCCGACGTTATCCAATTGATTAGAAACTGAGACGTAAAACCTCATTTAACTAACTCAACTTAGAAAAAGATGTGATATCGAATCAAGTGTGTACAATGAAAAAGAGCTGGGGGACTCGAGTCCGGACTTCAGTCCACTCTTTTAAAATCGGGCTTGGACTTAGACTCGGACCTCTGGACTTGGACTTTGGATTGCACTTGTAGTTGAGTGCATCAAGTCTAGCCTTTTTCCTTGTAATAATCCACTCAAAAGCACGGTCTTAATTAACATGCTACCGGGGTTTTAATTCAAATTAGTACTAATAAGTCTATTGCAATTACGGGGGTGATACGCAGCCGGTACTAGTCAAACATGGTGTTTAGAGGGTTTAAACTTTTATGCGCGAAATCGTCTCTTAACTTAAAGGGCAAGAACAGTCTCCTCAACTTGAAGTAGTGTAGTACACTGTCTTGTTTCATTTCATGATGTGCTCTTCGGGGTAATGTGACTATATTTTTTTCTTCTCAAATAAGAAATTTACTCGAAGTCACTGCTTGGCTTACCTTGAATACGCAACATTGAAGTTTTTGAATATTATAAAAAATACTTTGAATAGAAATGAGAAGAAAATTGTAAGATTTAGCTGCTGTTTTAAAGCAAGTTTGGGACGTACGACTCCTCTTGTCCATTAAGCTCCGTCTACAGGGTCAAATCATCGTACTTTTATATGATGATGGGTATGTCGTGTTGACCATCTGATGCGCACTGTTTTACAAAGAATTTCTTGATTGCCAGGCTGTTGACATTGCATTGTATCGAGTGTATTTTCTGGAAGGGGTTATAGGAATTAGCTTAGAGGGTTAGCGCAAGATCGTATCCATCGTCTATCATCATCATACAAAATTGAGATGATATGTTTTTGACTAACCATCTGTATGATCCTGTAGACGGGGTGTAAGTTAAGAAACGATTTTCCCGACGATTTCGCCCGGAAAATATTTAGCCCTCTTTACACCGAGTTTGGTTACCGGCGGGTCCGGGTGCAGGCACACCGTGACCAGGATCGAATCACCACACATGAATGTAACCGTGAGTGACGGTACAATAAAATAATAGAATTCTGCCACACGCATCAGTCTAAAATAAGATATGAAAATGGAAAATAAAACCTTGACATAGTCTGCTGTATCGCCCATAAAATGTCTGACCTATAAGGATAATGTTTCCAAATTTCCGTTATTGCCTTTCTAGTAATTTATCTAACTATAGCCTATGCAGTAAATAGTGTATGGCGTTGCTTCCTTGTCCAAACAAGATTCATCTAAAACATTATCTAGTTACCAGGATTTGAAAGGTAAACTGTGTTTGCGTGCATTGCAGATTTGTGTTGGAAAACAAATAATGGCAACCACTAAGTATATACGGTAATCTCCTGCAGTTGAAGGCGTTCATAATGCGGACATTTAACTTACGATGCGGAGCTGTACCTGCATAATTATCAGCAAAGTTCAAGGGGTATCTAATGTATCCACACGCACAAGGTGCCGCACATGTTTCTCCTAATGTAATAACAAAGTAATTACATTAAAACTCTCATATGCCAACAGCACAAAAAATTCAAGATTCCCCCGATTGTAAATTCAGGTTGCCGAAATTCCACTGCGCAAATGGACGGTAAGTCTTGTAGAGGAATGCAATTGTGTAATTCTTTCTTTCTCTCTCTCTCTCTCCTTCTCTACTTCAAACATTGATTTGATTTGATTTGATTGTGATATGATGTGATATGATTTAATTTGATTCTAATTTTTAGGAAGTTTGCGCCTCAACTTTGAATAACCAGAGGTACAGTATGTAACAGTCCGCCACAGATTTTAACTCAGTTATGTAGCAAAAGTAAAACTAAGTTACACGAATCCACAAGAAAACTTTTCTTACGCATACTCATGCAGATTAAAAGGGAAAAAGCAATCGCTCCGAATTTATTTTGAAACTATTGTTGAGGTCAGAATGTCAACATGGGGGTGGGGCAAACTGCTGGCAAAGGAAATGTTGATGACAACTGGATACATGGGCGTCCGCAGAAAAAAATCAGGGGGGGGGGCAAAATTTCTAGGGAGGCAAAACCTCCGAGTCACCATGAATTGACACGAAGCGTGTGAAAATTTTGGCCCAAAATGCCTCCCAGATCGCTGGAAATGAAATTTTTAAAGCCTATTTCTAAAGCCATAGAAACTAGGAAAACAAGTTTTGTTCGGTTTTTTATTTTTATACGTTTTTTTTTCAAATTTCTGAATTTCCGGGGGGGGGGGGCAAGTGACCCCCTTACCCATGCCTGCGGACGCCCATGACTGGATAATATCACCAGGCTTTTCCAAGATCAAATCCCACTTTGGACTCGTGTTAGGCTCGCAAAGGTTGTAGCAAAGGCTCCTAAAAATCACATTGACTGCATTTTTCGCTACATGGGATTATTGAAACATTTTTCTAATTCCAAAGCACGCCGGATAGCACGAGGAATCCCGAAATGATGAAAGCTAGAGACATCAGTGATACAGCAACATACAAATCGTATCGCACGTGATATGTTTGCAGGATTGACTGTTGCATCTACAGACTTAAATGTCCTTATTGAATCACGTGGCACCTAAAATGAGATGATCATGCTTGTTTCGAGAATAATTGAGTTATTTACTTTTCAACTAACATTTGCATTCCAGTACACTAAGCCTATACCCAAACCACTCAGAGACATGATTAAAAGGCTACCGGGAGATAAAACTATCAAACAACTTTACTTATTCTATAAGTCACTACGGCAATATAAAAGAAAGACTGAGATAATAGAAAGACTGTGAATTAGATTGTGAGGAAAAACAACGATGGGCCATGAATTATTACAGGATAATGCAACATATGCAAGTACTGCACTAAGCGCCCTAGTGCATCCAGCGGTAGCTTTAACCCCAGAGAGCACATTATTCTGTTCTTATAACAGGTCCTTATAACGGTTCAAAGTTCATACACAGTGAATTAAGATTAAAAAAACGGAAATTGACGTACAATTTTGTTTGCAAATTTCATTTAATTTTCATTTATTTTATCACAACAGTGAATGGACATGATAACAGATAAGTACCATTAATGAAGGTTATAAAAAATACGTTTTGCGAATGGAGGTATTCTTAAAAACCTTTCTGGGCTTGAGAAACAAAAGCACTCCCCAATAAGGGAGCAGACACAAGATTAAACAAAAGCCGAAATTCTTTATCCCCTCCTCCCTAGCACAGCACCCGAATATTCAGTGCAACCCTTACTAGTAAAAGGGAAAACCCCCAGATACGTTGAAGCTGGAATAATACGCGTCCTCGTTACCGTTGTGAACCAATAGAAGATGAGGATTGTTACTGATATGAATAGATTGGATACACATGCATTTTTCAAGAATTAAAAAGCGCAGGAAAAAGTGACAGTAAATAAACTCGACTAATCGGCTTATTTCTTGAACATGAAGTAGGAGAGTAAGAAATAAGAAAACGGTTCTAACTTCGAAAATGAGGAATTGCTGACGTGTTTGAAAATACGTTTTTGTGAGTTTTAAGTGTTATCTCTTTGGTATAACATATGTTCTTTTACCAAAGAAACCTTGTGGAAACATACATTACTGTTGCAAGGGTATCCGTGATCAAGGAGGCGGAGCTCCCAGTGTCACGATCACCCTTACCCACCCGTGTAAATAGTTTTTGTCGGTGTGTCGTTATGTGTGTAAATTGTTATTGTAAATTTAGTGTTTCCTCTTTGTTTACGACAGTTCCGGTCTTTGTTTGAAACTTTGTTCCGGTCGTATCCGTTTCCAAGCGCGTAAAAAGCAAACTGAACTAATGCAGTTCCAAAAACGTGTCAACATTTGTCACTAAACGATTATCGATCAATTGATGTATCGAATATCGGCTTGAATTCTATGTCAATAATACTGCTACTATATTTCAGTACTAACAATGATCCTTAAACGAGGTGGCTTAGCCAATTGACCAAACTGCGTACAAACATTTAGATTACAGATGCTATTGTTACCTCTGTGCATGGTTTTATATGCGGGGCAAAATTTGAAAGATAAAAGAAGTTCAAAGTTATTTTTTGACCATTTAAAGGTTTAGAGCAATCCCGCAAACTTATTTTGAAGCCACAGCTACATAGCACAACTTTCTTCTTATTTCTCTTCAAATAATCTTTCATAATATTTCATGACTTCAAATGCAAGGAAACGATTACTCCTTGTAAATTTCACATTTGAAGCAACAAATGTTGCTACATTACTCCAAACAACCAATCATGAAACAGGATAGTCGACGACACTACTTCAAGTTGGTTCACTACTCTTGCCCTTTAAGTGATTTTAAGACAGCTGTGTTTTTAAACTGCCTGATCTTTGTGGCGTAGCTTATTGTTTTATCAATACAAGCTGGCCTGTTCACTGGCTGGTAGATTTCCTTCAATACAAGGATTGGTCGTGACAAATAAATTAACAGAAATGAGAATTCGTCGACCTTTGAGATAACAGTTGGTGTTCACAAGGAATAGAGAATAAGAGCCTCTTTCATAGTCTTTGGTAATGTTTAAGAATATATTATGATTATATATAAATAGTATCATTCCAATACTTTAATTTCCTTTATAGGTTTTTATTTTTATGTTCTCAAATTTAAGTTGAGTAATTTTTTTGGAAAACTTTTGAAAGATATGGTGCAAATGGAAATGAGATTATACTTCAAGAGTTTTGACATTTAACTGTTTAATGTAGTGAAGGAAGCACGGTTTTCCTTCATACTAATCGCACGAGGTGGGGAAGAAAGCATACTTCCTCCCACCCCCTTTCGGGTATGAAGTTCCACCCTTGCTGGTTTGATAATATGGCTCTCTATCATCTTTGATACATTTAAATTTACAAAATGATAAGATTTTTGTTGGTATTTTTTCTTTCAGCACCAAAAATGACGGAAGAATCTAAGATAGCAATCACCCGTTTCACTCTCTTCTTAAGTAAGTCTTCGCCATGCTCAGCAATATTTTCTTTTGCATCATTCAAGTGTCGACACTGTTTTCTATTTCTTTGCTGATCATGGAAAAACTGAATTTGAATATTTTGCCTGATTCATGGTTTGCCCGTGTATAACATGGAAATGATATGATCAAATCAATTGATAATATAAACTTAGTTGCGATCTCTTGTGACCATATCAAGAAGGCCACTTAGTGGGAACATGGAAATGGTAAGACCTTCATTATGGGAAGGGTGTAAGTAGGAGCTGGTCGACAGAGAGCCACTGTGTATATGAGCAACGTACATATAATATCACACATTCATGTTAGCTGCCCATACTGATCCCTTTTGACCTTTGGGTGCAGAAATAAAATGACTATATGTGGTCCACATATGGTTACCATCTGGTCATAAATGCCAGTTTGCGACTCGTCAGTGCGATAAAAAGGGCCCTTGTAACTCAGCCTATTGACCTCATTTTTCATTACAGGCCCTACCAGTAATAAACTTGTCATACATTTGTTTTCGGGTTTTGACACATTATTTCTTCCTCTATAAATATTTAAAAAATAAATCAATGAAAAATAAAGGCACACCTGTGTGCAGTAACAATTGTCTTCGATATTAATGTATTGGACCGATAAAGGGGACCCTCAGAGACGGGGGGCGCGTTTTGTGCCGTAGGCATTTTGGACCGCCTTACATTGCTTTTATATTTTTGAACATAGTGGGCCCCTTTGGTGATTAATCCCCCCCCCCCCCACACACACACACAAACACACACACTCTCACACGCTCATAGTAATTCGCTTTGCCGTCCCTTCTGATGACCTGTTCCCGTTTCCCTTAAAGACAGTCAATTCTCACCCCAGTCTACAATTTTTGTTGTTGTCCACTGTGATTCTTAATTGGCATAGCTCTTTGATTGGCAGCAAATTACAAAATGCAGAGTAGTTACAGTACAAAGCTCATACAACAAGGAATGTTCTATAATGAGAGTGTTCTGATTACGCATCGGGACTGGCATATATTCGGATGAGAAGAGTTGTAGACAGTTGTAGGAGGGGCTTAAGTAAGTAGGTTAGACTAATTGGCACTTTCTTGGGTGAGAAGACTGTGGCCTTTAGTTATGTTTTACCCATCACAAAATCTGGTCGTGGCCTGCTCACTAACCAGAAATCGCCTTGATTTACAACTCGGAAGTGACGTTACGTTCGTCCGATACAATTGCTTCCTTTACAGGTATCCTTTCAACTTCCGCGGGTTTATTGTGTTTTGAGTGTAGTTCACCTGAAGGCAATTGTACAAGACCTATGTTAGGAGTGACGAAAAATGTAACCTGTGATGGATTCTGCTACGTAAGTATAAAGGCGTTCTATAGTCTCTGGCGTAGACAGGATTTTGTTTGAGGATGGACAACTGCGGGTGCCATTCCCTTTGGGAAATTTTCAGCATTTTAGTACCCTTAGCCTGTGCAATCTGGTGCAACATTAAGCGTCTTTTGCAGTGTTTTTGTATAATTTAAAAAGATTTTGGCCCCGATTAAGCTAAATGTCCGATGGGGACGAATTCCTTGGGAAGCAGCAAAACCTTCACGGCGGTGAAATGAACTGTTCTTCACCAAATAATAGAGAGGAACTTGAAATAAGTGGCCTCATCATCTCTTTCTGAAATTGTTAAAGGGGTATTTATACCGTCTTAAAATCTTGTAGAAGGAGAGGAAATCCGCAGATGTAATATTTTTAACTAGTTATGAACTTTTAGAACAAAAGTCAAAGGCGATAAGTACCATTGATAAGTAGAGTTATGCTAAAACTTTAAGGTAAATTGCACGATATTACCTGGACCCTGTTGGGTCGGATCTCCGTTAAAACAGAAACTACTGTACTACTCAATAGCCCCGGTAAAAATTCCAGTTGAACCCAGTCGACCAATCCAACTGGGTTCAACGGGGACCTAGTTGAACCCAGCTGGTCTTGTTCCAAATCCCATATAAAACCAACTGGGTTGAACTGGATTGAACTGGGTTGAACTGGGTTACTAGCTTTCAACTGGATTGACTTCATTCAACCCAGTTGAATTTGTTCCAATTTCCATATTAACTGGTTTAACTGGTTTTCAACTGGTTTCTAATTGGGTTCTAACTGGGATCCAGTTGAACCCAGTTGAACCCAGTTGAACCCAGTTTAACTGGGTTCAACTGGAATTTTGACCAGGGAGGGGTTACTCGTACCAACGTTCCGTCCGCGGTTCACCGACTCTGAAGAAACCGGTAATTAATCACATTAATTCAGTACGCAACGTTGTTTGTCTGCTACCCAATCAACAGCAGAACTAAGAACCGATCAAAATGGACCTTTCATCAAGATAAAGCGTTATGGGATAGGCCGTATTGTTTTGAGAGTAAAACGCAAATGGAAAACTTAGATTGCAAACAACCTCAGGCTTATGGATATGTCAATATCATTTCTAAGGTTCTTCAAAAGCACGCAGGATGCTTCCGGCATTATTGAAAATAATATTCATCATTTTTCAAGCATTGTGATTGGATGCATCACTTGGAATTTGCATGTCTGAATATTCAGTTTTAGTACATAACGACTTGGGTTTTTTCCAAGGGCTATGAGTCCGGCAGATCAGAGCCTACAAATGAAGTAAAGGGCAGATAACAATCGAGTACTAATGTGGACTGCATTGCACGTTTATGCCAAAAATGGTCGAATATTCCCATCAGGGGCTACATTCTACCGGGATTCCCGGGCTACATTCTACCGGGATTCCCACTCGAAAATGTCTCAGACAAAATCATCAGTCTCGCAGGAGAACAGCCCGTCAGATTGCTGAAGGGGCGGGAGCTTCAACAGGAGGAATATTTTCCTAAGTATGATGATGAGATATGTTGAAATGGTACAGCCAATGGAACTTTGGGGGACAGATATTCCTCTGTGGGAAAGATCCAGCTCCATTTGACCACGAGATTGCATTCTTTCTATTTGAATTAAAGATAAAATAATCGTGTCATTTGTCCATTACAATTGGCAAAGAAATTCAAAAGCTTGAAGGTAACCCCTCATACCGTCAACCATGCAGTGTGTGTGCTGACGATGTTTTTGAAAAACACAGGTTATGAGTTTCACTTCCATATCCGTAAAAGAAGTTTTGAAAAAAGTTTTGAAATATAGCAGGGTTCTGAGTTTCCGGTCTTTGTGTCTTTAGTCCACTTTATTGACCTCAGAGCGTTTCCGTCTGGTTTAAATTAATATGACATTCCAACCATGTAGTTATTGAGCTCGTTATGAATACAGACTCGGCATTCTCAGTATATTTTGTTCAGGAAAACTTCGGTTAATTCCTCGAATGCCACCGTTTATCGTTGACATAGCGATAATGTAAACAAGCACCTAAGCATGATATTTATTATTATACGGCCGCATTTTCAGAAAGGGTCTATTGTGATGACTACGTGTGGTCAGGATCTCCGCGTTCACTCTTGTGTTCCCCGCGGGATCCATCCAGGCTTCCGAGATAATGTACAGGCCTATCCCACAATACAAATGATTGGCGTTTGAAGTGTTTCGTAGGTTTCGTTGCAAGTGACCTACAACCATTTGGAGTTAACTCAAGCGTGTCATCTCCCACTACTTCGGTCGTACACCTGTACGTACTCCCAAATGAAGTTGCTACTCTGTAGGAGAGTAAATTACACATATCGATCATGTGTAGTATCTGCTCTTTTCATCCAGTCTAGAATGGAGCCATACATGACAGAGCAATGATGTAAATGTTCTGAGGGCCGTGAGATACTTCAAAAGTTGTCCTTTAGTTCCTATTTGAGAAGCAGTTAAAAGTTTTGTTTCGCCCAACGGCCCTTTGTCAGAGGGTCGGGGGACTTAAAGCTCACATTCTTGTCTTTGAAAAAAGCTCAACAGTTCCAATGCCAAAGAGTCATGGTAGCTGTTCTAAACCAATCACAGCACAGAATTGTCAAGTTTTACATTTGTTGTATGGTGTTAAATTCGAAGACAGCGCGGCATTTTAATGAATGACCATTCTTAATTTCATTTTACAGACAAATGTGTCACAATCATCTATAAGCAGGGGCTGTATTAACGTCACAGAACAAAATTGTACACAAAGCAGATGCTGTAATACAGACTTTTGCAATGACGTCACACCGACCACGACTCCTTTAACACCCGTCGAATGTTATAAGTGTACGTACCGAGTACAGGCTGACGGCAAGGAGATAGGTCACAGATCCTGCACAGTCGATAGTTTTGATCCTCTTCACGCCTTAGTGACGACAACAACGTGTGACTACGGATGTTCGGTAAGCAACCATTACAACTTAACTGGGGTTGATAATACTTAGATATGACAATATACTCATTCCGTGTTATATCACTGGTTGGCACTGGTTTACATAGAGCATGCGCAGAAAACTATGCGCGTATGTTAAAGGAGTTTGCGTTTGCAGCGATCTAGCGATTGCACACAGAATGTACACAAATAAGAATCTACATTTCGTTGTGACGCACTTCATCAACTCTTCTATCAAAAAGCCGTGACGTCATTTGTTTGCAAACATGAATGAGGCTATACAAATAAAAAGAAGAAAAAAGTAAAAAGCTAAAACACACAAAATCATACGAATTAAAAAAAACATGAGCGACTATTGAAAATATTTTGTTTGGAGCTCAATTTCTTCAACATCTGAACGGTTTGTTTCATTCACCAGAAAGACATACGTATGGCGCGCTGTTGGTCATTATTTGTCATTATGCCGCCTAAAGCTATTATGTCGTCAAAATGATTCCGTTGTTAAACCTTATTAAGCCGTCACAACTAATTCCGTTGCCCAAAACTGATTTCGTTGTCAAAACCCATTCCGTCGTATTATGCAAGTAGGCGTTGTCCATTTTGACAAATGCCAAACTCCGATACAATGTGCTAACATAGACTATACTATTCGGCAGCAGTCCATGCCGCGCACAGTATAGTAAGCTAACCAGCACGAAAAGAAGGCAACTTAAACAAACTGAAGGATATGGGAGCAATATTGCGAGGCCTACACTTGTTGCCTCTGAAGGAGAAATTTGAGCCTGAAAACGCATGATTATGTTCATAAAATGGAACCTGCGAATACCTTGTACTATAGTATAGGTCTAACCTATAACACAATACTGGGGCTAAAAGTATAACTTCTTTCAGAAAACCATCTACAAATTGGAAAGAACACCACCTAAGACCATTTTCGAGATGTATATAGTGGATTAAATTACCGTCACACCACAAGATTTGGTAGGGTGACCGTATTGCCGTGGCATGCACTTTTCTACAGGGTGCGAATTGACTGGCCCATGCACATTCAAAATCTAAACAATCATGTACTTCCCGGGCAGGTGTAATATTAATAAAGCCTACCACCTCAAACCTTTGTCTAACAGACTTATTTTATTGTTCCTAAAATCAAATATAATTATATTAGGATGTCCCGTTTCTAGTGAAAGATGTACATTGCAATATAGGAAGTTTGAGGAAAATGACGAAATCAAATCTGGGTTCCATGATTGAAAAGTTCACTTTTAGGCGCTAGTGTAACTTGAATCACCCCGAACAGCCAGTTTTGATTGACTTACCGTGGTTGTTTGGTGATCACTGCACAGCATGCGAATCTACACTGTTGGACGAGTGCGGAGTACCAAATTGCAAATGTTCGCAATGTTCAGTTACTTTACATAATTGAGAATATGCCTAAATATACAACGGCTTGTTGTAGACGGTCACTGACTCACGGTATTATAAATATGTGTTTTTCTTTGTGTAGTAATAGCTGTATTAGCGCCGTTTGTCAGCAGACTGGCCACCGCCGGTCTGCTATATCGTTGCACTTTCAAACCGCATGATGCTATACAGACCTAGCAATACGTTCACACTTGTGTATGTTTGCTTCGACGTGTTATCAAGATTTCTTCTTGTGTATTCGTCAATTATCACTTGGTGTGGATATGCTTTAAGAAGAAGATAAAAGTAAAATTCTAGCAGGAAATATTGCCAGTGGCGGAGCTGCCATATGGTCAGGAGGGAGGGCGTCGCCCGCTCCCCCCCCCCCCCCCACGGACCAAAATCGTCTGTCGGCGCCCTTTTTAGGTTTTGAACATACTTTACTCTTGCACCATTATTGGCAAAAGACATAAATTAATAGCGTTGTTTTAAGGCCCAGATAAAAAATGCTCAAACAGCTACCGATAATTGTACTATCTTCACTTTATTCTGACGAAAAGGGTATTTTGTAATGTAGGGATAGGTTTTGTCGAAACGTATCTTCATGCTTTATACGCACTAATGAATGTTGTCGATGTGCTAAGTTAATTACTTCCACACCAAGCGTGATTATAAGCTTACAAAATACACCGACTGACATTAAATTCACCCTCCCGGCCAAAAAAAGATGTTGCAAAGGGCGCAGCAATAATTGTAGCGCAAATAGCTCTCTTGTTTCCGGGTATAATTGTCAACATAGAAAATAAACAGAGTTTGTAAAGATACTAAAATATCTTCCACAACATTTTTCAAAATCATTTGAAGAGAACATTCAGGTTAAAATAAAACTGTTATCCTAGTGGTAATGATTTAAGGGTTTTAATGAGCAGTTTCCATTTTGCTTCTCTTCAAGTGATAGTTTTCGTGATAGATGGCTATTTCTGACACTGCACGATAATCCCATGAAAATGCTTATTCCTGTACTTTCGTGGTCTCAAAAGCCAGAAAATTGCATCTGAATTCGGTATCTAGAGAGCCAAGGAGACCTTTTGTCTTGGCTATTTCTTTTTATGTACTTAATTAATGACTATTTCACAGTGGTCACATGGTGTAAATTACGTCAATTAATGTTTCTTCGTGTACTTATCTTGATTTTCAGATGCCAAAAATGTACACCGAACGGTGATTAATTTCCATAACGTTTTCCCCTGTAAGATTGATTGCCATTTACCTCTAGCAGGTTTAATCTTTATCTTCACAATGTAGTCCATTATTACATTAAAATCTTAAATCGATGCCTGACTATAACACAAAATAAAATGACCGTCTTCATACTTGAATGTGAAGGAGAGGGATAGAAACATGGGCGTCCGCAGAGAGGGGCAAGGGCTCCTTCAAAGCGCCCCTGCAGACCATTTTCGCCCCCTTTGACCGAAATCCCCAGCTACGCCACTGAACATTGCGAGAATGTTTTGTTGATAAACTTATTTCAGTGAAAGTGTGCACGATTGCATATAGACGCGTGTACACTTTACGAAGTATGTGCACGACCTGGGCCTTAAAATGTATCGGAGATTGTCATTGGTCAAAATGGACAACGCCCATTTGCATAATACGACGAAATGAGTTTTGACAACGGAATCAGCTTTGACGGAATAAGGGCTTTTAGCAGAATGATTATTTTTGACAACGGAATGGATTTTGACGGCATAAGGGCTTTTGGCAACATAATTAATTTTGGCAACGGAATGGATTTTGATGGCATAAGGGCTTTTGAAGTCATAATGACATGGCACAAACGGCGCGCCGTACAAACCATACTTCATCGTTCATTAGTCAATATATAACTGCCATTTACACGGGAAGTGATAAATCGCACCCCTCTTGCAACCACTTCATATTAATGACACAGACGACACACTAACGTCACAAGGAGTTCAATATTCATATAAGAGGTAGGCCTAGGCTAAGAGCGTTTGGAAAGTTCCCGATAATCCTGGAAATATTTGCGCGTGTTGCACAACGTACCACGCTAGTTAGAGCTTGATCTTGCGAATTATTGGAATCTATTCTAGGGAATTTGTGAGAAACAGTATTGGACGAACTGCAAAGTTGATAAACATACTATCACGTACGTTGTTTGCAACGTTATGTGTTCCCCTTGTCAGCAACTTTGAACCCACAAAATATCTCCTGTCGAAGCACTTACAGAAGGTATTACGATCAAGGGTGTTACTGCGTGCACAGCTATACAACACCGTGCAAAATTGCAACCTCCTGGAAAACAAAGTTCCCGTAGAAGGGCTTATTAACTAAGTTAAAACAAATCGAAAAAAGCATTACACGTCGGGTCGAGCGGGGCACGGTCTTTTAATTTCTAACAAACACGAGCACGTGAGAAAAGTTGGAATTCAAATGAAATGCCGAGAGAAAATGCAAAGACCGAGAAAATTAAACTGGACTCTCCTTTGGTCATCACGTTATTCAAGCTTTCAAAAATCTTTACTTGCGCATAGGAAAATACCATTACTTACGCGGATAGTACACAAGAGAAAAATGGCTGCGATCATTTTGTCATGGTGTTGTAAGTGCTTATTGTCATGTAGTATGGTGCACCTTCCCTGACCTTTAACATAGACGCCATCTTGTTGTTTACGAACAATTCTCCCTTCCTTTTGTCCTAGATTCCCAGTGCCCTTGCTGTTTCCGGTCACGTGTTACCGGTGAACGTGGGCGTCTACTTCGTTCTAGTTCAATTAACGTGTACCCCGTATCCCGTATTTTCAAAGTGTGGCCAGTTTCACCCTCTACAGCCTCCTCGTTGGTCTTTTAGATCTGTACATTCATTAATATTGATTTAATTTGGTGCGTCACAACTTTTAACCAACCAGGGGACTACATGTGTTCCGATCTCCCATGAGGTTTGCAAGCTCAGAGCCTACCGCTCCCACTATTTTGTTTTGGAACTCGTGCAAGAGAGCTCGAAGCAGAATTGCATGCAATCACCATGTATATAGTTAAATTTTAATAATTATTTTGCCGGCTGAGTCAAACTTGATCTTTTTGGAACTCAATCAACGAATTAATAAACCAATTTGAAAATTAATTGGAACTCTCATCCGCTTTTTTTTTTTTTTCTGTTTCCGGCTACGCAAGATCCGACCCGTTCTAACGCTACTTTACATTATATCGGGGTGCAGTAACTACCGGTACGCTCTCGGATTTCACTCAAAAATCTTCAAGCAGATAATATATACTATGCCAACTACTGACTTCCTTTTAGCAATTGTATGAGAGGTGGGCTGCTGGAAACTTAGATGGAGGGGCCAGGGGAAAAGTCACCACAGAAAAAAGGTTGCTGGAAAATTCAAAATTACGACTGTTCCTATGCATTTTAGTATACATCCCCCCCCCCCCCCTCCCCCCATGTTGCTTCCAGGAAGATATCCGGTGTCGGAAAGCTTTGTCCAAAAACCGATCCTTTTCTCATTTCAAATTGTTTTGATAAAGGTAAGCTTTATTGGTTACTAGTTTGCTTCGGAACGATATGTCTATATGAAAGCAACTCGTAATACCGTTTCCGATCAAAATACATGACTTTTGACAATTTCAACATTTCAAGACGTCATAATTTGGGTAATTTCCCCAAAATAATTCCCCTGATTTCAAGCCTAGACCCCCCACTTGACAACAAACCCATAGAGCCAAAATAAAACCAGCTCTTCTCTTCTTGCTACCTGTGACATGTGGCTTTCAGAAATACGTAGATCCGTGTCAATGAACTTGTGGCTAGACTACTAGAAGTCATTAACCGCACAATATGTAAATGTGTGGGATTAAAAACGCCTTTTGTGCCCAGTGATATCAAATCCCATGATCAAGGACGGTGATCTTACCGATCCGTATCAGACCTTTCCGTCATGTTAATGACGGAAAGGATGCTTCTCTGTTGCAAAGGGACTTAGATAGGCTGGTTACTTGGTCTAAGACTTGGCAAATGTCTTTTAATGCTGATAAATGCAAAGTTCTTCACTTTGGATCCAAGAATTTGGGTCATAAGTATACCATGGCTGGTAGTGTTGTAGCTAATGTGGCTTCTGAAAAAGACTTGGGTGTTGTCATTTCAAACGATTTGAAGCCTTCTAGGCAGTGCGCAGCAGCTGCTGCTAGGGCTAATAGGGTGCTTGGTTTAGAGGAATTTCAGCAATTTCAGTTAAGATATTGTGCTAAATCTTTATAAGCAGTTGGTTACGCCACATCTTGAATATGCTGTGCAGGCATGGAACCCTTTTTATGAAAAGGACAAGTTTATTTTAGAGCTGGTTCAGAGGAGGGCCACACGGCTTATTCACAATGTGCGTAATCTCCCCTATCAAGATAGGCTCAATTGTCTAGGACTTACTTCTCTCGAATTAAGAAGGATTAGGGGGGATATGCTGCAGGTTTCCAAGTTCCTTTCTGGTTATGATTCTCTTTCTAACTGTAACTACTTAGAGATTTGTGCTGATCCCCGTGTTCGTGGCCATAATAAGAAGCTGGTAAAATGTTTCTCTAGACTTGACATCAGAAAGTTCAGTTTCTCTCCGATTCATAGGGTTGTCAATGAGTGGAACAGTTTCCCCGAGTGGGTTGTTAATTCCACTTCAGTCAACTGCTTCAAGATTAATATTGACAAGTATTGCCGTGACAGTGGCAGGATCTGATTGTATTGGGTTTGGTTAGTCTTTGTTTGGATTAGGTGTTGGTTTGGGTCCGTGCTATAGGGCATCTTATGGGGGTTTTACCCTCCTTTGCCCTTAAACTTGTTATGTTATGTTATGTTATGTTAGATATTGAGAGGGAAACATTTTTAAGAACGAAAGACGGGTAACCAGGAACTCTGATTAGAGTGAGAGACACCGGTGAAGGGTTATGTATAACTAGTATAGTGACACCATGTGGTACCCACTGTTTGCAAGAATCGCGAGCCATAGGCCTATCAGTGGACTGCCGGCGTGCCGATGAGGCATCCTTTTTATTGGTTTTAACGTACGTTTCACTGCAAAAAGAAAGCTTCAAAATAACGACTGCTTAAAGGAAAAGAGCAGCCACCCCAGCTTGAAGTGAGGTACGTAATATACTGTCCTGTTTCATCATTGGCTGTTGAGACATTTTCTTTTAAAATGTGAAATTTACTGCTTGGTTTACCTTGAATATGAAATATTTATTAAGTCAAAATAAGATGAAAGATATTTTGAAGAGAAATAAGGAAAAAAATGAGATATTTAGCTGTGTTTTCAAAATAAGTTGACTCCTAATCTGTGAAATTTGCTAAAAAATCTAGGTAATGCCATTTCCGGCTGTCGGGGGAGGGGGGGGGGTGCGAGTTTTCAAAAAAAAATCTGTATGCTCCGGCCAACCGATGGTGCGACCACCGGTTAATTTTTGGACAGGATAACGAAACGCGAATGCTTAGATTCTGCTTACAATCTTGGCGAATGTTATTTCACCGTGACCTCGCTAAGGGGTGGCGCTTTCCAAAACTATCTGAACGACCGAGCCAAAGATGGTGGCGCTCCGCTAATAGCTTATAGATAGCCTTTTGGGCACTATTGGATTTCGTGGCAGAGGATTTTCTCCTCAAACTGAAATGCTCCAGTCCCCTCCCCCCATATTCATCCATTCCACCACAACTGACCTCGGCAATTCCTGACATGAAACCCAAAGTGGCGATGCACGCGAACTATTTTTGAGCGTTCCCCTAGCTTTGCCTGGAAACGCTTATACTGTTAACATTTAATGCTAATAAAGTAAAGTATATTGGTTCAACTTGGAATGTGAAGAATGCCGATTTTTTTTCAAGAACACAGTATAGGAGGTTATGACAGCCTTAAAGGACATATACAAGACAAGAAGGGCTGGGAAGCAGCTCTATCCAGTCGAAAGATCCAGCACCCCTTAGCTGAGCCACAAGTGCCGGTTTTTCGAAACATGCCTGGAACGAAACAGTTGGAAAATTTGTGGTTTAGCTCCAGAAATGCGCATGAAATATTTGGCTCAGTTAATGAAATGGAACAACGTTCCCATTGTTCTCATGCCAGAAAATTGAAATTTTCCAACTATCTTGTTGCTTCCAAAAACAACTTAAGTTCAGCTTGTCCTTGTGTAGATGCAAACCCCATTACAATATTCACAAAATTATCCTGAGTGGCATGCAAGTCCATAATATGTCAACCAAGCAAACCAAGCAAACTCTCTGTGTATGTTTAAAAATGTCAGCTACTCTGCACCTTTTGGCTGCGATGATAATCAAAGATCATTCAGCAGTTAAGAACTTAACCTTCTCCTAAAAAATAAACTCGGGAATATACTCGGGGTTAAAAACCAAGGCACTGAATTTCTGGGATAATCCCTTTCCAATTCCATAAACTTATCATTGAGACACTTATTTTCTGCACAACATAATGATGTGTCTGAATAAAGGATCTTCCAAACATCAGCAAAATTTAATATGTAGTTCGGTAACACAGACTACATGTCTGGCTAGTGGCCTACGAGCCTTAATGGGGAAGAAGTAGTCTGGTAGTACGGAGTATGTGTAAAATTGTTGGTCAGTTAAGCAACTTATCTAATTACAACACTATTCTGATGACAAATTTTGATCAATGGCCACAGGCAGTTTAATCCGCAGGCCTCACTGGTAACATCAATGATAGCCTGCAAATATAGTATTTTTGTACAAATAATGGGAAAATATAATATGTAAGAGACTAACAGGTATATGGGGCACAGTGAGATATACAAAAGCGTACAGGGGTATTTCAGTTTGGGGGCCAGAAGATGTAATTCTGCCCAAATGCTCTCTAAGCCGAGCGCCACCATTAGTTGGTGGGGAGAGTACAGAAAATTTTGAAAAATCGGACTCGGAGTCGAAACCATTTCACAGTCGTAAACGGAGGACCTAAGCAGTCGCTAGTGTGATCAGAAAATTACCAGCTCAAATGTGCAACTACCAATCGATGAAATGGTGTACCTTTTCGGGGAAAACTATAAACTGATAAAGCGGAATTCAAATCACCATATGCTGATAAATTTTACTCTTTTGCGACTCTTGGTTAAATTTGAATTAAATATCTACCGTGTTGCATTGATGGAATTGTATGTGTGACTGCACGAACTTCCGACAATAAATGATTTTACTTCTTTTAGTAAAATCTGTTGAAAAATGTCAAGTTACGAGATGGGTTTAAATGAATTCCAGGCTAATGGGAAGACATTCTCACACTGTCGTTATGACCCGAATTACCTGATTTTCTTTTCAACCACTGCCCGTATTTGTCTCAGGATAGATGACAACACGGTGGACGGCAAACTATTTGACCATCGGGCACTCTGCCCGAACAACCTCACGTCTGTCCATTGAATAAATTTGGCAAAAAGTTCCAACATTTTCCAAATCTTCGCCAGAACATTTTACCAATTGAACAGTTTTGGAAAGACTTCTTTTGGGGCTGAGGAAAACCTTTTTGTCACAAGCTACTAACAAATATGTTGGAAAATCAGGCTAAGTTGTTAGCATTTTCATTTTCCATGAAAATTTTACTTTCTTTCATCATAGTGTTTTCTGTAAGTTCCAGAAAAGATTTGAAATAATTAAAATAATCGGCCATTTCGAGCATTATGTTGCACAAGATTTGAAAATTTGAAACTGGCTGCAGAGGATCGAGTGATAGTTTCTTTAAAGGGCCAGTCCTCTTATATGGGTCTTGTTAGAAATTCTCAATTGGCTCAGCTCTTTGATTTACATGCTAATTCAAACAATGTAGAATACCAAAGCTAATTATATTTCACAACGGGAACTTGACTGAGAGTGTTTTTATTATACATATTGAGCAAGTTTCTAAGGGCCTATTCCTCTTGAAGCAATAAACTGAGATTGTGTCTGGATGGGGATGAATTTCGGACAATTGTGGGAGTGGCTTAAGTAAGAAGCAGTGGCGTAGCCAGGATTACTGAACGGGGGGGGGGGGGGGGGGGAAACATACCGAAAGACTATCTAAGCGGAGCGCCACCATCGGTTGGCGCTGAGCGTACAAAGAGAATTTTGGATTTTAACTGCTCCCAGATGGCTGGAAATGGCATTTGTCAGGTTTAATTGTCTTTCATTCTGGTGAGAAAGATTTGTGTTTTTGGTTCCTTGTGTAACAAAGGAACCTATGCAGTCACCTTGGCGTATGTATGTGTGTGTGTGTGTGTGTATGTGTGTGTGTATGTGACGGATTGGAATGCGAGGTATGTGGTGCGATAACTCAATAACCGAGTGATCAATTTTTTTCAAACTTGGTATGTATGTAGATGTTGTGGAGTAGATGTGCCCTATCGTTTTTGGTGGAGGTCAAAGGTCACTGGTGATCACCAGAGGCCAAAAACTGAATTTCTGTTAGTAGCTGTAACTCAGTATCCGTTGTTCAAGCAGTGGCATCATTTTAGGATAAGTTAGATTGGTAGGAGGTGAAAATGTTGGTACATTAACCAAAATAATTGGAAAGGGTCAAAAGGTCAAAAAGTAATGTTTTATTGATATCTTGCCACTGAAACATTTTAGAGGGGTGGTGTAATGGAGATTTGTGTTCGTCTAAGTGAAATGCACGTGATGACCCCCCTTGACCTCACTTGACCTCATTTGACCTTTTGACCTTTGTGACTTTTTTGTGACTTTTTTGTGACGTCAAGATTTGTCTTGATCAGACGAACCAAAAAGGCTATTACACTACCCTCCTACAATGTTCGTTACTTGAGTTACTGACATTTAAATGACAGGCTAGTGTGTACATGTAGGTCATATGTAGGCCTATTGCAATGCCAGGTATGCGGTGCAATTACTCAATAACCAAGTAACATAGTGGAAATAATGGAAAGTTGTGTTCGTCTAAGTAAAGTGCACGTGAAGACTCTTTGGGTCTTTGTTCAATTGGTTTAAAAGTCCAGCTGAAGTTTAATGCCTTTAGACAAATGCAATGTATAAAAGAAAAGAAGAATTATAACCCCCTCTCAGTCTAAAAGCAGTTTAGTTAACAATCAGGACAGTAATGCAATAATTATTAAAAACAACCTTTTCCTCACATACAGTATTGAATAAAGTTATTCACAGTGCAAGCTAAGATTCCAATTTCAATAGTAAAATATGAAAGCAGTTTCTCTTCTTTACCTCTGCTTTTACCCTGGGGACTACAATGCTGTTTCTAACACCCTCTTTAGGTTAAAAGGTCAAGTTGAAAGTCATTTATTAGATTCTACAGAGCTATGTTTGTTTCTTGGTCTTCTAGCCAAATTGTGAAGAAGAAATTGGTGGTAATAAATCACTATCGGGTTGCCTTTAGTAGCAGAATTGTGGGCTTTTCCTTATTTTTGCTTTTCAGGCAAACACATTGGGTAGTCTAAAGGACAACCATGACATAATTTCTAGTCATCCATCATAAATTTTGGTGGTCAGGAATGATCAGATGACTGTTAAATTTCTTTGGTGCAGAAGAGACTGTGTTTATTTAAAATCAGTTTTGATCTACTTTGACTGTATTTGACCTTTGTGACTTCTTTTTAAGGTCTGGATTTGAATTGTTGAGATTGACCAAAAAGGCAATTAACTACCCTCTTATACTACACCAAACTCAAGTAAATGACATTTTAGTGAAAGGTGATGAATGTATTTGTCGCATGGAAGTGGGCAGTGTGCAGTGTGATAATTTGAAAAGTTTAGTGTTCCATTTCTCTCAAACAGCAAGTGCTTGTATGATTTTGAAATTTAATGTGCCCCTATGTTTTTGGGTGATGGCCAAAAGTCATTGGGGTTAAAGGTGCAAATTATGCCTTACCTTGGGACTACCTTAATACAATATCATCTTTAATGCAAGGAACCATAGTGCCCTTGGGCTCTTGTTCTCAGATTCAAACACGCTTTCGAGATACTGATCATAATGGACTAGAGAAGATTTTTGCCCGAAAAATGTAATTCTGCCCCAAAGACAATCTAAGCGGAGCGCCACCACTAGTTGGCGCGGAGCGTCTAGAAAATTTGAAAATTCGTACCTCTCAGATAGTCGGAAATGACATTTCCCAGGCTAATGAAGGAGATCCAAGCTGTCAATATTTTTCAGTTTTCAATTGCAGATAAACGTTCCCTTTAAACTAAAATTCAGCCAGAAAGACTAAGCTGATTGCCACCATTGGTTGGCGTAAAGCGTACAGAAAATTTTGAAAAATGGGACCCCTCAGACAGTTGAAAAGGCATTTCCCAGGCTTACAGAGGGCTCTAAGCGGTCGCTTTTTTGAGTTTCCGTATGCAAAAAATTTTCACTTGAAACTTAAGTTCTGCTGAACTCAAGATGTCATTTTTTGTGTCTGGTGAGGTATATCTCGCATTTCTTGCAGAATTCTCGAGATGTTTCTTTATGGTGTCATCATTTCTCCCTAAAGTTTCAAGGATCTCCAGGAAAAGACCCTTGGTCAATGACTCACCTCTTCCATCATGTCCCCTCAAGTTATACTCAGTATATTGCCCTTGATCTTTACTAGTTGGCAGTGTATTTCACTATTTTTAATTTTTCATTACGTATCAAGTGACTGCTAAAAGGCAACAAACTGTGTGTAATCACTGTCTAGAAAAGAAGAAAGTAAGATTTCCCTCAACGGCAACTTAAGCAAATGTTGAATGACTGTGGTTTTTCATAAATTTTACACTCCCCGGACATTGATCAGTAAAACAGCCCTATTTTACTATTTGTAGTGGAATTTTTCTCTATTTTCCTTGATATCTTCCCTGAAATTAAGAAATTTCATTCGATTCTTATAATATCATATTTCCTTTACTAGATCACCACTCGAATGCTTAACGGTGTATGTTAGCCTAACTAATTATCCCAGCTAGCCAGGAATATTTGATCGGTCCTTTGACGGTCCAATGTCGGCCCATCGTCGGAAAAATGTGTGGGTCTACGGTTCGCTGACGGGCGTGAGGTATTGGATTGGCAAAAACTCTCTACCCATCATGCACTTTTCACAGTGTCGAGCCAGCGGACCTCCGATGGCTCTCCGTCGGTCAAATGGCCGCCGACAGGCCGCCTGCTTACAGGGTATGATGCATCAATATACTGTGGGCCTACGTGACATTTGGCTGTTTAGTTTCGGCGATCGATCGATCAACTATCGATTGTGGGTGATTGTAGTGCTATAGGCTATTACAGTGTTGACGCTTACGTCACTGATTGGCATTGGTTGGCATAGAGCATGCGCAAGAACACATGGGTGTATATTTGGTTTTGCGCGTGTTAACGCTTGCGCGGTTGCACGCAGAGAGTAGACAAACTGGAACTGCATAGGGCCAGCCTAGGCCAAGGCGACTAAAGTACCTTTTACTTTCGTAATTTATTTATTTATTTTTCATTCATTTTTTTTTTATTTTGCGGGCATGGACAGGGGGGCCATGGCCCCCTTGTGCCCCCTGTCTACGCCAGTAGTAAGAAGGCTAGGAGAATTGATACTGTTTAAAGTAAGCCTGAGATTTTAGACGATAGGCTTCCCAAATGTGTCCCGATTTTATATCTCTTTGATTATGTGAAATATGTTACCCTGGCCTGATTATGATCATTTAATTTTGTGTTTTCCGGTAAAAGCTTGAAAGAATTTGGACATTCTACCATTTCGGGTATCGCGTAAAAACTAGTAGGCTCACGAATTATACTTTTGCGCTGCCCGGATGTGTAGCAAATTTTTGAAATCTTTGCTTTTCATGAATTCTAGTACCGCGATTTATGGCGGGTGTTTTTTCAGATTGCGGGCACGTCAAGGAATTTTCGGAAAAACTGTGCCACTTTTAAAAACTCCAGTGGTTGTTCGATTTTTTGCAAATCCCTGTCCTAATTTTTCCAATTTTCCGCCACATTCTAGAATGTGTGGATTTTTTTTTGGAGGGGGGCAGACTGCCCCCTTGCCCCCAATCCCTAGCTCGTACGCCAATGGAGATATCCTATCTGGGGTACATAGTCGGTGACATGGAATTTTCAGTTGGGTCAAATTCTTCTCCATTCTTTTTCAAAGTACTCCCGACCCTCTGGCAAAGGGCCGCTCGGCGAAACCAAAACTTACACTCCTTCCCGAAGAAGCTGTATTACGATTTTTTTTCTAAAAGTCCCCACGACTCTCTGGCGAAGAGCCAAGGGGCGAAAACCAAAGCTGTGTTACGATTATTCACGATTATCTACATGTCTGTTGTGACACTGTATGGATAGTTGTAGTTCCAGAGCAGTTACTACATATACACTTGAATACCTTATCTGAGTTAGTGCTGTTATAGTTTGATAATTTCTTCCAAAATCAAAGCAATTTGACAATTACCATACACCGTTTGGGTCCTGTCAAACCCAGATTCAGCCGTCGATCGCGCACAAGAACTGTGAAATATGTTATTATCATCATGAGTCACACTCCGAACTTAGTTTCTATTTACGTCGCTGTGAGCTGTTCACCGGTAAGACATGATATGAATATTTAAACATTGACGTATCAACTTATTAATATGAAGTGGTTGCCAGAGGGGTGCGATTTATCACTTCCCCATTTACACAACAATATGGTATGCTCGCACGTATGTCCACTTGTGCGCAGGTGCAGGTGCATATACATGTAGATTAAGTAGATGTTAAGCCTGGAAATACTTGAAAAGATGAAGATGAATATCACGTTGCATCAAGTTATAACATCGTCGTCTTTTCATTGTAACTATGGTAAAATACTTGACCTCTATATAGAGAGCAAAATGTTGACCAGAAAGTTACAACAACGGATTGAGCATTGTTTTGGTTTTGCCTGAAGGATGTTCAAAAGTTGTAGGAATTATTGAAGATATTGGAAAATTACCTACACGAGGAAGTGTTCCCCCAGCTTAATTTGCTGCTTACAACCCCTGTCTCCTAATTGTTTTCGGTGCTTGGTTAAAGACAAATGTCTTTTAGAAGACAGGCAGGATACCTTAACATTTATCTTGATGCATCATACTGAGCATGGACGTACTGAGGTGGAAATGACGGTGAGGATTAGGACTGTGATATTTTCCCCTTTTTTTGAAATGACTCCATTAACAAATATTTTTAATGCAATATGTTTGCCCCGAAGATTTTTATCCCTCACGTTCTTAAGAACGTTTCCTCTGTTAATCAAGTTTGTTATTATAGTAAAGGTCATTGTTTCTTTCAAGGGGGTCGGCCTGTTGGAAACATTTTGTGTAGGTTTGATAAGATGTAATTGCAACATCTTTGTGATGAATTTAGACAGTAGTTTCCATCACCATATGGCTATGCAGTGCTCCTGTATAGAGCTACCGATGCTGCACGTGGATTAAGTTGGGGGTATTTGAATAAAAAAGTTTGGCGATCGGGAGGCAGGCCCGCAGCCAGCCCATGGGAATGGGTGGGTCTTTCTTCCAAGATGTGGACCTTTTTCCAATTACGGAGATGGCTGGCGCGTGCCGTAAGTTTGAAATCTGCAATTCTCCTGCATTCTGGAGCATTTTAAAGGACTTTTGAACACAACAGAAGTCCTATTCCCTAGGAATTCCACACAGTACACCACTTTTTGAGAAAAAAGTCATACATGTAATCTGAAAGGTTTTATCTTCCTGCAAAAAGTGAACGGAAATTCGTCCTCAATATGTCAAGATGAAAAAAATATTTCATAGCTGACCCTTCAAACACAGGGCTGGAAATTGGACCTCCCTCAAGCTGGGGTGGGTCGTTCGAACGTTCCGACCCCCCCCCCCCCCCGGCTACGTGCCTGGGAGGTTTGAGGTTAGATTTCCGGCCGAGTAAAAGTAAGATGCTTTTATCATATGAAAGAAGAGTTTACGGTTTTCCTATCTGAGCTGGCCTTTCAAACGAAAACAAATTGACCTGAATTATTGAGCAAGTTCCGACTTGAAGTTATAACTCAAAAACCATATAGGCCCCTTCCAGCTTCGTGGTCGTTAACCGTCTTTACAGAATTCTTCTTCGAAACTGTAATTGCGTCATCATATTACCTAATATCTTCCTGCCGTTGTACGAAGTGCTCATCTGACTTAATGCTCAAGTACCGGTAGTCCCTTTACGCAATTGCATGTGGGCTACCCCCTCTAAGTGCATGGCATTGTAGTGTTTCCCCGAATGATGGTACCTCTGACTGTGGCACCCGTAGACAATCACTATTAGAAATAAAATACCTAAAACATTCAACTTTATTTTTCGGAATAGAAATCAGAAGTGTATGCGGATTTCGGTGATGGAGAAGAGTACATACTCTCCCGACAGTGTGCCCAGGAGGGATACTGTGGAGACAGCTGTGTACATCTTGACGGCTATGTCACTTGCACGAAATGTTGTGACGATGATCGATGCAACGGGGAAGAAAAGAAAGGAAAAATGTCAGACGAAAACCAGTGTTACTCTTGCAGTTACATAAAAGGACCTTCCGGAAGTATTGGCTCACCTGGCTGTTATGAGCCGTTCAACGCTTCTGGTGAAGGAATTACAAAAGTGCCGTGTTCAGGAGAATGTTCAGTAAGTTAACAGATTTGAGCCAGTGGCGCAAGGATTGTGAGGTGGGGAGTGAGGGCAAACGGTCAATTCCCCTCCCTGGCAGACATGGTTCAGAGTGCACATATGTAAAATTTTTTGCCATTGCAACTGGGTAAACGCAATTTGGTGCCTACTGCAACATAATATGAAGGTAAACGCCTCTAGACGGATGGTCTACCTTTGATGTCAATAACTGTTGCTGTTACCAGTTGCAGCGGAAAAACGTTTTAAGAGAGATTCCACAGGGTGTGATTGTTAGCTATCTGAGGGGAAAGATTCTGATTTTTTTAGGAGGGCTGAGATGCAAAATGGTGTTATTTTTGGAACATTTTGAAACAAATTTAAACAAGCATGACGTCAATAGGGAGCAAGTCCGTTTTACTCAACCAGACTTCTTTAGAGAGATTTCCCCACTAGACTTCCAAAGGTGCAGGCCATTAGCACCCATCCCATTGCGAACCCTACTACGTTGAGTTTAGTAGACAAGCTCCAATAGAAATCAGTCTACGCCATTGAATTCTGCTCACCGAGTGGCGTAAAAGCTGCCATCTGACAATTAATCTTCTTGTGCTCACACTTCTTTTGAACCTTAGGAGAGTTTATTTTGGCGTTTTAGAGAGGACCTTTCCACAACACTGCTCTCTTTTTAACCTGTGAGGACGAGATTTTGCAAACACTAAAACTGAACGGATTTTTTTTAAAGACCTGATCCACTCACCTCATACAGTTCAAATTCTCCTAACCTGCTTACTTAATTCAATCCCCCCCACCCCACCCCCCTACACACACAACTGTGTAAAATCTATCCCCATAATTTAAACACAATCTCGGATTATTACTTCAGGGTGAGTACACAAGACCCAACGTGTAATGGAAACACTCTCAGTAAAGTACATCCTGTGAAATATATGCAGCGGTATACTCTGTATTTTTTTAACTATCTGTTAATCAAAGAGCAGTGCCAATTGATAATTTCTGTGGACTTTACTTCAGAAATTCAGTGTATTTTGGGGTAAGAGGAATAGCCCTTTAGAGAGAACAACAACATTTAAACAGCAAGTTGTTTGAATTGATGAAGGCCAGCTTCCTGGTTAACCTTATTGCTTTACTTTTCTCATTTCGTAGCTCTCAGTTGTACAAGACGCAGACAGTGTGATCGTTGAACGTGCTTGTCAACCGGGATGTCAACCATCATGCACAGAGTTTGGCGATAGCAAAAACTGTCGATATTGCTGTAACGGATCTTTGTGTAATAGCTCTACCAGTTTCCATGCAATCTCTGTAACCCTTATCTTCCGTATATTAAGTGGTGTTTTCTTTATACTTTTACTTTATCCATGAAATAAAAATTCACAGACAGAAAGGATTAGAGAGGAACAAGGCGGTAGTCAGGGAACCCTGTAATGAGTGAAAGTAACAATAGCTGGGTGAGGACAGGATATGGAGATATTGTCATTGGTCCTCGGGTATGAAAGTTTGCATTAACATCAATTATGAGCTTTTAAATATCTCGGAATACGACGGTGAGTTGTGAATATAAACCCGTCCTTACAAGTAGACAGTTATGCTGTTATGGAAGTATTGAGGTAGTATCTGTCCTTTCCATACGGTCTAGAATGGAGCCATACATGTCAGACCAATGATGTAAATGGTCCGATCGACCGTGAGGTTGTTCACGTTTTGTCCTTCAGTGGATGTAACAGCGTCTTTGGAAAGCAGTTAAAAGTTTGGTTTCGCCGAATGGCCCTTTGCCACAAGGTCGGGAGGACTTTAGAAAAAGTACTGGGTAGCATGCAAACTTAAGGTCTGACTGGTTGAGGGTTTGGTTCGGTGTGTTGGAATTTGTGATTCCACTGCTACGCATCTGGTTTAACCCTTTACCGTTGTGCTCCGATCGGGGCATATCTGCGCGCCTCGGGAGTGGGCGGAAAAGCGGACGTAGCCCGCCCCGCATCGGCTTCCGTAGGCCGTTGACCTCGTGGCCTTAAACTATTGTTTCTCTCGTTGTTGTGGCCGAATTTTCGGGTAGCTACTCGCAGTTTAGAGCTCCGCGTGAAACAGTAAAGATGGGTGACAGCCGAGCTCTCCGCATGGGTCCAAAAGGACCCAAACAACGGTAAAGGGTTAATCTAGCTGCGTCCCGTGAGGCCCTTTTCCAGATGTTGGTCACTGGAGTGGTTTCGTTCTCCATTTTTTACGCACAAGGGCGATAGGATACAAGTCGTTTGGTATAACTCGAGTTCGGAATCGAGCACCGACTCTAAGTGAGAGACGGAGGAATAAGTCAAATGAGTACAGTGATAATCATAGGGTCAGATCTCATTATCTACTGTAAAATTTCTGGCCAAAGACTGTGGTCGAAGCAACCAGTCTAACGCTGTTTGGGGGAAGATTCTAAAACGCACAAAGACAGGTCTACATTAGCTCATAGAACATTGGGCATACCAACTGACTTATACACAGTGCCCGGAGAAGTCTTGGTCAAGACGTCAGTACATTTTCCATTTCTCAGATTTTTCAGAATGAACGCGCTTGCCATCTAAACTGTAAGTTTTCGTTCATTATGGATGGTGAACAGATAGAATGAGAAATTGGAATGAGAGCGGGCTATAGGGACGAAATATTACAATAAGTTTCTGGAAGATCTTAACACAAGACTATACCCGGAGCGTCAGAAGGAAACATATGAAACTTGAAAACTCGTTGTTTGGTTTGTAAATGTTGAAACTTGATAGTGAAGTCAGGACAATCCTTAACATTAAGAACAGGGTCGCTGAGAACCGATTCGGGTCAGGGTTCAAGGTACGAGCACGGCTCCTCACAACAAATTCGCGAGTTAAGGAGGTAAAGCAGTTGAAGGTATCCAAATGACTCTGAAACTTTTTGGAAATTCAAAATTTGGGTAAAGGTGGAATTTAAGACTTTTAGATCCACTACTCTCAGTATTTACAAAGTACTTTTACTAACATTTACTTGTTGGACACTGTGGAGTCACAAGTAAATCACTATTACATGTTTATATAAATAAATTGGTACACCGTTGCAATTCTGTTTTATTGAAAATCTTGTTTTAACATTTAAGTTCTTCGAGGAGAAATGTATATCACATCAGGGAAATTTACAGGGTGAAAAGTTCAGTTCAGTGTTCACAAGAATCAAGTCACCACAGACTTTTATTTCACTGTACAACCAGGGAGCTACGAGACCTTACAAATCCGTAGTACTACGCAAGACTCAAGTATTCAACATTTACAATTTGACTGGAAACAACGTTCCGTATAATTTTATAAAATTAGAGAGTTTTTCAACCGTCCAAAATCTCCTATGGCAAAAACTAAAAGATGGTAAAACTAACCACTTTTTGTCTACCGTACGTAGGACGGGATTTTCAGTGGTACTCATAGGGCACAGACCCACATTTAGGGGTACATGAGGACGTCCAAACATTGAGAAATAAGACGCTTTATCGATCGTCGGTCAAAGGTCGCCATGCAAGCTCTATATAAAAAAATCTTATCATAAATAGACCTACAGTTTCTAAGTACAAGAATGTCTGGTATTTATTTTACGGTATTTCCATAAATTCAGAGTCACTTTCCAGAATAGGAAACTTAAAAGGGTTTAAATGCAACATGCAAACCATGTGAACTAGTGCCCTCAGTATTTTTAGAAGCTGTTTACCACGAAATTCTACTACTACATCGTATGACAAAACTAATCGTGGCATTCGGCTTATATAACGGCCTCCTCAAACTAAACCCAGCCCTGAATGAGTTCGTTTTATTTCGTGAAGTTATAAATGTGCACCAGGCTTGTTGGGTGGTGTAAATGACTACTGTCGGGACAATCACAAATGTATTAAATTTAAAACAGCTTTCTTTTGATTCCCAAATTTTTCCATATTTTCGAGTACATTATTCCATGACCTATTTTTCGGGTCACTTCAAATTTCCCCCCGCCCCGGACTTTTGTACCCCCTGTCCCTCCTTACCTCTAGGTGGTCACACAGTTACAAAATATAAAGCCATTTTACTTTCATAATATACTTCCTAGAATCAGGGGCTATAAGCCATTAACTCCCTGCTGGGATAATTCTGTACTGTTACTTCATCATTATGGTCAAAGGATTCGGTAGCCTGCTGTAAGCAGGTCATTTTGTTTTTACACTGGCGTAGCCAGGATTTATCATTGGGGTGGCCAACTTCAGGATTTGATTGCCGGTCTATTGTAATCCATAACTTACTACGGTGTCATTTCTTCCACATTGGAATACCTTTTCAAGATAAAAGACATGTATATGCACAACACTTTGTGTAGCAAAGGAGGGAGGGGTGAGGAGGCAGATGCCAAAACTCCTCTCTTTTAGGTGTCTTAGTTGCGGAAAAAAGTTTGAACTGGATTACTTTTAAAATATAGCGCCCTCTTTCAGGAGGCTCATACGGAGTTCGTGAGCTAAGTCCCAGTACTTACCCTTACAGTATCCATTCGATTGTATTAGTGTACATACAGCATATGCATAATGCAAGGAGGGTTGTAGTACCACGGAGTTGTTATCATGGAAACAAAACACACAAACTTGTCAGAAAACATATTGTTGAAATGGCTTGTTGCCGCCAATGTTTCAGAGACGATACAAACGTTTACATAATAAATTGTGTAATTCATCAATTTTACTATGAACATGGGAGTTTATTCTGTAAGAATTCATTTTTCTTGCTCTTTAATATATATTTTTGAAATTTTTGACTTGAGGGTACACTTTATGGCTGTCACGCCGGGCTGAACTCGCGCAACGTCCTCTCATCACTTTCATTTATACCCCGATTGTGCATTATCCTGCATTCATGCTAGATCGGTCCTTGCCTAACATTTAATTAGATTAAGGCAATCAGAATAAGCTCTAATGAAGATGTCATATATCATTGACTTAAAAAAAGTATCAGTCATGAATTATGAGACCAAATAGAACACCTTGCGCACTAGAATTTCTCGCGTGGACTTCATAGAGAAGCATGTCATGTGACTCAACAAAAAGTATTTATCCCTATCATTCTTCAAGACAAAATTTCAGTGTCGATTGCAATGATATTACACCTCACCATTACAATGCACTCTGGTCTTACTTGACAAAATATGAACAGCGAATCTAACGACATTTCTTGACTTTACTGGCCGACTGACAATTTCTTATTTTAAACTTTTCATGGCTCACAATTCGTTTCCTGTGCGTATCGTTTAAAACTTAGTTCGTACAAATATCCATGCTCTACATTTTAACACTAGCAGTATGTGCAATCTATGGTCGTCTTTAAACAAAAATCTACTTCAGAAAAACAAATACTTCAACTACAAGAATAATTTAAGGAGTTAACTTTTAAGGAGTTTATTTTTAAGGAGTTTACTTTTAAGGAGTTTACTTGAATTCATTGCGTTAAATTTATTTTGATACCAAGAAACAGATCTATATTGACCGATTTTCAAATGGGGTTGACCGGGAAAAATAGTGGGATACACTTTGGGTGTGTGCTGTTTTGTCTTTGGAACGCTAACTGATACAAAAGCGTGGGCATAAAACACCGTTTCCTATTCCACAATGCCTTGTAAGTGATTTTTGAAAAATAAAATCTGACTAAAATGATATCAAGTCTGTCTCCTTCTTTCCACTGGAATGAAATAAGGGAAGGAATTTTACTTCATTCAGCTCATGTACTTAAATATATCCAAGGGTAGCGACTTGCTCTCAATACATGAGGAGACATTACCTCATTCTGACATTTTTAAATGAGTTCTGTGGAAAATCAAAGCCAACTGGCATTCCCCAAATATTGGGGAAAGGGGATTCCCCGTCCCCTTTCCCGGGTCCCCGCTGATTGATATAGCAATAATCTTAATTCAATCTCTTTAATCTTGTTTTATATCTTGCTTGATATAACCATATCATACTTTTGAAGGTCAGACATGTCTAGATATAATACCAGAAGTAGATATTGACCAAGGGTTGCGGATGACGCTGGAATCGATTTATAGAAAAACCAAACGAGATAAGCCTTGTAAATATTCTAACGGACAGTTCAGAACTGTTCAATATGGCTTCGATCATTAAATAGGTATTGGTGCTATGCACGTTTATTCAATTCTCTTGCATCGGTAGACTGAAAATACCACTAGCTATGGAAATGATTTTGCCTCAAATACAAAATTGGAAGGAACCCATGAATGAATAAAAGTTAAAACAAGCTTCATTGTTTGATGCTGAAAAGAGAAAAGAATATCCAGATCTTGTTATTTTCAAAGTTCATGCTTCAAAAAGTTAATCGCAATTAGGTTGTCCACTACTGCAAAGTAAAGACTGATAGACGGATCCGATATCCAAGCGATTGTCAGATTGTGAGAAATAGGATCATCATGCATCTTTTAGAATTTATGGTCAATTTTAATAACTAATACCAAGATGGCAACTAACGATCCAAAATACCTTAAATCAGTAGTTCAAGTTAAGCTTCAATTGTTTATGGTATAGGTAGAGGTTAAAGATGAAAATTCCCCCCCCCCCCCAAAAAAAAAATGGCCGACAAATCTTAGATTCACTTGGAAACTGGATTTGCATATTGACATTATATTTCCTAGCCAGACAATAGCACCTACCGGTAAGTTTGCCATGTATGGCTCCCTCTATCTATGAGCTCATTTCACTTGGCCTGCTATGGTGAGTTTTGATTGATGACAGTGTAAATGAAGCTGAATCATATTCTTGTAGTTTTATTTTATGAAGACGTTTAAAGCTGGGTGAATTCATCAAAAGTAAACAGTGCAAATTATAAAATTATTCAGTTGAAGTAACCACTCGTTTGTTTGGTGAGCCCTAAATGAAAATTTGAATATTGATTCGAGAAATGTTACCTTTTGACGAACCTCGGGGAAATATCGCTTAATGGATTGCTTAATTCACTAGTATCAAATAATGATGTACACCGTCGTCTGTTCTGTCAAAATTAAAAATGCTAGATGGATCAAATGAACAGAAAACGATTAGAATGACAGGTGCTTTAATCGATGAAGTTTTTTTAAAGGTCATGAAGTTTTGCATATTGTGTTACTTTCGTAAAGTTTACATCAACGTAATTAAAATAACTATCAAGTAGCTAGTATGAATCTGTAGGTGGATATTTCACTGACGTCGTTTGCGATACTGATGTTTTTATTCATTTCACATATTTGGTTCTCGAGATGTTAGCAATTAAATGTGAAAAATTTTGTACAAACTTTTTAGTCCAGTACATCATCTTTTAATCTTAGTCTTAGTGAGTTACTCTTCAAAAGAAAGCAGTCCGTCATATCTGTCTTGCCTCTTTTAACGATCACACCAGTTAAATTTTGCTTCTTTTATTGGTACAAGGCAAGCAGATAACATGCACAGGCATGAATGGAATAACGGGTACATTAAACAAAATGTATCACTTTTGTGTACAAATGACTTAAGGGCTTATAGAAAACTGTAAAAAAGGGCCGTGACCGACTCGACTTGAAACAATCGGTTGAAAACTGGGCCGTTAAACTGTAACTAACCTAACCTATTATAGAAATCGTCACTTTGAACCTATTTTAAAGTAATACTGAAATTAATGCGATGTCTATCTATGATGTGTGTATACGCGTGACAATCATGTGTGTGTATATGCCTGTGTGTAAAGAGGATGTGTGCTCGAGTTCGTGTAGATGTATTGCTTATACACAGGCACGATTTAACGTTCTAGCTGTTGGAAAAATCCCCCAGTCCACAAACCCAACCCCTACGCCCCCGTGCACAGGTCTCGACCCGTGCAAATATTTTTACACAGTACTTACTTTATCGAGCAAAATTATTTAAAATTCTTTGTCAGATAAAGCAAAAAGTCATCCGTCCGTCATCATCTTCTTTCAAACGCAATCTCAACAATAACTATTTAAAGAACTAGGCCAATTTGTTATGTGAATGATTTAGTGCTCTTAAGGGTTAGACGATGTTTCACTCGGTAACAGTGCTGTAGTCGAGTACGGAGACTTCGATTAAAGAGTCCGTCAATTTTCAACTTTCAAGGACTTGGACTTGAGTCCCTGTACTTTCTCAACGCGTAAAAAATCATCCCCGCCGGCAGAATCCTTCAAATTCTGAAACCACGAGTCCGAGTACGGACTGGACTACAGTACTGCTTAGTAATACGAGTAATATTTTATTATTACTGTTTTTTCTCCATCACTGGTTTTTCTTTATTTCAGGGAGTGTATCTACTTGTTAAGTCTTAAAAGGTTTTTAGACCACTTCCTTTCTCTTTTGTCCATTACCTAGGTTATTGTAAAAATGTTACCTCCTCTGTCTATGTTGTATTTCGTCAGTTCGTATGGGAAAAGAGTAAAAAAATAAACGAAACGAAACAAAGAATAAACTTGAAGAAACAGGCGTGATGTCATGGATTAGCATTGTTGGTCAACGCTTGTTTTTCCTTGTTAAATACCGGTACCGCCAATTTTATGCAAGTTATTTCTGATATATTGATGTCATAAGTGCATCCTGAGGAATGGTGTTTTAAAAACTTTATATCGTATATTAAAGTCTTACTTTTAAACGCTAATACTTGCCAGGTCGGTTCCTATTGTTTTCTCCTTTTACTTTCTCTTATTTTCTGTTTAAGTGTTCCTTTTTTTGTATATTTGGAACTTTTCTAATAGTCTTCTCGTTTGTTTTGTTTTATGCGAGCTTTCAGCTACCCTTTGCGGGGTGTAAAACATTTGTTTTATCTCATCTCATTTCATATCATATCATATCACCTCATTCACCTCATTTCATCTCATCTCATCTAATCTCATCTCATTCCATCTCATCTCATCTCATCTCATCTCATCTCGTCCCGTCTCGTCTCGTCTCTTCTCGTCTCATCTCATCTCATTTTATTGCTTTGGGGCTAGTGGTTTCCTAATCAATTGAAGGTCAGAAATAGGATAAGAATAAGGAAAACGGAACATTAGCCAACATTGGAGATTCTTTACATCACGTCTTTTTGCTTCAAGTTTACTTTATACAGATAATGTCTTACCTTCAGTTGCTTATATCTCAAGAACCAAAGGTAGGAAATGAATGAAACTTTCAACAAAATACTGAGAATATGTTCATCTTCAACATAGCAACAAAATTCCTGTTTTGGAATCTTGCTTTAATTTTTTTTTAGGTTTCAGACCATGTGCTACTACATTGAGCACGTGTTTAAGCAGTTTAATTAAAGGTCTAATCCTGCACCCTAACAGTTCCAGTTTTCGTAACCTACTTAATTACTAAGGCCCTTCCACGACTGTCAAAACTCATTCTCATCCTGACCCATACATCAATGTATAATCAGAACACTTTAAGTGCAGTAAATGCTGTGTAATGAGAGCTTCTTTACTCTGCATTTTTGATCAAACACCTGTGCCAATTGAGATTGAGATGAATTGAGATATTGTGTGGACTACTACCAAATTTGTATGAGTTGGAAAGAAAGAAAGAAAAAAAGAAAGAAAGAAAGAAAGAAAGAAAGAAAGAAAGAAAGAAAGAAAGAAAGAAAGAAAGAAAGAAAGAAAGAAAGAAAAAAAGAAAGAAAGAAAGAAAGAAAGAAAGAAAGACCGGGAAACGAGGAGGAAAAGGACAAAAGGAAGACTTTGTTTTCCTATCTTATTTACTGCTAAACTGATGGGTTCGCAATCAAGTTCATCAGCTGTAGACGAATCCGGAGCAGCGGTAGTGTTTGGTGACTGTAGTCAGCCATTAGTAGGGTTCAGTAGCCTAATAGGTCAAGAAAAGTAATCCAAACATATTTTGAAGCAACAGCTAACTAAGTATCACAATTTTCATCTTACTTTCCTCCAAAGTATCTTTCATCACATTTAATAACTTCAATAGTGCATTATGCAAGGTAAACTAAGCAGTAACTTCAAGTAAATTTCACATTTGAAGAGAAATAATGTAGTCACATGACTCTCAACCAGCAATCATAAATCAGGGCAGTCTTCTACACTATTTCAAGTTGGGGTGACTGCTATTGGTCTTTAAATAGTCTTCATTTATTGTCTAGATGTAATTTTCAAACTCTCATATACAGTGAAGCTGATGGAATCAATAGACATTTCAGTGTACAACCATCCATGGTACAAGTAAGCAAGGAAATTGTCAGATTAAAAGGTGATAGACCCCAGTTATGGCCGACTGAACTCAGCCCATATTGCTGTCGGGATTCGTCTGTACTGAAAATGTATACGTCAATGAATAAACAAAACGTCATGTTAAAGGATTTCACATTTCATGGCCGGTGCTCTCTCATAGGCATGAAAATATCATTTGCATCAGCTCACAAATAAACCAACTGGAATGACAGGGCGTGTTTATAGGATGATTTTAGAAACCCCCAATTTTCCTTACGTGACTTTTCCCATGATATATAGTTCGTCACTGTTCCCTCTCTCAGTGGCTTACAAAATGACACAGGCGTTGCATGCCAAATATCTGGTCTGAGTTTGCATAATTTGTCCAGGGAGTTGTTACACACAACAACGCCTTGCGAGCTGTCTCACAGCTCCTTGATTCTTTCCAAAATAATGAACTTTCCTTTATTTTTTTTATCCACTTGGATTAATTTTCTTTGCCAGTTTCATAATAATGCCAATCAAGTAAACAGAGTAATTGGCCGAATTACACAAAATAACCATGTTAACCAACTTTTTCTCCGGTATTAGGCTTCTTATAATTTTATGTGAACTATTGAAATGCATCACATAAAGACGAATTATGTAATCCGGTTTAGACCCAGGTTTAAGAAATCAAAGTTTAACTATAAGTGTTTGTACATATTTTTCAACTACTATTTGTACGTATATATATTCAGGATGTAAGGCTCCTCCTTCGAGGAAAAAATAAAACATTTAAATCAAAAGGAAATACGCAAGAATTTATTCAATGATGAAAACCAAAATTGAGGACTCATTACTGTTTACCCAGACCTTTTCATGGCTAATGTTTTGTTCCCTTAACCGTGTTGGAAATAAATTGAACTCTTTGAGCAACCTGTCACCTCGGTTCTTTTTTGCCTGATAATCCAAACCATTTATCAATAACGTATTACGAGATAAGTTATTGTTTAACTTGTGAGCTGTAGTTTATTTCTTGAAAACAGAGAAAAGATCAGATTTCTTGCCTAAACCTCTTGGTTTCAAGTAGGCTATTACTCAAGCGATTTTAATATTTCTTCGTGTCAACTTGATAGTCATCTGCAGTATTGTGTAACAGCCTGGGTTTGGGGTAATTCAGTTTTTATTTGCTGCCCTCTACTTTGTTAAGTAAGTTAGGTAAGAGCAACTTGCAACAAGTTGCGTGACTCAACGAGCACTGAGCTATGTCCGGTTTTCCAAGAAAGTGAATCACCATTGCTTCTCTTTGTTTGGACCTCCCGATCGTCCCTCCGTTAACACGTTAGTCGTTGGCTGTATGCAGAGCTGTGCACACGTAAAAGCCACGGCTCCGGCATTGTTGTGTCGTCAGTCCGGTGTATTTAACTAAAATGTAGTTTTCCTGTTCGCGACGGATCCGTTAGGCTAGCTATAGGCCTAAGAAAGAGTAAGTTAGAAGTTTGGCCTAAGTAAGAGTGTAAATGTAAGTTATATTGTAAGTGAAGTGTAAGAACTAACGTGAGATTGTTGTATTCGATCGAGTCCATCCATAACGATAATGTGTGCTTAACCATGGGTAACGGTTTTGAGTGTACACTATAACGTCAGGCCCTGTTGTAACTTATGCTAATTCCACATGTAAACAAGAGTAAGAGAATATTTTGTTATGTAATTATCGTTCATTGCGTTGGTCGAGAATAGCTCTCAGGTTGAGGTCACTCCGTGGAACCCTGATCTGTCTCCCAGCACAGTGTCCATGCGTCTCAACGTTTGAGTTTAATAAATGTGTGTGGTAAGTGGTACTCTGCTGCTTGAATAATTGAAGCTAGGGTTAACTCAGGCTGATAGGGTTGGACCTTGGATCAGTGGCACAGTCACCCCTTGGTGTACCCACAGAGATCTGTGCAGGAGTTAGAAAGTTTCAATTACCCTGTACAGTAGGCAAATCATGTTGTTACGTTTGCGGAATTTTGGGTGAACTTTGATGGTTAATTGCTATTTTGTCCTAGGGTTTGTTTAACTTTACTGCATTACTTGTGTGGACCACTTGCTAAAGTGAGTCTGATAGTACTGTTTCTTGTACATGTTTAATCCCTTTGTGTATGGCAGACACAAAGGAGGGGTGCATCATTAAGAGTAATTGTTTCATACTTTTATTTCCCTTTTTTATGTTTCGTAATTGGGTTTTAATAAAACGGGTAGCAGTGTTGAAGATGTGTCCACTTGTTTTATTCTGAGTCCCAGTAATGTACCCACGTCTCTGGCTCTACGGACTAAGTCACAATCAAAAGATACAGGACAAATGACTCGCGTTCACTTCTTCACTGTAAAGAGGAAAACCACCGCGCGTGTCGTACACCTGTGTGTTTACAATAGTAAAAGATTATGTTAGCCAGGTCTGGACGACAAAGACATACATCTAACCAATCACCGATCGGTAATGTTGTTCAGGTCTTCGTCAATACAACCGTTTCCTTCTGCTCATCTTCTTCAAACAAGTCATTCGCATAAGAAATGTTCGTACAACAAAGACGGCTGTATACAATTTCTACAGTTTGCATTAAAACAAGTAAAATTTTCTTTTACTAACAACACCAAGGCCTCCCTTCGGACTGTTCAAATGCATTACATAAAACCACACAGAGTGGCGGTCATTATTTTGGCTACAGTTTCGGTGTTTGGAGATTTTGCAAAAGGCATGGGTGAGTAATAACTATGATTTATAACTATGATTTAACAGAAATATTTATTACCATACTGTTATAAAAATTTGAGACTAAATTGAGAAATGAAAACAACAGAGAATATTGTTTTTTCGTTGGCTATATTTGAATGATATATTTTAAGATGGATATCTGATCCAAATGAAGTGAACTTAAAGGGTGCAATAGTTGGACTAGATTCAAACAGTGGCGTAGCCACGGGGGGCCTAGGCCCCCCCCCCCAGATTTTCTTCACCCCCCCCCCCCCCCAGATTTTTTGCGTCCTGATAAAGTAATTGGAAAAAAATAAAATGTTTGAACCGAAATAAACTTTGAAGTATATCCTTCAAAACAGTTAATAAATAAAATTTGTAAAAATTAAAAACAAGAGGGCAATCCACGGAGTTGCATATCTCATCGCTAACACGTGCGCAAGTTGGTTTTAGAACTTGAACTATGTATGAGCTAAAAGTTTTATCTGTGCTGAATTTTATGCTGCAGTAGAATGTCATTGACAAAAATTATCTACTAAAACTCCATGCCACAATCTTGAAGTCCAAGGAAGCGATTTTTTTTCTTTCCAGAGGACGGAAGTTTTTTTCGTAAGATAGCGAGGGGAAAGAATATGGCACAGACCAATCAAGTTCTTGGAACAGGGGCACCCCTTATTCAAAAAAACATCATTTGGATATTTAAATTCTGACACCGGATTATATAAGAACTGGAGAAATTGGCTACCCAACCTTTGTAACGCTTGCCCTTTTAATCCAGAGGCCTATCTAAGATTTTGGAACAAATTTATTTTTTAAGATGCTGTTATCCCCTTGCAACACTATGAAAAAAACAACGAGCTTGGCTGTTGCACTAAACTGATACGATAAGATATGGACGCAACGATAATAAAAGTAAGACGCTTTTGGGGACGCTTTAGACAAGTGCATAATTGTTATTATTTAGGCGCTAGCTGGGAGTATTCTCCATTTTGACGCGACGGCAAACTTCATGTGTGTCGAGCTGATATGCACATCGAGTGCGTCTCAATTAAAAAACTGGGCGTGTGCGCGATGTTGAACGTGTGGCGTTAGAAGATTTCCGTGCGACGCACAAACCTTTTCTGCATACTGGCCTGTGGCCAATCCTGGCCCGTGGCAACGAAATTGTTACGTACGTTTTTTTATCTCATCGCTCCGTGAGGAGGATGAGATATTGTAGTCACTTTGCCTATGGGGCTATATATGGCAATGCCAGCTTAAATCGCAATGGTTACCATGGTAACGGTAAATTTTCCCAGGTTACTAGTCTCGAGGTCTAACCCATGGTGAGGTACCCCGGGGTGACTGAAGGTCCATGGCTGAGAGAGGGGTCAAAACCTGTCCGTGTGTATGTGTGTGTTGGTGGGTGAGTGTGTGTGTGTGTGTGTGTGTGGGTGGGTGTGTGTGCGTGTGTGTGTCCAATTTTGTTTTCCTAATATCTTGTAAACGGCTGGGCCGATTTTCTTCAAACTTGGTAAGATGGTACCTCAGGTGGAACAATTGCATTTTTAATACACAAACGAAAGTGAAGGGCAAAGGTTACAGGTCAAAGGTCAAATTTAGTGAAATCACATTTTCTGCTATATTTCCAAAAGGAAACGTTCTCCTGACACGAAAATTTACACATATGATGATTGAATCTAGACCTACCAAAATATGTGGTTGCCATAGCAACAAAGGTCAAAGGTCAAGTGGTAGAGTGGAACAAAAAAATTCCAAGTGATAATTTGTTCGTAAAACAACGTTTTTGTCCCTCAAACTCCTCCTAGTGGGCTGGACCGATTCTTTTCAAAATTGGTAGGTGGATACCCCAGGGTGGGAACTTGTGTCTCCCAGACCCTCGGAAGAAAAGGTCAAAGGTCAGAGGTCAAAGGTCACATTTTGCAGAAAAACACTTTTTTTTCCTATTTTGTACTAAAACTTCAAAAGAAAACCTTCATTTTACATGAAACTTCACAAGTATAATAGGGTAGACTAGTTCTACAAAAATATGTAGTTTCCATGGCAACCAAGGTCAAAGGTCACGTGAAAGGGGGTCAAATACTTTTTTTTTGTATTTACGTTAACTCTTAACTGACGCATCCCACAAATCTGAAAGTTTAAGTGTAATAGCCTAGGCATGATACTGTAAGTTGTACCGATATGTGTGGTTGTCATGGCAACCAAGGACATAGTTCACGTTACAGATTGTCAACGGTTAAAGTGGGCATGACACGGCCACGAAAACTTTTGTGTAGGCTATTGCAAGATTAGATACAGTATTTTACAAATATCATTTCACACCCCATTAAAAACCCGTACAATTCGGCATAAATGATATTCGAAGGAAAACTGCGTTCAAAATCCAATTTCGAAAAATGCCGCAACAGCTCGCCTAACTTTTATGACGCAATTTGGGGCACAAACCCTGCCCTACGGCGCGCATCTAGATGTGGAACTAATGTAACGCTCGGTAAAGTTATCTTAGCAACCTCATGAAAACGATTACATCACAATACAGAGTCCAACATACAGAGCGAAAAGCGCCGACCATGGTGGGGATTCGGAGCAAATCATTCTCCAATGTGTTCGCGTGTACATGCGGGCGGGTAAAAATAGTTCTGTTTTTGTGCAAGGAAGACGCGGTTCGGTTGCTATAAAGAACAGCTATAAATATGTTTGAGCAGACCACACTTAAGCGCGTCCCTACTACGAGCGCGTCTTTACTGTATGAGCTGTTTGATGAAGATGCTATTGCGAATACTAAAGAGTCACCGCGCAATGCACAATTCACAATGTACGCTCACTGCTATCGGAGCACCGGTGTTTGCAATTATGTTTGCGCTAACACGTGTTACCATGCACATGATTCGATGATTGTAAGCTCTCTGGTACAGTGTTGCTAACCGTGCCTCCAATGACGTCACCATTTTGAGATGCGTTCACATACGTTTTTTCGCTTTCGAATTTCAAATGGTCTGAGTCTGGCCTGTAATTGGGAATTCAAAACGTCGTTTTTCGGTATTTATGGACATCATTTATTAGGGAAATCATTCACTTTATGTCAAGGTGTACCCAAAGAACAGTTACCTAGGAACTTACTTTGGCCGTGTCATCCCCACTTTAATGTTTTGTAACTAGCCTATTTTTCATCAATTAATATTAATAAGCTAGACTCCTAGGTTAGTACTTCGTAGTAACAGTCTCAAATTCTTTTTTCACTAGCTTGTATGCTGCATTGAGATTTTTAAGTTCCTGCTCGCACTTCACTTTGATGGCCCTTATATCTATATGTTCTCATATGGTGTATGCAGACAGTTGTTTTCACTCCAAAGTTGCTGTAACTGTTAGGCCTAGTAGTATGAAAGTTGAAGTCAAACCTAGGGCTAGACTTGAAATATCAAGCTGGTTAACAGTATGTAGGCTAGGTCTGGCTAGGTCTGGGGCAATCCTTGCTTGGATTGGTCACAGGCCAGTACGCAGAAAAGGTTTGTGCGATGTTAGCGATGAGATATGCAACTCCGTGGATTGCCCTCTTGTTTTTTTTTTTGTTTTTTTTTTTTTTTTGCGATGCTCCAGAACCGCCAAGTTTTAAGGGCACCAATATGTAAGATAGAGGCCCTATGCCTAACCTAATGTTAGTCACCCACAGTTTCATATCTTGGGTTATAACTCAAGCCTATGAATGGCGTAGGTTTGGCCCCAGACGTAACCTACATACTGTTAACCAGCTTGAGATTTCAAGTCTAGCCCTAGGTTTGACTTCAACTTTCATACTACTATAGCCTAACAGTTACAGCAACCTTGGAGTGAAAACAACTGTCTGCATACACCATATGAGAACACTCTAGATATAAGGGCCATCAAAGTGAAGTGCGAGCAGGAACTTAAAAATCTCACTGCAGCATACAAGCTAGTGAAAAAAGAATTTGAGACTGTTACTACGAAGTACTAACCTAGGAGTCTAGCTTATTTATATTAATTGATGAAAAATAGGCTAGTTACAAAACATTAAAGTGGGGATGACACGGCCAAAGTAAGTTCCTCGGTAACTGTTCTTTGGGTACACCTTGACATAAAGTGAATGATTTCCCTACTAAATTATGTCCATAAATACCGAAAAACGACGTTTTGAATTCCCAATTACAGGCCAGGCTCAGACCATTTGAAATTCGAAAGCGAAAAAACGTATGTGAACGCGTCTCAAAATGGTGACGTCATTGGAGGCAAGGTTAGCAACACTGTACCGGAGAGCTCACAATCATCGAATCATGTGTATGGTAACGCGTGTTAGCGCAAACATAATTGCAAACACCGGTGCTCCGATAGCAGTGAGCGTACATTGTGAATTGTGCATTGCGCGGTGACTGCTTAGTATTCGCAATAGCATCTTAAGGTGCGTTCACATATAACGGCAACGGCAACGGCAGCGGTAACGGCAACGGCAACGGCAATCCGGCAGAGCTGTTCACATATGACGGCAAAAATTATTACCGCATACGGTAAAAATTTTACCGGATGATACTGACCGGTATTTGAACCTGACAAATTTGTTCCATCAGGGAGGTGTAACTAATCACACCTCCCTGGTTCCATTATCTAATTATCAAACATGGCAGACATTGATGAGAAGCTGATATTTTTAATGGCGATTGCGTATCAAATAGATCAGAAGAAAGGGCGGAAGAGGAAAAATGGTTACAGCAGAATAATTAAATCTGAACAGCCAAATACTTTGAAATTCGTGACAGTGTTATCAGAAAATGCCCCGGAAAAAGTCTAGCTAAGCCACTGTCGCATTGTTGCAGATGGCATAGATATACTTACTTATCTATTACAGCATGGCTGGGAAAAAAACGAATATTCCCACCTTTTCAGTACGCAGTTTCATTTGGGTGTGGCATTTATTTTTTTAAAGAAAAATCTTTCTTGTTTGTAGAAAAAGCGAAAATCAGCATCAATGTGTACCTTTTGGTCAATGGCGTAGGGTGAGGTGCATAGTCCAAAATGCCCCCCCCCCCCCCCACACACACACACCACTTTCATATTCTTCCTTTGTTACCGTGACTGCATTATGCTTGTCTGAGTTAGAAGTAAGGTCGGGCCAGGCAAAATAGGCATACGTTTTGAGGGAAAAAAAAATGAGCGACCCATGATCCTTAATAAACATTGCAATGCAGTATAGGTCTGTACTTAAGAGGAAATAATTTATAGCCTAATCATGTATTTTTCAAGTCTGGCATACGTTACATCACGGACAAAGCAAAAGTAATGATTGATGGCTTATTGTTATAATACTACTAACAATACCTGCTATCAACGTAAATGATATAAAAAGTTACCATTGAATCGGGCATTTCCCATTTCTTTTGCTATTTTTCACACATGTTAAAATATTTTACTTTATCATGGTAACCATGATTTGTCACATCGTATATGAATGATTCTTTTTGGACAAGAATGGCCAGTTTTTCTATAATCTGGTCAGATAAGTCATATCTTTGAGGCATCTTGTAGTTAACATAACATAACATAACAGGTTGAAGGGCAAAGGAGGGCCAAGGCCACATAAGATGCCCTGAAGTCCAGGCCCTAATCATTTTAACTCTTCGAAGATCCAATGCCAGAGTGAGTGTGGATGAACACCGGCGAACTTCGCCTTCTCTTTTCGATACCCTGCTCAAAAGCTGAACTGAGCAAGCGGACAACTTCCTGAGTCGGACAACTTCCTGAAACGGACAACCAAATACCCAACACCAAATTTAAACCCCCTCAGCATCACTGTGAACAGCTATGCTGAACAAGCTAATTTTTAGACCCCGGAAAATTTCCAAGTGGTTCCACCGGGATTTGATCCGGGGACCTTCAGTATGCAAGGCAGTACGCTCAAGGCAGTACGCTCAAACCACCGAACCATCTCCACCCTGAGTTGTACGGACCCAAATAATTTGTGCACTGTTTGGGGCGGGATATCACAGAACGTCCGTGCCGCCGTACCGTCGGCTCCTGCTGGTCAGACAGGCAGATGCTTGCACACTTTGAAGCTGGTAGGTTTTTTGCCGTACGGCAAATGGCGTTGAATCGCTCCACGTGAGATTACTTTTTTGCCGGACGCATTTTTACCGGATTGCCGGATTGCCGCATTGCCGTTGCCGTGCTAGTGTGGACAGTCTTTCATTTTCTATTGTGTGGGATATTTTTGCCGTTGCCGTTGCCGTTGCCGTTGCCGCTGCCGTTACCGTTGCCGTTGCCGGACAAGTGTGAACGTACCTTTAATCAAACAGCTCATACAGTAAAGACGCGCTCGTAGTGTTGACGCGCTTAAGTGTGGTCTGCCCATACATATTTATAGCCTATGTTTGAGGAAAAATGGCCTAAGGTCTTCATGCGACTATTCAATACCGCACTGGTTCACTTATTCATATTCATAGCTGTTCTTTATAGCAACCGAACCGCGTCTTCCTTGCACAAAACAGAACTATTTTTACCCGCGCGCATGCACACGCGAACACATTGGCCAATGATTTGCTCCGAATCCCCACCATGGTCAGCATCTTTCGCTCTGTATGTTGGACTCTGTATTGTGATGAAGTCGTTTTCATGAGGTTGCTAAGATAAGATAACTTACATTACATTAGTTCCACATCTAGATGCGCACCGTAGGGTGGGGTTTGTGCGGCCAATTGCGTCATAAAAGTCAGGTGAGCTGTGGCGGCATTTTTCGAAATTGGATTTTGAACGCAGTTTTCCTTCGAATATCATTTATGCCGAATTGTACGGGTTTTTAATGGGGTGTGAGATGATATTTGTAAAATACTGTATCTAATCTTGCAATACACAAAAGTTTTCGTTGCCGTGTCATGCCCACTTTAACCTTTGACAATCTATAACGTGAACTATGTCCTTGGTTGCCATGACAACCACACATATCGGTACAACTTACAGTATCATGTCTAGGCTATTACACTTAAACTTTCAGATTTGTGGGATGCGTTCGTTAAGAGTTAAAGTGAATACAAAAAAAAAAGTATTTGACCCCCTTTCACGTGACCTTTGACCTTGGTTGCCATGGAAACTACATATTTTTGTAGAACTAGTCTACCCTATTATACTTGTGAAGTTTCATGTAAAATGAAGGTTTTCTTTTGAAGTTTTAGTACAAAATAGGAAAAAAAAGTGTTTTTCTGCAAAATGTGACCTTTGACCTCTGACCTTTGACCTTTTCTTCCGAGGGTCTGGGAGACACAAGTTCCCACCCTGGGGTATCCACCTACCAATTTTGAAAAGAATCGGTCCAGCCCACTAGGAGGAGTTTGAGGGACAAAAACATTGTTTTACGAACAAATTATCACTTGGATTTTTTTTGTTCCACTCTACCACTTGACCTTTGACCTCTGTTGCTATGGCAACCACATATTTTGGTAGGTCTAGATTCAATCATCATATGTGTAAAGTTTCGTGTCAGGAGAACGTTTCCTTTTGCAAATATAGCAGAAAATGTGATTTCACTAAATTTGACCTTTGACCTGTAACCTTTGCCCTTCACTTTCGTTTGTGTATTAAAAATGCAATTGTTCTACCTGAGGTACCATCTTACCAAGTTTGAAGAAAATCGGCTCAGCCGTTTACAAGATATTAGGAAAACAAAATTGGACACACACACGCACACTCACACACACAGACACCCACCAACACACACACACGCGGACAGGTTTTGACCCCTCTCTCAGCCATGGACCTTCAGCCACCCCGGGGTACCTCACCATGGGTTAGACCTCGAGACTAGTAACCTGGGAAAATTTACCGTTACCATGGTAACCGTTGCGATTTAAGCTGGCATTGCCATATATAGCCCCATAGGCAAAGTGACTACAATATCTCATCCTCCTCACGGAGCGATGAGATAAAAAAAAACATGGATGAATGTGTGTAAAACACATTTTGTGCGCACGTATGAAATCAAGTAATAACTTCAAAATGCATACTTTCACTAAATTGGATACCGTTTGTGATCTGCACTGTCGTTTATTGCATTTCACTTCGAAGATGAAACGAATGTCTCGACGATAAACTTTAATGTGACTTTGTTAGGTTAAGACCCTTTCCGCCTTTCGGATTGCTGATTGATTTACTGAAAATAAGGCAATCGTACACTGGAGACCACTCTTACACGACCATTCCTGTACTTTATCATACACAAAATATGCCGTACGCAGGTAAGGGTACGGTACTGCCTTCGGATAATTCTTCCCTTCCATCCTGAACATGTAGGCCTACGTCGTGCCTCACTCCTGCCCATGACAAGTGCCACTGTAGGACGATTTTTTCGACAAGTCCTCTTTTTACTAGTTGGCACTGGCGTCCGGGGGATTTGTAAAATGTCCACAAGGTCCGGATTTCATGTGTTTCCTTCTGCTTTGCGGCTCAATTATTCTGAGAGATTCATTCGTAGTATTTTAATTTTGACTATGTAATGTACCGATGAACAAATACTGCACCATTTTGCAAATTGTTTCTTTGGCAGTATGTATGTCTCTTGTAAAATCTCTACAAAAACTAAAAATATTTTGATATTTTTCATGCTTCCCAAAAAGGGAAAATCCTAAAACTTAGGCCTGTAATCAGTTCAAAGTTTTGCCAAACATAGCACCATTTTGCATCTATAAAGAAAGTTTCTCAGAGGGGGACACAACTACTTTTGGTTTTCCTGTTAAAGGGTAAGGTACTGCCTGAGGTAAGCTGAAATCCATTCAAATATTGGCGCATTTGCGGCTGGGTACATCCAGTTTAAAACACGTGGGAAGTGCCGTTTCCGGCCATCTGGAGGGGTTTTAAAGCCCAAAATTTTCTTGTACGCTCCACGCCAACCGATGGTGGCGCTCCGCTTAGATTCAAATATTGCCGCATTTGCGATCTACGTCCTGAAATTTACAATTTTCCCAAGGGAAAGGGAGATACAGGTTCCTTTCAGTTTCATCCCCCAGGCCACAGATCAGAAGTGCCCAGTTTCGGGGGCCCTAAAAAGTGTATGTATTACTATTTTTCATAGATTGATTTTTTATTCTCATTATTTGAGAAGTCGCAGACATGAGATTCGTATTTCAAGGCTGGATACATCCAGCTTAAAACACATGGGAAGTGCCGTTTCCGGCCATCTGGAGGGGTTTTTAAGTCCAAAATTTTCTTGTACGCTCCGCGCCAACCGATGGTGGCGCTCCGCTTAGATAGTCTTGCCGTGTCTGACCCTCGGAGGTACCAGCCCCCCCCCACTTATTACCTAGCCCCCCTCCCCCCCCCCCCCAAAAAAAAATCGCATCCTGGCTACGCCACTGGATTCGAAGTAATTCATTTACGGTTTCTTCACTTTGTTCGATTTTTGGGGCAGATTGTTCTTTTTCCGTTATCTGAAAAAATCGTGAACCAATGCTGGCTCCTGTATCACGATAATGTCAGTAGAATGACACTTATGAAGAAGACCTTTTTAATAATTATTGGGGTGTATATAAACTTGGGGAGGAGTTTAAGGATACTGGTGTCCCTTTGAGTTTTTTTTAATATTTAAGGTCTCTCAGATGCTACGTAATGCATTATGAATTGTTATGTTGTATCTGGTATCTGGAGTTCCTTCTTGTCTTCAAACCTCTATAGACTAATCCGAACAATCAAGTGATGGTCTGGTTTAGAGGGACATAACTAGGGTTCGTCAGCTGAAATCTGTCAGTCTTTGATTACCTGTATCATGGATGATCGTACACTAAAATATCCCATGATTCCCTCAGTTTCACTGAATACGAGAACTCAGAGTTGCATACAGACAATAAATCTGAGACGATTTAAGGTTGCTGGACCCCACTAACGGCCGCTTTTACTACCTGCTCGGATTCGTCTATAAAATCAAGAACTAGTTTATTGCTCATTACTGCATATAGAACTAGTATTTTCTCAACCATTACAATAATTGAGAATACCTAGTTTATACCTTTACTAAGTATCAGGCCCTCTCTGCAGGCTAACGAACTGGCTTTTTGCCTATTTCCAGGCGCCTAAAAACAAAAAGTGCAAAAATATATTACCGTAATTTTTATACCCTTACTTTCAACAACATTAATTTAGGTTTGGGTAAGAACTTGTGCTCCCCACTCCTTAGCTACTTGCGCGTTCTGTATAAACAGATAAACTACGTTGAAAATGTATGTGACTTTTTGGTCAGTCACTTTCTTTATCACGAAATATTCATCGTTTTTCATGTTACTTGAGTATCAAACTACTTTAATCAATTTTACATGATATTTATTCTCTGTTTTGTCCAAAAATATTTAAGAAACTTTCACGGTTGTCATTTAATGATGGTACTGCTTCTGAAATCACGGAAGCCATGTTCTGTTAACTGTCGTTGTCGAAGCCTTCCTGAAACACTTAACTTATTCTCTTTCTCCCCTACAGGACTTTGTGGGTTTTCGAGAAAGTTTCCGCGGAAAAACGATTGGGACATTACCCACAACTGCACCGGTTCTAAGGGTATGTTATTTTCACTATTAATGGGGCAGGGGGCAGCGATCATTCGAGATGGGGATATCCCCCATGAAAATGGGTGGAGGGGGTTTAGTACAACTATTTCCTCATATGTCAGTGGGACAAAAATCTAATTATCTTCATATCACCATGCGATGTCTGCTAAATGCATTTCTAGCCTTACATTCTAAACATTCTCGCAATACGCGATTATTTATCGAACAATGTGGTTGCGATCACCGCGGTGCTACAGGTAACTCCAGTCAAAGATGTCTTGAGTAGTTTGAATTCACTAGCTTTCTTTAAAACTGAATAAAACTGGTGAGAAAGTCTATTACAATCCGAATGCGATTTAGAAGGCAATTTGGGATTTTACTACAGCCCTTTATTGAAGTTGCTCAAATTTTAAAGTTTTATTGATCGCAATTTCATGTTGCATGCTGTAAAGTGAAGTAAACTAATAAAGTAGAATGCGCATGCCTGCTTATCATTATCCAATGATTTGTATCAAACGCTGCATGACCATTTCACCAAAGGTAGTGGTACATTTTATCTCGTAAATTCCCGAAAATCCTGCAATTTACTCAGTTTTTGTGAAGTGAAGCATTGTATTTTAACCAAACGTCAAAATAAAGACTGCCTAAAAAGTCGGGTGCATCATTTAATATAATGTAATAGGACCTTGGTCACGCTTAAATGTCAGCCCCCTGAGAAGATCCGTTTCAGCCGGTGAAGTCTATGTGTCATGAGGTTTCAATTCGAGATGCGGTATGATGTTACGGACAAAGTCTCTTTGCTACGTTAAATGCAGGAAACATTTTTTAAATGCAGTAAAAAGGCTATTTTCGTGGCGTTTCAACGGCACCTGTCCATACTTATTGCATTTCCATTACTTGTTAAAAAAGGAAAATAATTTCAGATCTTATTGCCATGGGAAACTAGCGAGTAATACGCTACCCATCCTGGTGAAATTGACGATAGTCGCAAACACACTCCCCAAATGTCGATGAAGACTCATCGACACACTCCCCAAGTGTTAATGAAGACTCGTCAACACACTCACCAAATGTCAATGAATTCTTGTCAGCACACTCCCCGTATGTCAATGAAGGCTCTTCAACACACTCCTAAAATGTCAATGAAGATTTCTGAAATCGACGACAGTCGCAAATTAGGAGTGTGAGATTGAGAGACTTCGGTCGCGGCTGTAAACTTCGTAGTGGGACCAATGAATCTATAGATTCTTGAAAGCAAAATAAAAAATAAAAATATTATGACCACCTGTAAAAACCTAGGTTGAATATAGAAAGACGCTTTCTCTGGAGGTGATCCAACTTTGTATATGGTCGAATGTGATGCAGAAGAGGACCACTAACCATCTTTATGTACAACAAACTCATAGGGAGAACACAGTCCCAGAAAATCAGTGTTTGGAAATGACAGCTACTTTTCACAATTTCTATTTATCTTTCAAGATACCTTACATGATATTTCAAGACTGAAATAGTCCACATTCAAGGTAAACTGAGCAGTTTCTCCTAGTAATTAACTTCACAATTGACGAAGAGAAATATTGTCACGTGGTTCTCAAGAGCCATTCATGAAGTAAAAAAAGGAACACAATCATTCAATTTGGGGCTACTGCCTTTTCCCTTAACTATGTGTAAGTCACGAAATGTTTCTACAGATACCTAACGCAGACTGCGGCTTAATCATAAGGTACTTTTAAAACATGATTAAAGGTATGCTAAAATTTTGAAAACATGCCTAAGTTATAATTACTGTTAGATGAACGGATTGTTCATAGCCAGAAGCGAAGGCGGCTTCAAAGGGAGCTACCACGGACTTTCTATATACATGGACAGAGCATGTAACGTGTGCGTCCTATTCGTAGATTGTCGCCACAGTCTGGGACAGAAAAAACGCCGTGAAGCTGTAAGTCGTCTGATTTGGCGACGATTCTGTAATATTTTCAACAAAAGTTAAACATGAATTGGAAAAAGCGTCAAAAACCTGCACTACATGTTGTAATTTTGACCTAAACTTGCATTATTTCGGAAATATTTCAACTTTCTTGCAAAATCTGTTGATTTACTTTAGCAAATCCAAACTTTCAAACAAATCTTGGCATACAGCCATCTTGCTACGCCTTTTCTCATACGTACGATAGCGACAACGTACCGTGTTGTATGATTTGTCCATGTGCAGGAAGTCCATGGGCGCTATACGGGGGACTGGAAGGGCACTTAGATTTTTTCCTTACCCCCAGTGCACCCTTATTAGGTCAACCGAAAAATGGTATAATTCTCCTAAGACTTGATTTTTTCGTTTCATTTCGTTTCGTTTCATTTATTTGTTCCCACAACATGTTAATTCAGTATTATACAGAATAATTTCAAATTAAAAAATCCAAATACATGATGTGAAAGGAGTAAGCTAAAAATCCCCTAGGTGCTTGTCGGGAGCTTACTCCCTGAGTAAACAAACAAGGAAGACGAAGGCACAATAACTGCACAAAAGACAACGAGAACAAAGATAAATTTATACCATCCCAAAGCCTGCAAAACCCATGCCCAAAATGAACCCACCACCCCAAACACCACCACCCACCTCAACCACCCACCCCAACCTATAGCTGCATACATGCTACTTGATAAGTTAATTTTCGGAACCGCACTTAAATTAGCACTGTAGAGACGTTGAACAGGGCAATGTAACTAATTAATTAATTCTTGCTGATATAATAAGTAACAACGTTTTTCCTAAATGATTGTAAACTTGGACGAGAAATCATAGTGATCGGTAAGGAGTTCCAGGCCCTTACTGCTCGGTAACGGAGAGATCTTTGTGAAAAAGGAGAAAGGGTGAGAGGGTTTCTTAACCCTTTACCGTTGTTTGGGTCCTTTTGGACCCATACGGAGAGCGCGGCTGTCACCCATCTTTACTGTTTCACGCAGAGCTCAAAACTGCCAGTAGCTACCCAAAAATTCGGCCACAACAACGAAAGAGACAATAGTTTAAGGTCACGGGGTCAATAGCCTACGGAAGCTGATGAGGGGGTGTGCTACGTCCGCTTTTCCGCCCACTCCCGAGGCGCGCAAATATGCCCCGATTGGAGCACAACGGTAAAGGGCTAATGAATGAGCATGACGGGTGTAGTAACCATGTTTCAACTTATTTTGCTCAGCTCAAGAAAATTCGAAAAATTATTCGGTAAGAGATTACCCAAAAAACCTATACGTAAAGCACAAAACCCCGAGTTTTAGTATGTCATGCAATTTCAAAAGATACAAGGACTTAAAAATAGGGCTGGTTGGATCTCTAGATCCAACCATAGAAATGTGTCTAATGGCTCTCTTCTACAAAATAAACAAACGTTGAATATGACAGGAGCTAGCACAAGACCAAACTGATGAGCAAAAAGTTAAGTGAGGATAGATTAAAAATAGATAAATCATTGGCAAAGCATTCTTAGGGACAATAAACTTCAATCTTCCAATAATATTAACGCCCTATGCAACCTGTGACGAGATGTAAGAAATGGGGTCTACCCAACTTAGTTTTGAGTCAACAATCACACCCAAGTATTTAGTATTATTGACCCGTTGAAGTGTTTGACCATTTAAAACAATATTAAAAGTCTTATCCCTCATGCATGATGAACTGTTAAACACAATATAATTAGTCTTAGACAGATTGAGGGATAGTTTATTACAGGCAAACCAGTCACAGAAAATTGAGAGTTCATAACAGACAGTCTTTTCAAGTTGCTGTAGATTATCACTGCAGAAAAAATATTCGCGTCGTCTGCAAACAAAACAAGTGACGCATTCTTACAAAGATCATTCAGATCATTAACATATATAATGAAGAGAAGAGGCCCTAATATAGAGCCTTGTGGGACACCACATGTAATGTCATTCATTTCTGAATTTATACCATTGAAAGAAGTAAATTGTTTTCGACTTGTCAGGTAGCTCTTAAGCCAGCTAAGAGGCTTACCTCTGAGGCCATAGTGTGAGAGTTTTTTAAGGAGTATGTCGTGATTAATCGTATCAAATACCTTAGACAGGTCCAAAAAATTCCCAATGAAGTTTGCTTGTTTTCAATTGCCCCATACAATTTGTCGGTAGCGTCTATAAGGGCAAGCTCAGTAGAGCGACCAGAACGAAAACCATACTGATTATCTGATATAAGTTTATGTTTAGCAAAAAATGTTTGAACTCTGTTGAACATTAGTTTCTCTAATATCTTTGAAAAACAAGGCAAAACTGAGATCGGTCGATAGGTAACAAAATGATTTTTGACACCCTTTCGGAAAGATAGGTTAAAGATATATCATAAAGCTTTAGAAATGTATGGAATAACATAACGAACAATCGAAGGGCGTATACCATCATAACCAGCAGATTTCTTTGGGTCAAGACATTTAAAAGCTGTGTTTATAACCTCATCAGCATCTGTAGGATGTAGAAACATACATTTTGGATTGATTGGAGGAAAATACTTATTATTTGAATGATTGCTTATCTTTTCGGCAAGTCATGAACCAAGATTTGTGAAAAAAGTATTGAAAGCATTTCCAATACTGCGTGGGTCAGAAAAAAATGCGTTCTCATCTTCAAATATATCGGGATACTGTGAGACATTTCTAGTTTTATGCAGAATATCGTTAATATTACGCCAATTATGTTTAACATCATTTTTGTAGCTATTGAATTTCTCATTGCAGTACATTTTTTTAGCTTTACGCAGGAGGTGATTTAATTTATTCCGAAAATGTTGGTAGAGTGTTTTCCTTTTCTGTGTAGGTTGTTCTAAAAAGTCCTTGTAAAATTTGTGTTTACGTTTTACTGACTGAATGAGTCCTGAAGTAATGCAAGGACGCTTGTTTTTATTGGTTCTTTTAAGCTCTACCCTGGGGAAACTTTCATCATAATTTTTATGAAAAATGAATTTTTTCTACAGACTTTTTCCTCCTATGAACTTAAAGTATAATTTGGGCATAAATCAAAAGGTAATCATTTGTAAGTTACTTTTCCCAATAAATTTGTCGTTTTGTCTTGTCTACCTCTTAGTTGGAAACGTGCAACCAAGTACATATCTCAACGATCGTATAACTGCAATGGTCAAAGCAATTAGTGAAGGAACCAACACCCAATTTACAGAAAAATCCACAGCAAGTGATGAGATCACAAGTCTAACACCTTCAAACAAACAAGTGACTTACAAGTTGCACCCTACAGAGTTGACTAGGGAAAAGAACCCGACGGACATATCATCAACTGAGAATAACGCATTGTTTATTGCGTCAACGTCAGACAAACAAACTAGAATGACTGGCAATGAATCAGTGAATGTACGATACGCCTCTGCCAATCCGAGATGCGACGACTCAATGACAGAAGGCATCACTACTAGGCAACTAAACAACGACATGTCGACATCAGAAAAAGTAACTCTTGAAGACAAAATAGCGACCGAAGTAACACATGAATCGACGGAGAGTTTTACAACGGAAGATGAAAATCAGAAAACTACAACGTATGAGCAGGAATGGTCAATTGCTGCTAATCCGACTACAGGAAAACGTCAGAACAGCTATTCAACATCTCGTGTGGTTTCCACTGAGTATTCGACAAGAGATAACAAGGACCTTACTTACAAGACAACGACAGAGATACCTAAATTACATATGGCATCTTTTTCCAACTTGTTTCAGTTTTTCACCATAAAACAATCATATTTCAAAAAAGGCTCGTCAACACAATCACCAAATGCCAATGAAGGCTCGTCAACACACTCTCCAAATGCCAATGAAGGCTCGTCAACACTCTCCCCAAATGTCAATGAAGGCTCGTCATCATACTCCCCAAATGTCAATGAAAGCTCGTCATCATACTCTCCAAATGTCAATGAAGGCTCGTCAACACTCTCCCCAAATGTCGATGAAGGCCTGTCAACACATTCCCTAAATGTCAATGAAGGCGCGTCAACACACTCAACAAGTGTTAATGAAGACTCGTCAACACAATCACCAAATGCCAATGAAGGCTCGTCAACACACTCTCCAAATGCCAATGAAGGCTCGTCAACACTCTCCCCAAATGTCAATGAAGGCTCGTCATCATACTCCCTAAATGTCAATGAAGGCTCGTCATCATACTCTCCAAATGTCAATGAAGGCGCGTCAACACTCTCCCCAAATGTCGATGAAGGCCTGTCAACACATTCCCTAAATGTCAATGAAGGCGCGTCAACACACTCAACAAATGTCAATGAAGGCTCGTCAACACTCTCCCCAAGAGGTCAAGTAGTCGCCAGTCCCTTCACTTTGCAACCGACTGGTGTTAAGTTTACCTCTAACAAAATCATAACTCTGACCAACGAGATGATCCCAAGTCGACCAAGTACCGATCAAAAAGATGCCAGACTGTCCACAGCAACAGTAGATGTGCCTACCAACGGACCACCATTTACAGATTGTTCTGAAATTTACAATGCCGGGCACAATGAAAGTGGGATCTATTTCATTCTACCTGCCGGATGGAGCAGATCAATGTTTCGCGTTTTCTGCGACATGAGTACCGATGGAGGAGGATGGACGGTAATTTGAATTATGCTTTATGTTCCAGTTTCCTCAAGAAACCCTTGAAGGGGTGACTATTGATCTGTGTCCTTTGGAAAGCCCAGAGAGTAAAAGAGCAGGGACCATGGAGACTTTTTCTGAGATAGGCAGAAAATTTTGCTATTGGGCCTATATTGTTGAATATAGTGGGCCACTGTGGCGATTTCCCCCACTTTAAGATTTTCTCCGCAGCAACCCCCCTCCCCCTCGGGGGGATCCTCCACCTTGAAAAATGTCAAATTGTGCGTGCTTAGATGGGAACGGTACGATACGAGACAAATGTCTTGTTATATATCAACTTTCCAAATAGTACAAATCTGACATTTGTACATTAAGTTTGCATGGGGTGACAAGTCACCCTGGTCACCCACTGTAGCATCCACTATTTGTTTATTTATTTTGTCCTAATGACGGTAAACTAAGGTCTTCACTGACAAACTGCTCACTCCAAATCCTGCTAAAGTGAACAATGTAAGTGTTTAAAGTGTACCTCATGTCATAAAATTCAGAAATATAGAGCTTGAAAAATGGATTCCAACAGTCCAACTCCCATCTTCATAGGATACTACTACTGAGCTGAGATATAAAATGTTGAAGTTTTTTTATTCACTAAAACAAATTGGCCCATTGCGCAAAATTTGACTTTCTTGTGGTACAACTTACATCACCTGGATGTTTCCTTTTTGGTTTCGATGATAAGAGAAACCAATGCAATCATGATGGCGTGTGTGTGTGTATGTGTGTATGTATGTGTGTGTGTGTGTGTGCGTGTGTATGTGTGTGTGTGTGTTTGTGACACTTTGCTTGTTAACACGATATCTCAAGATAGGAATGTCTGACAGTTTTCAAACTTGGTACATAGATGCGCCATATTAAGAGGAAGAACTCTATTGTTTTTGGTGGAGGTCAAAGGTCATCTGGGGTCACCAGGGGTCACCAGGGGTCAAAGTCTAAAAACCTTGTTAACACGATATCTCAAGGTTGGAAACTTGGATAGATTTCATATTTGGTATGTGGATGTGTTATAGTCAGTAGATGGTCCCTATTGTTTTTGGCGGAGGTCAAAGGTCATCTGGGGTCACCGGGGGTCAAAGTCTGAAAATCTTGTTAACACGATATCTCAAGGTTGGAAGCTTGGATAGATTTCATATTTGGCATGTGGATGCGTCATAGTCAGTAAATGGTCCCTATTGCTTTTGACGGAGGTCAAAGGTCTTCTGGGGTCACCGGGGGTCAAAGTCAGAAAACCTTGTTAAAGCAATATCTCTATTTAGGAAACTTGGATAGATTTCATATTTGGTATGTGGATGTGTTATAGTCAGTAGATGGTCCCTATTGTTTTTAGCGGCGGTCAAAGGTCATCTGGAGTCACCGGGGGTCAAAGTCTGAAAATCTTGTTAACACGATATCTCAAGGTTGGAAGTTTGGATAGGTTTCATATTTGGTATGTGGATGCGTTATGGTCAGTAGATGGTCACTATTGTTTTTGGCGGAGGTCAAAAGTCATCTGGGGTCACCGGGGGTCACCGGGGGTCAAAGTCTTAAAACCTTGTTAAAGCAATATCTCAAGGTAGGAAACTTGGATAGATTTCATATTCGGTATGTGGATGCGTTATAGTCAGTAGATGGTCCCTATTGTTTTTGGCGGAGATCAAAGGTCATCTGGGGTCACCGGGGGTCAAATTCTGAAAATCTTGTTCACACGATATCTCATGGTAGGAAACTTGGATAGATTTCATATTTGGTATTAGGGCTGTCAGCGATTAGCCATTAATTGCCAGCCAAGTAATCGTTTAGTAAAATGGTACATGCGATTAATCGCATCTCATGCCCTTGGACTCTGACTTGCGTTAAGTAAACAAGGTATAGTCCTTCTTCACAAGTTTAGCTGCCTTGACAAAGCAATCGATGTCTTCAGTATGAACAACAAGCTCAAAAATTGCGCAGAGCTATGACATTCACCTTTTATCCACCCAACCCCCTGTAGTTTACATGTGATTGTGTGCAGTGTCATGGGGGACGTTTTAATCCGTGAACCCCAAACATGGAACCTGTTGTGACAGGTTTTACTTCAACACCACCAATACATTTGTAATGAACATAATTTACAATGAAATTTGAAAGCACTAAACGTATGCATACACCACAGTGTCTTTTAAGTGCCCTGTGCGCCATTGTGCACTTCACCGTAATAGTTCAATTTCAACAGCCACTTGTCAATTCGCTACTAGCGTACGTCACCCAAATTTTCAACTTGAAATCAACAAATTTCAAAAAATTACAAGTTCAACTTTCTAACCATGTTATTCCTGTCCTTGTATCACGTAGGAGTTTTTGTAAGTCATGAACTGAAAAAAGTTTCAAAAATGTTTCCATCGCTGTTTATCAAGACCTACAGCATACATAGCAGCAGTTGCACACGTTAGCAGCCGGCTGAAAATCGTTTATATGCCGCTGCTTCGTGCTACACATCGAACGAACTTCTGTTATGAAGAATCGTACTCACTGATTGGCTGCTTGCGTTTAATAAATGAAGCGACTTCTTTAAAAGTTTGGGGATTCCCCGCTTCGAACGTAATTATTGAGGGAGGGTGTCATGTTATTGCCAATTGAAGTACACCCATTCTCTAAGCGCTTTTAACCATACACGTACGCCGAGCTAGGGAGCCGATCAGCCAGCTAGCGCTGAAGGCATGTGTATTACACTCTGCATGTAGCTAGCTAGCAGCTAGCAGGTCTTGTTTATGTGCTGCGAACGTACGTACGACTATTTACACAGTACAGCTCAGGCGGTAACTTAAACATAAAATGACCGGTGAAAACTACGCCGTCTAGATTTGATCGTAGCCTATTATTGTTAGCTCTAACGTTACATTTTGTTCTGTAAACGTAGGTGGCTAGGCCCTAGGCCTAGTTTTTGTTGTGGCTTCAAGCCACACTACTTTTGGGAGGAAATTAGAAATGAAACAAATGGGGTAGATTGGGCAAGTGTCAAAATTAAATATATCGTAGCGGGACCTGCAGCTGTCTGCATAGGGCTTGTCGGCTACTTTCGCCGTGGATACTGTATTATGGCCTAGCCTATACTTTGTGAACGATCGTTGCTTTGAAATACTGAAACTTCATCTAGCTACTGAGGTGTGGTGTAACGATATATATCGACCTTCAATGGAAGCAATTTTCAAAAAATTGCTTGATTGATGGGTCAGGAGATGGTCTGTAATGTTTTTGGTAGAGGTCGAAGGTCTCCTGGGGGCACATGGGGTCAAAGTCTGAAAATCTCGTTTTCATGATATCTCAAGGTAGAAAGCTTGGATTAATTTCATATTTGGTATGTGCATGCGTTATGGTCAGGAAGTAATTCCTTTTGTTTTTGGCAGACGTCAAAGGTCATACGGGGTCACCAGGGGTCAAAGTCTGAAAATCTTTTTAACACGATATCTCAAGGTAGAAAGCTTGGATAGATTTCATATTTAGGCCTAGCGTAGTAGGTGGGTGCGTTTTAGTCAGTAGATGGTCCCTATTGTTTTTGGCGGAGGTCAAAGTTCATCTGGGGTCACCTGGGGTCAAAGTCTGAAAATCTCGTTAACATGATATCTCAAGATAGGAAGCTTGGATAAATTTCATTGTTTGGTATGTGAATGTGTTATGGTCAGGAAGTGGTTCCTTTTGTTTGTGGGAGAGGTTAAAGGTCATCTGAGGTCACCGGGGGTCAAAGTTTGACATTTTAATGCAATATCTCAAGGTAGGAAACTTGAATAGAATTCGTATTTGGTAATGGTATGTGGATGGGTTATGGTCAGGAAATGGTCTAGGCCTATGTTGTTTTTGGCGGAGGGCAAAGGCAGAGATGCCAAGTATCTCAATTTAGGCTGAATTATTGCGATTTTCCACGCTCGATTCATCCATTGTTTTGGGCAGAAACGAAAGGTCATCTGGGGTCTCCAGGGGTCAAAGTCAAGGAACCTTTTTAAGTAGCCTACGATCTTTCAAGATAGTTGTTTGTCCACCTGTCTGTCTATTGTTTGCCTGTCTAGCTATGTATGGCTTTTATTGAGGTCAAAAGGTTATCTGGAATGACAAAATTATTTTTTGAACATGCTAGTATGTAGTTTGTTAGTTAGTAGTTTGAATGAGAAGGTACTGGTGCATGATGGTACTCTTTAAAACATTTATGTATCATCGAAACCTCAATGCATTTTTGCATTCTGGTTAATATTAAAAATGTTTTTATGACCTTGAACACTTCCTGTTTGTTTGCATAGCAGGTTGCACAGGGAGGGGTTAACTAATTGCCTCACCACATAAGAGTGAGAATGCTGTCACACTTTGGTACAAGGTGCAGTAACTTTCAGAAAAACAAAGACATACAAAGATTTTAATTTGAGTAGTATAACAATAACATGCAAATTATTGGGCAATATACCATTTTCAGTTGAGTGAATAAACAATCAACATTTTATATCTAAGCTCAGGAATGTCCCATGAAGATGGTAGTTGGACTGTTGGAATTCAATTTTTCATGCTGTTCAAAGTCTATTTTTAATTTTTTTGACTTGAGGCACACTTTAAAGGCATAATACTCTCACCCAAACAGTTTCAATTTTGCTAACCTACACTCTTACAGTAAAAGAATGAACTAAGTCACTCTTTGATAGAGTGAAAAGTGTAAATTCACTCTATTCGAGTGATAATTCACTCCAAGAGGAGTGAAACTCACTCCAAAAAGAGTGAAATTCACCACAGGAAGAGGGGAAATTCACTCTTTCACGAGTGCCTGCAATGATCACTTTTTTTTTAAGAGTGATCACTGTAGGCACTCCATCAAGTGTGAAACTTTGCTCGTTTTAAGGGAATTTCGCTCTTTTTGGAGCGAATTTCAATCTTCTTGGAGTGAGTTATTACTCTAATGGAGTGAATTCAGACTTTTCACTCTATCAAAGAGTGACTAAGTTCACTCTTTTGATTTTAGAGTGTACTGACTTGAGCCCCTCCCACAACTGTCTAATATTCATCCTCACCCAGGCAAAATCTCAGTTAGGGTGAGTATACAATACCCCGATGTGAATCAGAACATTCTCAGTACAATACACCCTGTTTTATGTGGGATACAGTACTCTGCATTTGTTGAATTTGTTGTCAATTAAAGGGATGAGCCAATTGAGAATTTCTGTGGATTACTACAAAAATTGTAATTTGGAGTGAGAGTTGACTGCCTTTAAGCACTCAAAGAGTATCGAGTAGGAAAGAAAGTTCTAACACTAATCTAAAATGATAGTCATTAGTATTTATTCCACTGTCATATCAAGTTTTGTTGTAAAGTTGTGAAGGAAACTGTTGTTCAAGATCTGTTTTGACATATGTTTTTTCTCAACTTAATTTCCTTTTATTTTCACCTCGTGATTTCTCAATGGTTTTGCTTGTTTTTTACTTTTTTGTAAGGTGTTTCAACGCCGCGTGAATGGATCAACCAATTTCTACAAACCGTGGAGTGATTACCGGGATGGATTTGGAAACATGGAACATGAATTTTGGCTCGGAAACGAGAAATTGTCTATTTTAAGTCGTCAGGCAAAATACGAACTTCGAATTGACTTGTCGCAGTCACCAACCTCGTACTACACAAAGTACACCAGCTTTCAAATCGGTAACGAGAGCGGGAAATACAATGTTACTGATATCGGTGCCAAAAGGGGAAGCGGAGGTTTGTGCATTTCGCACTTTTAAAATTACGGAACGACAAACCACGTTTAACCAGGGAGCTACTACTGTATGTGGATCTTGGTTCTAATACTGTAGTTTAGGATTTGGGATAAAGGCAAAAAAACAAGTGGAATATTCCAAACTCATGATAATTGGAATTACCTCAAATTGCTGTTCTTCTGTGACCACTATAACAAAAACTGACAAATAATGATACGTTTTGCGTATGTAATGCCCTAACTTTGCATCATGCTCCCTGTGTTTCATTCTGGTATTGGGGCTGGCAGCGGGCGACCACCCCAATACTTGCTATTAACAAACGAAATTGTATTTCTTTTTCGGTCTTTTAATTCAAAATATCATAGTGTATATAAATGAACAAAGTAAAACAACTCTGAAACTGTGCATTGGAACAGAATCATGCTCTCTTGGATTGAATTCTATCGCTAGATACACTCTGGCTCCGCCATTTTGCACGGCTTTTATAAGTCTCTGATCGTACATTATCGTGTGCTAATGCACGGTCTGTCGTTGTTCAACCTACAATAACCGCATATACATATGGATATTTCGCTAAAGGAATAGACAATTCGATCGGTATTTAAACCGAAAAATTGGGTTTGTTCTTAATCTAGAAAGACCATTTCAGCTCGGGTCCTTTGTATATGAACAAAATTAGAACTTGAAATTAACCTTAAAATTTGAGTTTGCGTACATGGTTGTTGCACTTGGATTATTGTCTAGTTCTCTTTTCTCTACAGGTAGCATGCATTATACACGAGGTGTAAAGTTTAGTACGTATGACCAGGATAATGATGACTTGGATTATGATTGTGCGGAGAAACATCGCGGAGGGTGGTGGTATGGTGGCTGGGACACTAGATGGACCTCTCGGTTCTGTTACAATTGGCCAGACGGCAGTGTCTACCGGACGTGTTCGTACGCCAATCTCAACGGCGACTACAACGGTGGAAATGGGGAAAATATATTTGATTTGATGTATTGTAATATTACCGCTACAGAAATGAAAATACGCCGTATAAAATTATACTGAAATGGCATAACACGACGAAAACCAATCTTGTTATCAATCATCAATGAAATGTTTTGATTTAATTTCTAAAAGCGAGTGATCACTATTTATGGTATTATCATAGAAAATGCTTACAAAGTGATCATGATTTGTTTAAATTTTTTGATATTGTGAAATTGTAATGCAAAATTAAAAATCTTCATATGTAAGAATGATCATATTAATTTGACCTCAATGACGTTTTTGGTATAGGCCTATGGCATCTGAAACAAATGAAGCCGACTTTAAAAGCATTTCAAATGTAATCATTGTAGATGTAGTAAAGTTGCAACATGTTCTCAATACATGACATTCGAGAAGAATCACTACATGGTTTCCCTTAATTCTTCTTCAGCTTTAAATATGTGTTCCAATTTCGTCTCACATCACATCATTGCCTTTCAGGTTTTTACCTTAGTATTTTGTTTTAAGAATTAAACGTTTAAGGAGGATGGAGTGCTGTCACATATGTCACAAAGCTCTGCTCCGTTTGACGGGCTAACACGAGTTTAGTATGATAGCTTGTAATGTGGCTAGCTGGGGAGCTGTTGCACTGGCTAAAACACTTGCTTTTTGCCCGGCATTGGGCGTGGCTTAACAATTGTGACGTCAGCACTGAAAGCACTCTATAAAAGAGGTGCCATGTGCGAAATGTGTTCAAAATAAAACCAAGTCGTGATATCTTTCAAGTAATTTCAGATTTACATTTTGTAAAATCATTAAATACATTAAAGGTATAAACTCAAAGATGGAGTGTCGTTATGAAAAAAATCCTGAAAACGCAAGCCTTCGGTAACCTTTTCACAGATTACGTCACGGCCACGTGACTTCAAAATTAATATCTGAAACATTCATGTTTCTGGTGTTAATTTTGAAGTCAAGTAGTCGTGACGTAATCCGTGAAAAGGTTACCGAAAGCTTGCGTTTTCAGGATTTTTTTCATGACGACACTCCATCTTTAAGAAGAATCATTTTCGCTTTAACTGTAAGCAAGTTCTTTTCACAGCCAAATCTTAAATCCATACATAATCAATTATATCAAAATGCTGAACGAATCATGCGAATATAACAGGTCACGAAAGTTACAAAAGCATATTTTGTCCCAATAATCACAATCTTGTTAATTAATACCTCGATTAGCCTATACAACATTATTGGACACTGTTCATGCCATATTCCAAGTTAATTGGTTAACGTGTACTTGTTGAACTCAATTAAGGTACGTTCACACTTGTCCAGCAACGGCAACGGCAACGGCAACGGCAAAAATATCCCACACAATAGAAAATGAAAGACCATTCACACTAGCACGGCAACGGCAATGCGGCAATCCGGCAATCCGGTAAAAATGCGTCCGGCAAAAAAGCAATCGCTCACGGAGCGATTCAACGCCATTTGCCGTACGGCAAAAAACCTACCAACTTCAAAGTGTGCAAGCATCTGCCTGTCTGACCAGCGGAAGCCAACGGTACGGGGGCAGGGACGTTCTGTGATATCCCGGCAAAAATAGTGCACAAATTATTTGGATCCGTACAACTATACAAGATGCCTCAGAGATCTGACTTATCTGACCAGATTATAGAAAAACTGGTCGTTCTTGTCCAAAAAGAATCATTCATATACGATGTCACAAATCATGGTTACCATGATAAAGTAAAATATTTTAACATGTGAGAAAAATAGCAAAAGAAATGGGAAATCCCCAATTCAATGGTAACTTTTTATATCATTTATGTTGATAGCAGGTATTGTTAGTAGTATTTTAACAATAAGCCATCAATCATAACTTTTGTTTTGTCCGTGATGTAACGTATGCCAGACTTGAAAAAATACATGATTAAGCTATAAATTATTTCCTCTTAAGTAAAGACCTATACTGCATTGCAATGTTTATTAAGGAACATGGGTCGCTCACTTTTTTACCTTGAAACGTATGCCCATTTTGCCTGGCCCGACCTGACTTCTAACCCAGACAAGCATAATGCAGTCAAGGTGGCAAAGGAAGAATATGAAAGTGGTGTGTGTGTGGGGGGGGGGGGCAATTTTGGACTATGCACCTCACCCAGGCTACGCAAAAAGGTACACATGTGATGCTGATTTTTCGCTTTTTCTACGAACTGGAAAGATTTTTTCATAAAAAAGTAAATGCCACATGTCATTTTTTTTTTCAAATGAAACTGCGTATTGAAAAAGGTGGGAATATTCGTTTTTTGCCAGCCATGCTGTAATAGATAAGTAAGTATATCTATGCCTTCTGCAACAATGCGACAATGGCTTTGCTAGACTTTTTCCGGGGGGAGGGGCATTTGTTCTGTTCAGATTTAATTATTCTGCTGTAACCATCTTTTCCTCTTCCGCCCTTTCTTCCAATCTATTTGATACGCAATTGCCATTAAAAATATCAGCTCCTCATCAATGTCTGCCATGTTTGATAATCAGATAATGGAACCAGGGAGGTGTGATTAGTTACACCTCCCTGATGGAACAAATTTGTCAGGTTCAAATTCCAGTCAGTATCATCCGGTAAAATTTTTACCGTATGCGGTAATAATTTTTGCCGTCATATGTGAACAGCTCTGCCGGATTGCCGTTGCCGGTACCGTTGCCGTTACCGTTGCCGTTGCCGCTGCCGTTATATGTGACCGCACCTTTAGTTTCAATATACCAGTTCGAAGTTCCTTCATGCAGCAGTATTGCGCAATAGGTCACAGGTCTACGGATAAAGGTGCGTTCACATATACCGGCAGCGGCAACGGCAACGGCAAAGGTAACGGCAACGGTAACGGCAACGGCAATGGCAATCCGGCATAGCTGTTCACATATGACGGCAAAAATTATTGCCGCATACGGTAAAAATTTTACCGGATGATACCGATGGGAATTTGCAGCTGACAAATTTGTTCCATTATCGAACATGGCAGACATTGATGAGGAGCTGATATTCTTAATGGCAATAGCACCAAATAGATCGGAAGAAAGGGCGGAAGAAGAGAAGATGGTGGGTGCACGATATTTTGAAAAGAAGGGGTGAACACGGCGTCTTTAATCACCTTTTTAGAGAACTTAAAACAGATGACGAGAAATTTGTTCAGTATTTTAGAGTAACGAGGGAGCAGTTTGCTCGTTTTCTCTTTTTCACGGGCAAATTTCTCACCAAGACGAGCCGTTTTAGAGAGGTTATAAGTCCCAAAGAGAGACTAGCCATTTGCCTGAGGTAAGTGATTCCAATTTAATAAAGTAATACCATGTTTTTTCAACGACTTTATCGGTCAATTTAGTTCACACAAAAAATTAGTTTGTACGACACAAAATCACACTGTACATATATACGGTACCTCTCGTAATTAACGTAAGATGTAGGCCTAATAACTAATAACTGACGCATTCGCAAACTTTGCTTACCCTCTGGGTGTTCTATGATGATTACTTGTAGTTATAACTAAGGGGTGGCGCCAGCGGGGATCGCCCCCCCCCCCCCCGTCGGGAAACACTGGTCCCCGTCGGAGAAGGTTTCGTCGGGGAGGCCTTATAATGATAAAAATTAATAAAAACAAGAGCCCAAAGGGCACTGTGGTTCCTTGCTGGATATTAAAAGAACTGTACAGGCAGTCTCCGAAATAGAGCTAAGCAAAAGCTCATACTCAATGTATGTAACACCTTCACAAGGGGTATTTCAGTACTAATATTACATGAAATCAATGATTAAATGTTTGTGGCCTTACTTACGTTCAACTTGTATAATGCGTGGTGATCCTTCAAAAACACTACCTCATTTCCATATGTATTTATGCTTGTAATCAAACTTGATATTATCACCAATAAACACTACACAATGTGGTCAGAGAGAGAAAAAACACCCCTTGTATTTCTATGGTAAGTAGGTCTGCTCTCAAATAAAACTTGCTATTACTTAAAAACAATCTACCATTTGTCCTGTTTGCTATCTCTACACAGAAAACAGGGTTTATTCAGCAGTTAAGCAGAAAGCAAGTGATTAATGGGGTGTGATAATAGAACGAGGATTAGGTAACCCCACAGGGCACAGCAGTATTAAAGAGACATACTGTATAATCGAGGCATTGCTTCCACTGGCAGGGAGACCAGTTTAATGCAGAGTGACCTGTGCTTAGTGAAATCTACAGATTTCAGTTATTGCCCTCTTAAAACTTTAAATGATCCAAAATATGTGTACAACCCGAAGAAATCATTACTGAACGAACATAAAGGCAAAATTTCTAAGGTGTTTGGGTGTGTGAGCATGCAAAACCAGGTGAGATAAAAAAAATCTATGGAACCTATCTTTATCTAGCTTACAAGATTTTCTAAATAACATTTCCAGCGGTTGACCTCCAGTGATCTTGATGACCTTTGAACTTAACCAAACACAGACTGATTTGAAATCTGTCCTTTCTACTGTGTTAAAACGTCAGACACGCTGGTGCTTGCACATATTGAAGTTGGCAGACTTTTTTTGCCGTACAGAAAATGGCGTTGAATCGCTCCATGTGCGTTTACTTTTCTGCCGGACGCCTTTTTGCCGGATTTCCTCATTGCCGTTGCGGTGCTAGTGTGAACAGTCTTTCACTTTCTACTGTGTGGGATATTTCTGCCTTTAATCGTTGTCGTTGTCGTTGCCGCTGCCGCTGCCTTTGACGGACAAGTGTGAACGTACGTTAACAGTTTCACTTGTTACTTTTGTTAAAGGACATGGTGGGGTCCAAACATGTAAAAACAGTATATGCAATGCGCGGCAAAAGCAGCGCTCAGTTGTTTTGTTACCAGTTGACCTGCACAGAAAGGTCACCCACGCAGGCGCAGATATAAACTTCCAACTGGTGCAAATTAACTTTCGAAAGGATGGTTCTTTAAAAGTATCTAGTGTTTGTTGGAGGCTTACAAATGTTTGAATTATATTTTTCAACGTATTGTTTGACCTTGGATTGATTCGGGATATTATCATGCCACCAAAGCAGACAAAGATTTCAACATTTCAATTGATAATGGCGCATTAGAGGTATGAAAATCTCAGTGAAAAGTGCAATTAAAAACATTTTGTGATCTTTGTTAAACGTATTTACTCTTTTACAAATAAATTATCTTTGCGTGACTTTTTCCAACTCACAAGAGGCTAAATATAATCAGAAGCATGGTACGTCCGTAATTGTTGCTATTTTCTAATGTTGGTACTATATAAGTTGTTTTTTCAGTACTCGCCTGGTCTGGGAGCCGTACACTCCTGCGTGGATGTACTGATCAGTGACTTAAAAGAAGGGTTCAAGGTCACAACGGGATTTGGTATGTTAGAGAGGTACTTATTCTGAGCATTTTGGTGAAATTTGCATTGAAATCCGTTATGTGGTTCTCAAGATATGAACACGTAAAGTTTTCACATTTTCAACAAAAAGTGAACTTGAAGCAAGCACACATAACATCACATCCCCACATTAATGGGCAGTCTTTTGTATTTCTTTAAACTTTATATTTTCTCCTCAACAATCCCATACTATTATTATGTGATTGCATTAGTAGCATGAGAATTTTACAAACTTTGCATCCCCACAGGGAGTTCCTTCTCCTGTTAACTTCAAGGTCAGCACAACAGTCTGATAAAGCAAAGCGAAACAAAGCATTCCTTGCCAATGTGAGGAAGTGATATAAGCTTTGCTGCCCTGAGACTAACTTTTGAACACAAATTTACTGACTTCATTTACTGATATCTCAAGAAATACATGTCCGATTTGAAATGAAACTTTCACCACACTGTGTAGATTTTGTTCACCTTTCACATATGAAAATTAAATTTTTGCTTAAACATTCATCTGCGCTTTCCTTTTGAAATATTGATAAAAAGCTATAGGAATTATCACCTATCTCACTGCGTTGGGCATCTATCTGTTTTTCCTTCCAGGCGTCCATTTTACAACAATTGTTAACAACGTGATGTTGTGCACGCGTTTCGGAAACACATCCACTACCTTTGATCACTTCCTTCCAACATGCCAAATGAAACGCGCTCACGCACGTCATAATACTCTCCGGCGGCTATCATAATTAAAGTACATGTACCTACGTAGAAGACCACATTCGACTCCATGAATGTGTACACACCGCTCATACCATGAAAGTACTAGTTTTATGCCCATACCTCAGTGCACTCTGTGCAGTGCGTTCGGCACTAAGTCACGGGCAACTTTCTAAAAAAAGTTTTTAAAGTTTTTCTGTATTTTAACGATTGTCCACAAGCCTATCATGTTGTCCCATGTGCCACAGACAGGAAAAGGGTCGCAAATAAGTGAGTCGCGTTAATGGGTCAATGGGGAAAAGGACGTCGTTTTGTAAGTTGACTGTGCAGGACAGGGGGCAAGTCACCCCCCCCCCCCCCCGTCGAAAATTATTTTGGCAGCGATGCAATTTTTCGGGCAGAAGGGGAAGCTGCACTGCAAATAAAACCCCGAAACTCAACATAACGACTGCTTATAAGTCTACTTACGAGCCCGGTAAATGTCATTTCTGGATATCTAGGGGATGGCGTTTTCCAAAATTTCTCTAAGCTCCACGACATGGTGGTGGCGATCCACTTTGTTCTTCAATGAAATTTATCTTATAAATACAAATGTTAAATTAGACCCATTCAAACACTCGTCAATCTCATCTTCCTTGTTTTGCTTGAACTTATTCTTTCGGTCCAAAAAACGTCACATCCGGTGCGATGAGTCAATCACGTGAGGTGTTGGAGTGAAACAGTTGTCGTCGCGCAGTACAGCAACAGTGCACACGTATAGGTTTATTTTGTAACTGTGCCTTGTAAACAACGTGCTGTCTCTTTTTACTTAAGAATAATGACCGATTTCATTGAAATATCCAGCTTTCCTGATAAGATGGTCATACGAGAACTTGTTGCGGCGAGATTTTACTGTTTCCTTTGCGGAAAGGCCTGTAAACTCAATGGCCAGTCTCGCACAAATAGGCCTACGCCGATAAGAATGGTTCTTTCGCTATTCGTAAGAGAGGTGTTTTGTTCACAAGTATTTTCGGATTCGCCCGACATTACTGACATTCTGAGATGTCTATTCAACCTTGCCCTCAAGAACTTTGCCAGTTATGCCCACACTCGTGTATTCTGAGGCTCTGGCAGTAGCATACGTTCACTGTACCCACTGCCAGACTGTCCTTGTTTTCACTCCAGCTGAAGTTTTCATGACCCAGGTCACGCAATAGCCCGGATGTTGGACCGACAGAAATGCGGTCACCCCAACTTAAAGTGGTATAGTAGACTGCCCTGTTTCATGATAGCCTCTCGAGAGTCATGATACATTATTTTATCTCCTCAAGGTGAAATTTACTAGGAGTAACTGCTTAGTTTACCTTGAATACCCAATGCTGAAATCTAACAATATTATGAAAGATACTTTGAAGAGAAATACGAAAATGGTGACATGTAGCTGTTGCTTGAAAACAAGTTTGGACGACTGCCCTTGCCCTTTAAAGATATACTATTAATATGTTATATTATTAATATATTAATAATATATATTTGAGCAATACTACCACTTTTCGGGCAGATCTGGCATTTCCCCAGCAGAGGGGACTCCATACGTTTAGTAGGTACCGATTGTACTGCAGTCTTGCCGGGGGATTGCATATTTACGTACCAATGGGGGTCGCTGGCCACCAGTGGAGGAGCTGCCGTATGGTCAGGGGGGTGTCGCCCCCCCCCCCCGACCAAAATCGTATGTCGGCGCCCTTTTTAGGTTTTTAACATACTTTACTCTTGCACCATTATAGGCAAAAAGACATAAATTAACAGCGTTGTTTTAAGGCCCAGATAACGAAATGCTCAAACAGCCACCAGTAACTGTACTATCTGCACCTTATTTTGAGGAAAAGGGTCTTTTGTAATATAAGGATAGGTTTTGCCGAAACGTATCTTCATGCTTTATACGCACTAACGAATGTTGTCGCTGTGCTAAGTTAATTGCTTCCACACCAAGCGTGATTATAAGCTTACAAAATACACCGACTGACATTAAATTCACCCTCCCGGCCAATAAAAGATATTGCAAAGGGCGCAACAAAAATTATAGCGCAAATAGCCCTCTTGTTGTCGGGTATAATTGTCAACATAGACAATAATAAGAGTTTTTAAAGATGTTAAAGTAGCCTTCCCACAACAATTTTCAAAACCATTTGAAGAGAACATTTAGGTTAAAATAAAATAAACTGTTATCCTAGTGGTAATGACTTAAGGATTTTAATGAGCAGTTTCCATTTTGCTTTTCTTCAAGTGACCATTCTCATGATAAATGGCTATTTCTGACACTGCACGATAATCCCGTGAAAATGCTTATTTCTGTACTTTCGTGGTCTCAAAGACCAGAAAATTGCATCTAATAAGCCTAGGTTTAGGCTACTTTTATTTATGATAAATTCGGTATCTAGAGAGCCAAGCAGACCCTTTGTCTTGGCTATTTCTTTCAATGTACTTAATTAATGGCTATTTCAGAGTGGTCACATGATGTAAATTACGTCAATTAATGTTTCTTCGTGTACTTGTCCTGATTTCCAGATGTCAAAAACGTACACCGAACGGTGATTAATTCCCATAACTTTTTCCCCTTGTAAGATTGCTTGCTATTTAGCTCTAGCAGGTTTAATCTTTATCTTCACAAAGTAGCCCATTATTACATTAAAATCTTAAATCGAGGCCTGACAATAGCACAAAATATTATGACCGCTTTCATACTAGAATGTGAAAGAGAGGGATAGGAGCATGGACATCCGCAGGTACGGGCGGGGGGGGGGGGGGGACTTGCCCTCCCCTGGAAAACGAAAAACCTTAAAAACGAAGAAAACATAAATAAATAGACTAAGCAAAATAAACATCATCATTTCTTAACAGTTCACTCAGTGTTTTCCCTATTTATATGCGGTAAGTACGCTTTAGAAATGCCATTTCAAGCAATCTGAGAGGCATTTTGGGCCAAAATTTCCTTGCGCTCCGCGCCAACTCATGGTTTCTCGTAGCTTCCCCCCCCCCCCCAAATTTTCTTCTGCGGAGGCCCATGAATAGAAAAATGTAAACATGGTTTAATAGAAAAAACTTGCTGAGGATAAATGGCAAAGAAGTCTTTTACCAGGTTCGGAAAATCAAATGGAAAGTCTGAGAAGCCGGGGCTTTGATCGTGCTGAGGCTCAGAGTATTTACTCCTTCGAAGCGCCCCTGCAGACCATTTTCGCCCCCTCTGACCGAAATCCCTTGCTCCGCCACTGCTGGCCACTTTCTTTCAAATCATGCACTTTTCGTTTTTATTCGCTCGTGTGCTGTTCGAACCTTTCTGCTTATGGGTAATGAAAGAAAACGACAAAACAAACAACTCAAATACAATATCAACAACGAAATTCGTGCATGCTACATCCGAAGGTACAAATTTTGCCATGTGTGCTTGTCTTCAACAATATTTGCAAGTCGACGATACGCACCTTTACCCATGTAGGCTACATGAAAATTATCTCTTCCGTTCGAAGCTTTTTTATACATTTTGCTGATATACATTATTGAAAAAACATTACCATCATATCAATTATTAGATCCCCTGTCATCAATAAATTTACCACGAAATTGGTAAGATTTGCTCTTGCTTCAAAACTACAGGTAATAAAAATGCTTTACGTTGAACTTGATATTTTTGGTTGGTGGATCGATCACCACGGAAACAAAGCATATATTTGACTTACATCTGATATTAAAATTGCTGTTTTACGAAAAAATAAATGATAAGTATTCCTTACCAGCTTTGAAGATGAAAAATCATCTTCATATTACGGCTACCTCTCCATAAAAGTGACGTTTTTCTTCAATACTTTGTTACAAAATCCTAGAAATCCTATCAGACATTTATCAACTAAAAGGCTATCAAAGAGTTGTGCTGTCAGTTTTACAAGCATTGTCCTTTCCATCTTTGCGGAGGACATGTCTCCGTCGAGGGCGAAGCCTCATAGTAGAAATTTCTATAAGAACGACTGGAAACAAACGCTTAAACTTTATTCTTCAATTATTCCCCGTAGGGCCTAGGTCATTGGATGGAAGGATTCTTCAAGCTATACATTTGCCTTAGACTTACACGTTTTGTCGTCATTAAGAAACAAAATTGTTAGAGTAATTTGTAGAGAAATGAAATGATACATCTAATCTCGCCCAACGTAAGTAACATAAATTTCATCATGGCAACGACATATTAAGGAAGAAGAAGGGGGTGGACTGCTATTGAAACTAATTAAGACATAAGTGAACTTTTTTGTAACTTTTGTTATTACTGTATACATAAAACATTTACTTTGGTTTAATGCTTTCTGGGGAGTGTGTTCTAGACAAACCCTCAAGGTTTTTAACACCCTTTCCTTTTCATGACTTTTTCTTATATGATGTTAATGATCTTTCTCACATGTACGACATATTTTTGTGAAAATAAACAATTAATGAAATGAAATTAACGATTAGAGTGTCAAAAAAGCGTTCTTTCGTTGAAATTTGAATACGAATTTAGCACATAAAAGAAAGATTACCGTCGGAAACGAACATTTCTCAAAGAAGCCATAGGACGTTGCAACAACTCCCTGATCTGAGATTTACACTCTAAAACATGCGTTTTGAATAAAGCCTCCTTGCCTTCGCTTCATTAACATCTACATATGCTTGACACATGTGTCAATTTCCTAAACATAATTTCTTCAAACGCGTCTAACTACTTAATATAAATAGAATAATTCCTTCGCATTTTAAGAGCTTAAACGTGTTTACAAAGTCGGGACAAAAATGTTTTTCGATTGCTGAAAGTGTTTTTAAAAGTGGTACATACCACATTATGATTGAAAATGCCGTTTGAGTTGGTTCTTAACGCTGTCACGTATAAAGCACACGAACAAAATTTTCATCTAAATACATCAGTTTCACATTTCTGGAACTAAAAGAAGTAATACGTACCTTCTTCCTTTAGTTTTGTCGCAGGAAATATAATACGCATTATCACAGATAATAATGGCATCTTAATGATATACCTGACTTGACGCTCAATCAACAACAGTTTATGCAGAAGTTGTTTACAAAACAAACCATAGGCTACTGAAAACAGCAATTAATTAGAAGCAATATTGTTGTTAGGCACTGAGTTATATCATTTCTCTCGTTTACTAATGTAAGGGCAGGTCAAACTACAGCAATATCAGGATCGGATTTTGCTCGGATTTTTGTAAGTTTTAATTAATATCTCCTCCATCTTTGTTCGAAAAGAAACAAAAATTTGCCAGTCTGTGTAGATATATGAATTGTATTGCAGGACTACGAAATTCTAAGTTATACTAATTATTCCGTGATGTCACATACGCAGAAAGCTTTTATCGGATACGCGTAGTCCGATAAAAGCTATTTGTCAATGTGACGTCACGAAATAAATAGCTTATAATTCTTTCCCGTCGTCCTCTCATACCGATCATTCATTTACAAAGAAAAGCAAATTTTAGGTTCTTTCCGAAAATGGATGGCGGAGATTATAACTAAAACTAACAAAGATCGGATAGTAATCCGATCCAATATCGGTGTAGTGTGACCTGGGCTTAAGAATCAATTTTGTTACGGAACTCTCCGTATTATCTAATGACGCCCGCTGCTGGTATATGCCTTCGCATTTTCAGCTTCGACCCGCAAATTTGAGTTGAGAGTCGTAAAACACATAACAAAACATTCTCAAACCTTGTAGGACCTTTATATACAATGGGGGAACAAAAGCAGACACTACGTATTGCGCAGTTTTAGCCACTATATTGTTAATGCTAATTATGAAAAGCGCCAGAACTTCTAGACTGTCCAAACAAGTCATTTTAGGTCGTCTTCAAGTCGAGTACCATTACTATATGGTTCAAAAATAAAAATTAGATTGTTTTATAAGATTCATCCCCATTGTCGATGAACTTAATTTTACTAAATATTTTAGACAGTCAAATTGCTGCCTACTTTTCGAAGTGTCTACACAGGTAGACAATAAGAACAAAACGACACTCCTATAAGCATAGCAGTTAAATTTAAAGTTTGGGAAATTGGGGTTGAAGTAAGAAAGGTTAGTGATGTAAAAATGGGTGTTTCTTTCGTCTCTTCATTAAATTTGCGAAAACATCAGACTCGACAAAGATAAAAGCTGCTAATCACAACACTCACAACATCAATAAAATACTTAAGTTTCTCTCTAAAGCTCTTTCTTAATAAAGGTGATTCTCGGGTTAGTATTCTCTAAACTCGATTAATACAACAGCCTTTAGTTAGCCAGTGAGTCTTTCAGTTATTAAGATTTTACATCTCAACTAACAACCTTCTGGTTGAATCTAAAGGACGTCAGAGACAAATGCATGACCTCTACGAACTATACTTTCATTTGCCATGCGTTAATTCCCTGCTTTCCTCTTAAAAATAATAAAGATAAAAAATGTCTACGAGGCAACTGAAATAATAACACAATTTTCCACTTAATCCACCCCTTAGTATAAATTTTCATCTAAATATAGTTTCTGCCTTCACCTACTTGATTGACTCCACCCCTTTTGAAGAATATTAAGTGTACCGTTCTTCCATCACTGAAACAAAAAAGGTAAGTGACAAAACTTTCATTACTATCACGCATTGGTCCATGTGAATACTATTCAGCTCTAAGATGGCCAATTTTTCTAACAAGTAAATGCTCTTGATAAAGTTAACGGGGCTATTTATGTCAAAAGGAGGCAAAAATAAAGAACGAAAGTCTTTTCGAAGGAATATTGTCAAATTTATTTAGGTGTACTTCCAAAATTGATCTATCAACCTTTCAGAAACAATTTTTCTCTGGTTTTATTTTGGATTCCATTTACACTTATGACTTCCTTTTCAGACCTAACGTCTACATGGCCTTTGGTTGTGTACGAAGCTACTTTTTGACATTTATTTTTTATTTTTTCAGGAAAATCTACACTCTTAATCAAAAGAGTTTACTTTTTCACTCTATAATAGAGTGAAAAGTGGGAATTCACTCCATGAGAGTGTTAATTTATTCCAAAAAAGGGAAAATTCACTTTAAAACAGCAAGGTTACTCTTAATGGAGTGCCAACAGTGATCACTCTTAACGTGTACCCCAAGTGAAAAAAAATTAAAATATACATTAAACAGAATGAAAAATGAATTATAACTCTTCAACTCCTATCTTCATAGGACATTCCCGAACCGAGATGTAAAATGTTGAAATTTATTCACTTTAACAAATTAGTCCATTGCGAAATAATTTGTGACTCTCGCATTGTATAACTCACATTACCTGCTTTGTTTCTCTTTAAAATTAAAAATTAAACATGTTTTTATGACCTTGAGCACTTCCTGTTTGCTTGCAAAACATGTTGCACAGAGAGGGCTTAGTTAATTACATCACCCCATAACAGTAAGAGTGGAATCACACCTTGGTACAAGATGCAGTAACTTTCAGAAAAACAAAGAAATACAAAGATTGTAATTTGAGTAGTACAACAATGACATCAAAAGTTATTGCGCAATGTAATGTACCATTTTAATTTGAGCAAATAAACTTCAACATTGTATAGCTTGGCTCGAGAATGTCCTATGAAGATGGGAGTTGAACTGTGAGAATCCATATTTCATGCTGTTTAATGTATATTTTTAACTTTTTGGCTTGAGGTACACTTTAGAAAAGAGTCTTCATTGCATGCACTAGTCAAACGGGCTCATTGAATTGATATCGACAACTTATTAATGAAAGTGTTTAAGGATACTTCCAAATAAATATGCTCATAATAAGAATGGTTAGTCAAGCTTTAATCCAATAGGTACGAAAAAAGTTAAAATTTTGAATTTTGTGATGTTCTGACCTGTAGCGGGTTTGTGCATAATTTTAAAAAGTTCGTAGTCACGAAGTTTTGAAAAACGGATTGAGCTGTTAAGGAAATTTCTAGTAAAAGAGTGCGCATCGCCCCGAAAAAATTTTTGAATTCTACTGATGAGTCGCGTGGGGTTATTTCTGTTATTCTTAAGCCTAGAAATTCTTGCACTTAAATACTCTGTTGTGATTTCTGAGTGCCACGTTCACCAGTGTAGACTTAATCTGTAAGACCCAGTTTATTGCCCTTTCTTTGTGATATAAGTGTAATTAAAATTAGAAAAATATGTCAGCGGTTTAAACTACAACCATGATCATTATCTTAAACTTAAATAAATATGCTCAGTAGGGAACCCTAAGGATTGAAGCTTCATGTTTTTTTTATTTATCACTGGAAAATGCAGTTGCGTTTGCTTTTCCATATACTCTTTCATGTAAATACGTATATATGTGTAAAGAGAATATTCAATGACAATAACTAAAATGTACGATGGCTCACATTATGGACTGATATGGGATTAGTAAGTGCATAATACAGACCCAAATGATACACAAAGTCTATCCCATATCTCAACTTATGAGACTTACAATTTGCTCTTGATGTATTTACGCGTAATTTTCAAAGTCACCGTAGTTTTTTCGACGGTGATCTAACACATGCTTTGATCTCAACCACTAGGATTCTTTTACTAACCATCATGTTTACATTCCAAACTTGAGGTACTATGCCTGTATGGTTATTAATTCCTACCTTAAATATCTTCAAGTGACCCCAGAACATTAATTCCACGAACTAACAGGCACATTCCCCCTAGTTTGATTAATCTATAAACTGAATTTGAAAAGTATTCATCATTTAGATCATTCTTAAGACATTTCATTTACAAGTTCATATAGCCTGACACAGACCAACACGGATTCATTTGCAGAAGCAAAATCAACACGTTTTTGACAAATCGTTGTAATAACCGTTATATACAACAAATACTATTAAAATGTGCATACTAAGCAAAAATAAAAGAGATTTATATTTCATATTTGTATTACAGTCCTGCAGTAGTATTTCAGGTTTTAGGGCCTATCTGCCTATGGCACTGTTAAGTTAGGAGATGTGAAGTAAACTTTCATGGTGCAATTACGATTTTATTATTATTAAAAATTCAAGCAAAGAATATTGTGTACAATTTGCACTTATATGGTTCTGTCTCTACTAGGGTTTTCTCGGTGTAGAGATCTGAGACAGGCATATTTATCCCGTTTAAAAATAACCTTTAGAAATAAATTAAAAACCTGCCACATCACATCGACAGCAGTTTTTGGTTTCCCGAAAGGGAATACCTATTGAGTCATGGAGACGTAACCAGAAGATTTGACACGATCTTTGTCTTCAGTATTTTATTAAAATTTTAGATCGTTTTAACAGTATGCCGTGTGTTTTGTGCATGTTTCTTGTTATCGTTTATATAAATATATATATATATATATATATATATATATATATATATATATATATATATATATATATATATATATATATATATATATATAAACCAAATGGAAAAGCACCACACCAGTAAAAACATAAAACAAATAGTAAAAACTGGTAAAACAAGAGCATATATTTAGCTTTCAGGACCACCGGCCCCTTCCTCAGAAACGTGTTTAGACAACTAAAAGGCAAAACGAAAAACAGACACTATAAAACGGATGAAAGGCAAAAAGCACTTACTAGAAATTTAAAAACAGACCCAACCCAACACAAAAGATAAAATGTAAAAACTAGGACCCTAACAAAGGAGATAAAAGCTAAGTAGAAGCAGGAGACATAAAAGGGGATAAAAAGGCGGCTACAGTCTACGAGCACGTCGTTTTTTGGCTTGACAGTTAAAACCGTCATTTATGTTGAGACCCTTTGGGTAGACACAATCCAAATTCCAAATCCACTCCCTCTCCTTTTTATCCAAAAGATTATCCCTATCCGAATTGCGAGAAGAATGCACTACATCTAAAATCTGAAAATAGAACTTGGTAGGTGAATGTGCCTTGAGATGCTTGTAAAGCTCTGTGCAATGTTTAAAATCAGAACCACCCTTAACACATTTTGAAAGATCTGACTTATGAGCATTCATACGGATTCTAAAGTTATTAGTTTGACCCACATACTGATAATTACAAGTCGGACAAAAGATACAATAAATAACCAATTCAGCATCACAAGAAGTATTAAAATTTCTGCACTTGAACTTTCTACCAGAAGAAGTACTGACAATAAAATTATTACAAATAAGCAGACCGCACAACTGACAGGGTTTGGTCTTGTTCTTATTACAAGGTGCGCAGGGGTCCCCGACTGGGAGGAGTTTTAAGTTTAGCCCGGACTAATAATTTTTTGAGATTGGGGGTTGACGGAAGCTAACAACAGGGGGTGAGGAATAACACGCTTCATTAGTGAAGAACAATGGAGAAGAGACATATTTTTATGTAAAATGCCGCTAATATCAGGTAACCCCGGATGGTAGTCAACAGTAAAGTAAACCTTCTTGTATTCCTCTTCAGTACTAGCTGGGGGATGGGTGGGGCTGGTAAAATTGGAACGGGCCCTTTTAATCTGCTGCATAACTTTACGTCGATTATAGCCGCGTTTTACAAGGTATGTGGCAAGATCATTGCAACGACGAACTGCAGTTTGAGGGTTAGAACAGATTCTAAGGATCCTCATAGTTTGACTATACGCGATACTACGCTTAATATGACCAGGATGACAACTGTTAGACAAAAGAAATTGATGGGTGTCGGTCGGCTTAATATAAAGGTCAGTGCTAATTAAACCCGCTTCATTTTTAACAATAGTAACATCCAAGAAGTGAACAGTAGAAAAAGAAAAATCAAAAGTGAACTTTAAGTTGGGGTGCTGAGAATTAAGAACCTCCATAAACTCGAGAAATTTACCAGACCCCGCAGTCCAAACAACAAAGATATCATCAATAAACCTGAGCCACACGTCTGGTTTATAAGGAAAGGACGCAAGCGCTTGTTCCTCAAACACACTCATAAAAATATTAGCATAAGAGGGGGCCATTTTAGTACCTATGGCGGTACCTGAGGTTTGTAAAAAGAACTCTTCATTAAATTCAAAGACATTATTGTTTAGGACAAAATGAGCCATTTTACACACAGCACTAACAACCTGAGTTGGGAGTTGTCTATTGCTCAAGAAACTCCGAAGAGCTTCGAGCCCATCCTTATGAGGAATACTGGGGTAGAGAGACACCACATCTATGGTAGCGATGATAGCATCTTTGGGAAGGGGACCAAGCTTACGTAACTTATCAAGAAAGTCCATTGTATCCCGAACATAAGAAGGAACAGTAGGCACAAGGGGTTTAATAAAAAATCAACTAATTCTGAAATCCCCTCAGTGGCAGAACCACACCCAGAAATAACGGGCCTCCCGGGCACCCCATTTTGTGGACCTTAGGTAAAAGATAGAATCGGGCAGCTCTAGAATCAGTGGGGGTAGCAAACTCACACATATCATCAGAAATAGCATTCTGGCTAACCAAAGACTGGAGCATCAAGGATGCTTCATTTTCAACATTGCTAATAAAACTGCTGTCAACCCTTTTATATACAGAATCATCACCCAAATGACGATAGCCTTCTTTAACATACCTTTCTTTGTCCATAACGACAACCCCTGAACCTTTGTCAGCTTCCTTAATAACAAGTTCAAAGTTATTTTGTAATTCTGTAATAACGGAACGTTCCTGAAAAGATAAATTACTGAAAAAACTGCGGCATGGCGCTTCCAATAATTCTTTTTCAACCACATCAATGAAGGCGTCAAGATGTTTGTCTCTGTTAATTGGAGGAATCCAGGAAGACTTTTTACGAAATTTTAAGTCACCGACATCAGTGGAAGTTTCCCTGTCGTGGAAATACTCAGCTAAGCGTAACGAGCGTCCAAACCTCGATATACTTTCTCTGAGGGCGAGACGGTCAACATGAGGGGGCACCGGAGCAAACGTTAAGCCTTTCGCAAGAAGATCCAATTGGGCAGACGACAGCTCTTTAGAAGACAGATTAATAACTGTTGAATATTTATTCCATTTATTATATATTATTAGTTATGCAGCAGATTAAAAGGGCCCGTTCCAATTTTACCAGCCCCACCCATCCCCCAGCTAGTACTGAAGAGGAATACAAGAAGGTTTACTTTACTGTTGACTACCATCAGGGGTTACCTGATATTAGCGGCATTTTACATAAAAATATGTCTCTTCTCCATTGTTCTTCACTAATGAAGCGTGTTATTCCTCACCCCCCTGTTGTTAGCTTCCGTCAACCCCCCAATCTCAAAAAATTATTAGTCCGGGCTAAACTTAAAACTCCTCCCAGTCGGGGGACCCCCTGCGCACCTTGTAATAAGAACAAGACCAAACCCTGTCAGTTGTGCGGTCTGCTTATTTGTAATAATTTTATTGTCAGTACTTCTTCTGGTAGAAAGTTCAAGTGCAGAAATTTTAATACTTCTTGTGATGCTAAATTGGTTATTTATTGTATCTTTTGTCCGACTTGTAATTATCAGTATGTGGGTCAAACTAATAACTTTAGAATCCGTATGAATGCTCATAAGTCAGATCTTTCAAAATGTGTTAAGGGTGGTTCTGATTTTAAACATTGCACAGAGCTTTACAAGCATCTCAAGGCACATTCACCTACCAAGTTCTATTTTCAGATTTTAGATGTAGTGCATTCTTCTCGCAATTCGGATAGGGATAATCTTTTGGATAAAAAGGAGAGGGAGTGGATTTGGAATTTGGATTGTGTCTACCCAAAGGGTCTCAACATAAATGACGGTTTTAACTGTCAAGCCAAAAAACGACGTGCTCGTAGACTGTAGCCGCCTTTTTATCCCCTTTTATGTCTCCTGCTTCTACTTAGCTTTTATCTCCTTTGTTAGGGTCCTAGTTTTTACATTTTATCTTTTGTGTTGGGTTGGGTCTGTTTTTAAATTTCTAGTAAGTGCTTTTTGCCTTTCATCCGTTTTATAGTGTCTGTTTTTCGTTTTGCCTTTTAGTTGTCTAAACACGTTTCTGAGGAAGGGCCGGTGGTCCTGAAAGCTAAATATATGCTCTTGTTTTACCAGTTTTTACTATTTGTTTTATGTTTTTACTGGTGTGGTGCTTTTCCATTTGGTTTATATATATATATATATATATATATATATATATATATATATATATATATATATATATATATATATATATATATATATATATATATATATATATATATATATATATATATATATATATATATATATATATATAGTGTCCAAAAAGACGCATCATATCAGGCACTTCAGATAGAGTAAAACAAAAACCCAACACACGAGGATTCAGTTTAATTTTCGGGCAGCACAGTACCCTTGAACACAACCCGTACAACACTAAATCAAAAAGCGAACACTACAGGCCTTAAAACGGAAGAACACACAAGTCTCCGTACATACAGACAGGATTACATGCCTTAGTGAATAAGAAGACCTGAAAAGACGGGAACTCAACAATGGAAGAAAACTCGACAACAAACAATAAAAGTTTAACCAAGCGGAGAGGAGAGATCGAAAAAGAAAGCTCAGTTACGTTTTTGTCTGCTGGAACGGTTTTGGGAGTAAAAAGTGTCGTCAATGTTACAGCCATGTGGAACCAAAGTGTTCAATTTCCAAATCCATCGTCTTTCTTTTTCATCTAATAATCTATCTAATTTACGGATATCCAATTTGTCAAACCCTTCTGTTTTCAACACTTTTAAAATCTGAAATTTAAAGTAATCCCCGCCATGAGATTTAAGATGCACATAAAGTGCAGATGTTCACGATTTAGAGGTTTCTCCGTTAACAAATTTGCGAAAGTCAGATTTATGACCATTCATTCTCAACCTTATGTTGTTGGTTTGGCCCAAATACTGTTTCCCACAAACCTCACATTGGATCATATACACGGCCCACTTAGTGTTACAGTTGGTACCTTGATTACGACATGAAAATGTTCTACCATTACTGAAACTAGTTACTTTGTCCGAGGCTATAAAGGAGTGACAAAGCTGACAACGCTTTCCATTACATTGGCTGGTAAGGGTCACATCCGTGTCTTCAACCGCGTAGTGTTCGCTTTTTGATTTAGTGTTGTACGGGTTGTGTTCAAGGGTACTGTGCTGCCCGAAAATTAAACTGAATCCTCGTGTGTTGGGTTTCTGTTTTACTATATATACACACACACACACACACACTCACACATATATATATATATATATATATTGCATGGTTTGGTTGCTTGCTCCTTTTTGAAAAAAAATTGAAACCGAAACGAAAATACGTTCACCTGGGCCGTCAGAAATACCTTCTGTGCAATGTAGCAATCTATAGGTTTGTGTCCCTTAGTGGTTGTACATTACTTGGTAGCAGGGCATAGTCAAGTATTGTCATGTTTTTTACATAGTGGCTGACATTAATACATCAGTACTTTGTCAAAAATTTTGTTAATCATTTTTTAAAGACTTGTCTTCCCGTTGTAAACTTCAACGATGCTTTTGCTGCGAATTCTTAGGTACTTTTTAAGTTTTTAGTCAAGATAAGTTTCTTTTCCCTATAATTTGAAGACACTGTACCTCTTGGAAAGTCACGCATCCCGTTGGCCTTTCGACCGCAGTTATGTGAAAAAACAACTTTCCTGACCGTTCCATTTTCATTACCTCTGGTACGACTAAAGCAAACGGGATCAACGATTTCAATTGTCCCATTTTGAGTCTCCTTATTTTCGGCAAACTATTCTTAATAAGGTTTTGATTATTTATTTCTGGTTTCATCACTACATCGAATGTTAAAGTTGGAAAGCGTTAAGCATAAAGAGAAACCGTGATGACTAGTAAGAGGGGCGGGTGTGCTTCAATTTCTCTGAAATTCGTCAGTGCTGCATTAGTCTATCCCCACTTGTTTATTTGTCTTTGGAACTGCGGGAGACTTAATTATTCTTCCAGTGCTGTTCCCTTTGCTCTCATAATTCGCACATATAGGTCGGAATTTCAAAGTAACTCCTGCTATATTCTCGATTTCGTCAAAGTTCTTTGGCGTTGAGTCGCCCTGAAGAGTGTTAACTGAATTTTCCAGATCTTTTTCCATCCCCAACATCTCCCAAGGATTATTTCCTTCTAGAATACGACGTGTGACCTCCTGTGTGTTCTGCAGCGTTTTCACCCAGTTTTGTTGTTTAGAGTTTGTCTGTTGCAATAGTATTCGCTTTTGATCTATGACCCCCTCTACTTCTTCATGCAACTTGTTTTTATCGGCTTGTAAGTTTGCAACAATTTCGCCGTAGGATTTGTCTATCTTGTCAAGAATATATTGTTTCTTCCTTTCCAATTTTTTATCCGCTTTCTCAATTTCCTTTGAGTATTTTAACCCATCCTGAATGTAATTTCCACTTTTTCCGAGGAGGGTTTTCAAGTTTTCTTTAGTCGTTGTAATCTTACTCTCTGCTTCAACACACTCGTGCTCCCTATGACTCAGTATCACACAATCTCGACATACCAATTGATTACATGAAGTACAGTAGAACCTCATCGTTTCCTTGGCATGTTTCTTACATTGCGGAGCTCGGGCAGATGTTACTCTCTTCAAGTATTCTGCATCTAAGAGTTTCTCTGATGGGATGACTGTATGATCAGTAATACCAGGTAGCCGGGAATGAGTCTCTTTACAGTCCTGACATAAATGAATTTTGCAATCAAGACAAAAAAAAATAATAGCGGCGCACCTTTTTACAAAAGGTACACTGGGACCCTTGTGACTGCCCAGACAATTTTTCGATCATCTCAAGTCGTTCCATAAGATTTGAAAGGAAAAAGTTGTTAGGTAAATCCTTCACACCCGTTTGGGGTACATCGACGACTCTTCTGCAGGTCGGACAAGAAAGCGGCTGGTTTTGGAGGTTACGTTCATATTCCTCCAAACACGCAGAACAGAAACTGTGAACACATGGAAGCATCAGAGGTTTGTTGTATTGGTTCATACAAATAGAACACTGTAGAAAGTCTTCACTCAAATCTGCAATAGCTTTCTGTGCCATTTTCCGAGATATTAAAGTAGCACAGGTGCTGGAAAGACAGATAAAATGTAATGTAACACCAACTTTGGTCTAAATCAAATTGATAAAATTTAAACCTTAATGTGACAGTGTAAAACAAAGAGTGCTTTAAAATGGTCAAACGAAAATACCCACATCCATTTTAAAAGAAAAAAAAATGCAGCTGTCAAATAATATTACAGAGGAAGTTGGGGGCGGTTCGTTACACTGCGATGAAGATGCGTTGCTGCAATTTTCATTTAGCTGTAGCGTGACTTGTTAGTTCTCTGTCTGCAAATGAAAGTGTAACACCATTCCCAAGACCCACATAGGGGAAGATATGACAACAAAAGCGAGTCGTAATTTGCTAGCCTCAGCATGACAGGAATCAAAACAACGCAATAAGACCTAGCCCTTGAAGGCTCCAAACCCTCAGTCTTTCCCTAACTCAAGACACCTCACTTTAAAGACTGGTTATTTCGTTAAAAATATCTCTAATTTTCAACAAAGCCACAGAAAGTTGTGTTATGTGAGCACATCGTATCAGATTTCCTTCGTTTTTCTTTATAATTGAATGTGTTGTCTGTCCTTGAAATTTGGTACTGGTGGAATGTTTGATTTCTTCCCCTCTAGATCTTTTACATAATGTACAACATCTCAAGTAAAAAATTGCATTACTCAATGAATTAGTATTTCCCAAACGCTATATGATGGATGCAACTTTTACTTCCTGCATGAAAGGGCATTTTTTTCCCTGTATATTCTGAAGTCAATGAATTTTGTCTCCCGAAAAACTCCTTTAAAGAGGAAATGCAGTCGCGTCGGTTCAGATTAATGAAGTAAGTCTACCCTTCTTAAAGAATTGCTCTTGTGGTTTTTACTTCAATAATGAAATATCATGAAGAAGACTAAGAAGAGAAATGAGGGGAAACTTTTGAGATTTAGCTATTTTCAGATACGAATGAGGCAAATGCTTATCAGCCATACCCTTTAAGGTTAAAATCGTTGTGGATCCAGTGGCAACAATAAGACATATAGGAAGGATACCTTCTTACAAATGAGTCTGTACACAAACTTAAATCTATGAATGAGAGAATTTGTGATAGATTTAGAAGAGATTTGAAATAGACAGTCTTATAAACGGTCAGGGGATTCTTTCATTTTAGGGATATTAAAATATTCCCCCAATGATGGGTATTAGGGAGCTTTCGATTTGCACGTTCACCTAGTCGACTGCTACGAGATTACGTCAATTTCAGTCTCTGCGCATGCGTCACGTCGTCTCCCTCGTCCACTAGCCAAATCGAGAACGTGTCCACCGCGGTTTTGACGTTCGCTCCAAACTGCAACGAACGTTCACATGTGTGACGTCACAGAATTTCTGAAAATGGATTAAGTGGCAAGAATGCATGCTAGTTTCCCTCCTCGTGATCTGTTTTGCCCAAATGCGGTCACTTTTTACCTAAAATGTATATGAGATTGATGATTCATTGGAGAATATATGTTATTTTGGACGTTTTCTTGCAACTTCAACAGACGGATATTCGAAGTTGAAATATACTGTGTTCTCCATGAAAACATACCAACAACTTAACTAGCGTTCGTGTAGTAGACATGCATTTACATCGTTGAAGAAATTTAGAAAAATTACACAAGGCTAAGCTGTAAATTCTCCATTTTAATACGACTCGTCCACGTCGACCCTCACAGGGAAATCGAAACAGGCTTTAACAGTCGACGTACCATAGCAGTGGACGCGTTCAAGAAGGCAAGCTGGTTAACTAGAACGAAGTCCACGTTCACTGAATCGAAAGCTCGGTATTAATTTATACAAGACATCGTTTATGTAAGGTTGCATCAGGAATAAAGACTTCTCTAAAAAAAATGTTTTTCGGTTGTAAATATATCTGCTAGAACAGCTTTAAAGCAGTTACGGTAATATGTACAAATAATTTCATTGGACTAGACTGCCAGCTATAATTTTGAAATGGGGTGGCAAAACACAATAAACATAAAAAACGGATGAGGATTGCGGATTATATGGCTATCTTTTCCCTCGATTGGATGAAAATAGATTCTCGCAAAGTGGGGATTTCAACCATCTGACAAACTTGTAGAAACAAAATCACAATTAAGCGATCACTGTCTGATAATTTAGATAGTCCTATATCTGGGTGAAACAAAATGAATACTTTAATGTCATCAATGACTGATAACCCATTATTCCTCCTTTACTGTGGTATGGTAGGGTTGGGTATGGTGTGGAATGGCGTGGTATAGTATGGTATGGTAACGCTCGAAGGCGCATTGGTCTCTGATTTTCCAAAAATGAGAATATGGAAATTAGAGAAGAGAGTAATAATAGAGACGTTAATCCGCCGGAAACCAACAAAAGAGCGTCATTAACCTTCGAACCCCGTAACTAACTAGGGAAATTACGAAACCATTATAGGGGGTTAGATGATAGATTTTTTTGTATTCAATTGCATTTAAGCTACCTATTATCATTTCAAGGAGGGACGTCGGAACTTGGACAGTTGGTTTATCGCCAATTACAAAGTCATTGCAAATTTTCTTTTAACATCATTCAGTTCTGAAGTTGCGTCATTATGAAGCAATCAGCGTGCACTTAAAACTGTTTAGTGTGTAATTAGCTCAGTGGCATTGGCAAGTTTATCCAAAGGACATGCAGTGTGATGGAAGAGGTGTCCCCCTCCCTTTGAAAAGTTTTGACCTTTTCAAGGAGGCTCGATGCGGATTGGTGCAAGACTTCCGACTTTGACAGGATTCGTGTAAAAAGTTGAATTGTGGTGGTTAATAGGGATAAAACTGAAATATTCATGTCCTCACATGCATTTAATTCCATGTGTACACTACCTTTCGAAGAAATATCTGTTTTAAAATTTGCGTACGTTAAGGTGTTAGAATTAAAGAGCAGCAGTGATCGGCATAGGTGTACGGGAGCACTTCCCTTTTGGGTTTTTCTTGCAGGAAAACGTAATTCTGATATAAAGACTATCTAAACGGAGCTTCCCCTTCAGTTGGAGCGCAGCGTACAGAAAATTTCGACAAATGAGACCCCTCAGAACGGGTGAAAAAGCATTTCCCAGACTAATACGTAGAAGCTAAGCAGTCGCTATCTTTTTTGTCATTTGCGATAAAATGCTCACAAAAAAGTTCGCGAACTGCAAAGTGATCAGTAAGTGATTAAAACATAAAATGTACCACCTGACTACCATTACATTAAATGGTCTTGAATCTTTTCGGGGAAAAAACTATGCAACAGAATTGAAAATATGCCACTGTTTCTCTATTATGACTCTTAGATAAGTTCAAGCTCCAGTGAATTTAGGAAATTATGTATAAAGTGACTCCCGTACTCCTGACTATAAACAGATAAATGATTTTACTCCTAACATCTTTTGCATGATAAATGGCAAACAAACTGTTGCTCTTCGCAGCTGAACACCCTCCGCTCCTCTAACCCCGTCTCGTACGTCTATGCTGGCCGGGGAATGAGTCTAGGGGATCTGCCCCTCCCCCTTTGAGAATTTTTGAAAACGTGGGTGTTCTGACATGCAATCTGGTGCCACAGATACTACCTTTTTGAAGTAAAATTTGGAATTTGAAAAAATTTGCCTATTGTTAGGAGTTTAAAAATGGGGATCACTGAGAGGGCATTGGGGAGATAATCCCTTCCATTTGGAAATTTTTGAGAAATTGGGCGTCCTTAAAAGCAATCTGGTGGCACATATTCTACCTTTTGAAATGAAATTTGTATTACTTTAGGATGTAAAAATGGCATCCGTGAGAAGGGGGCATGGCCCAATGCCACCTGTTATGCCACCGGGTAGGATGCAAGGTTTATGCGTGTAGTATACGCAAACAAAGTTGTTTGTAGAACTTTAATTGAAAGTAAAGTAAAAAAAATCATTTTTTCCTACAATGCTATTTACCGTTATGCAATCATAAATGTTGGAAATATTGGAAAACCCTGGTAACCCTCACAATGTAACTCAAGTCAACAAATTCAAAAATATATATTAAACAGCATGAAAAATGAAACCTAACCGTCTAACTACCATCTTCCTAGGACATCTGCTTAGCCGAGTTATAAAATGTTGAAATATATTCATTTATTAAGACAATTTGTCCATTGTCCAATAATTTGTGACTTTCTTGCTGTACAACTCACATTACCTGCTTTGTTTCTTCTTAAAATTTAAAATGTTTTTATGACCTTGAACACTTCCTGTTTGCTTGCATAGCATGTTGCACAGAGAGGGTTTAATTAATTACATCAACCCATAAGAGTAAGAGTGCTATGACACCTTACTACAAGGTGTAGTAACTTCCAGAAAAAACAAAGAAATACAAAGATTGTAATTTGAGTAGAAAAACGACATCACAAATCATTGTACAACGTACCATTTTAATTCGAGTGAATAAACTTCACATCAACATTTTACATCTCTACTCAGAATGTCCTATGAAGATGGGAGTTTAACTGTAAGAATTCATATTTGCTGTTTAACACTTTAAAGGGCCAAACCTCTCACCCCAAACTACAATTTTGGTACAGGGGTACCAAAATTCTCAATTGGCTCAGCTCTTTGATTGACAGCTAATTCAAACAATGCAGAGTACCAAAGCTTATATTACAGAGAATGAACGGTACTGAGAGTGTTTTGATTATATAAATTGAGTTTTTCTTTACTCACCTTGAAGCAATATACTGAGATTGTATCTGGATGAACATGAATTTCAGACAATTGTGGGAGGGGCTTAAGTAAGAAGGTTAGGAGAATTGGCACTGTTCGGGGTGAGATAACTGGGCCTTTAATTGCAATCTTTAGTAAGGCCTTTGTTCAATGCACAATTGAATATTAAAGGGACTAAATATTGCGTTTGTTTTTGAAGAAAATTCATCCTTTTAAAACTAATGTTTATTGACACAGGGTGATAGATTATCAAAAATAAGGTAGTTTGGTAGCCTCCTCTTAAAGAAATAAGTTTTCTACAGATAGAAATTCAGTTGTTTGTTGATCAAGAATAATTTGTTCACCCAGGCGCACAGCCAGGATTTTGTCATGGGAGGGATTTTTGATGTCATGAAGGGGGGGTCACGCATAGTATTTTGAAGAAATGTAGCTATTGCAGGCATTTATAATTAAGACTGCATTCTTGGAGAGAGCCTGAGCCATTTTCTTAGTACTCTGTTGGAGCATTTTAGACACAATATTTGCCTTAAACACTAAGTTTTTATCTATGACGTATACCCCTTTGCACTAGGATTTGTTCCATTACATATCGAAACTCTGTTAAGGTATGAATTAGTTCACTCTTTTGATTTATAATAAATATTGAAACAGTCTATTTTACCAAACAAAGACGGAAAACTTACATTTCATTTCACGAAATTAATGATCTTTATAGACGTGAATCATTAAGGCGTGCTAGCTTGTAACCGATGAAGGTGGGCGTTGTACTTGTAAACGTCCCTATACAGTACCAGTACACATGAAATGTAGTGTACACGTCTAATACACTGAACCATTCCTTCACTGGATAAAAAAGGCGGTCACTGTAGGCCTAGTTAGATTCAAGTTCATACATATCAGATGATGTACTTTACACTTTTATGTCGGAAATGTTTGTGCAGTAATGCAATTTAATAACAAATTTAAAGGTAATGTCACGGTGCAGTTATGCTTGGTTTCATTTTATAATTCAGTCCAATGTTGTAGATCAGAGCATGAACATTGGTGGCATTGTAAATAATTGTACTTTGGACCTCATATAAACAATATGGGGGTGGAAGATGTTTTTTATTTGGGGGGCACAAGTTTTCGGCAACCGACATAATGCGTCCGGCGTCCGGTTTTGCGCATAAGGCGTCCGGTTTTGCGCGAAGCACAAACCCCACTGGCGTGGGGTCCAGGGCCCGCTTAAGGGCCCCTGGTGGAGTCCTGGTAGGGGTCCAGAGCAGTGGCATAGCTAGGAATATTTGTGGTGGGGTTTTGGGGGCCGAGGCTGGATACGTTTTAGGGGGCGGCTGGAGTTTACTATCTAAGCGTAGCGCCACCATCAGTTGGCGCAGAGCGTTCGAAGAAAATTTTGGATTTTAAAACCTCCCAGATGGATGGAAATAGCATTTGCCAGGTTTAATTGCTTTTAGTTCTGGTGAGAAAAATTTGTGATTTTGCTAAGATTAAAACACACTTTGAGATACTGATTAGCTCAGTTCATTTCTCCACTGGACTATGTATCCTAGGATCGCAAATCCGGCATCCTTCTGAATGTTGCAAGCAGCTGTTCCAGTGCACGCCTGAGTTAAGGTAATTCCATAAGGGTAGGGGAGCATTTCAGTTTTGGAGCAGAAGACTTTTGCCCGAAAAATGCAGTTCTGCCCTTAAGACAGTCAAAGTGGAGCGCCACCATTAGTTGGCACGGAGCGTGCCGAAATTTGAAAATTCGTTGAAAATGATATTTCCCAGGCTTGTAAAGGGGATCCAAGGAGTCGCTTTTTAAGTTTCAATTGCAGATAAACGTACGTTCGTTCCAAACTAAAATTCAGCCAGAAAAACTAAGCGGAGCACCACCATTGGTTGGCGCGAAGCGTACAAAACATTTTTAAATATTCGACCCCTCAGACAGTTGAAAATGGCTTCCCGGGCTTATATGGGGATCTAAGCAGTCGCTATTTTGAGTTTCCTTTTGTAAAAAATGTTCACTTGAAACTTAAATTCTGCTATGAAGCGGTCTAAGTGGAGCACCATGCACCATGAGCTGGGCGAAATGTAGGCTACAGGAAATTTTGAAAAATCTGACCCTTCAGACGGTCAAAAATGTCATTTCCTATGCTTTTTTTAAATACTTTTATGACAGTGTTATCAGAAAATGTGGATGCTTGCCCCCTGGAAAAAATTTTAGATAAGCCACTGTTGCAGAGTGCATAGATATACTGGAATTGTCTTCTATTATAGCATGGCTTGCAAAAACGAATAAATTTCCACCTTTTTCAGTGAGCAGTTTCATTTGAAAAAAATGAAGTATGGCATTTAATTTTTTTTTGGCTAAAAAAAATGGTTCTTGCTCGTAGAAAGTGAAAAATTTTCTCATTCAAAAGTGTACATTTTGGTCAGTGGGGTAAGGTGAGGTGCATAGTCCAAAATCACCCCCCACCCTCCTCACTTTGCATTATGCTTCCTGCTCCACTGCATAAGGCTAGTCCAGGATAGAAGTCAGGTCGGGCCAGTTAAAATATGCGTATGTTTTAAGAAAAAAGATGAGCGACCCATGTTCCTTAACTAAATATTGAAATGCTATATAGGTCTGAACTCAAGGGGGAATAATTTATAGCCTAATCATAGCCTAATCATGCTTTATTTTCAAGCCTGGCATACGTTACATCATGGACAAAACAAAAGTTATGATTGATGACTTCAACAATACTACTAACAGTACCAGGCTGCTAGCAACGTAAATGATATGAATAGGTACCATTGAACTGGGGATTTCCCATTTCCTTTGCTATTTTTCCCACATGTTAAATAGCCTCATTTTAATTTATCATGGTAATCAGGATTTTTCACATCGTATATGAATGATTCTTTTTTGAACAAGAATGACCAACTCTCCTGTAATCTCGGCAGATAAGTCAGATTAACGATGCATTTGTAATTGTATGGACCCAAATAATTTGTGCAGTGTTTTTGGAGGGATATCATAGAACGTCCCTGCCTCGTACCGTTGGGTCCCGCTTGTCAGACAGGCAGGTGCTGGCACACGTTGAAGTTGGAAGTATGTTTTTTGCCGTACTGTAAATGGCGTTGAATCGCTCCATGTGCGATTACTTTTTTGCTGGACGCATTTTTACCGGATTGCCGTTGCCGTGCTAGTGTGAATAGTCTTTCACTTTCTATTATGTGGGATAATTTTGCCGTTGCCGTTGACGTTGTCGTTGCCGGACAAGTGTGAACGTACCTTTATGCCATTCATTGCACTGTGCATTTTTGTGTAGGCCAGAAGTCCGTTACTGCACGACGTAAAGCCCAGGTCACACCACAGCGATATCGGATCGGATTACTATCCGATTTTTGTGAGTTTTAATTAAAATCTAGTCCATCCATTGTTGGAAAGAACCAAAAATTTGCAATTCTGTGTAAATATATGATCGGTATGAGAGGATCACGGAAATGAAATATAAACGTTTTATTTCGTGACGTTACAACTTACATGCGCGTATTCGATAAAAGCTCTCTGCGGATGTGACGTCACGAAATAATTGGTATATTAATGTAGAATTTCGTAGTCGTGTGATACAATTCATATATCTACACAGGTTAACAATTTTTTGTATCTTTCCGACCAAAGATGAAGGAAATATTAATTAAAACTTATAAAGATCGGGGCGGAATCCGATCCGATATCGCTGTAGTGTGACCTGGCTTTAAGTCTATGTCGCGACAAACTTCAATGGAAATTGCTGTGTGAATTTCGCAACAGTAACAGAAACTCAGTGAGGATTTCGAGCAGTCTTTGTACAAGACAACAACTACGCAGCATTTACGACTCTAGGAGACAAACTGGACGATCTCATTTTTCATGGAATATCGTTGGTAGAACAATTATCCAGGCAGAAAATTGAATTTTAGTAATTCAAAGTCAGATATACATTTCGACTGATTCAACTGATTTAAGGATTCCGCTGACTCATGCTTTATTTTTAGAAGTGCTTATGTCCCAGTCGTTCCTCACACATGGTAAATAATCTTAGATAATCTTAGATGTGGGTCCTTTTATTTGGGTACCAAATTGTGACATGACATTTTTGGTTTGAAATTCGAGTTTGATGTTCCTTTCTTTCTATGACACAATTTTGATTTGTCTTATATTAAATTCCTTTGAAACTGGTAAGTCGTGCAGTCATGAGTCCTGATGGGTTCAATCATTTATGAAGGACGTATATGTATATCCTAAAATTGCCTTAAATTTTGGGACAACTTGGACAAGTATGTGTTTCACATTTAAGCGGGAAACCAAAATACCTCTTTATCACATTAATTCCGCAGATGTTTCTCTTTCACTTCACTTAAGTGTATCAATCAAATAATTTGGACATTTTCAAGTCAAATATTAATTTATTTCTGAGCTTCTGGTTTTACTGTCTCAACTGTGTGGAACGAATACAACTGTTTGAAGAGTAACTGACGTAAGGAGAAACCTATAACAGTATATTTCAAATTTTAAAACAGTAAACTTTAACAATTGAAGTGTAAGTCAAATATCGAAGTGGGAGATACCGGCATTTCAAATAAGGATCGGACTTTGGCAAATAAGTTTATTTCAGCTGTCAAGTTTCACAACGTAAACTGTCATAGTTACACCAAACTAGTCTTTGAAATTGAAAATGGTCTTCATTTTCGTTAAAAATTTTCTGCACGTTGTATACTGCATAAAGCAGTACACAGAGCTCAATAACACAGAAATTACTCAAGAGGACTTATACCGGAGTTGACAGGTCCGTGGCCAAGAAAGAGGGGGAGAGGGCAGTCCTCCCGTGGTCGCCCCCCACAGAAGCTTTGGAGTTTGTCATAGCATAAAGCAAACAATACCATTCTTTCTCTCACCATGACACATTTACTCACCAAATATGAAGAGTGTTGGTCATTCATATCTCAAGATGTGATTACAAAGTTTTGGGGCATTGACCTTGGTGACCTTAAATGACTTTTGACCTTACCCATAAAACAAAAGCGTTCTCTCAGCATGACAAATCTAAATTCCAAATATGAAAAGTGTTGGTTATTCCTAACTCGAGATATGCGTCATGAAATGTGTGTCAGAAATGCACATGCCCATAGGCTTATGCAGACACATACACAGCATCAGCATCACTGAGATTTCTTTCCTGTCGTCGGCAAGGAATCAAACACTGATATGCCCCCATATGCCTGTGTACATCCTGTTATTTGCACGCTCAAATAATGAACCCCATTCAACAAAGCTTGGTTAAGCCTACTACGGAGTGTTCTCACGTGAGGTCACAATTAGCGAGGTCGGTAATTTGTTTTGGTGGCTATGCACATGCGCACATCCTCCAAATTGTTGGGATAAACAGATCAATCCTACACCAACAATACTTGTTCTAAAATTTGAGTTCACATGAAAATTTGGTGATATAATTCTTACTGAATCCAACCATAACCTAAGGAGGAATCGATCACAAGTGCGGTCCTCTGCAATGGACTTTGTCTCAATTGCCTTTCGGTGTGAAAATATCCATGTTAATCTGCTGTCAAGCAGTATGGCCAAGTGTTTTTTTTTTGTTGGTGTTGGCTGTTCAGATTTATGTTTAGTAATGTATGCACATACCATCCAAAAACATGGGCACACCGTACGACATATGCTGAGCTCGGTTAGTTCATCTCATGCAGTGTGCAACAATTACCCAGGCCAAGGAATGACCAAATTAGTTTATTGGTTAGTCATATCCACTGCCAGGCAAAAAATCAACAGTCATCTGGTCGAGCGTCACATGCTTCTCACCCTGTTATACACACTACATCATAGGTTTTGTTGGCAGTCAAGGGGTGGGCCTTGTGATGTCACAGTGAAAACACTCCATATGAAAGTAAGCCTCACTAGACAAACCTCTTCCCTGTTGTTTTATTCTTTAGGTATAAAAACTTTTCTTCCTCTTTTCTTTTCCTTCTTTCTTTCTTCTTTTTTCTCTCAGGAAAAGGGGTCACTCATCCAACTTCACTACAAAACTTCTCTCACTCAACCAATAAGATAAACTGATTTACTAAGGCTTAAACTCCACAAATAAAGAAAAGACCATTTCTGCCTTTGCCACTAAATATCACTTGAATCACCTTTTCTGAGCGTTATGTCAAAATATCAAAATAGTAGCTGAGTAGACCACTGTTTGACAAGACATTCTTACCACAGTTTTCAAATATTCTGCACTTAAAAATATAACTACTTTAGAAAGTTTGTTTGAATGTCAACATACAAGCACAGCAGACAGAGGATTTTTCAAAATAATTTAAAAAAAACACACAAAAGATTTTTTTTTAAAATAGCAAAGTTTATCAAATAAATTTCTGTCTTTACAAGTCACATAATTATACACGTACCCATCCATTAACTCACTTTGGCAAGAAAATTTTGAATACATTTTGCAATCCTGTAATGATCTCCATACCTTCCATAGCTCTTTAATAATCATCTAAGAATAACATGAACTCACTTTACACATAATTTTTAAAATATAACAGAATAACTTCATCATAGTTTTTTATAAAAAATACTTTCTTTAAAATCACAGAAATTTAAGTAAAGCTTTCATTTTGTGCTACTGTTTTGCTGTCAAAGAAAAATATTTGGTTGTAAAGTAGGCCAATGTTTTTAATCATCCTATCATGACAATGAGTTGACTTTTGCAGCAGCAACTTACACATAACATTTACTCTGTTTTCAAATCAATTATTGGTACTCAATATAAGCAATGGAATAACAAACCAGTGGGGTAAAACTGGAAAAGAGGCCGTGGACAGCCCGTCTTAAACCAATTGGTTAGGAACAGAGTTGAAAAACCTCATCTAACCAACTCACTCAATACAATTACCAGTGCCATTCACTACTTATTTTGAAGCATTTCTTTTGAAATGCAAATGTCTTTTTGTTACAGGTAAACTTAAAACTAATAGTTTCTCAAAAGGCTATGGATAAGTGAAAGAAATTTTGTTGCAAAACTTGACAAGCATTGCCAGTTTGGCATTAATACTTCTTGCTTGGATTGTTGCTGAGTTCCTGCAAGAGAGGATTGGCATAAATCAACATACACAAAAGTTACAAAAATGTTGCCACATGAGTAAAATGTCACACAGGAAATAATGATGTCAGAGAATGCTGATTCATATAGGAATGAATGTATTGCATAGATCCTTTAACAAATAATAACTACAAAGGATTGTGGGATAGTGCTTTGGTGTGAATCATTTTTGGCCATGGTAAAAAGACATTGATGCATACCAAAAATCTGTCCCACAATCTTTTGTACTTGCTGTTTCAAAAATGGTCTATTGGCGATTTTATCTTCTTCTCTCCTCATAAATGCCTGTTTTGAAATATTGTGCACTGTCTAAAGTACTGGTAACCCTTCCATGACTACATTCCAATTAAGTGTCTGTCCAATCTGGTTGTAGTGGCCATTGTTGTAGTTGGTCAAAACTGGACAAAGGTCTTGCTCACACCACCTTGATAAGGAAAAAATTACAAAAATTCATTGCCCATTTGAAATGACGATTTTCTTGACTAAATGCAATGAGTTAACAAAATGATCCAGCTAAATTACAGGTGATGACCATTTTCTTCACAGCTGTTGTCAGCTGTGATATTTCTAAAAGGCATATTTGGGAGGCTTTTCACTTGTGTTCCATATTTTAGTTAGATGGAGTTTACCAATTGGTTCAAGCCAGGCCAGCCATCCTCTTTTTTCCAGTTTTGGATCCCTGGCTTGTTTTCCCTATTCCATAGCATAAGCTGAACAACAACAAACACAATGGCAGTAGGTTCCGTTTTTTAAGTCTTTAGTATGACCTGGCCAGGACTTGAACTCCTAACTGCAAGTCTGATGCTCTAACCACTTGACCATGCAGTTGCTCTTGTGTTTCATAAGAAAGACAGAGATATTCCACACCATTAACTCCAAACTAGGTTTAGGCGGTATACCAGTAGTGACGTCAATGCCTGTACGAGAGGTACAGGTAATAAAAATACCAAAGATATTTGGTGTGTCTCCAGTACCCGTACTTGAAAAATATTATCCGTATTCATTATATTCGCTGACAAAAATTACTGTTAGGATGCGTGGATGATTATAATATTTACACAAACATTTAGAGCAGAGGTTCCTGCACGGAAAGTAACCCAATCAAACACCCAGATGCATTCCTGTGCAGGATAACATGGGGGCCATGCATGGCTTAAGTTTCTTCCCACTGGACTTCCCCACCCGGAAGTTGAGATCGCCTACTGCCTCAATACGGGTTCTGTGTGTTTAACAATACCTGTACCAATATTTTCAGGTATCGCCAACCCTACTCCAAACTATGCAGTTTTCACCTCCAGAAAGAAAAACTTTTTCTGTGTATTTTGAAGTTAATGAAATTTGTCTCCAGAAATAATTGAAGTGAATTAGTGACCACATACATTTACAGCAATGTACTATTGCTGTGTAATACTATCACTCTCAACAAGTAAAAAATGCTGCCATAAATGTTTACATGCAGGAATCAAACATACACTTCTCAATCTATTTCCACTTTGGAAGTAAACATGGTTTCACTGGCTGAAAATAGTGAATCTGATAAGAAAATATACCATGGATATATTTTATACTACTTCATAACCTACATTTTGTTTTCCTGAAAGTTCCAGTTATAAAGGTACAAAGTAATTTACACTTTTGATGTACAACAGCAGATACTATGAATTCTGCAAGTCTTTATGCAAGCAAGTCATTTTCGGTTACTAAGCATTCAACGGTCAAGAGAGCCAGAATTTGGTTTAAATAAGAATTCCTATTTCATAAGAAATAGGTGATTAGAGCATCCAACTAGCAGTTGTGAGGTCTGGGGTTCAAGTCCTGACAAGGTAATACTGAAGACTTCAAAAATGACTCCTACTGCTGTTGTGCTTGGCATAAGCAGCAGAGAAGGGGAAGGGAAAACGAGACAGTGAGCCACAGCTGGAAAAAAAAGCCGTGGCTGGTCTGACTTGAACCAATTGGTTAGAAAATTGAGCCGTAAATCTTCATACAAAAGACCCATGGCAATCACAACACCTGGCACTTCTAATTACCAATAAAAAAAGCATGCCATGTGCATTGTACATGATGAGCATCAAAAATTATTACAAACTGGAATATTTTGATTAAAGGAAATAAAGTTTAACATTTTTCATCTCAGTATAATAGAACAAGGAATGATAATGACAATTGGTTGAATAAGATTGTTTTTCCAATCTCCAAATATATATTCTTGTAATTTTATTCTCTGTTTCTAATCTTTAGGTGTACACTTTAACTGCACTTTGAATGCTGTAAAATGTTTTCTTATTATTCTGAAATTAAACAGACTTAAATTTTACTTACCTCTGAGCCACCATAGCATCTTCCTGTGTAGCCTCACTCCAGGATGCATGCTCCACTAGCAGGGACCCTATATAGAGTCTAGAAAGACTGTAGGCCAGGTCCCTTGCTGCAAGGTCCATAAATTCAGGATTCTTTAAGAGGGCATCCTCCAAGAGATGCTGTACATTTGCGCTTGAATCTTGAATTCTTTTGGTGGCCTCTTTCACACCAGCGAGGTGACACTGAGATGTCCCTTCAAGTCTTTTAGAAATTACTTTGAAAAAGACCTGGAGAGTTTGGCCCTGGGACTTGAAAACTGACCTCAAGACATCTAAGGAGAGAATGTTGGTGGTCCCCTCCCAAATACTCAAGACCTGCAAGAAAAACACAGAATCAGTTAGTTAGTTAGATAGAGTTTTACGGCCCAGTTTCCAACCTATTGGTTGAATCAGAATCAGATTTCCCTACTTCACACTTCAATATTCCACAATGGATACTTCTAATAACACTTTGTGTGCTGCAAAAAAAGCATGCATTATATGCATTATATGCATTCTGAATTATATTTTTTCCAATAAACGTTTTCTTTGAAATAAATGCCTCTCTGTTCCAAACATGGAAACAGAAAAGGTGCTTTCACATCACAGGAAAAGCAAAACAAAGCAAAGCAAATAAAATACCTCATTGAAAATTATTGCCAAACACGCTTCCTCAAGGTGTGAAAACTTTGAGCATTTGACAATAGTTTTCAATTGGGTATTTTTGCCTTGCTTTGACTGGCTTTGCTTTGCTGGCAATGTAATGCAAAACTTGATAAGAAGCAGGAGACACATAATATTCTCTTAAATGAAGATGTAATGGAAATGATTAAGCCTTCTGAATGTTTTAATCACTTTGGAAGTCACAACCATTCCAATCTAAGTTAATATGGAAAGCAACTTAAAAGTGTTTTCCAAAGTTTAATTTGCCACCTTGACGTACGTATTAGACAGTTTGTTCAGCCTATAACAAAGTTAATTTTATTCTTCTTCTGTAAAAATACATCACACAGCAAGTCATGATCAAAGATAAAATTTCAGAATCCAGGTACAACTGCTGGTACCAATTGTAAATTTTCATCTTTAGACTTGCTTAAAACAGGCTTCGACAAATCCCCCGCCTGACAGTCCGGGACAAGTAAAAAATGACTCGGACAAGTGAACTGCTCAGTATTTTAGCCTGCCAGGCAAACAGCACAGAAGTCTTCTTCACAAAGGAATTCAATGGCTAGTACTAGATAATTAGATATGGACTCAGTGCATATTCATGCCGACAAGTAGACTTTGGGAATCCCTAGCACGATGGACAAGTAATAAAAAACGAATTTATCAAAGCCTGGCTTAAAAGCCCAATTCTTTCACCCCAAACAGTATCAATTCTCCTAACCTTCTTACTTAAGCCTCTCCCACAATTGTCTGAAATTCGTCCTCATCCAGACACTATTTCAGTTTATACTGCTTTAGGGTGAGTATAAAAAAGCGTATTTCAAAACACTCTCAGTACAATTGAACCATCAGGTTAAAAACTGGGCCATAAAACTCCATCTTACGGACTCTAAAAATGTATACAAATAATATAATTGTAAACATCTACCTGTGCATCTCTAAGCATTGCCGGTAATCCCGTATCTTCTATGTAGCCTTGACCACCAAAGCTTTCCAGACCTTCTGAAATGGTAGCTATAGCCTGGGAAAATAAGGATGAAAGTTACAGGTATTGAAAGGCAAACACGATGCCTTCATAAAATTCACATTGTCACTGGCAGGAAACAGCTTCCCCCAAAGGATCAATGCATTGCTTCTTTCACCTATCGTTTCATGCACAGCCTTTTATCAAAATCATTTTCAAAATTCTTCGCCAAAAATTCTTCAGTCCACAAATATTTTTCTCGTCAATCTCTTCTCCTACATACTATTGTTACCCGTACCTCATCCTCACAGTTGACAGCTACAAAGCCACAAAGCTATAAAACTATGGAACTCATTACCTAATTCATTAATTAACAGGCCAAGTATACATTCTTTTCGAAGAGATTTCACCCAGTACTACATAGCTTTGTACTAATTCTTCAGTTGTCTTCATCATCATTTTTTATAAGGTTAAAACTTTATGGTTGACTTTTCATACTGTTCAAGTGCATGCATCATACATGTTTTTGTCACTATGCGCATTTTGTTTGTGGGAAGCCTAGGGCTTTCATGGGTGGGAGGGGGGCTGGGGAAGGGGGGGTTGTTAATAGGGGTTTTTGTAAGGGTTAGTTCTGGTCTTGTATTCTTATTCATTACCTTTCCCTTTAGTTTTTTAATTTTCTGTCCTTTTTTCTTTTTCTTTTTGCTTATTTGTGTTTGCTACACAACTACTTTAGGTAACTTGCTTTTGTTGTTTTGGGGAGTAGAACTCTCGACAAGCCTCTCAGGGTTTTTTAGTTTTACTTCCATCTACTTCAGTGTTATGTATATACTGTATTCATTATGTTTGTGTATCCATACATTTTGATGATGTAGAAAAACAAATAAACGAAAGGAACAAAACGAACGAATGAGAAAAGGTGTTTGTACACTTGGAAGTTCAACAGTTTTGGTTGTAAGTGTTTTTCTGTATAAACATCATATTCCCCTTCAAACTCTTGGAAAAAAGTTTCAAACAAATGTATACTATGAAACCATTCACTGGTAATCTTTGAAAAAATTCCATAGCATTATGAATGGAGTGTAGGGTAAAGGTCAGGGGTTCTAATCTAAATATTCATCATTTCCAATTGTATGGACATACAAAAAGCCAATTACTGATGAACACATTCTGGGGTAACTTTTGAAAGTAAAGACTACTTGACAGTCACAAACAAACATCATGGGGTTGTTTCTTTCAAGCATGAAAGAATGTATGCAATTAATATTTAAGGGGAAATTAGGGTTAACTTTGTTTTTAGATTTTTTCATTTCTAACGCACATTCAAACACTGAGATAAACTAACAAGACATATGTCATCACAGTCTAAGATCGTGATTGGTCACTGTGCAGAGGAGGCTGCCTAGTCTTACATCTGTGTGTGATTCGTTTTCCTTGTAAATATTAAGGTTTCAATTACCAGTAATAAATGCAAAAATAACATTTCGGTTATTCGTGAAAGACCTTTTATTTTCTCAACATTCTGGTGAATAATCACTTCAAAAAGGAAAAACGAAATCCTGGAACCAAAGGGTAATATTTTTTGTCAAACTCTTGATTGCCCCTTTAAGCATATTGATAATCTATATTACATGAAAGGCAAAATGTACATCTGAAACACCTCCATGTAATGAAGCCTTGGAGCTAGGGACAAACAATACAACCAGTATAGCAGGCTAGTGACATTTTTCAGGGCTACAATTATAAATCCTTCCTTAGTCTGTACAATTTGAGTGTATTTTTCAGAGAATTGAAAGTGGATGTACACAAACAGCACATTAAGGATGAAAGTGTGATAAAGTTGTGTATCACAGATTACAAACTTTCCTAATGTCACAATTTTCCAAGTCTGATGTTGTCATTCTGCAAATGAATGAACAAATGTATGAGCACACAGGCTGCTTAAGCAACAATTGAATTCTGTATTAATTTTTCTTTTTATTTGTTTTTTTTTTCTTTTTTTGAAATTTCAAGTAACTATAAATTAAACAAAATTATTGACTTAAAACTATTACCATTTTAGCTGTGTACAGCTTCATGAGGGGGGTCACAATTCTCAGTAGGAGTGATTCCTCTGCTGAAGCCTGATTGGTTTCCTCCAGACCAAGTAGCCTACCAGCATCCAGGACAAACAGCTGGGCTGCTCTTGTATCAACCTGTATAAGGAAACAGGTGAAGCAGTCAAACACCACAGCTTGCCCAGGATTAAAAAGTGAAAATAGCATATCAGGTATAAATGGCCCTTTTAAAGACAAAGGAATAAATTGTTAGTGTCTGTATCATGACACATAAATAGGACAGGATATCTTCTATATTTTTTTTTTTTTTTGTTCTTTGTTGTTTTTTTTTTTTGTTCAGTGCTGAGAAATTCCTTTGTAACTCTGTAGCACACAGACAACAGTAGTTCATATGCAGGGCTAAATATTGTCTTTAGAAACAATTGCTCAGTGGTACAAGTAGCTTCCAGAATTCACTTCTCCTGATAAATTTGTATTTGCCCTTAATTGTAAAAGTATAAGAAAGCTAGAAAACTTTCACTGGTAATGATAAACATTTAATGTACAGCAGTAAACTTCTTAGAAATTTTGATTTTGTGAATTACTATGGTATAATTCTTGTACTTGCATTTGATCTACTTATGTTCTGCCATTTGCCCCATTGGGCAAGTACAGAGGTAAGAAACCACTTTCCCAAAATAATGTTCACTTGCCCCTGGCAACCAGACAAGTGTTAGTGTTTAGCCCTAATTGGTCTTTGAAGGTAGTGTCATGTATTGTTAGAACATGCAAGTTGATATAAAATGTACCATGATATCCATAGAAAGAAATGCCAGTCAATGGTGAGGTTAACTTCTGATTACGCAAAGCCAACAGAGAATCTTAGATCCTTCTCAGCAAAGATAACTTTCAAAACCAAAACAGCATGTTCACATGAGATAGAATGAAACGTATTTTTTCCCCTTGGAAGGACATGACAAATGAGGAAATCTCAAGCTCCTGACATGATTTGTTAGGACAAACTATAAAGTGTTATATTTTCATGACATCCATTGATGATGATAGTAGTCAAAATGCATCAAATGTATCCTTATGTTGAGAGAAATTTAGAGGGTATCCAAAAAATACTAGGTCCCCCCAAAAAGCAACATACAGTACAATATTTAAAGACCTTCCCACCTCCATTCTGGCCAGTGTCTGCATGTGTAAAGGATGGTCACTGATCAACTTGCCAAAAGCAGTTCTCTTCAAACTGTAGTCCCTTGCAAGAAGTAGGATTCTGATGAAAATAATTTCAACATACAACAGAAATAGTAAGACTGAACACTGTGTATAATTCATTAAGTTGGATAAACTACATCCTCGCTGCAACTAGGGTTTTCAATCCATCCAAACAAAAGTAAATGTCACTTTTTGAGCAGAAAACAAAACTTCACTGGAAGGAGAGGGGTAGAGAAATTATAACCTTTACTCTTTTTTGGGGGGGGATAAGGGGGATAGAAGAGGTCGGGGGTTGGTAGCAAATTTAAATAACACTTGGGAGAAGGGTAAAGAAATGAAAAAACTCTACTTTTTGGGGGTGAGGAAAATGGGGGCCAGTGTTTCCATCATTAGCAGGAATTTGTCCCTCCCCCTTTCATGAAGGATGGTAAAATCACCTCCTTTCATTTCCACAGAAATGAACCAGAAAGCCAAAAGGCTTAGTGATTCCTTGCCACTGAAACTTAAGCCTATCTTTTTTTCTTCGAATTGACAGTGCTTCGTAATGTTTTTCAATTTGACAGTACTCCATAATGAACCAACAAAGTATACATGCAAGGAATCAAAGCTTTCTACAAGAACAAGGGTTCTGCTGATGGTATCACATCCACATACTATGTATGAAAATTTGCAGTATCTAAGACTCTAACCATTAGAAATTGACCATTTGACCTCTCGTGACCCCAAATGACCTTTGACCTCCACAAAAATCGATAGGGTTCATCTACTTAACATGTCCAACCTACACACCAAATATGAGCACAGTCAAATGTACGGTTCTTAAAATATCATGTTTACAACGTTTTGACCCTTTGACCTCTCTGACCCCAAACAACCTTTAACCTCCACTAAAAACAATAGGGATCATCTCCTCAACATGGCCAACCAACACACCAAATATGAGCATAGTCAAATGTATGATTCTAGAAATAAAGTTTAAAATGTTTTGACCTTTTGACCTCTCATGACCCCAAACGACCCACACACCAAATATGAAATTAGTCACACTTACCCTTCTTGAGATATCATGTTTGAAGGCAATTTCTAAGGAATTTACCATTTGACCTCTCTTGACCCCAAATGATCTTTGACCTCCACAAAAATCGATAGGGATCATCTACTCAATATGGCTAACCTACACATTATATATGAGCATAGTCAAATGTATGGTTCTTGAGATATTGTATTTACAACGTTTTGACCCTTCGACCTCTTGTGACCCCAAATTAACTTTGACCTCCACCAAAAACAATAGGTGTCATCTACTCAATATGGCCAACCCACACACCAAATATGAGGTTAGTCACACTTACCCTTCTTGAGATACCGTGTTTACAAGCAATTTCTAAGGAATTTACAGTTTGACCTCTCTTGACCCCAAATGAACTTTGACCTCCACAAAAATCAATAGGGATCATTTACTTAATATGAACAACACACACAACAAATATGAGCATAGCCACATGTACCGTTCTTGAGTTATCGAGTTTACAATGTTTTGACCTTTTGACCTCTCGTGACCCCAAATGACCTTTGACTGCCACCCAAAACAATAAGGATCATCTACTTAATATGGCCAACCCACACACCAAATATGAGATTAGTCACACTTACCCTTCTTGAGATACCGTGTTTACAAGCAATTTCTAAGGAATTTACCATTTGACCTCTCTTGACCCCAAATGACCTTTGACCTCCACTAAAATCGATAGCGATCATTTACTTAACATGAAAACCCCACACATCAAATATGAGATAATTTGCACATACCCTTCTGAGATGACGTGTTTACAAGCCAAAGGGTCACATAAACACACACAAACACACAGGACATACCCGTATTCAATGCCTTACGGGGTACACAGAACTGTTCCCCCTAAGGAAATGGTCGGAATTCCCCTTTAGCCCCGCTCTCGTGAGCGGCTTGTACCCGGCAAGGTATCATTTACAAGCTCACATACACAAATACACACAAACACACATGCACACGACATCACCATCGCATAGATTCCATGCCTACCTTTGGCAAGGAATCAACCAGAATGCAAAAATGCATTGAGGTTTCGATGATACATACATGCTCTTTTCAATAAAATGCTACATTTCTTGTAACAACTGGTGACCCAAAATAGCCTTTGTCTCCACCTGTAAGTGACTGGTTTTTCTTTCATACTGTGCCTTAAGATATTCTGCAAACAAGGTTTTCAGAGTTTGATGCCAGGTGATACCAGATGACCATTGACCTCCACCAAAACCAACAGGTCCAGTACTTTCAACTCACCATAACACATCCACATACTAATTGGGAAATCCATCCAAGTTTCCTACCTTGAGATATCCCATTTTGACAAGTTTTTCAAAGTTTGACCGATCATGACCCCAGATGTCCTTTCACCTCCACAAAAAATAACCTTATACAGACCATCTTCTCACCATAATTCATTTACATACTAATTTTGAAATCCATCCACCTTTCATACCTTGAGCTATCCTAAACAAGGTTTTCTGAGTTTAACCCCTAAGACCCCAAATGACCTTTGACCTCTACCAAAATCAATAGGGTTCTTCCTCCCATCATAACGCATCAACATATCAAGTTTGAAATCAATCCAAGCTTCCTACCTTGAGATATAGTGTAAACATGAAGTTCGGAGTTTGACCCCATGTGACCCCAAATGACCTTTGACCTCCACCAAAATTTATTGGGTTATTTCTTACATCATAACGCATCAACATGTCAAGTTTGAAATGAATCAAAGTTTCCTACCTTGAGATATAGTGTAAACCAGGATTTCGGGGTGTGACCCCAAATGACCTTTGACCTCCACCAAAATCAATAGGGTTCTTCCTTACATCATAACGCATCAACATATCAAGTATGAAATTGATCCAAGTTTCCTACCATGAGATAACGTGTAAACAAGGATTTCAGGGTTTGACCCCATGTGACCCCAAATGACCTTTGACCTCCACCAAAATCAATAGGATTCTTCCTCCCATGCTAACGCATCAACATATCAAGTTTGAAATTAATCTAAGTTTTCTACCATGAGATATCGTGTAAACAAAGATTTTGGGGTTTGACCCCATGTGACCCCAAATGACCTTTGACCTCCACCAAAATCAATAGGGTTCTTCCTGACATCCTAATGCATCAACATATCAAGTTTGACATTAATCCAAGTTTTCTACCATGAGATATCGTGTAAACAAGGATTTTGGGGTTTGACCCCACGTGACCACAAATGACCTTTGACCTCCACCAAAATCAATAGGGTTCTTCCTTACATCATAACGCATCCACATATCAAGTATGAAATTGATCCAAGTTTCCTACCATGAGATATCGTGTAAACAAGGATTTCAGGGTTTGACCCCATGTGACCCCAAATGACCTTTGACCTCCACCAAAATCTATAGGGTTCTTCCTGACATCCTAACGCATCAACATATCAAGTTTGAAATTAATCCAAGTTTTCTACCATGAGATATCGTGTAAACAAGGATTTCGGGATTTGACTCCACGTGACCCCAAATGACCTTTGACCTCCACCAAAATCAATAGGGTTCTTCCTTACATCATAACGCATCAACATATCAAGTTTGAAATTAATCCAAGTTTCCTGTCTTGAGAAATTGTGTAAACAAGGATTTTGGTTTTTGACCCCCTGTGACCCCAGATGACCTTTGACCTCAACCAAAATAAATAGGGTTCTTCCTCTCAGTATGGGGTATCTGTGTACCAAGTTTGAGAACTGTCAGATCTTCCCTTCTCAAGATATCGTGTAAACAAGCAAAGTGTCACAAACACACACACATACACACACACATACACACACACATACACACACACATACACACCTACATACACACACACGCCATCATGAATGCATAGGTTTCTCTTTTCATCAAAACCAAAAATGGCAGTAACTTGGTTTCTTATTTGAGAAGAGGACACCTTCCCAGCAATATTTGAACTAACATAAATAAATATCCCATAACACCCTTCCATTATACCATATAGGGGCCTTGAAGAAAGCTTTTGCCCCATAAACCCACCTGTAACATTGACCAAGGGCACAATCATTTTAGATTGGGGGTTTTTTAGTAATAACTCCCCCTTTTTTGAGTTTCTAATGCAATCCCTAGATATGGTGGTACATTAAACTGACTTTGGAGTAAGAAAGCATTTTAACTTAGAGATAAAAAACTGCATTCCCCAAGCTGTGCAAAAGTATCCTAGCAACATTATGTTAATCACAAATTATTTCAAGTATAGACATTTCATGTTTTGTGTTGTATACAATGGAAAGGACTGTGGTTGACAGAATACCATCATAAGTGTCAGTTTCTTACCTCAGGTGGACAATGAAATGAGTAACAACCACGGACTTCCTATACATGGACAGAGCATACTGCCCGGTAGATTGTCGCTGCTGTACTGTGGGAAAAAGCGCACCAAGACAGCTGTCTGCTATGATTTTGTGTGAAAGTTTGGACTTGCTCAAGTATATCCCCATATTTTGCAAGAAAGTTAAAATGTATTTCAAACATGGCAAGGTAAGGTCAAAGACATTTCACATATTACAGGAATATGATATTGTTTCCCATTCAAGTTTAACTTTTGTTTAAAATATTACAGAGCTGTCATCAAATCAGACGATTTATACGTTCACACGTTCGTCTTGGTGCACCTTTTTTGTCTCATTCGGTGGTGACCACCTTCAGATAGGACGTACACTTTACATGCTTTTCCATGTATATAGGTCCGTGGTAACAACTGATACAGGTGGCATCAAAATTACAAGTCAACTATTAAACTGATGAAACCAATTAACACTACACCCAGAAGAGCCTTGCTCTTTACAATGAAAACTTAAAACACCAAAAACTTTGCAGGAGACAGAGAGCATTAATGTCTAAAATAAAGCAAACAAGCAAAGAAATGGTGAGTGTTAATAGATATGTGTCCATCATCACGGCCAACATCTGTTCAACGGCACCTTGAAAAAGGTACAATAAGTCTGAACTCTGAACTATAACCCTGTTCACATTTTTATGGGCTATATATTCAAATCACACTTTTCTCTTAAACCAGTATTTTAATAAATATTGGGTGTACATACTTTCTCATAGCATTGGCAGAATTGATGGCATTGTGGATTCTGGTGATTGTCAGCATTGGTACGATACCAGCCACACCACGCCCTTCTTCTGTCATCTGAAATATTACAAATGTTTACAAAATTTTTGTACCTTTTATGTAAATATAATGGCACAAAACATCATTTCTATCCAAAAGGTTGTAAAATGTTTAAAATGCTGGTAAGTAGTTTTGTGTATCAAGCATAACATACATTAGCTAATGTAATGCAACTCTCCCCTATTAAAGCACCAGGATACCCGTCATGAACTTTGACCTGTTATTTAGTATAGTACTGTAACTATGAAATGCTTTCAAGAGTGCATCCTATAAAATGTTTTCACCATTCTAATGCTACACATTTGCTGAGACACTCATCTAGTATAAATTGTGCTGAATGACTGGTATAGCTTAAACCTCCACCACAAAATCATTTAGTCATGCATTTTGTATATACCAGGAGTGGTTTTAATGAAACATCCAGCAGCTGCAACAAATAGATTTGCAAATTTTATGCATTTTTGCACAAAGGCCATCTCTTTACATAATACCAACCACTCAAGATAACCACTGTGCAATACTTAAACTAATTTTCATCATACTTTTAATGTTGCTATATATGTTTGTTTATGCGAGCTGAATTAGCTCATGTTTGGGTTTAATAAAGTGGAATCTGTCTGTTCATCTGTCTGTCTGTCTGTCTGTCTGTCTGTCTGTCTATCTAGACTTCATTGTTAGAAAATAAATTATTTCCAGCTGACAATTACAAAGCCTTGTGGCTTACAGTTTCAGTATATATACTGTGGACTTTCTTCATGCAAGTTTCCTTCGAGAAAAAAACACATACACACCAAGATTCTATCTCACAATCCTTTGTAACTGCTCCATGGAAAAGGGTCAATTTTAAAAACGGAATTACACCAATAGCTATAGAGGAAGCAAAAATTAGGACCAATTATGATTTTCATACTGTAAAGATTGTCACAATAAAACTTTGGTAGTACAAACTGGTGTAAAGTTTGTAACATTTATCCAGTCACCTAATAACTACTAAGTCCTTACCAAGTGAGCTACAGTTCCATCTAGTAGTAATTCTGCTGTAGGGACTTGTTTGGTACCAAGTTTATCTTTTAATTTCTGGATCTCTATACCATTGAGTGAACCATCTGGGTTCCTGGTCTCTAGGTAAAACATGGAAATACCTCTGGTACCCTACATGTTAAGGTAAATGAAAACTGTTGTTACAAAAAAATTTAACATTTCAAAGCAGCAAAGAATGGTTGAATAAACTTGCTTCCTTTGAAAGCAGTTTGCCTATCTAAATACCTACCTTGAAATTTTCATAACAAGCCACCAAGCTCCAAAAAGCATGAGTTAGATGGAATTTTGTTGCTTAGTTTTTAACTCATTGGTTAAGTTAGGCTGGCCACGGTATTTTCTTTAGTTGTGGTTTAATGAATGGCTTGTTTTCCCTACTCCAGTGCTTATGCTGTGTACAAAGCACAAGGGCAGAAGGCTCCATTTTTTTCAAGTCTTCTTTCAGTCGAACTCCAAACCTTCTAGCTGCAAGTTGGATGCTTTCACCAATTGAACATGCAGTCTGTCCACAAAAAATGAGAGTTCTATTGGAATAATTTACCACAATATTTCAGTTTAAATTCCTTTAATAAAGCTGTACTGGTAGGGTCAAATTTTGAACATGGGGTGTTAATTGCCCCAGTTTCTAAACATTCATACAATAGCATTTTGTTAAGTATTAATAAATACCATTAAGAAATAACTGTAAACTCATACATCATGATCAAACTGGCAATTATTTTGCAATGATCAGTGAATCATTGGGCATTTTTAAAAAGTGTTTGAACTTGCAACGTGTTCAAAATTTGAACCACCCTACCTACTGTTACAAGTTAACAAAGACATACCGTGATGAAGCCTTTGTTCTCATCGGCTATTCTAGCAAGAGTCAATGTTACATCTGCATCAGTAGCTGATGAGAACCATTTATATCCATAGAGTTTAAAGGTACCATCTGCCTGAGGAAATGCCAGGGTCTCAGTACCATCAGCTGTAGGAAAAAATTGAAAGATAACATTTGGCAAGTTTATACCAGACCTAGAATTTTGAGGGTGATTGACAACCATTCCCCACCTCAAATCACTGTGAGAAGAGTGACTTTTTGCACACTTTGAAAAAGATTTGGAGCCCATACAACACTATGAAAGTTTAGCAAAACACCACTCCCTACCACACTCCTTAAATTTCTAAGGAGTGTGATTTGTAGCACACCTGGAGAATCTTAAACTCAAGGCCTGTCACACAGGATTGTAACAACAATTTCCACCATTTGGAGATTAAAGTTCACTTTTGATACAATAAAAGTACAGTAGTTGAGATGGATGTTTTGCCATTTCAAGAATTAAGTTAGACTTTTATTAATTTCTTGACCATGCAAGGCAAGCTTCAACACTAAGCAATGTGTGCTATGAAAATTCCATCTGTGTTGAAGGAAAATGTTTTTCAAATACTAACAAAGTTAATAAATTGCTTATGAACTTGTAACTTTTAATCAACTTTTCCACAAGATAGTGAGTGCTCAGCAGCCAACACCAGTGGACTCCAGTGCACAGGTCCAGAAATACTGATACAAACTGTTCACAATTCTTAATCTGTTATTTTCCAAACTCAAACATATAAAATGAAAAGATTTCCTCTATGTGGGTAATTTGCCCCTTCCCTTTGGCAAATTTCTGCAATCAGAAGTAGGCTGAGATGCAACATGGTGTTATTTGACACATTTTAAAGCATATTTATTCATACTTGGTAATAATCTTCCAATTTCTATTGGTCCATAACAGTCAGGTGACCATGCATTATCCTGGCATAAACTCATCTTGGGCTATTCTATTTTACGCAAGGTTGCACTGTTTTGAGATGCAAAATGGTGTTATCTGACACATTTTAAAGTATATATATTCATACTTGGTAATAATCCTCAACCCTTTATTGGTCCATAACAGTCAGGTGACCATGTATTATCAAGGCATAAGTTCACCTTGGGCTATTCCATTTCATGCAAGGTTGCACTGTTTTAATGTGTTTATTTACAAATGCAGAGGCAGTGGAGAGGGAGATGTTGGAGGACTTTAGCCCCCTCCCACACTTTTTTTAACCTAAGCTTTTTTGGACCGTTTACACTGCTTTTATACTGTTGAATATATTGGGCTGCTTTGGTGGTTAGCCCTGCACTTCAAAATTGGCTCCCCAGCCACTTAAATGTGATTTCTTTTCTGTCTTTTAAATCAAAATATTATTGAGGATGAACAAACAAGGTTAAACAGGTTAATGCTCTCGCAGGATGCACTAACCCTTGCGAGTGCACACCCTCATTGTCTCATAATCCTTTGTAATTGCTATTTGGAAAAGCATCTATTGTCTTCAAGTAAATTAATTTCACAGAGAGTGACAAAGTAGTGTATGAGGTATACAAAAAGGCCTCTGAAATTTGAAATTCATAACATAGGTCTTTTCAACTATCAATTAACATTAAGTAGCACCATTTTGTTTGTTCTACATGAGCTTATTGTTCTTTTATGCCAAGTAAATACATAGCTCACTTAGTACTTATACAACTTAAGGCAACAGCGAAATCTCTCAATAATGTTTTTATTTCTCTTCAAAGAGTATTATAATATTTTACGACTTAATTATTGCATATTCCCAAGATATACTAAGCAGTAACTCCTCGTAAATTTACATTTAAGGAGAAGAAATATTGTCACATGACTCTCACAAGTCAATCACTAAACAAGACACTGTACTACACTACTTCAAGTTGGGATGACTACATTTCCACTTTAAAGGACCAATCCTCTCATCCCAAACTTCAATTTAGGTAGGGGTTTACCCAAATTCTCAATTGGCTCAGCTCTTTGATTGACAGGTCATTCAAACAATGCAGAGTACCACAGCATGAACTGTACTGAGAGTGTTTGGATTATACACATTGAGTTTTTTATACTCACCCTAAAGCAATAAACTGACCTTGTGGTCTGGATGAGGATGAATTTCAGACCATTGTGGGAGGGGCTTAAGTAAGAAAGTTAGGAGATTTAGTACTGATTGGGGTGGGAGAATTGGGCCTTTATGGTGAATAAGCATCTTACCAACATCCGACCCTCCTCTTCTTTCTGTCATCCACTGACCAGATGTCCAAAATCTGGTTGGATCTCTGGACATCATGCGTGACACAGCATTGGCAAAAATAGGATTAGATGAAGTAGTTGGTGACTTCTAGATTTAAAACAATTGACAAAATACAGTAAATATGACATGTAGTACAAATAAGACTAGACTCATGTTTGTTAGATATAGGTCATCTGCAGATTATACCAAATGTTAGGACAATGATGCATTATTAATTATTGAAATGGGTGTTTAAGTTTATCACATTTACTACATGTGCCCAAACTTCACATTTCCTTATACAGATTAAAAAATTGTGAACAGAATAAATATATGTAAACTGTAAGACAGAAAACTCCACCCCATTTATTTGCCCAATGATTTGCAGGTACAAATTCATACATTGTTCTTGGATAATTTTCTGTTAAGTATTCATGAAACACTAACATGTATAGAGTGTTCTTTCATGTTACGCTACAGTTGATATGCCATGCCCACTACTGGGCATAATCAACAGTGTTTCAATGCAACTGTCACATGTTGGCCGTCAGCTGCTTTTCAGGTAGCTACACTAAATGCACACTACACTAGATTTTCCCCAACAAAAGGGGTGGGGCTTGTGACATAAGAGAAAGTACTCAATAATACACTGTTGAAATGAGATGAACAGGATCTTATTTAAGAAACATAATAGAATGGGTGTAAAATTGTATATTACATCTTCAGCCTCAGGCTTCCAAATAAATGGAAAAACAAGCAGGAAATGAAGATCATACATGTAATGAACTGAACACATAATGCACTGAAGTGAGACATTGAAACAAAATTGTCAAGCCTTGAATTTTGAGGTTTGCTAGTGTGATTGCATGCCACCATGCACCCACCTCAAATCACTGCTTAAGCAGTGTGATGTTTTGCACACCTAGATAAGAATAGGGGGACTCCAATATCTACTATAATTTGATAAAACAGCACGCCACCAACACTTGTTCATTTCCTTAGGAGTGTAATTTGCAGCAAACCTATAAATTCTTAACCTCAAGTGAATACAGCACTTACAGAACTAGACTTGCCACAAGAAGGAAATTTATGTCGCAGTTCTTTCAAATGATGTGAATGATTTCACAATGTGTGGTAAAAAAGGGAAAAAACACTGTGCAGAGGGAAGATACAGAAATCAATTTTTGCTTTGACTTTTTAGTTCCCATGGTTTTCTTTTTGATAGTAAAATCTAAAATCTTTACCTGAAACCTGGATCTCTTCCCCTTTAATTTCAAGCCATTAAACTTTGTACAAGAATTCTACTCAACAATGTGAAAAGAAAATATCTCACCCTGAAAAACTGTAAAGCTCCATCTGTCATGGCAACTGGACACCAGTAGAGACCAGAGGATGCACCAAACAACAAATTCTTTGCAACTTGATGAACTCGGCTGCAGGGTACAGTAGAACAAGAAATATTAAAAGGCCAAAAGCAGTCCCCAAACTTATTTTGAAGGAACAGCTGAATCCCAGGGTAAAATTCCATTAGCCACTAATGCAAGAACACAGGCTACTTCAATGGTTTCAAGTGGTTTTTGAATGGTATCAAATGGTCATGAACATGGAAATACAGTAGTGACCTCAACTGATTTCCCATGGTTATACATGGTTTTGAATGTAAAAGAAAAAAAACACAGTGTAAACCATTTGGAACCTGAGAGGTTTCAAATGGTTTCTGTCAAATGGAATTTTACCCAGGAATTTATACCAGGAATATCACAATTTTCTCTCTATTTCTCTTCAAAGAATCTTATAATATTCTATGACTTCAATATTGCCTATGTATTAAATCAAGCACTTACTTTACTAGTAAATTTCACATTTGAAGAGAAAAAATTGTCACATGACTCCAAACAGCCAATCATGAAACAAGCTAAGACAGTCTGCTACTCTACTTCAAGTTGAGATGACTGCTCTTGCCCTTTAAGAGTACTGTATATCTGTTGTGACTGAATAATTCTCTTCAGTACAGAAATTTTCAAGCTAGCTTAAAAATGGACATAACAAAATTTCATAATTTTCAAATTTTGTTTCTGTGTTGTCATAACAGCAATATACAGTACTGTACAAAATGTAGGGTTCCAGAGCATTTTGGACTTTGATAACTCTCTGTAATTATTAAATCAGTTTAGAGTCGCAGATACCTTAAGTTAAACCATTTTACTTGAAACTGCATTTTTTTAGTTTCTTAGACACCTGTGATTCTTACACACATACTGTAGTTATTATTCTCAAGGAAAACTTTGATGGAAAAGGAAGAAGGATGCACCAGACTGGATCTTCAAGTTCCAAGGCCATGCTTCCAAAAATTTCACAGTATTTCCCTCCTACCAATGAAATTCTGAAAAATGTAAATTATATAATAGAATTGCACATTAACTTCTCAAAGGAAAGGGGAGCAATCCCCTTCTTAAAATTTTCCCAAGCTGGCAATCCTGCAATTGGTCAACCCCAAACAAATATCCTGCCTATCCAGATTCCAGAGTTAATCAACTTTTAAATTACTCTCTAGTCACTGGGAACTCTCCACAACAAATCTCACCTCCAAGGGCCATGCTTGTTCTCATATGGAATGGCTACAATGCCCTCCTCAGCTGCTATAGCTTTCTGTTTCTTCCATGCATCTGATGTGATCAATTCATCCACCCTGTTTCCCCAAGCATCAAATGGCTGATGCTGTGGCAAGTTCTTGTCACATTCAACACCTAGTGCATGTACTTCTGCTCCAACCCTTGCACCAAATCTTTCTAAATCTTGTACAACCTCTTGATGAACCTGACAAGGAAAAAAAAGAAAAAGTATGGTACAGTGTTACCTCAAGCCATGAAAATATGGAACATGAGAGCTAAGTTTCACTTTTAACAGCATTTCTACAAGATGGCATCTACTGTATGGTTATAGCACATGATTTGCTCCAAAAGCCATATCAATACTTTACTGTATTTAAGGTATTGATAGTGCAGTAGGAAAAAACTGTCATGATGATGACATGATCATACAGCAGACTCTGTTATAACATGTAGCCTATACCAGCTGACCATCAGCTTGAAATTAAGACCATTTATGAAAGCAAAATGCTTCCACTCTTTCTGAACATCATAGATTATTTCTTACAAGTTTCAAACCACCAACATCAAATAAATAAAAAAAAAACCACATGCCATTCAACCAACTCACAGCAAGTAACAACACTGTTTCTACTAATATCCTGAAATTCACTCTATTTGGGCAATTGAGAATTTTCCCACAGTTTTTGGTTACATTTTGGAAAACTTTGAGCAATATGGAATGACTGATATTACCAATATTACTCAGTAGTAAAATTTTAAACATGCAATAATTGCATCAACACCAATTCCTCCTCAATTTAGGGAAAAAAGTCACCAAGTTCCATGAAACTAGTAATTGTACAATTAAGGAGAGTTTATCTAAAATGTGACAAATCAGTTGTTGTAATGTTCTACAGTATTCACACTAACTTAACTTGTTACATTTGGATTTATCAAGCTGAAATTTACCTTTTAGAGCCTACTGTAAATCATTTCAAGAGTGACCTATGTTGTACAGTAGGTGGAGATTATCTGGAAAATTTGGTGAGAAAAGATAACTTCTTGTTAAGTGAGTACTGACAATCTTAGTCATGGCCCCTTCATTTGCTGAAGTGTTGTGTACAGTACTGAACAAGGGCTCAGTATGCCCATTTAGTGTGTAGCATACAGCAGCAATATGCTGGGTCCTGTTTAAGAGCTAGGGCCCACAGGTAAGCACAAATAGCCTAGGCCTAGTGAAGATTATCAGGAATGGCCATATGTTACACTGATTTACTAATTTCGGTTGTACCCTATTGCCTAGTCTTCATGGTGAACTGCCCTTGGACCGCATACACCAATTTTTGTAATTTAACCCAACTAACGTTAGCCTGAGGCCTAACCAAAACTAAGAGTAGCTAAGACTAGTAAGACTAGCTACAGTAAGAGGCCTGCTGCAAGCATGCATGCTTACATCACTTGGCAAAACACGCATCAGATAATCTTGTAGAGTTACATCTTCCCTAAAGACGTTTCCAAGCACTGGTTTCTGTTGAAAAAAGGACCCACGAGCCGCCTTCTTAAATGGAATTGTCTTACTGTGCTGACTGTCCACCAGCACGTGAGTCTTCGGCGTTTCATGAGCGACTGATGAGTAGTGGGCTTTTATCGCTGAACTCCTACTAACACTTAGCACAAGGCGATGAAATCCAAGAAGTCGAGCACCCAAATTATGCATAGCTTTGGAGCTTCTACGCAAAGGTTGACTCGCAAAGGCCATTATCTCGCCTGAATTCCAGTTTGAGAAGAAAAAATGTTAAAATTTTCACATCCTCAACTGCAGAGTTGGTCAAGACGAGAGAATTTATTGCCAAACAACTTCTGGCTGCTGATAACTCGCTGATAAACAAAACAAAAACACTCTGAAGCAGGCACAGGATTCAGTCTCACATTCAGCACCACATTATAAAGCTAGCACAGGATTGGGCCCACATTCGCCCAGCACAGGATTCACACCACACATTCACTCAGCACAGGATTCGGCTTAACAAAGCAACTTAATGACCTACGTTGCTAGCTTTAACATCGTTCAGCCAAGTTGAGTCTAGCTCACGGACATCCTATAAGTGCGTGATCTAGCTTTACAACTACGACGTCGTTATGATCCGTGCCAATAAGGAATTATATCCTACAATTGGCACGGATATTATTGACCGAACACAGACGCTGACACTTCTTCGTCATCGCTGAAAACTTTTGCCGTGAAAACAAATATTTATGCTGCCAATACTTATAGTGCACGGCGCGTACAGCTCGGCAAACGTACGTACGTACGTACAAGTATGACCCCCCCCCCCTTCCAAATGTCAAAATCCTGACAAAATCAGGCAGAGCACGTAATTTTGTATCAGCCGCGATCGGGCGGACTAAAATTGGGAATTAGTTGGGTAGTAAAAAGGTCTGGAGCAGTGGCAGCACCAAGGAGGCATCAGCTAACACAAAATATACCGCTCCTGAGACTTAACTTTTCACCCAGAGGCATGCTTAAACCTCAGAGCTTCCTGGGGCTTGTCTCATGGAATCCACTCATAGTCCGGGCGGTCCCTGAAACCCAGCCATCGACTAAATCAAAATGCATATAAGACTTAATATTTCACAAAAGAGATAGCCTATATGCTTAAGCGATAGCTTTCATGGGCTTCACCCCCTGGACCCCCAGGGTTTTGCTCCATGGAACAAACTGGGCCATTAGAGAATACTGCCCCTTGAAAGTGGACGTCAACGTTATGACTTGGCCGATTTTACAGCAATAGAAAACCACAAACAATAGGTGGTTACTAGACCATGTAATCTGCAACAATGTGGCTTTTTGTCAGTTGTTTCACAACAAGGACTTTAAGGATGGGATAAGTTTTTCCAAGTTTCAAGGGAACGGATTCTCTACGTGGTTTCTCAGAATGGCCATCCCCAATCCGTCTGGGCCAGGGGTCGGCAACCTACGGTCCGCAGTCCAAGTCCGCCCCGCCGGTGTCAAGAATCCGTCCCGCGGAGAGAAGTATGTGCAATATACTGGCGAGAAGGCTTAGCCACGCATGTCTGTAATCTTCAACTACCGTATCGAATTTCAACTTCCCCTTCGGCCCTCCGCTAATTCCCCAAATAGTAAGTTGGCCTGCGCTCCCGAAAGGTTGCCCACCCCTGGTCTAGGCCTAAAATATAGGCTACCTATCATGAAACTTAATATGTCACTCACATATATGCTAAACCATAAGAGCATCCAGAGGTCGCCCCTGCATGATCCATGGATCCCCAGGGCTTTGCATATATATGAACCCCACCAGGATCCTAAGGCCTTGGGCAGTGGCACCTGGACCCTCCACCGAAAAGCCTGTGCGATTTTTTTTTTTTTTTTTTTGCCCCCAATATTTTCTTTTGCCCTCAATCTCCCCTTCCCCACTTTTGAAATCCTACTGGGGTGTGGAGATGGCAAAAAAATCACCGCCTTCCCTGCCAGTGGGAAAAACTGTCCCGTTGCAGCCATGGTCCTCAAAGTTGCGCAAGTTCATGAATATTTACGTCCAAAATCTCGTTTGGGGGAAAAGGGACGTGACATCCCTTCTCTTCTGGCGATATCATGGAAAAAAGGAGGAAATCCTATTCCGTGCCCATGAGTACTTGCATGAATGTTGAGAGACAAAATCCATCCGTGCCAATTGTACGAAATAAATTCTTATTGGTACGGATCCGTGCCAATAACGCCCACCTTACAACTAACCCCAAATTCCCTTCACGCGCAGAAATAGCATGAACAAAGCTTTCACAGAATTCAGCCTAACATTGGGCCTTACATTCGACCTCACACTCAGTTTTCTTTTCACTTTTCAAGTTGTCAAGGTACAATGTCACTCTATCAGAAAAATGTGGTATATATATGAAAATAGCAAAACTTATGCAAGACAGATCTACCAGACAAATACAAAAGTATAATATCTAAAGAAATATCAAACCGAGCACCAAAAATACGTCTAGCAAGCACAGAGTTTAGCCTCACATTCGCACGTACTGTACAGGATTCAATCACATAATGTAGTCCTTGTCCGCTAGCTGTTTTCACACCTACAACCGTACCCCGTCTGCGGAGAACTGTTTGAAGTATTCAACCAGAACCAGAACCAAAACCAGGACCCATATTTTCCGAGCACAGAGTGTGGACTATGCTACTGTGATACTTTCGGGCCCCACACTTGTTCAGTCTCACTAGTGGAGGCGCTGTGACGTGGCGGGCGGGAGGAGGAAGTTGTCCCCCCCCCCCCACACACACACACAGATTTTGCTCTTCCCTCACATGCTCCCCAAGTTTATCTCTCCTGAGACTAATTTTTCTATCCAGATACGTTTAAATGCAGGCGCGTAGCCAGGATTATATGTGTCACCGGGAGGGTTTTGGTGTCATGGTGGGGAGGGGGGAGGGAGGGGCTAGGTACACTATATGAGGGAAAATTGTCAGAATAGAGAAACACCGCTATTTTAGGTGTTTTTGCATTGCAGAGTTGGGTCGTGGGGGTGGTTAACCCGCTAAACCCTCCCCGTGGCTATGCCACTGTTTAAATGACATACTGAGGGCAGCACGGTTGAACTAAATTATTGAGACTTCACATCAGATCTCTCCACAATTATCTCCCAGACTCTAAAATGGCAATCCTTGTAGCATCGGACGTAGGACCTTAGCTGATCTTTTTATGTATATTTTACCGTATGGAACAACCTAGCTTTTGAACATTCCATTCCCTCTTATTATTACCCCTTTCATCAGACATGCTGTTTTAATCATATACAGGCCCTGCGCTCTGAGGTGACTGAATGCCAGTTAGAAGTGCTCACCTTAGTGGAATCAGCCTTTTATTTCTTATGTGATTAAATTTCAACCGTCTGTTTCATCATTTCGTGCTGCTACCTCTAACTTAGAAGTAAGATCGAGACTGATAATTTAAAATGTCTGGCGTGATGAATGTACAGGTCTTTAAAGTCAGGCTGCTGTCTTGTGTCAGCTGTCCTATCCTCGTCTCCTGGTCTATACATATAGACCAGGCTTACTCAAGTAGCGGCGCGCGCCCCACTTGTGGCGCACGAAGTGGTTTGAAGTGGCGCAAAAAATTACTGGAAGAATATTGATTTAACTTTTCATAACTTTTTTGACAAGAATTGTTCTGTCTCAAAACTAGGAGCTCTAAATAAATCTAATGCTTCCCACAGACTGACGCCACATACGGACAAGGATTTAATAATGTCCTATTTGTTGTTCTCCCAAGAAAGTAAAATCACCGTCACTGTTTACGTTCATTCAGAGTCAGTGCTTTGTCGACTCACCAAATTGCAAAGTTTGTAAAAAATTTTGCCGGGAAAATTGAACAAACTTTGCACCATTTTGCATGTGAGCCCCTTCTAGAACGAAAAAAAATTCAAAAGGGGGAGGGGACGCCCCTCCCCTTATACCCATCCCCCTGGACGGGGATCAGTGGCGCATTACATCAGTAACATTTAGAACTGTGGCGCTCCTAAAATATTAATTGAGGAAGCCTGGTACAGACGTACGTCCATGCTAGCTGCAGCCTGCAGTGAGTAGCTGGCTGATGTATTGTATCAACTGATTTTACTGAATGCCAAAGCTTGAGCTCGGTACCAGCAGAAAAATCGGGCCGGGCGCAAGTATTCCAGACTACATCGATTAGGGGGAACCAGGATTATTGCTGTGATTTAAAGAGAAAGAAAAAACAAACACTTTAATTTCATATGTAAAAGAGGAACTGACTCTACAGTTTGGTGAAACTTCCATTCAAACCGGACACGGACGTATGTCTCAAGAGTCGAGATATCAGCTAATGCCGAAAATTATTGTCTTTATAGTATTCAAAGTGGATTTGAGATCAGCGGAGGTTAAATCCCTATATTGACAAGAAATGTGCTTTTTTTTTTTAATTCTTATTTTTTCAGTATGTTGTGTCGACTTTGAAGTTAAGAGATCTATGACCCTCGAGGGAAATGCAAAGTTAAGTCTCATGCGACTTATGCAATCGCAGTCTGGCCCGATAATATGGGATAGGACTAGTTGAGGAGAAAATTAGTAGTAAAGTTTAAATAAACACATCAAGAGCGTTCATTAATGTGAGGATATGATGCAAAATGTGCTTCCTGAAGTTCACCCTCAGAAGGAAATGTGGTAACTTCACCAGCCCATAACTTCGAGAACCACATATCGGATTTCAACGAACCTTTCACCATAATTCTTCGAATGAGATCTCACCAAGTTACATATCAAAACTTGGTTCAGAGTGTAAGACAGTGCTCCTCAACCTTTATGATCCATCGACGACCCCACTTGAGGAATAACTTCCGTCATTCCCCTCATTCACCGCATACACGAGATTAGGCCCTACTGCTATTTGTGAGGACAATTAATGCCCCCTAATGAGCGTCTCTTTTGGAAAATGCATCGTCCAATGGAATTCATATGGATAAGTACGTACGGTAACCTACCGACAATTGCCCCCTCCCCCCCCCCCCCTCAAGAATGCGGCGATAACCACAGAAGAGCATTGCTATCGGTAACCGACCATTGGTACAACTGTAGGTCTGATATTCAATGTGTATCTTCAACCAGAATGCAAAAATGCATTGAGGTTTCGATGATACATAAATTTTCCATTTCAAATAAAGCAATCATGCATAAATTTTCCATTTCAAATAATGCCATCATGCACCATTATCTTCTCAATCAAATGTTATACTAGCATGTTCAAAAAATAATTTTGTTATTTCAGGTGACCTTTTGACCTCCATAAAAGACACATAGATGGATAGACAGGCAAATATACAGCCAGACAGCTATCTCCAAAGGTCACATTTAAAAAGGTTTTCAGACTTTGACCCCTGGAAACCCAAGATGACCTTTAACCTCCACAAAAAACAAGAGCAACCATCTCCCGACCATAATGCATCCATCCATATACCAAATATATGAAATCTGTCCAAGCTTCCTAACTTGAGATATCATGTTAACAAGGTTTTCAAACTTTGATCCTCAGTGACCACAGATGACCTCCTACCTCCACCAAAAACAATAGGGACCATCTCCTGACCATAATGCATCCACATGGCCAAATATGAAATCTATTGAAGCCTTTCTATCTTGAGATATCGTGTTAACAAGATTTTCAGACTCTGACCTCCGATGACCTCAGATGACCTTTAACCTCTGCCAAAAATATTTTGTCTTTACCATAATGCATCCACATACCAAATATGAAATTTAACGAGGCTTCCTATCTTGACATATCGTGTTAAGATTTTCAGACTTTGACCCCCAGCGATCCCAGATGATCTTTGGGTGGTTTCTCTCTTTGGAGATTTGATAGCAGTTTTTTTTTTTTTATTTAAGTATAAAAGGTGACAGTGTTGAGTTATATTTTACCTTTCATCCCCTGTCATAATGCAAAAATGCATTGAAGTTTCGATGATACATGATCTTTCCACTTCAAATAATGCCCCCACGTACCATATCTTCTCACTTAAATTTTGTACTAGCATGTTCAAAAAATAATTTTGTTATCCTAGATGACCCTTACAAACCAGAGGAATCGCATTTCCAGCTGTCTGAGGGGTCATGATTTTTTCAAAATTTTCAACGCTCCATGCCAACCGATGGTGCTCCGCTTAGATAGTCTGTTGGATACTGTTGCATTTTCAGACAGAGAATTTTCTGTCTCCCCTTTTTCGTTGTCAACTGAAATGCTTTCTCCCATACGCCTATGTTTGTGTTTACCCTTTTATGGCGACATTCTGAAAATACCATTCAACACCAGTGATATTTCTATTTCCAGAAACCCAGTAGGTATTTTTCGCCCAAATTTTCTTGCGCAAACTCTGCGCGCACACTCAATTATTTGCTAGCAATAGGTGCGTATTTGATTTCAATGCGGATTTTCTCAGAAAATAGTTCATAAAATACAAAATAATGGGTATCCTTAAGTATGCAAAATATTGTATAAATTATGCACCAAATCACGCATTTTCACATAAAAAAAACTAAAAAGCTTCACATCATGGGAGGGGGTCATCCCTTCACACCAGTGGCGTAGCTACTGGGGGGCAGGGGGCAAGTTGCCCCCCCCCGGAAAAATTTTGGGGGAAATTTGATGAATCTTCTTATTATTACAAAATTTCACAAAAATTTCTCAAAATTTTTGTAAGAATAAGAAATTGTTAGACATTTCTCATACATAATTCGTATTTTCATGCAAGAAATGAACCAATTCGCGTTCCACAGAAATGTCCTCGCCGCGTAGCAGATTGAATGTTCTCTTGTGCTTGTATACGCACAGGGGTTATGATCAATGCATTTCAGTGCACAAGAAGCTGTTATTCAGGTGATAGTTCGGGAATTCAGCAAAATGATGTGAAAACTGACAAGTCACTACCGTAGACCTCCGTGGTTGTTATGTTCTTCTACAACAGTGTTGTCCAACCTACGGCCCACGGGCCACGGCCCGGCCTGCGAAAAGGTTGCGTCCGGCCCGTCAAAAATAATCTATATTGCAAAATTATTCAGTAAGCAGATTAATTGATGACAACTTTAGGCTTCGCCGTCCGCTATAGCATGCTTACTTTTGAATGATATAATTCATTTCAAATGTCTGCTACATGTCTAGCCACATTGGAGTGTTATCCACAAGGGCGGGTTGAGAATGATTCAGGAGGAATATGAAAAAAAAACTTTGTCCGAACATTCTGCCCAACACCATCAATTTTTGCTAAAATTTATTTATTTGTTCAAATAAAAACGAAAATGAATCAGTTTTCTCTACGCACAATGATTGCATTTTGTTGCCTTGGGCGTCGGAAAAAATTGAAAAAAAAAAAAAAAACGAGTAGGCCTATAGAAAGCGGCCCCTCGTCCATTATAACCATTACATGTGGCCCACCGCTGCGAAAGGTTGGACAACCCTGTTCTACAAGCTAGCAGTAGCTGTACGATTTTACTATGCGTACATAACAATGGATTGGGCTGAAACAATCCAAGGCCAACGATCAACTTAAAGGTAATCTAGAAATTAGAATTAACGGGATCTGTTGGCACACTTAGATTTTGTTACTTACCATAATCCTTGGAGGCTTACAAGCTAGTTCGGAAAAATAGCTTTCTGCTCACTTTGAGTGTAACAATAAATGGACAATGAGTACCTTGTAGCCTTCTACACTTAACATACTGCTTTTCTCACAGGACATCCTGTGTGATCGAGCCACTATTAGGCCTCCTTAGTGGCGTGCGAAGGGGAGACCATTGGGCCATGCCCCCCTCACAGATGCCATTTTTTCTTTGTTCTTTAAAATACGTAGTCTAACTGTATTAACACAGATTTTACTTCAAAAGATAGCATATGTGGCACCAGATTGCTCATAAGGACACCCAATTTTTCAAAAACTTTCAAAGGGGAAGGATTGTCCCTGCAAGGTCTTTCAGTGATGCCAATTTTTTTTAATTCCTACAAATAGACCTAGACAAATTCTGTCAAATTCCAATTTTTACTTAAAAAGGTAGACTCTGTTTCCCGCTGGTGCCGTCGATAAAAAAGACTGCTTGTTTAGATTCTCTTAAGAAGCATAAATACGCTATTTTGACCATCTGAGGGGTCTGATTTTTCGAAATTTTCTTTACGCTCCGCGCCAACCAATGGTGGCGCTCCGCTTAGATAATCTTTAAGACAAAATAACATTTTGTGGCCAAGAAAACCCCTTCAGAGAAATCTTGCGTACGCCACTGCGTTAGTGCATACAAATAAACCAGATATTGTTTACCAAAATAATATACTTTGTTATTTCCGATTGCTCTATGTTATACTTTAAGATTAAAATGCAGGTAATATTACAAAATGACATGGTAATGTTGTTATACTTGTAAGTTTGCATATTTTATATGAAATACATACACATTGACCGGGAAAAGTTTTGGGGAAATTTCATACCTTTGCCCCCCCCCCCCCCCCGGAAAAAATCCTAGCTACGCCACTGCTTCACACATCCTTTCCCTCCTCGCGCAAAAGTGTGCTCTGGCTCTATCCCTTCACTCCATCGCATCACTTTTGGCTCCCCTATGAAAAAAGGTGCAGACATGCCCTTGCTTCTAGGTGGTTTATTTGGCTGACTTGAAAGCAATACAACCCAAAACTCAAAAAGTTTTTCTTAATTTAAAAAAATCCAACAGATTGGTATATTGCATAAAAATACAAATCAAAAAAATCAAAATACAATCTACTTTCTATTCTGTTTAATTTGTGGCATTATCTAAAAATGTTATTTTTAATCCAATCAGTTTACAGTCTCACCTGCAAAATGGCGTCGACTGGCCAAATTTACCAAACACATCTTGTAATATAATTATTACATGTAACATGAAAATATATTTCTTTTCAACAAGTGATCTCACTAATTTGTATATGTACAAAAAAAATCAAAATTAATCTCTGTAGTAGTTAAACTTGATAAATTGTATCATATTGCAATTATGTCCCACTTTAAAATTTAAGAATGAAAATTTTTGCAAAATTTCAAGTACAATGTAGCTACTTATATCTATGCTCAAAATTGTTGATGTCAGAAAGTTGAAATGCGTTCTAAAAGTTTGACATGGACATGATGAACAGAAAATATTAGCTTTAACATACATTTGAAAATGACAATACTGACTTTTTCTGGCAATCTCAGGCAACCTTACTTACACAGACAGATTCACTGTTAGCTTTTGTGTCATGGAAACTAGTATGTCAACTTTGCTGATTCTGCACACACTCATAATTGTAATTTGTAGTGAGTATGTATCCGTACTCACAGTTTTGTACAACTATCTGCATGCTTTTTTTGTAAGCATGGATTTGTACTTGCAATCATACTCACAATATTATAAAATTACACCTTTGATGCTGTTACAAAATTTTGCACTAATCCTCACTAAAAAAGTGTACTTTTAATCCCTTTACCAGTGTTGTAATCGAGTCACTAGATTAGTGACTCGAGTCACCAATTTTCAAACTTTTATGTGACTCGAGTCACTCTACTATTTCAATGGGGAAATTACTCCTGAATGCTATCGAGTCACTATCATTTTGAGAGAAAGTGACTCGAGTCGTGACTTTTTACAACACTGCCCTCTACTATAGAGACACTACAATTACAGTACAGGTTTGCTCTTTGTTCAACAAGATAAAGGTAAACCAGCAAGAATATGTTCTCCAACTTCGAGTTTCAGTGTAACAAACAACTTTTTTATTGACCAGGATGTTGCACCTCATTTGAAGAACTTTCAGTAGGATTTCGGGCTATACATCATCCTACTGTTCAGAGAAGCCACAATTTATGAATTTTATGAACTTTTTCCTTTATTACTTTAACCATCTTTCAGAACTCGTGAAACACAACAAACATTTTTGTTGATGCCAATGTTACAAATTTGCAATTTATTAACTGCTATAAAATATAATACCATATTTTATGATGGATGCACTATTTTATGCTTCCAGTCAAAAAAACAAAATTCATGCTCAGGCTAACTGATTTTCAGAAGAAATTTTTCAGATTATTATTTTCAGTACATGCCCATTATTCTCTCTGATCAACAAATCAAAACCATAGACTGCAGCTGTCTGAGCTAAGCTTCAGTTACTGCAGCCAAACTTTTTTGCTACATACATCACAAAATAGCAGGGCAAAGCTGATCTGCTATACATACAAGAAACAAAACAGAGGACTGCAACCACTGCAACATGACTATGGGAGTACTTGATTGTGGGAGCTGCGGCTGGGCTATTCTACCATGGTGATTTATTACAGTTTGTCGTGTATCGAAAAACATCAACAGCAAGAACTGGAAGGCAATTCTTAAAGATCAACATTGGCATTAAAAAAAAATATTTTCAAGCTTTCAAAGCATTATTATCAAGACTCATGTACCAATGAAACTGAGGTTTATTTAGATTCAAATCAATTATCAATTCCCCCATTTACACTTACAAATAGCACCAGACATTTTCAGTGATTCTCTATGCATAAAATATTTTAGAGTTTGATGATCCTCCCTAGGGTGGAGGAACAGGGTTTTTAGGTGGTAGATGTATCCAATGGAGAACAAAAGAGAAGAAAATTAGTATCCACTGTCTTCTAAAAAAAAAATTATTTTGCCAACATTTTTCTACCATTTTTACAATTTACAACCCTTTCATTACAAATGTTAAACAATGCAAATCCTTAATTTGTTCAAATATTGTTTGCATTATAAACACACAATTTAATCACAATGATTAGGGATAAATATTGTTCGTATTAGTTGCTTGGTCCTAGGTATGATGTAAACTGCATCCAGGAGGACTGAGGAGGTAGTGTGTGGCGAGAAGTTTTTCCACCACTATCCCCTTTAAAAGGCGCACAGAAGACCATCATTACTCATCCCATGACTAGCAAGTTGTCAGCGCCACAAAACCGAGCAAGTCCCTCAAGGGATGTCCCCCTGTGGCCTGGGGGTTGTAGAATATGCCCCCTGTATTCCCTGATGTCATAAGAGGTGACTAAATGGGAGGACTTGAACAAAATTTTGAACAGTATGACACTATATAACACTTTCGTGTTGTTGTGTCGTTAAATCTTATCTAACTAACATATTAGTTGCTATCTAAACACCATGCAGCCTACCTTGACATAACCAGAAAGCCAAAAGGCTTAGTGATTCCTTGCCGCTGAAATGTAAGGCCTTTTTTCACATTGACATTGCTTGGCAATGTTTTTCAATTAACAGGGCTCCATAATGTGCCCACAAAGTACACATGCAAGGCATCCAATCTTCCTACATTGAGATCCCCCTTGTCCGTTGTGAACCCAAATGACATTTGACCTCCACCAAAAACTTCTGGGACCATGTGTTCACTATGTGCCATCTACAGGGCAAGTTACAGGACCCTACAAGTGACATTTCTTGAAAGACTGTGCAGGAAAGCTTGTCAGGCTTTGAACATGCTGACTCCAAATGAACTTCGACCTTTCAGAAAATCAATAGGGATCATCTACTCAATATGACCAATCCACACACTAAATATGAGCACAGTAACATGTAACATTCTTGAGATATCGTGTTAACGAAGTTTTGACCTTTTGACCTCTCATGAACCCAAATGACCTTTGACCTCCACCAAAAACAAAAGGGAACATCTACTCAATATGGCCAACACACTCGCCAAATATGAGTATAGTCACATGTACCGTTCTCAAGATATCCTGTTTGCGAAGTTTTGACCTTTTAACCTCTCGTGACCCCAAATGACCTTTGATCTCCACCAAAAACAGTAGGGATCATCTACTCGATATGGCCAAGGCACACACCAAATATGAGATTAGTCACACTTACCCTTCTTGAGATACCGTGTTTACAAGCAATTTTTAAGGAATTTACCTATTGACCTCTCCTGACCCCAATTGACCTTTGACCTCCACGAAAATCAATTGGGATTATCTACACAATATGACCAACCTACACACCAAATATGAGCATAGTCACATGTACTGTTCTCGAGATATCGTGTTTACAAACTTTTGACCTCTCATGACCCCAAATGACCCTTGATCTCCACCAAAAACAATAGGGATCATCTACTCAATATGGCCATTGCACACACCAAATATGAGATTAGTCACACCTACTCTTCTTGAGATACCGTGTTAACAACAATTTTTAAGGAATTTACCTATTGACCTCTCCTAACCCCAAATGACCTTTGACCTCCACGAAGATCGATAGGGATTATCTACTCAATATGACCAACCCACACACCAAATATGAGCATAGTCACATGTACCGTTCTCGAGATATCATGTTTACGAAGTTTTGACCTTTTGACCTCTCTTGACCCCTAATGACCTTTGACTGCCACCAAAAAAACCCGGGACCATCTACTCAATATGACCAACCCACACACCAAATATGTGCATAGTCACATGTACCATTCTTGAGATATCGTATTTATGAAGTTTTGACCTTTTGACCTCTCTTGACCCCAAATGAGTTTTGACCTCCACCAAAAACAATATGGATCATCTACTCGATATGACCAACCTACACACCAAATATGAGCATAGTCACATGTACGGTTCTTGAGATATGATGTTTACGAAGTTTTGACCTTTTGACCACTCTTGACCCCAAATGACCTTTGATCTCCACCAAAAACAATAGGGATCATCTACTCAATATGGCCAACCTACACACCAAATATGAGTATAGTCACATGTACCATTCTCGAGATATCTAGTTTATGAAGTTTTAACCTTTTGATCTCTCATGACCCCAAATGACCTTTGACCTCCACGAAAATCAATAGGGATTATCTACTCAATATGACCAACCTACAAACCAAATATGAGTATAGTCACATGTACCGTTCTCGAGATATCTTGTTTACGAATTTTTGACCTCTCGTGACCCCAAATGACCTTCGACCTCCACCAAAAACAATAGGGATCATCTACTCAAAATGACCAACCCACACACCAAATATGAGCATAGTCACATGTACGGTTCTCGAGATATCGTGTTTACGAAGTTTTGACCTCTCGTGACCCCAAATGACCTTTGATCTTCACCAAAAACAATAGGGATCATCTACTCAATATGGCCAATGCACACACCAAATATGAGATTAGTCACACTTACCCTTCTTGAGATACCGTGTTTACAAGCAATTTCTAAGGAATTTACCTATTGACCTCTCGTGACCCCAAATGATCTTTGACCTCCAAGAAAATCGATAGGGATCATCTACTCAATATGACCAACTCACACACCAAATATGAGCATAGTCACATGTACGGTTCTCGAGATACTGTGTCTACAAGATTTTGACCTTTTGACCTCTCGTGGGCCCAAGTGACCTTCGACGTCCACCAAAAACAATAGGGATCATCTACTCAATATGGGCAATCCACATGTCAAGTATGAGATCCCTCGGACTTACCCTTCTTGAGATATCGTGTTTACAAGCCAAAGCGTCACATACGCACCCACACACACACACACACACATACACACGACATCGCCATCGCATAGATTCCTTGCCTGCCTACGGCAAGGAATCAAAAATGTTGGAAGCTGGTGTAGTTAGTTAAATGAAATTTAACAACACACCAACATGAATGTGTTTTACAGTGTCAGTCCACTTGATAAATAGTTCAAGTTTTGAATTTATTTTCCAGTAAGGTTCAAATTCAAATTTGGTTTCCTTTTAGTTGCCTCTTACAATAGGTGGGAAATACCATGGGCATATTCTACAATCCCTGCCCACCAGGAGTGGAAGCTTGAGTATGAGTGTGTATACTTGCATGCTGTTCTATTGGCTTTTGGTTACACTTTTAGGACCATTCAGCTCATTAGTAAATTTGCTTGTTGGCATTTCTGAATGTTGAAAATATAAGTGCCCAATTTGGGCACACTGTACAGCACTGGCTTCATCTATCAATATGATGGCAGTTCATTGGCTGCATTAGCGTCATACAAAGGTAAAATATAGCAGTACTGGTTGGTTCAAAGGTGTAAAAAATGATGCACTTCTTCAACCTCATTTGCATAACTAAAATACAATCAACAAAACATTTATTGCTAGTTAATGGATAATCACTTCCTATCACTGCCTACAGACTAATCCAAATAGTCAAGTGATGGTCTAACTTAGTGGAGCATGACTGGGGTACATCAGCTTTGACCTTTCAAATTCTTTGCCTATCTGGATGAGTGTACACTAACGTGTCCATTAATTTCCTCAATTTTACTAAATGTGCTGGTTTAAAATTTCAAGTAGACAAAAAAATTATGAGGCTTTAAGGGCTGATAGACCCCACTAATGACCACCATCACTGACTGCTAGGATTCATCTATAACTCGAGATAAAATTTTGGAAAAGCACCCTATCATCATTCATCAAATAAGTGCATCACTTTTTGAGGGAAAACAAAAAAAAACAAAAAACATGGAAATATTATACATATATATCGATAGATTTAACCGTTAGGCAATAGGTCAAATCAACAATACAAAAGGCCAAAATAAACTAGACAACCCGTACTTGCAGGCAAGTACAAATTGAAGCCTCTGAAGATGGTACGAAACAAAGATGAAACATCCATATACGCTGCCTGATTTTATTATTGAAAACTGAATGAGATGAAATAAGTTGCAAATGGCTTGCCAAGCTCACTTCTTGAGAGCAAAAAATATTCTGCTGCCAAATTTTTATACTCAACCTGTGAAAGAAATGTATCTTCCAAGCAGTCAACAGAAAGCTGTGACACAATTCTAGTGCATATTTGACCATTTGAGCATGTGCAGTCAAAGCCAAGACTGCTAGAGTAAAAGATTTGCTTGTTAAACAAACGGACATTTTCAAAAGAGTTGTCGTTGCTTCAAAAGCAGCTTTAGACTGCGCAGCGGCAAGTCACTCAACTTACTTAATATTACAGGGGACGCATTCCTATGACATTCCTCTGACGTAACAATGGAGAACTTAACCCAACAGTATTTATAATTAGTTGACCGCGCTCAATCACAAAGGCCTCAATGGCTCAGTGGTCAGAGCATCCGCCTTGTAAGCGGGAGGTTGCTGGTTCGAATCCTGCTTGAGGCTAAGTTTTCCATTTCAAAAAAATAAATCCTCTTTCAGTATAAGGCAATGCCTATATTTGAGGAAAAATGGCCTAAGGTCTTCATGCGACTATTCAATACCACACTGGTTCACTTATATATATATATATGTATTTTTAAGTTATTGCATACACATAGTGTGGTTTATCACACCTGTGTATAGAGTTACACATTTCCATGTAAAACAATATGTAAAATGATAAGGCGAAAGTTTTTTGCTTAAAGGTTGAGTAACTCCCAACAGTTGTGTTTTTTCATAGGATATTTTACATAAATCTCAATTTACAGTTATATACAAGGACATTGCTCATGGTGGAAGCATTTTAGAATATCCTTGCCCACATTAAAACAACTATGTACACATTTTCAAAACTTTTATAGTGACCCAGGACTTGGACAAGTTTTTTTAAGTACAATGTACGAATGTCAAATAAATAATTGTTCATATGCCGTAATAAAATACACTTCCAGTTGCCTAAAATTCATCTTGACATAAAAAAATCATGCCTACAATAATGAAACTCAATATAATATAGACAAAATGATGATTATGTTTATGAAAGCATTAAAAATGAAATGATTTTGTAAAACAGTTTACCTCCTACAATTTGAAACATATTTAAACGATTGATAGAGCAAATATCCTCCAAAAGAAATAACAATTAACAATACATAAAATGGGAAACCTCCAGATCTGTGAAATTTAGGTTTTGGCCTGTCATCACAATGACAAGAAGGGGTCAACAAATATATGAGGCTTCTATATCACATGTCTATTTGGTATGTTTCATTGCTTCCCTGAGGTGAAACTATGTATTAATAAATCAAAGTTTGAAACCAGTTTTAAGCAAGACATGGCCTTACCACAATCAACAAATGAATTACGTAATAAGGAGAAGATTTAGTCTCCCTGCTGGGTGTGTTACGCAATTCATTCAGCGTTTAATAATTATTTTGCTACGCATCTTAGTGGGCATATCCCGTTTAATGGTAAAGTGATAGGGTACTCTTTGGGTTACTGGTCTGCGCACGATAAGTCTTCCATCAGGAAGACGTGTCGTACGAGTTGCCCTCTCGTGCCAGAGATCAGCATATTTACAGAAGCCTTCCATTACAGGGGCCCTCTCAATGGAAATGTAAGTGTTTTCACCTGGAGTTACAAGATCTGTAGAAATGGAATGATCTCGTACAACAGACTCATACGAGCCTGCCTTCAACTCTGCCTCAGCATTCCTAGCAAGGCTTGCTCTCTTTGCAGTAATATTGACCATAAGATTATGTCTCTTTATTTCTTGCTTGTACAGCCTCTGTGCAGCAATGATCTCTATAGTTTGGCGAGGACAGAATGTTGGCAACTTCTCAATCTCTTCTGCAAATTAATGCAAAGTAAAAAGATTACTCTTATAAAATGAAATGCAGCTTTTAAGCAGTATTCTCTATCATTTATGACTCCAACATGACCAGGCATTCCATATACTTCAACATATTTTAACAGATGCTGTTCAAGTTTAGGTTATTCCATTATCATATTATTCCTTGGACAGCCTCTGGATCTAGTTACAATAAACTGTCACCTAAAAATTATACACATCTGTCCCACATCAAAATCAAATCTCATTTATTAATTCTCCTAATGGATATTTCATACAAGAAAAGAGTTTTGTTAATTGACAGAAAAATCTAAGAGTGAGTGAAGACTGAAAACATCTGAGTTCTTTAGAGATACATTGCATTAATATTTTGTAAATTTGATTTTGAGGGGTTGATTGATGTTTAAATTGTAACTCAAGTCAAAAAATTAAAAAAAATGAGCCTGTTTCACCTTCTGCTGATGCAAAGCCCCAAACAAGCTGAAAACTAGTACCAGCTTGAACAGTTTGATAGAATATTTATGATGAATATAAAAGAGAGGATGATATGATTAATTACGAAAATGATGAAACCAAGCCCCCCCCCCCCCTCCGGCTATGCCACTGGTTCTCGTTAATGGTATGCTGCCCTAGAGTCCCAGGTACTTTAAGGTTTCATATGGGCTGCACATGGTCTGCAATTCTAAAGTAAATGCATAAGACCTGTATATAAAGTAAGTTAGATAGGGTTTTACAATCCGGCTTATAATCTTCTGAGACCGCATGTGTGGTCTAACGGTACAGCATCAGTCTTTCACACGAAAGGCCCAGGTTCGATTCCCAGGTCATACCAAAGACTAAAAATGCCGACTGCCCTTGTGCGTGATGCTCTCCATCAGCAATGGGGTAGGGAAAACAAGCCAATGAGCCACAACTGGGAAAAAGGCCATGTACCTTACTAACTCATAACCTTCTGTGTAACCTAGCAGAGCCTATGGGCCCTTTTTCCAGTTGCAGGGCACTAAATTGCTTTCCCTTCTGCATTACTTATGTGGTGCATCATACACAACCAGTTACCACAGTACACTCCTTTTTTAATCACTGGTAAGAATCAACTCGGAAATCAAATCCAAGCATGACAAGTGGATGATGAACCACTAGACCAAGCTGTTGTCTATACTGAGATAGACTGCATTGTCTGTCTCAGTATATATAAACCAACTAAATATGGGAAAACATCATTTCAAATCCAAAGCAAAAAGGAGCACCTACTGCCGTTGTGCTTAATGCTTAGGATAAGCAATGCAAAAGGGGAATTAAAGCCACTGAACCTCAACTGGGAAAAGGCTGTTGCCGACTCGACTTGAACATGACACGTTCGGTTCGGTTACCTTACACTTGGTCTACCCCCGCAAAATAAACAATATTCCAGGTGTCACATGATCAATGAAGACACCAAATCTGCCTGCGCTTTATTCCAGGTGTCACATGATCAACGAGGATACCAAATCTGCCTTCTCTATCTCTGAAAACACAGTGTTTCCGGAGATAGCGAAGGCAGATTTGGTGTCTTCGTTGATCATGTGACACCTGGAATATGGTTTTATTTCCCCGGGGTAGACCAAACGGCAAGTAACCGAGCTGCATGCGTAATGAAACTGGTTAGAAACTGAGCCGCAAAACCTCATCTAATTCTAGTCTAACTCTAGGTAACTGTTGGACACAATTTAACGATGGCTTCTTCCTTCTTTGATGTGCCGTGATACATACCTGGAGTGGGCTCGACATTGTATGTGTAATACAGTGGTCGCCCTATTGGACCCTTCTGATTGGCTGTTGGAGGAATGTGATAACCAATCTTCTGGACTAGGAGTGTATTTCTGAAACAAGATTTAAACATGCAGGTTTGAGGTCAAAGGTTATAGACAGTTCATGTGGACAGTTTGTGGAGTAATTTGGTGGAGGAGGAGGCACAAGGTTTCATGCCCAACTAGCTATGCTGCTAAAATTTATAATTCTGATTAACTGTGGGGTAAACATACCGGACACATTCAGTCTTCTTGACTCTGCTTAATTTGATTTTAGACCTGGCCTTAACATTGTCAATCTAAGTGATTTTAAGCCAAGTATGGTGTTATGCATCATTACATTGTACAGAATAGACCATATATATTTGAAACAAATCAATTTAAATGTGTATTTTTAAGCCTTACCTATAACTTAGTACTTTGATAAAAGAATATTTCAGGATTTGCACCATTGTAAAAGGCAGAAAACAACTCTTTGGAGTTGATTTGAAGATTTCTTTGTCTAGAAAACCTGCAAATAATAAAAACAAAATAGAATCCAAAATAACATAAAAACTCTAAAAGACTTTTTTCTACACAGCAAGTACAAAGGTTTGTGGGATGGTGTTTTGGTACATTTTATTTTTTGTCAATGACATTCTACTGTGAAAGAAAAGATGTACACCAGCATCATATCCCACAATCCATTGTAAGTACTATTTGGAAAGGGTTTATGATGACGACATATTTTCTGTTGGTACTGTAAGATGATGACATGATCACACAGTTCATGTATCTATGGAAGAGTTTGATTTATTCAAAAGGTATACAGCATTAGCATTTTTATGGATTACAAGTAAAAAGAAATTTTGGTATGAAAGGAAATATTATGGCCCTATTAAATAAACTGACACCTGAAAGGCTTCATGACACAAAATAAGTTGGAAAAGTATCACACGTTAAAAAGCTAACACCTATACCACTCTTTTGGAGGAGATAGAGACTTCTCTTGAGGGCACTGATCCTTTATTAAATAATGTATTTTCAGTTCTAAGAAGATGTGAGAGAGAACCAGAATGCCAAAAATGAATTGAGGTTTGGATGATACATAAATGTTACATTAAAAATAAAGGCACACTCATATCTTCTCACTCAAATGTTACAGCAGACAACTAGCAGGTTCAAAAAATAATTTGGTTATCCCAGATGATCTTTAATGCATCTACATACCAAATATGAAATCTGTGCAACTTTACAATCTTAAGATAATGCTTTTAACGAGATTTTCAGACTTTTAACCCAGGTGACCCCAGATGACCTTTGACCTTCCACCAAAAACAATAGGGACTATCTCCTGACCATACCACATCCACATACCCCAAAATTAAATCTATCCAAGTTTCCTATCTTGAGATATCATGTTAACAAGGTTTTCAGACTTTGACCCCTAGTGACCCCAGATGACCTTTGACCTCCACAAAAAACAACAGGGTTTTTCCTCTCAATAGGCACATCTATGTACTAAGTTTGAAAACTGTCAGACATTCCTTACTGGAGATATTGTGTTAAGGAGCAAAGTGTCACAAACACAAATATGTACATACAAACATACATACAGGCATATGCCAGTAGGACTGCATAGGTTTCTTTTTCATCACAACCAAAAAATCTCCGGCTTTTGAAAATCCAAAGCAATTCTATGTGTGGAATAACAACATTTTAGCACTTTCATCAGAGTCAAGGCCTCATAACTTTGGTCCACTCAAATGCTTACACATTCATTACTGTGTATAACCCAGCAAAATGCATAATCAGCCTAAAACTGCATAAACTGCATCAGCCAGTGTCTAAGATACCCTTTAACAGCTATTAATAATGCGGTTGCTAGGTAACCATAAATTTGCATCTCCTTACCTGTCATGATGTCATAGCCATCTGACAGAAGAACTGCATATGTGTCTTCTCCATCTTCAAGGATTTTTTTAAATAACTACGAACAAAAAGCAAACAAGTATCACATTGTCAAGGGAAAAAAAATAAAACCTGAAATTTTATTTTATCATTATTATTTATGATTATTACCCTTTTTGCTTGTCAATTCAACATCCTCCCTCCCCCTCTAATCTTTGAGCCATAACTTTTATGGCAAGAACCTCATTACAAAGGTAGTAAGCTTCTCAGTACTTTCAAGGTAAAGGATGCCAGTGATACAGGGTTTCAAACAGGCTTGGTCATAGAAGGTAGCTCAAACCTTTTGTAGGTGAGAAACTGGCAAAGTAAGATTGCAAAGATCCCCCAATGACAATGCATACTCAACGAAACCCTCTGGAACCAAAAGAATGTAGCAAATTGTAGTTAATTCCAGGTGAGTAGAAGTGTAATAGGTTCCTGCAATATTTTACCAAGGATGGAATAAAGCAACTATCTGAGATGCTCCTTGCAGTAAATATTATAATTGGAAGGTTCCCAAATTTGAATAGATGTGTGCACAAAACATTGAAAAACTGTAGAAAATTTGAATTGCTTACGAGAAAATAAACATTTTTTTCAGTCCTGTGTGATACAGTCATAAGATCCCTACTGTGTATATATATGTATGCAAAGAGCTTACTGACCTAACATCCTATTTGTACATTTTTACAGCCTTAGGTACACATTTAGGCAACCACTAATAAGGCTGTCTGCTAGATCTTGTAAATAAAAGTTTGAACTTCTTTAGTGATCTTATTTTTTTAATTTGCAAAACCAATACAAGTTTAGGTCAAATCCAACAAAAAGAATGAAAGACTGCGATACCGTTCATCCATTCAGGTTTGTATTTTGTCTGAAATGTTGCAAATTCATCACTACATTTCACAAATGACAGTATCCCAGTCCAAAGTAAGATTATAAATTTGTTCAAACAAAGGCTGGTTGGTACCTCAATAACAACTTGTATTTAGCAAATTACATACTGGAGGTAATATGATCTGCAAGAAATAGTCAAAATGAGTGAGTCCTGCTAGGAGGCTCCACTGAACTTTCACACTGCAGGCTGTCAAGGTCTCTCAAGTATATTTTATTACTTTATGAGTTGGGGTCTAGAGGTAAGAAGGAACAGGCTGTAAACCTTATTTAGGTAGCTTGTGCCCAAAAAGTTCATTAAAATTTCTTGACAGTAAAAGCAGACACCAGACAATGTGGACAAGTTTTGACACCAGTCACAACCCTTCAACTCCGACTTGAAAAATTCTGGGGAACATAAATTAGAGTTAAAGTAGAAAAATAACTATTTCTCACCAAAACTTGAAGGATTGGATTTTTAAATTCACCTCCATGAGCCAGTGTCTATGGTACAAAAGAAATGAAAAATATCTTTTAACAAAGGAAACACATCTGTGGCAAAAGAGACGGAAGAATATACAAGTCTAGGGAAAAAATTTTCAAAAACTTTAAGGGACGATAATAAAACATGAAATTCACAATGTACTTATTTGAAGAGTCTAAAAATCTATGAAAAAAATTTACACAACTTTACCTCAACTGCTCCCACAGAGATGACTTTCTCTGGCTGAGGAAGACTCTATGAAAGCAAAAAGAAGAAAACACTTTGTGGGAAAGGTTAAATGTGACTAAATTGTGAGAACAATTTGAAACTGCCAAGGATGGAAAGATTTGAACTGCCAAGTATGAAAGAAAGTGCCTTTAGGCCTTAGAAAACCAGTGAGATGCTGTACTTGCCAGGGCAGAACTTGGCAGACAGAAGTATATTTCTGCTTGAAGCAATCATCTGTTACTACTGCTATGCGCTGTCTAGTATTTTTTTTTTTGAGGGGGGGGGGGGCACTGAAAAAAAAACAAGAAGGCAATCCACGGAGTTGCATATCTCATCGCTAACATGTGCGCAAGTTGGTTACAGAACTTGAACTATGTATGAGCTAGAAGTTTTATCTGTGCTGAATTTTATGCTACAGTAGAATGTCATTGACAAAAATTACCTATTAAAACCCCATGCCACAATCTTGAAGTCCAAGGGAAGCGATTTTTTTCGTTCCAAGGGACGGAAGTTTTTTTTCGTAAGATAGCGAGGGGAAAGAATATGGTACAGACAAATCAAGTTCTTCAACAGGCGCACCTTATTCAAAAAAACATCATTTGGATATTTAAATTCTGACACTGGATTATATAAGAACTGGAGAGATAGGCTATCCAATCTTTGTAATGCTTGCCCTTTTAATCCAGTAGGCCTATCTAAGATTTTGGAACAAATTTATTTTTTAAGATGCTGTTATCCCCTTGCAACACTGTGAAAAAAAAACGAGCTTGGCTGTTACACTAAACTGATACAATTAGATATGGACGCAACGATAATAAAAGTAAGACGCTTTTGGGGACGCTTTAGACAAGTGCGTAATTGTTATTATTCAGGCTCTAGCTGGACGTATTCCCCATTTTGACGCGACGGCAAACTTCATGTGTGTCGAGCTGATATGCACATCAAGTGCGTCTCAATTAAAAAACTGGGCGTGTGCGCGATGTTGACCGTGTAGCGTTAGAAGATTTCCGGGCGACGCACAAACCTTTTCTGCGTACTGGTCTGTGGCCAATCCTAGCCCGTGGCAAGGAAATTGTCACGTTTTTTGGCGATGCTCCAGAACCGCCAAGTTTTAAGGGCACCAATATGTAAGACAGAGGCCCTATGCCTAACCTTATGTTAGTCACCCACAGTTTCATATCTTGGGTTATAACTCAAGCCTATGAATGGCGTAGATTTAGCCCCAGACCTAGCCTACAAACTGTTAACCAGCTTGAGATTTCAAGTCTAGCCCTAGGTTTGACTTCAACTTTCATACTACTAGGCCTAACAGTTACAGCAACTTTGGAGTGAAAACAACTGTCTGCATACACCATATGAGAACACTCTAGATATAAGGGCCATCAAAGTGAAGTGCGAGTAGGAACTTAAAAATCTCACTGCAGCATACAAGCTAGTAAAAAAAGAATTTGAGACTGTTACTACGAAGTACTAACCTGGGAGTCTAGCTTATTTATATTAATTGATGAAAAATAGGCTAGTTACAAAACATTAAAGTGGGGATGACACGGCCAAAGTAAGTTCCTAGGTAACTGTTCTTTGGGCACACCTTGACATAAAGTGAATGATTTCCCTAGTAAATTATGTCCATAAATACCGAAATACGACGTTTTGAATTCCCAATTACAGGCCAGACTCAGACCATTTGAAATTCGAAAGCAAAAAAACGTATGTGAACGCGTCTCAAAATGGTGACGTCATTGGAGGCACAGTTAGCAACACTGTACCAGAGAGCTCACAATCATCGAATCATGTGCATGGTAACGCGTGTTAGCGCAAACATAATTGCAAACACCGGTGCTCCGATAGCAGTGAGCGTACATTGTGAATTGTGCATTGCGCGGTGACTGCTTAGTATTCGCAATAGCATCTTCATCAAGCAGCTCATACAGTAAAGACGCGCTCATACTGGGGACGCGCTTAAGTGTGGTCTGCTCATACATATTCATAGCTGTTCTTTATAGCAACCGAACCGCGTTTTCCTTGCACAAAAACAGAACTATTTTTACCCGCGCGCATGCACACGCGAACACATTGGCTAATGATTTGCTCCGAATCCCCACCATGGTCAGCGTCTTTCGCTCTGTATGTTGGACTCTGTATTGTGATGTAATTGTTTTCATGAGGTTGCTAAGATAAGATAACTTTACCAAGCGTTACAATAGTTCCACATCTAGATGCACGCCATAGGGCAGGGTTTGTGCCGCCAACTGCGTCATAAAAGTCAGGCGAGCTGTTGCGGCATTTTTCGAAATTGGATTTTGAACGCAGTTTTCCTTCGAATATCATTTATGCCGAATTGTACGGGTTTTTAATGGGGTGTGAGATGATATTTGTAAAATACTTTATCTAATCTTGCAATACACAAAAGTTTTTGTGGCCGTGTCATGCCCACTTTAACCTTTGACAATCTGTAACGTGAACTATGTCCTTGGTTGCCACGACAACCACACATATCGGTACAACTTACAGTATCATGCCTAGGCTATTACACTTAAACTTTCAGATTTGTGGGATGCGTCCGTTAAGAGTTAAAGTGAATACAAAAAAAAAAGTATTTGACCCCCTGTCAAGTGACCTTTGACCTTGGTTGCCATGGAAACTACATATTTTGGTAGAACTAGTCTACCCTATACTTGTGAAGTTTCATGTAAAATGAAGGTTTTCTTTTCAAGTTTTAGTACAAAATAGGAAAAAAAGTGTTTTTCTGCAAAATGTGACCTTTGACCTCTGACCTTTGACCTTTTCTTCCCAGGGTCTGGGAGACACAAGTTCCCATCCTGGGGTACCCACCTACCAATTTTGAAAAGAATCGGTCCAGCCCACTAGGAGGAGTTTGAGGGACAAAAACGTCGTTTTACGAACAAATTATCACTTGGAATTTTTTGTTCCACTCTACCACTTGACCTTTAAACTCTGTTGCTATGGCAACCACATATTTTGGTAGGTCTAGATGCAATCATCATAAGTGTAAAGTTTCGTGTCAGGAGAACGTTTCGTTTTGGAAATATAGCAGAAAATGTGATTTCACTAAATTTGACCTTTGACCTGTTACCTTTGACCTTCACTTCTGGTTGTGTATTAAAATGCAATTGTTCCACCTGAGGTACCATCTTACCAAGTTTGAAGAAAATCGGCCCAGCCGTTTACAAGATATTAGGAAAACAAAATTGGACACACACACACACACACACACACATACTTGTTTGCGGCGCCAACTGGGGACATGCCCAAATATGTACAAAGTGGGGACATGCTCCTTCTCCTATTTAATCGGGGAGAATTACAGGTTTATACACCGTAGCATAGGGGATCCCCAAATGTCTATGCACAGAACGAGGACTTCAAACATGGAATAGGGGAATTCCCTCAGATATATCTATAAAGTTGTATGCACTTATATACCACCCCACTTTGCATTATTATGGACATTCTAGAAACGAGGATATCCCCAATTCGCGGCGTAACCCCAGTTACAAGCTTATTTGTCCTGTGTGTGTCCCCAATACACGCCATTTACAAACCCACACCCACCAACACACACACACACACACGGACAGGTTTTGACCGCTCTCTCAATCATGGACCTTCAGTCACCCCGGGGTACCTCACCATGGGTTAGACCTCGAGACTAGTAACCTGGGAAAATTTACCATTACCATGGTAACCATTGCAATTTAAGCTGGCACTGCCATATATAGCCCAATAGGCAAAGTGACTACAATATCTCATCCTCCTCACGGAGCGATGAGATAAGAAAGTTTGGCTTACAAAGGGACAGTGGTGACATCAGGTAAGTTCTGGCTGTTAAAAACAGGCACAAATCTAGGCAACTTGAAAAGAGGGTGGGCTGAAAGCACTTTCAATTTTCTCCTATGAAAGTTATACGTATTATTATATTTTTATGCGTTGATGTGGCGTACAGGGGCCCGGGGACTGAGGTCCAGAAAGTCCCTATGGATCTGTGACTGAAATGCAAGGTTGTATAGCACAGGAAGGACCAAAGAGACACAAGGCGATTAAAACAGGCAGCACCAAAATGAATGGTAATCTGAGTATATATACACATAGAGTAACAGCCCGATAAACTCAGAACTGATGAGTCCATGCACAATGAAATGCAAATTTTCACCAAATAAGAGCATTGTACTGGGCATCATGACTGCATAGATTAGCAAATTGAAAATGAGCTAGTAATATATGTTTCTCCTAGGTACAATTTTAAATCATTCAAAGTCTACAGGTTTCCAATAAAATTATTTGATGATTGCCCAATGCACAGACTAGACTTTTGTATGGAAAATAAACTTTTAACAGCATTTGGCTTGTCCTTCACTTATGTAATGACCACTTTTTCACTAAAGCCATGTTCCTCAAAAAAACAGCACGAGCAAATAGTAAGAACATATTTTTGGATATGAATGAAAGTCACTAATATGATCAAATTGCACGAACAAACATACTCTTATAATGCAAATTTTTTGAAATAAATTTCTTACATTTGCAGCAGATTGCTTCACTTTCTTGACTTTAAATGGTTTTGGCTTTTCTGCTCTTTTGTCAAATCTGGTTCCATACTGCAGTACACCTTCACGCTCCATCAGCTCGGCAAATTTTGTCAGACTTTGTAATTCCCCATCTGCCTCATCTATGGGATGCAATGTTCAAACATGTATATAGTGAGTGGTGTGAATTTAGTAACCATAGAAGTAAAAGCGTCTTCTTCAAAAAAGCCAAGATAATAAATCTGAGCTGCAATGGATTTGGGGATTCTCAGTGAAGTGAAGAAGGTTCATGAGATCAAAAGTTAACTAGATCACAATGGAGTAGGGAAACCAAGCCAGTGAGCCCCAAATGGAGAAAAAGCTGTGCAGAGCTCGACTTGAAATGCTTGGTGGAAATGGGGGTGTAAAACTCTAAGTAACCTACCAACTTGACAATTGAGAGATTTCATTAGAACAAAGGTTAACTATTTCAAAAATTCACTAGTTCAAAGATTTTCCAATGGAATGGGTTACTGTATCTAAGGTTTCAGAACTAAAAAGATCACTAGATCAAGTGTTTGCTAGATTGAAAGTCCTTCACATACGTTAAGTGATTATTTCATTAGCAAATCCTCAGTCTAGACAGAGAACCTTTGATCTAGTGACTCTTACACTCAGTCAACTTTCATTCTAATGACCTTTGATCTAATGAACCTTTGGACTAGTGAACTTTTGAACTCCCGAAACTTTGGTCTAAGGAACTCTCAATTTGTAAAACCCTACCCCAAAGGATCATGACTTCCAACTAAAACCCCAAGTTATCTTTCAAACAATTTACCCTACTGAAAATGCACAAAAACAATGTAAAGCACAGTTCAACATTTCATTTAAAGAATAAATGCCAAAACAAACCATGCTTACAATGAGGGAGCTCTTCCATACTCTAGGCATGCATTTTTTGTAAGAATGATACTAGATCTTATGTATATTAGTGCTACAGAATATTAAACAATTCCTACTCAAGCATGACAGCAATTTACAAACATAGTCCAGAACAGGGGAATTGATATTTTTTACCCACAAGAAGGGAAATATTGCCTTTGTCTTGTGGAAACTTTATATTTTTAAAACCAATATTTATACCAAAGATTATTCAAAATAAGAAGGTATGGCAATCTTTTTTTTCCAGAAATAAGTCCCTTACAGATAGATATCCAGTTATACTTTGCTCCAAAAATAATTGTTTACCCTTTAAAAATTCCAAATGATGCAACTCTGGGTAATTCTTTGAATGTACGATTCAAACAGAACTGGTGTAATACTAAGCTATTTCCTTTGCACTTCATGTTATGAAAGCCACACACTCTGACAATTGAGAGACACACACTCTGACAACTGAGAGACACACACTCTGACCCACAGGCATGGGTGGTGTGAAAGGTGCACATCCAAGTTGTGATACATGGGTGTGTCCAAGTTCTTCAAATGATGCATCAAAGCATCTGCAACATACCTACATCACATTATGCAACAAAAGTGCATTCAATTCTACAAAATCTTGGGTCAATTGCAATTGCATGACATTCTATCGATGCACAAAAAATATGTCACTGGGATCATTGACTGAACCACCCAAGTGTCATAGGGTGTGGCTTACAATTACTGCTTTATTGCTTGAAACACAATTCATTACAGGAAATGCCCATTAGCCAGATTTAGAAAAGATCAAACCACAACTGGTCCTCTTAACTCTGTGCAGATCAACTGCCATGCAGACATGGATCCCATTCTTGGCTCCTGAAAACTTGTATTGTTGAAAGTCACTCATATATGGCGCACTGAGAAGCTTTGCTGGGCCAATAGAAGGCCCTCCCCCAACAAATTAATAAAGTGGTCTGATCCTTTTACACAAGTTGCCATTGGCAGATTGGGTTAGAGTACGTAATGTAGAGTATTTGTCATGTTTTCTCTTTTATATAATAGGGTACACGGATTCATTTATCAAACACAAAATATGTAAACTGTGAGTGGTGGGATTGGTTGTCAATTTAAGAATGTTAAATGAAGATTAAAATTGCTATACACTGCATCTATTAGTTTTAATTATGAGTACTGTATTGCAAATTGCATTAAACTTGCAATAAATAAACAAATATCAAATATCATCACTGGTAACCCCTTTCAGCTTTTAAATTAGTAAGATTTGAAAACATGATTTGCTAGTTACAGTGGGGTAAGTTTGAAGCATAAAGACAAGCTATACCACAAACTATCTACCATAAGGTTCATGCCCTAAACTTAACGATGGTTTCTGTTTTGTTTGGACAGGAGAGGACTCTAGAAATCTATTGAATTTCCACCAGAGCACCTGGGTTCCATTGCTCCAATCCTCTGGTTAAATACAAAACAACTAAAAATATACATATGCCATGCACACACCCCCTTCTACACACGCTCACCACATGCATACTCCCCCACCCCTACGACACACACAGTCATGCAATACACATAGGAACCAATCCACCTCAACCACCCCCCCCCCCACACACACAGACACATTCACACTTCTCACACGTATGGAAGCAAGCATACCCAATTCACAAGACCACGCTGGATGTACTTACATGCTGTATTTTCACGATACTCTGGGTATATCTTGGTGAATCTAATGACAGTGTCGCAGTCAACTACCTCACCAACTTCATGGATCACCAGACATTTTCTTCAAACAAAACAAATTTGTAAGAGTAAACTATATTCTTCCAAAATGTTCTCGCAATGATAAAGAAACATACTTTGCAAATGTCTTTCTTAGTGACACAATATTGAATAAAAATATAATGAAATATAAATCAAATCTGGGTGTGAGATATCTCCTTAAGAAAAGCCCTGTTTGATTCTGTCTCAACCAATTAGATACATATCTATCTCCTCTCCAAGCTTTTCCACATCCAAAACACAATACACCCCCCCCCCCCCCCAGGTTTATAAGGGACTAATCCAAGAAGCAGCAGTGCATTGTTTTTACAGGAAACCATGCATAGGGGACAGTAACATTTCACGTTATACCGGTAAGCATTGGCACGTACCGGTAACACCAAATATAAGGTATCGAAGTACCGAAGGAAGGAACGAAAGGAAAGTTCTTTCAAAAATATACACAGTGGGGCAATGGGACTTAACACACAGTTTATCCTGATTAAAATGTCTGCACATTGTCACGGACTCATTTGCTTTGGTGGTTTGATAGCTACTCTAGCTGTGTTATTGTACAGTGGATTGCTGCCTGATGCATTCCTTCATTTCAAATATGAAACCCTTCAAAATTGTTTCCACAGTGATAATTTTGGTAGAAAGAAAGCTTGATGAATCAGCATTTTTATGGTAACAGTTTGGTAAAGTTCCACCTATTAACTTTTGGTGATAATTTAGAATAGGGATTTGCATTATTTATAGAAATTATTTTTGCAAGCTACACCACCATTCTGGGTGCTTTTATGGGACTTTCCACAGTGGAATTGCAGTGCATCCTGTGCTGCCTGTGTAGTCCTGAGTAAGTCTCTTTCCTGCATTTATAGAAGTTTTATTGGACACTGATTTGCAGGGAAGGGAAGGGTGTAGGGCCATTAAATGTTTTAAAAAATAGTGTAGTAGGAGGCAGCAATTTTCAAAACACTACACATACGTCAATGTGGTAAAAATCCCACCTATTCTCTTCTAGTATCCATACCACTGTATTACCAGTACCATTTGTTGTGGTACTGATGGTACCCATGAAACATGAGCGGACAAGTTACATTATTTCTGAGATACAATTTGCAGTGCATGTAGCAAGTCTAGATCTGACTCTAAGCTTTTTCCAGAGAAGTGTAGAAATGGTGGCAAATATCAAGATTTTCATTCATTTTCATGATTTTCAACCCTGGTATCCTACCTTTCTGGAGATACGGCCATAAAACTGTACTTCAGAACCTCTAGTAGTGAATTTCTCTTCAATTCCTTTTTACAGAAATCACTAAAAGGACACAAGATACCTGAAAGACAAACACAGATAAATTCAAACTGAGAAGAAACAACTTTCCAACAGTTTTACAAAGTTTAATTTTGTACAATGTATTACTTACTGTTGTAGGTGATTGACTTAGTCAATTGCCTGATTCTTCATCCTCTTAGTTGAAAATTGTGATGGATGCATGATAACCAATTCTAATGCTGGATTTGAAAAGCTTTCTTTCCCAGAGTAGTCCTCTTAAGCTTTAGACTGTGGTCATCATGAATCCATCAAAATTAATTTTTGGCAAATATTCATCTTAAGAAAATCATGTTTCAAATTCAAAATGTACTCAAAATGGCGTTATCCTGATTTTGATAGCAGGAGGGCACTGATCTTATCCTGGGACAATCTACCCTTTTATGAACAAACCACAGCACTAATCGAAATTGCTATGGCAACTAGGAGCAATCTTCAGAGTCATTGCTATTTTCTTTCGTTGTCATGGGATTAGCATGCCTATTTCAGTATATATTCTTTGAAGATGACATGATCAATCCAAGATACTGGGCATGATGTTCTTCAAACCTCACATTCCTATTGTATAAGTGTGGTATATTTCATTATCAGCCTTATGGTTTTTACTTTCCAAACAAGGGCTTGAAATAAGCTGTTGTCTGCTAGCCTCAGACAAAGTAATTTTGGGACAACCCAGATTTATTTACTAGTGATTCTTGGGACAACCACTTTAAACTGTACAGTCAGTCTGCTTCAAGTCAAAACCTAATGCTTGGAAGCAAAATACCCCTCAGCACAGTTATATCACCAACAATATGACTAACCTCTTTCAGGTTTTTAACCAAATGTCCTTGGGACAAACCACTTTTTTTTACCAAAATTTCCAATTCCTCATAATAATTAGATGATGTTCACTTTCATAAAGCATATTAAACACACAGTACAAGCTCAATGTGACATTCTCCTGATCTCCTTTGTTCTAAATTTTTTTTTGTCAATTCTTGGTTACACCTATGCTAAATATTGCTATGTACATTGTTGATATTTGGGATTGTCATAGGCATAAAAAGCAATTGTGCCAATCAATTGTTGCCCGTAGTGTGAAAGTACTCCAGTCCAGGTATTTAGGTTGTATCTTCAACGAGGTAAAAGATGCAGGCAAAGGAGGTAAAGGTAAAGGAGGGAAAATATTTCAATCAGAAAAGAATACTTTAAATTTATCAGTAGTGATTACAGGAACAATCAGAGTTTGACAGAGAATATTAAGCTTTGATTCAGCAACTCACTTTCCATACTATGATAATTGTTTGCCAGAAAATACAAATATTTGGCAGGTCTTCCAAGTTTATAGGAACATTAATTTTGGATTCTACTGTTGAATTGAAATTTCTGAATATTTATGGAATAAAAGGATCACATACAGAAAAGACTAGACAGACTCCACTACACTATAATAAATCATTGCATTAGATCATTATTAAGGATAATTTTTTGTTGGTTTTAAAGTTCCAGTACAAATATGGTGCAGAGTTGTGAAAGAATTGTAAAAAAAAAACTGTTGCTCCAGTGCATCTCTTAACTAATCCGAAAAGTTAGTGAAGGCAGACATTAATGGGATCCTTTAGCCTTTTGTGGTCTTAATCTTATTGTCTACATTCCATGCTAAACCTTCATAGTCAGCAAAATTGAGAAAATCAAGGAGTAAAATCTGGTAGACCCCAGTTATCCCCAACAAAATTAGACCATTACTTGACTGTTCAGATTGTCTTATAGTAAATTACTTCTTACCCATTGTCATGTGTATTCCATCATTCAGGAGTAAATGAAGGTATGTCTCATTCTTCTTATCTGTGATTCTTCTATAATCCTGAAATATGAACAACGCATGCAGCAATTAAATATACCTCAATTAACCCTGACATGGGGTGTAATGTATTTTCTGATAGCTTTCTGCCCTGATTTCCAAATGTTGGTTTCTCACCCAAAATTGGGTTGCAAGATAAAAGATAAAAAAGTAATGGGTTTTGAGCCCATATGTGGCGCATAGGGTAGCAGAGCCTTTACTGTAATACTGTACATAAATCAAGACTAGGAAGATGCCTGCAATTATCCTGTTTACTAGTTCAAACCTGAGGGTGATTGAAGGAAATTCCAACATTTATAACTAGCTCACTGGCTGCCCGGCAGTGCTTGAACTGACTGTTGTGATTGGTTTGAGTCACTAATATTCTGATTTGCTGATCATAATAATAACACATGGTGGGAGAGAATGAAATGTTTTCATCTGATTTTCACATTGTGTAATCATTTACACTCAAACGCCGTGATGTCAATCACTATATTTCATCCAACGCTGTATCCCTCCCCTGCAGAAATTTTCTGCTCACTCTCCCTTGATTGGGTCCCTGGAGAATGCCAACTCATGAAATTTGGGTTGTTTGAAAAAATCAGTAGGAATCAGGGACTACTGTATCTGTCACTACCCCATATGAGCACATATTTTACAGCATTTTGATGTAAATTTTGACATAAATATTATATTCCCATTCTTGAATCTCATGTGACTCTACTCATACATATTTTATCCCTCCCCCCCCCCCCACCTCATTGATCATAACCATAGCTGCCAAAGTTTTTAGCTTTGATAACCTCTTTTGTACAGCAATCTCTCAACAACACAATACAATGAGAAGCAAATTCTAACTGTCATTACTTACACTCAAATGCACCATGATGTCAATCACTATATTTCATCAAATGTTCTACCCCTCCCTGCAGAAATTTTCATTATTCAAAGGCTAGATCAACCTCCATTTTCATCTGAGCTAACCTTCCACCAAATGTCACTTTTAATATATTTTTAAAGGGTAACCTAAATACATACGGAAAAGCACCCTTATCAGGAGAGCAATTGTGAGAAGTGTGAACTCATGTTGAAAAAAGAAGATTTCCTCTAATTTTGTAACAATTTGTTCATTAAAACTGCCTCCTACTTACCACAACTTGAATAAACTGAGGATTTCTCCAAATTTCTTCTCTAAATGCAGTCTGAAAGAAAGGAGGGTATAACACCCTGATAAATGAAAGAAAATCTACAATTTACTAAACCTGGTAAAACAATTGCATATTTAAAAAACTCAGAAAGAAAACTAGACATCGGTGGCTTGCATAGCAAGTCCAATGTAGCCAGGCTCCTTTACTTGGCTTATAAAAGAGTTCTCCTCTCTGGAAGGAAATATACATACACCCTGAAAGGTTACTGCTCAAGTCCTTGACCTTTAGATCTTTACAACATGAAATGTTCTATGCAGTCTTTCATGCAGCTGTGTCAGCAAAAGCTCCATGGTGCTTTTTATGTGCTTACAGTAGAAAGGGACACGGTGAAAACCAAATAAAGTAAAATTATACAAAAACAACCCAAACCTATGCTTACATCATGCAGTCAATATGCAAAGCATATTTTGCAAATAAGGTAGTTAGGTAGTATTTGCACTTTCTTGCAAAATGTGTTACCTACTTGAGCAAGTCCAAACCTTCACACAAAAACATAGCAGACAACCATCTTGGTACGCTTTTTCTCACATGTACGGTAGTGACAATCTACTATGCATTATGCTTGTCCATGTATAGGATGTCTGTGAATAAAACACACTTCTCACAGTGATATTGGGAGAGGGATGGTATGCTTTCACACTCCCACTCCAAAAATCCAAGGCTTAATGCACTGATACACTATGTAGGTCTCTTTGTAAACATATTGTGTGAAACTTGTTTTGAATTTTGAGACTGATGCTTGTAAAAGCCTTCTCTACTGACAGAACTTGCCACTCTTTTTATTTCTGCTACAGATTATATAACAAGCTTGAGAAGGTAGGCTACATCCAATTGTCCACTGTGTTATACTGTATGCAACACATGAAGATATGCATGGGTTAGGGGTTAGTGGATGCTATTTATGAAGCAATACATACAGAACATCACTCAGAAGTAACCACTTCCATTGTTGTCAGTAAAATAATATGAACTCTTTTTCATCTTTTGACCAATGGTTTATGCCTAAACAACAGTTGGACTAAATGCAGTTAAGACACACCATTTACATTAACCTCAATGACAGTTGGACTTATGTTGTGACCACCAATTGTTTATATTTACCTTTATGACAGCTGGACTATAATGCAGTTAGTTAGAGTTTTTATGCCCCAATTTCTAACCAATTGGTTCAAGTTGAGCCCACCACAGTCTTTTTTTCCTGTTGTGGCTCACTGGCTTGTTTTGGCTATAATGCAATTATTTATATTTACCTCTATGACAGTTGGGCAATCATGTAGTTAAAATCAATCAGTTATATTTACGTCAGTGACAGTTGGACTATTAAGTAGTTATGACTACTTGTTATTATTTACCTCAATGACAGTTGGACTGATGAAATTACGACCTTCTTCAATGTGCATCACCTGAAAAATGAAAACATTTTTTAAGGAAATGTAAAATAGCAAAAAAAAAAATTTATTTTAGAACAGTTACAGTTCTACATTTCTATTGAACATATTACAATAAGAATGTGCAAGGGGAGTTATTTCCACTTCCAGACAGTTTCACTAGGTTATTTGCAATGTTGTGGTAGACCCCAATATATATGAAGCTGAGACAGACGACCAGAAGATGTCAAGGCTGGGAAAGACTGGTTTCAAGACCAGTCTTGAGTACTGTCCCTTATGGCTGATGCAAATTCTATATTTGACCTTAATATTCTATGCTTTCCTTAAAACACATCTTACACCCAAGCTGCATGCTGAGGATATCTTCATGCTTTAAGTAGCAATCAAAGTAGGTTTTTACCATTTTTTTTTTTTTTCACAATTTTAATTCTGCACCACATTCACACATTGACCTAACACTTAGCTAAAAATGACAAATGATCATGGCCTTAGGCTGTGATTGGTTACAATGTAGAGGAGGCTGTCTAGTTTTGTGTGTGTGGAATTTGTTTACCCGACAAATATTCCAAAATTTTTATTCAACAGAACCTAACACAAAACTAATATTTCTTCTGACCTGAAACACCTCTTTAACATCTCTATACACGAATCCGGACAACTAGTGATGGTCTCATTTCAGTCGGCCATAACTGGGGTCTATCACCTTTTAATCTTTCAGTTACTTTGCTTACCTGTGTCATGGATGGTTGTACACTAAATTGTTTCTTATATCCTTCAATTTCACTGAATTTGAGAGTTTTAAGTTCATATAGACAATAAATGAAGACGATTTAAGGCTGATGGACCCCACTAATGGCTGCCTACAGTCACTAAACACAAGTGCTAATCGGATTCGTCTATATTCTGGTAAACAATCAGTTTAGAAGGTAAAACAAGGTGCTGGAACAAAAGGTTAATATTCTCTCTCAAAATCTGACCCTGCCTTTGGTCAAATGGTAAAAACATCTGCCTCTCACATGGAAGGCCCAGGTTCAATTCCCAGGTCAGGTCATACCAAAGAATCTAAAAATGGAACCTACTGCCATGGTGTGTGATGCTCCGCATAAGCAATGGAGTAGGGAAAACAAGCCAGTGAGCCACAACTGGGAAAAAGGCCATGGCCGGCTCGACTTGAACCAATAGGTTGGAAACTGGCCATAAAATTCTATCTTACTAACTAACAAACTCTCACTGCCCCTTTAAAGGCATCATCTATCATCCAATGTTTTGTTTCATAGTACATTTTACACCCTCTGAAGATATTACTCTGCATATTGAAGCACCAAATCAATCCCTTAGCTGGACTGTAAACACAAGCAACATTTCCAAAACATTCATATGAAACAAACCCGGAACACATTCGTTTTCAATTTGTTGCACAGTGTAGACAGGGTGTTCAACAATCTTAAAACATTTTGAAAATGTTGTAAAAGAATTGAAATCAAAGGATTGTGAATAGGAATTGAAAACAAGTTGTAGGAGTGTTTTCAATCTTAAAACATGCATGTTTTGGGTTTGTTGCATGTGAATGTTTTGTAAATGTTATAAAAATGTTGCTTCCGAATACAGGCCTTTACACAAGCTCTCAGGAAGCTTCTGCAATCTGATTTGTTAGGTTGTTAATTGGATGAGGGTCTACACCTCAATTTCTAACTGACTGGTTCAAGTCAATCCGGCCAATACCCCTTTTCCAGTTATGACCCACTCAGTGGCTTGCTTTCCCTACATCATTGCTTATGCATCAATCACAATGGCAGTTGGTTCCATTCCTACAAGTTTCAGATGAGATTATGGCATTTTAGTGAGGGTCTTTCAAATTTTTATTTCAGCTGTACAATTTTTGATTTTGTGAAAAATTCAGAGACAGTAGACTCACAAACCAACACAGTCACATCTTCAGCTTGTAGTCTGGGCAATACACTCCAATGGAATTTTGACTTTTACGTGAGAGTATCACAGAATTTTGATACGTACCATACTAGTTTATTAAAAGATGCCACACTATGTAAGCAAAATGTAGCGAATAGGAGAGCTTTAAAGGAATCAGCTATTTTACAAATGAACCCAAACAGTCATGTGATGGTCTGAAGATGATTTGGCCAATCAACTTTATCTTTCTGATTCTTTTTTTACCCATATCATGAATGACGGCACACTAAAAATACCCCTTATTTCAATAAATATGAATTGAATGTGGTAAATAAAATTAAGAAGATTTATCACTGCTGTACCCCAATAATGGCCAACTTCACCTGCTGCTCACATTGATCTCGAACTCATCTAGTGCTATGTGGTTTGCTCAGTGCATTCTGTGATCCAGCAGGATTTTTCTGAGGCAGGGACATTTGAATGCCTCAAACCAACAAGAAGGTTGAAGAGACATACCATTTTTCAGTAGTGTAGTCAGGGTTATGTCATGGGGGGAGGGTGGATCACGACATGGGGGAAGTCTAAGGCGAGACAGAAAAAAATGCTATTTTAGGTGTTTTTTGCATTTCAAGGTTGGATCATGGGGGTTTCATCTCCCAAAACCACCCTCGTGGCTACCCCACTGCTATCTTTATAAATTGATCTCAAGCTTGTATGTTAAGTCATTTTTCACTAGACCTTAAGTACTTGCAGCCAAGTACAAGTTAAAGCGTCTGAAGATGGTACACAACAAAGACGAAAAAGTCCATTTACTTGACCTGACTGTATTGTTGAATGCAAAATGAGAGAGGTACAATAAGTTGCAAATGGCTTGACATGTTCTTTTCTCAAGAAAGTTAGTTCGACAGAACTAGCTCAGTTTCTAACCAATCGGTCTAAGTCGGCCAGCCACAGTCTTTTTCCCAGTTGTGGCTCACTGGCTTCTTCTCCCTACCCCACTGCACATGCTGAGCAGTAAGCACCAAGCACAGTGGAAGTAGGTTCCACTTTTGAAGTCTTGGATACGACTTTCTTCAAAAAACAGATTTCAGACTTTACAAATTTACCAATGGCCTTAAAGGGCTTTTGTTATTGAGAGCAAGAACTGCTGCCAAAATTTTGATATTTGGTGTAAAAAGCGTATCTTCCAAGCAGTCAGCAGACTGCCATAAGAAGGTTCTAGCTCAGATTCAACCATTTGAGCACGCCCAGTCAAAGCTTAGACCTCTAGAATGACTTAAGATAGAAGATTTGTGTGTTAAACAAACAAAGATTTCCAAAAGAATTGTCATTGCTTCAAAAGCAGACTTCGTCTGCACTGCAGCGTTCAAGTCAGACCTAGTAAAAGCTGGCAAGTTTCAACAGTTGTTGATATAGACAAAATGTACTTTCTGTTAAATCTTTCACAGTTCAAGAGCTAAGAAACTTGTTTTAAGAATATTTTCTTATCATAATAAATAACAACTCAATCAATATTAACATACAAAATGTATTCAGTATTATCAGTGAGAAAGTAGAAATTCAACTTCTAAAATCCCCTCTTTCACATGTTTAGCTGTTTGGTATATCAATACGTGTCTGTTAAATTTGTGTGCTTGTTTGCTTGAGAATTCATACCAAGCCTCAAAAGCAGGCAAAAAAGATGAAATCCCCTCTTTTGCCTAACAGCCATTTGGTATCCCAAAAAAGTTCATGTTGGACGTATATGCATGGGAAAGCTTACTGAGCCACATAATGAGTCGAAAAGCCGGTGAAAACAAGAGCCATCCCGACAAAAAAACTGTGGGCTTCTCTTAATGTCAGTGTGCAATGTGTATAAACTCCTTGTTCATCAAATACTCACCATATAAGGGGTGAGCCGTTCTGATGGATTGTAAGAAGCAAACAAAAAATCGTCTCTTGACTCATCCAATTCTTTAACACCTTCCAACATATGCTCCTTTTGTTTTGCTGTTCAACACATTTGAATAAAGACGAAAAGTTAGTAAATGTATCCAGGTAGTTATTTAGGGCCTTCACTCTTCACCCCATCTGACACCCTCTTTAATCGAGCAGCACCCATTTTTTTCCAGTTGTGGGGAAATGGGATTTTTTTCCAACTCCAGGCACAACAGCCATACAGTTTCCATTTTCACAGTGCTTGGTATAACTCAACCTAGGAATTAATCCTGAATAGAAGTGGATGCTCCACAATGAGAGGAAAACACACATTTCAGTACAACACTCCTGGAGACTAACGATGAGTACATCATTTTGTACATATAGTTTTGCAATTTGTTTGTCTGTTTTTTTTTAAAAATACAACAAAATGCTACCTCATTAAACTTAACTTTTCCTTTCAAACTTTAACAACATTTCTATGAATTCAGATTACCTAACACCACAAAAAATTTTGTGCAGCGCTTGACTTTTAAAACACCCTTTCATCTACGAAATGCTGTACAAAGTACCACACCTATACATGCATGAATACTCTAATCGAGACATGGTTCTTTCACTAATTTCCTATTTTTCATTGTAAGATTAAGTCTTTCTGCATTTTCACTTTTTCGACCTTGCTATATGACAACACCTAAAATGCAGAAACCACAGAAAGTTTATACTGGGACGTTTATTGATATTTGGTAGATTTCCTAAGTTTCTGCAGTTTTAAGCTGGTCATTCAAGGTGGCAAATACTATTAACTTTAAAGAAGCTCATTGAGTTGAATCATGAGTTCAACAAATTTTTTCAAAACCTGTTAAATTTTCTTCACATACTAATGACAAATGGTCCAACTAAGACAACCTGCATATGCTACTTACAAATAACTGTTTTATGAGAGAGTTCAACAGGTCAATTGATTTTTAAAAACAGGTAACCAGATACTTTTTAAATATACACAAAACCGATTCAAGCCAGGACACCACAAAATTCAAAATTTTAACTTTTCCCATAACTATTGGTTATGAAACTTGACTCATTATGCTAACTGTAAGCATTGTCATGTGGTAGTGACCCTTTACCACTCTAATTAAGTTATTGATATCAACTCAATGAGCCACTTTAACTCTGACTATTTCCTCTTAGGGAATGAAATACCTTGTTCCATTACTCAACACATTTTCAGGAATTTAATCTACAGTTCAGACCATTCCAATGATCAAAACATTGCACTGAAGATTTTCATATGGTCAGCTAGGAAATTGCATTGAATAGTGAACAAAAATTCCAACAACTTCAATAAAATAAGAAAAAAAAACACATTTCCAAAAACCAACTTAACAAAATCAATCAATATTTTGACATTTTTGTGACCACATTACATTCCATTAAATTTATTTTCATGCCATTTCTTCAACAACGTTAATCCCTGAAAAGCTCAAAAAACACAGTACCAATTGTAAGGCAACTTTGTCAAAAAGCCAGGATGCTAGCTGCTGCAGTAGAGGCAGCCATATGTTTTATTACTAATACATTACAAGAACAGACTAATGACATGGTACCTAAACATTCTCATTTGTGTAAATTGATTCAAGTATAAGACAATGTTTTGATATTACATTAAAGTACCCCCTCCCCCAATCCTAAATGTACATGCCATTGCAGGATTTTTGTTACAAATTCTCTCTCCAAAAAAAAAAAAAAATTGGAAAAAAAAAATCTTCCTGAATTAATTTTACAGGACCTAGAAAATACCTGTCAATCTTGGATTACAAGTTGCTGTCAGGGCTTGTTTATGCTGTGGAAAATGGAATTATATAAAATTTAGTAGGTACAAGCTTAGTTTCTTGAATGTAGCGACATGTACAGTAAAGGAATCCCAAGACACTGGGTCCAGAAAGGCATTTCAGTTAAACTGACACACTCCATCTGATCCATGTTCATATACCCTTTAAACATAATAGGAAGGATATTTGCATGCATTCACATTAAAAGAAAGGTCTGACATCAAACCAATTTTTGATATGTTAGGAGGAGTACGTCTTCTAAGCAGTTCAGTAAAATTTTTGTAGAAATCTGTTGTGTAGATCTCAAGAAACCAACATCACATTTCCCACACAATGTGAACTTGAAGCAAGCATATAGATTTCATCTCCTTACAGTAACTAGCAGTCTTTTGTTTTTCTTTAAACTTAACCCTTTTGACACAAGAAGGGAGTCCATCTCACTACAATGAGCCATATATTACATTATATATACAAAGCACGTATGTACAGGTTCCATGAAAATTATATTTCAGAATGCAGGTGGCCTAATTTCCATCGGCTATAGCTCAAGAGGGCAGGTGCACCTATGTTAAGGCATCCACTCTTCAAGCCTATTCTGTGTCTAAAACACGATGACATGCAATAAGTTTACACAAAACTACACCAGGATGCAGCATTGCAATGGTTTTGCAGCAAAACCATATGTACATAGCTATAGTAAATTTTGTGAAGGGGTTAATTTGGAAGTGACTGCATCAGAGGCATGTTAATGTTAGAAACTTCACATTTCTTGAGAGGGCTGAAAAAAAAACAAAAAACATTTCTTTTTGTCAATGTGAAGAAGTGGTACAACCCTTGCTTGCCTTAATCTCACTTTGGGTCATAAATGTTGTAACTTCATTTGCTGATAAGAAATACATATCTAATTTAATGGAAGTTTTACCAAAGAGGTTCCTGTTTTAAACATAAAACTTGGACTTTTCCTTTCTAACTCTCAGCTGCTACAGCTGGTGTTTTCAACTGCAACATTTAGTTTGTAATATACAGACAACAGATAACTGATTTCATCCAGGACAGAGAAATTTATACTTGAATACAGCAGCAAAGAAAAAAAATAGTTGTACTGTTCATTTATACCACACGTTTCAAAGTGTAAATACCACATATGATAAATATCTAATAACTATCCAGAGGTATTTTTGCATAATTGTTATTAAGCTGTTTCATTCTCCTCTGAAAATTTTTCATAAAAGGAAATGACACTACTTACATATTCCACTTGATCTATTTCTTTATCTCTGTAACGCAGTAGCAGTGTTACAACTTCATCCAACCTTGAGTAGAAACCATCATATTCGGCCTCTTTGTACCCTTAAAAGAAAACAGCACATCTTTTACATTCTTCTCAATTACAGATACTGTAGGAGCTCCTTCCAAGAAAATTTGTGAATTTTGAGGAATATTTGAGCAAGTGGGAGGAAATTTACTTCTTGAGCACAGAAAAGTAGATAATAATTGTGTAAAATTTTATTCCCTTTCTTGTAAACTTCAAAATCACAGAGAGAAACAATTCCCAGCCCAGTCTGCATTCCAAAACATTTTATGTTTGAGCAATAATTGGTACTGCATCGCTCGAAAAATAGTGCCCGCTTGCCTGAGGGCATCTTGTGTAATGTCTTGGACATTAATTGCACAGCAGAATATGCCCAACCAGGCACCTCAAGTCTGTGTCTAAACCACTGAATTAAAAGTGCACACAGATCACCAATTTGTTGAAAGTCACCCACATAACTAGTAACACTATTATGTGCCCGCTAATACACATATACTCTCTTTGTGTTCAAAGTTTAGTTTTAGTGATCCCATTTCAAAGAGCATCAGAAATATGAAATATTAATACAGGAGCAAGTTTTTCTTGATCTTCTGTTTCCCATATTCAGGCCAAAATCAAGTTTAATTGGGCAACCACAGTTTACAAATTTCAAAAGGGCATGACAGTGCATGAGGGAATTTTTCAAGCCCTGGTTATTAGATTTAATTACACAGAATTATCTTCTTTTTTTTTTTTTGATATTCATCATAAATATAAGAAGGTTTTGTTACATAAGGTTGTTTGTTCTGGGCGTCCGACCATATTAGTTGCCCTTAGTATTATGTGACGTGAGATTTTCCTACTGAAGTGGGCATGATACTGCCAAAGTAAGTTTCTCGGTAAATATTCTTTCAATACACCTTGACATAAAGCAAGATGTTGGATTTCAAAAATCATGGAAACCCATTTGTAGATTCCATCATTTTTCACCTTGGTAACCCATGGGATGTTAAAAAATGCATAGAGGGTAAGTGATTGGTGTTAACCAGTTTTGGGTTCATCACCACATTAACACCACGCGATGGGGAACAATCGTTCCCATTAAATCAGAAGGCCTCATAAAGTGAATGTTTTCCCTACTAAATTACGTCCATAAATACCAAAATACGACGTAGTGCATTATCAATTACAGTCCAGGCTCAGCCCATATGAAGTCCAAAAGCGAAAAACGTATGTGAGCGCCATTGGAGGCACGGTTAGCAACACTGTACCAGGGAGCTCACAATCATCGAATCATGTGCACGGTAATGCGTGTTAGGGAGCACATCATTGCAAACACTGGTGCTACGATAGCATTGAGGGTGACCACTGACTGCATTGTAAATTGTGCATTGCACGGTTACTGCTTAGTATTCACAACAGCACCTTCACCAAACAGCTCATACAGTACATACGTGCTCATAGTGGGGACGCGCTTGTTGTGGATTGTCGATATATATGTTCATAGCTGTTCTGTATAGCATCCAAACGGCATCTTTCTTGCGCAACAACAGAACTGTTTTCACACGCGCGCATATGCACGTGAACATATTGGCCAATCAATTGCTCCAAATCCCCACCATGATCTGCCCCTTGCATTTTGTATGTTGGATGAGTATTGTGATGCCATCGTTTTCATGAAGTCGCTAAGATAAGGTGCCTTTACCAAGGCTTACATTAGTTCCACATTTGGATGCGCGTTCTTAAATAGGGCGGGGTTTGTGCCACCAATTGTGTCATAAAAAACAGGTGACCTGTTGCGCCATTTTTTGAAATTGGGGTTTGAATGTTTTCCTTCAAATATCATTTATGCCGAATTGTACAGGGTTTTAACGGGGTGTGCGATGATAGTTGTAAAATACTGTATGGAATCTTGCAATACACAAAAGTTTTTGTGGCCGTGTCATGCCCACTTTATACATGTGGCCCACATTACAAAATATTAGCTTTTAAGGAGATCCATCATCGCTACCGCAGTTTTTAGGGAAAACTGCCTCTGCTCAACCCCTTGTTCACTACTCCAATTAGCTGTTCAATGAGCAGCAGTTTTGCTTACTATTCTGGTACAATAGAAGTCCAACAACTTTGGGGTTCAAATAACTCACAACGAATTCTGAAATAAGTGATGGCAAAAAGAAGATCAAATTACTTGTAGTGCATGGAAGGCTACATCCCCTTTCAGTTTATTCTGAGATAAACTGCCATCAAATGTTAAGCTTAAATGGGCAATTTTCAATGCTTAAATGGGCATATAATTGGTACTGAGAACAGTTCTTGATGAGACTGAGCATAGAGTATTTTTCTTTGGAAATAAGGACTCCCCATGTATATACAGTACCATTCTGTAGTAAGACTCTTAAGAATATTAACCAAACCATATACAGTGCGCACTGCAAAGCCTTGCGGAGTTGTGAAGAAACTGCAGAAGACAAAGTAGAGGTATGTGATGTCAAATTAATTGCATAAAAGTGATGCCCAAATTCTATCAGTCTCAGGTAATTTAGAATTGAGGATTGTATGAGCACAAAGTTCTTGCAATCTGAGTATGATGGAGTTTCAGTTTGAGTCCTGAAAATCTTGACTAGAGACTGGTCTTAATTTTCAGAAAAGTCTCAGGTGCTACAGCCCTATTCTCTACAACACACTAACACCAAGTCATTGCGTAATAATGCTGTGTAATATGTGAACAAAATTAGGGCCTTCCAACTTTTTCTTACAATGATACTAAACTGCAAATAATTGCAATTGTACTTCCAACAAAAATCTTTGTTCATTTGCATCAAGCATTAGTCAAAGAGAACAAAATGTTAACATTCTGTGGCTTTTTACGACATTAAAGGAAACTTTTTTAAGGACATTTCCAGGACCTTTGAACACAATTAGATAGCTATTGCCATCTTTACTTCACAACATAATGTACATTAACATTGAGAAAATCAGAGCAATGGTTCATTTAAAATTTCTGAACTTTTCCAGGATTTTTTGAAAAATAACTCATTTTCCCTGACTTCCCCCTGAATAGAATTTCCAGGGCCTGTACAACCCACTACTCCCTGGGTATGGTATTTGTAAATATATATGTTAGTTATGTTCTAACCCATTACATTCCACACTTACATTTTGGATCTTTCTGGGGTCTGAGACTGACTGGATTGCCAATAACTTGTAAATTGGCTCCATCCTGAATTAAAATGCCCTCAAAAATGAGGACAGTATACCTGTAGATGAAGAGGAATTAGTTACAATATAGCAACATCATCAATAATTATATTCCTGCTTTCACTGTTAACCTTTTAAAGCTAAATCAATGATAACAAATATCTAAAGGAAAAGATACAGAAAAAGTGTAGCTCAACCAGAAATAAATAAAACTTTTTTGATAGCAACTATGTATATCTTAACTCCTTGATCTTATGAACAAAAAAAAACATTATTTTGGAAAAAGTGTTTGATTAATGAATGAGTCAACTGTACCCCCTTCAAACCACAATCCAAATTTGAAAACAAATGTTCAAGCATTATACAACCTGATGAGATGCTTGTCAACATTGTCATCTCAGAAAAGGTCCAGGGGATGAAACTCCTTTTTCCTCTCTGAATTTTCACAATACATATATGAAAATCACTTTGGTGTATGCAAGAATTGACTTAATATCTACCAAGTTGTTGCATCACTATGTTTCTGATAAGTTTTAGCCTTATTTCATTTAAACTTTAGGTTGAAAGTCATTTATTAAAAATTCTGATTTTTATGGGTCTCAAAGCTCAGAAAACGGAACGGTTCCGCTGTAAAACAGAACAGATGTCAAATATGTTATAAGAACATTTCATTGGATCAATATTCATGCTGAGGGCATAATTGCTGTACCCAAGACTGGTTATCACGCCAAAGATGTAAATTTGTATTCAAGCTTAGTTACTGAGTTTATAGTTATATACATAGTATTTATGCCTCAACTTAAAAGCATCTGTTTATATCTTATAGCACCCATGCCCCTTTTTCCAGTTTTGAGGGCCTTGATTTTTTCCTTAAGTGCTGATATGAAGCATCATGCACAATGGTAGTAGGTTCCATTTTCTAAATATTTGGTATGACTGGATGTGAGGATCAAGAATGAACCTACCACATAAGAAGCCAAAGCTCTCTGGTGTTACTACTTCCTTTCTAATGGCAGTGTTTAAAACAGACAGAGGGATAGTTGTAAATAGTATTTTAAAGGTGTCAAAGCAAGCTCTGAATTTGATTAAATTAAAAATTATCCATGATATTCATGGGGCAATTATTTATACAAATTGGATTCTTGAAAACAGGCATTTTATTCAGCAAACACTTTCAATGCCTTAAGCAAGAAAGAGAAACAAGCTGATGCAAAGTTTACATAAACAGAGATGAGCCCGAGACTTCAAAAAAAAAAAAAAGAGGAAATGAGAGGCAGGCACCAATGCCTGGCTCTAAAGGGCCTGTTTAAGGGCCTCTGGTGGCATTGATGTCATTACAAAAGTGACTTCTGATTGGATAAAACTCTCAGTTTAGGCTGCTTGTTCAAGTTTAAATGCTGAGATTTAGGGCCTAACAGCATAAAGGCATTTATGACAGAAGTTTTTAAGGTCAAATTTGGTGCAAAAAAAAGAGAAATGAATTAAAAAAAAGAGGAAATCATTTGTTGAGAGGAAGTATGTCATGCCTGGCATGAAAGAGAGAATAAAAAGCTTCTGCATACTTTCCATTCAACACATGCTCTGTGTTAAAGTCAACCAGCTGGACGATGGCATTCTTTTGAAAAGCCTGGTGATCATTTGGTTCCCCCTCCTTTGATATGAGATAGGCTGAAACAAAGAAATAAATTTGTAGCAAACACCTAGCATGTACAAAAAATACTTGTTTTGTCTTTTTACAAAAAAGTTACTGTCCTGATGAGAAAATGACACTTTTGTTGATTCCCAGTTAAATTCATCCAGGAAAAATGAGATCAAAGATATGTCAACATTGGTGGACTTTCCTAAGCTATGGAATTTAAAACCTGTAGTTTGTATCACATTCTCTCATAAGAGTTATTTTCATAGCTACTGGAAAAAATATTTGGCCTGTTTCCATCCAAATTCTTAAAGTCCTTAGCAAAGTATAATACCCAGTCTAGATGGAGAACGGGCTGATCCAGGATTTTTGTCTGAGTGGAGGGGTGCACTAAATCAGTGACATAGCTATTGACATGGCTAGCCAAATCTGAATTGTTTTAAGACAAAAGAAGAATATATTTGGAGCTTGTATTGGAGAAAATTTGTAATTTCATGGAAGAAAAGTTGAGAAAGCACTATAGTAAACCAGTGCCAGTTGAGGATTTTGTGTAACATAAAGCCTTATTGTTTTTCCTTTTTTCTCAGGAAAGGGGAAACTTTCCAAAGCCTTCAATTTTTTTTTTAGAGTGTTACTATGTAAGTGTAACTGAATTTGAGATTACATTTTGCAATCAGCTAACCAAAAACTTTGCATTTTGTAAACAAATATTTAAAAATATGGAACTTGTATAAATTGGGGGAAATACACAATTTCATGATTCCTTTATACCATTGCCTTAGTTCATAAAACATAGGGCATATGTGCATATAAAAATTCCTGGTTCTGCTCCAGGGGAAGATCTAATCGGGAAGAGGTTAAGGAGAGAGAGGGGGACTTCTAATCCCCAAAATTAGACACATACCATCGAAATACTTCTCTCCATCTGAAAGACGGATACTTCTATGAACACAGCTGTAGATGGGACCAGAACACATGCTATCACAGTAACAAGATCCCTAAAGAGAAAAAAAGAAGATTCAAGTCCAAATCAAATTCTGTTTACAAAAACAAACTATCGATGATAGATCGGTTAAGTAATTGGCACTTCCAGTTGGGTCTTTGTGAGCAAGTTAAAGGTGCAATTCACCTTTGACCCATTCCCAAGATGCATTGCCTGTGAACACTTTTCCAAGGTTTCTAGATTCCTTTTGAATATATTTTTGAGTCTCCTGCAACTATGGTCACTGCAAAATGTTAGTGTTGGCTGCAAAAGGTTTCTTTTCCAATTACACAAAAGGAGAAACAAATATAACTAGACAACCCGTACTTGCAGGCAAGTACAAATCAAAGCCACTGAAGATGGTACAAAACAAAGATAAAACGTCCATATACGCTGCCTGATTTTATTATTGAAAACTGAGTGAGATGCAATAAGTTGCAAATGGCTTGCCAAGCTCGCTTCTTGAGAGCAAAAAACATTCTGCTGCCAAATTTTTATACTCGATCTGTGAAAGAAGCGTATCTTCCAAGCAGTCAACAGAAAGCCGTGACACGGTTCTATCGCATATTTGACCATTTGAGCATGCGCAGTCAAAGCCGAGACTGCTAAAGTGAATTTATGTGTAAGATTTGCGTGTTCAACAAACGGACATTTTCAAAAGAGTTGTCGTTGCTTCAAAAGCAGCCTTAGACTGCGCAGCGGCGTTCAAGTCAGTACGTCAGCGTAACAGTCGGTCAATCATTCGACCACAGTGAATTTAACTGCAAGGAAGTACAGGTAAGCAGTATACGTTTTGTTTGCGTTCCCATTCCTATACGTGTACATCCATAATGAACGTATATGATTGATAACCGAAGGATTTTGAAAAATTCTGCAATTCATGTGCGTAGCAGTTCGCTTGGCCAATAATTTATTGTTGTACTTGTGCGTAGGAGAACCTATATCAAACCTTGCAAGCAGGCGAAAAACTCTTTTTCATGCGTAGCGGTTCGTTATGGCAATACGTTCATGCGGAATTTGTGTGCATGAGAAGGTATACCGAGTCGCATAAGCAGTTGAAAAAGCATGTGACAAGTGGAGCAATCCCTACAATTGAAGCTGTAGGCTTCGATTAAATATTCATGTATTTCAAGAGTACAGTTGACAAGAGAAGCAGTGATAAAACTACAGCAGGGATGATGGACCCAATCAACATAACAAGCCACTTGGCAAAGGGGAACAATGTTTTTTGCAATTCTCAGCCTTTTGGCCAAGGTCATATGTAGTATCTGTTCTTTCCATTCAGTCTAGAACGGAGCAATACTGTACATGACAGACCAATGATGTACAGTAAATAGCCTGAGGGCAGTGAGGTTGGTCAGTTAAATGTTTCCCTTTATTGGACATACTGTACAGTAGCTCCTTGGGAAGCAGTGTCATAGTCTGGTTTTGCCAAATGGCTTTTTGCCAGAGAGTTGAGAGTACTTTAGAAAAATGGATTTGCCAATTCTGAAGAGCACAAAACATGATGTGAAAAGCACAAAAATGACATTCAAAACCTATATTCAAAATGTATTTACAAAGATACATCAAATGATTTCCTGCAAAAAACACCCATATTCACATTTTCTCAAAGCAACTTTGATTTAGGGGATTCAGGAGAGGTTATCATTGATTGGTTATGAAAATGGTGAGGAAAATGGTGAAGAAAATGGATTTGCATTGTTTTTGTAAGATTTTGGTGCTACGTATTGCTTGATATAATCACCTGATACAGAATGCCTAGATCACTTTGCATAGCATCATCAGGGTAAAAGATAATACAAAAAACCTAAACTATAGTATAAATCCATTCCAAATTTGAAACAAATGCATGGAATATTAGCATAAACAGTGCTTACCAAAACTTGAAAAATTGGTTGCCTAACATGTAGACCTTTGGTGATGTCCTGCCAGTAAATAGAAGAAGGTACATAAAAACATTTATTGTAGTACAGTATGGTGTACATAAAAGTAAGGTACACATGAATTTTCTGATAAGGGCTTGCACGTAGCCTTTCCTCCCTGGCAGAAGTATCCACACTACTACTATACCAATTGTACACGCAGTGAATATTCTAAACTGTCAGGTGACCAGTGACCACAAGCACTTCACTGAACAAGTTGATTAGGCAGCCATGGGTAGAGACTGCAAGCAGGGACCAATAGCTGTCACAGCAACCAGCAGTGAGTAAAAGAATTTAATGGATATTAAGCAGCTTTGTTGCAAACTTTGCTAGCTCTGAAAAGGTTCAACATCGAAGATATTTTCTTTTTCTCAACTATGAAATTTGCCACCTGAAATGATTGTTTGACCAATGTGCATATAAAATATTTAAAGGCCCAATTCTCTCACCCCAAACAGTCCCAACTCTCCTAACCTTCTCACTTAAGCCCCTCCCACGGCTGTCTGAAATTAATCCTCATCCAGACACAATCTCAGTTTATTGCTTCAGGCTGGGTAAAAAAGCTCAATGTGTAAATGAAAACACTCTCAGGACAGTTCATGCTGTGTAATATAAGCTTTTTTAATCTGCATTGTTTGTATTTAGTAGTCAATAAAAATCTGAGCCAATGGAAAATTTCTGTTCACCCATACAAGAATTTTACTTTGGGGTGAGAGGAGTGGCCCTTTAAGTCCTGAATGGTATGAAAAACTAGGAGAAATATCAAAAAAAAAAAAATTGTGAGATGAAGTGGATGTTGCAAAACATGTTTGGAATGATGCCTTTGCCCTGTCAGAGTTTTTACTTGGTTTGGGGGATTTGAGTCAACTGACAAGAAGGAAACCATGTTCAATAAAGCACCAAATTTTGCATTAATCTTGCAGTTTCCACATCCTTGAAAAAAAAAAAAAATTGAAAAAAAGTGGGAAAATGCCATGTACTTATTATACCCCTCCCTCCTGATGGCATTCCATGTGTTTCCTATCCAGAGAACAAATATGGTAACCCTAGCCAGTAGCCATTATTCCACCTTGCTAAAGTGATTTCTGAAGATTCATCTACACATAATGTCCACATAAGCCTGTTGACAAAATGTACCAAAGCTGTAACTTCAAATGACTGTAAATGTTGCATCACATTGTATCTGATGGTAATCTAAGTTCACTTCTGAATTTCCAAAAGTTTCTAAAAACTGGGAGGAGGATACCCTTCAACCTATATTCCACCCCAGGCCAGCTTTCAGGCCCTTCAGCCACCAAAACAAGGTTCTTTCAAATGACAGTCTATGTAGAGTAGAATATAGGCTCAATCATAGATGAATTTGGCCATATGTGCCTCCAATAACACCCTTCCTCCCAATCACTAGACAATGAGTGGTGACCCTGTGCATGTATCATCAACCAATGAGAGTGGCCAGAACATTTCACAGTAACATCCATAAGTTTGATTTGTTTAAAAGTGTTTACCGACAGTTTGATAACTGATAAACTAGAGCAGCAATTGCTGCAGTTGCTCAACCCTTCTGATATACTGTAATGACCTCTTCAGTTCTTTTTTGAACATAATCATGGCCTATACTGTATGCCTTCAATTCATGTTGGGCCAACCATATACATGAAACACTTGCATGTAGTAGCTGTACAGTACTGCACTTCAGATGTATGCAGTGCCGTTTGGTACAGGGTAAGAGCAGTCACCCCAAACTTATTTCAAAGCAACCTCACAATTTTCTCTCTATTTCTCTTCATAGTATCTTTCATGACTCAAACTTGAGTATTAGTATACAGGATCAGTTTGTTTTTACTTGGAAGTCCCAGATACACTGTTACTTCCATGCATTTAGAAAAATGCCATTATAGTACATAGAATTTTAAACAAAGAACACTTGAGTACCTGTACATAAAGTAACTGAACACTGGTTTACATGCAAGGTTTTCCCATGACACTGTTCATTTCTGTTGGTAGGTACTGCATGTCCCTCCACATACTGTCCTGTACGGCAATTTAAGCAGAGTACTGTATAATATAACCAATTTATCACAGGAGTGAGACTCATAAAGGAACACCAAATTAAACAGAAATACCAAACATGGCCATCCTTGGCCATAATTCATCCAATCATGTTGTCAATCATACCATGTCCAAATGTGGCACCTTCACTGCAGATTTCACCAAAACAGACTTGAAATTGCAGATAATAAAAGCTTTTGAAGAGAGAGAGACATTTTACCACAAAGTACCACAAAAGCTCTACCCACACTTCATGGGTTGAGCTAATAGTGAGGTACAATTTCATCACTGAAACTTCAGAAGCCCTTGAATATCCTCATTTCCATAACACAATCAGACTTCACTGGAAAGGAAGTCCTTCAAATTTTTGGAGAAAACTTTGCATAGAAACTTTACCTCAGCAGCATTTTTGGTTAACTGCTCTCCTGGTAAATTTTGTAATGCCATGTTTCGCTGACAGCTCAAAGAATGTGAAAACCTTGAAAGGGTCAAAACAGAAAAAGATGCTTATAAATATACAACTTTTCCCATTCAAAATATTACAACATAGAACTTGACAGAAATCTGCAAAATTTAAAAGAAATAAAAAATATTGCACAAAATAATAAGTTTAACGTATATACAGAATTTTTTCACAAATAAGACACTATTACACTTTTCACTATATGGAAACAAGTTTACAATGAATTAGACATGCCGTATGGTATGGTGCAAACTGAACTGTTTTTAAGGCATATTCTGGATTCTGGATTTTGAAGGTTTTACTTGGCCTTATATATTTTTTTACAGAAAGGAAGACTTCCCCTGTGGGCTGAGGGTTGTGCCCACGGTATCCCCCTCCCCCCCCCGCCCCGCCACATGAGGCAACTAAACGTGAGGACTTGAACAGTATTTGAACAGTATGACACTACTGTATATAACACATTCGTGTTGGTGTATCAGTAAATCTTTATACCTAACTACTGTAACTAACCAGAGAAAGGAAGAAACATTTAATGTTACTTTATGAGACCACCTTGCATACAAGCTCATTTTCCAATGAATATAGCTGCATTTTATTCACAACCAGTGGTATATTTTATTTTACTTTTTAAGTTTCTGACACTTTTACAATTTTCTTATTTTAATTGCTGTTGTTGCTGTTGCTAATGTTGTTGTTGCTGTTGTTGCTGTTCAAAATAATGACTGATTCTACTTACATGGTGTGGGAAATGCCATTTATGACTGTCTGAGGAGGTGCAATTTTTCAAATTTGCTGTACACTCCACATCAAGTGACAGCAATATTCTGCTTAGATACTGTCATTTGCTCTTGCCCCAATAACTAAAAACTTGCCCCCTCCCCCATCGAAAAAATTTGGTTGTGGATACTTGTGTTTATAAATGAAGCAGCTTCTTTGAAAGTTTGGGGATTCCCTGTTTCTAATGTAATTATTGAGGGAGGGTGTCATGTTATTGCCAATTGAAGTACACTAGGCTTCTGAGCACTCCTCGAACGATGATACATGAAGAGCAACCCACTGAAGGCAGTGTGTATATTAGCCTATACTGTGCATGTAGCAAGGAATAACAGGGAACAATTTATCTGGTATCGCATCGCATTTTGCTACACAAAATGGACAAATTGCTATACAAATGAAAAATTGAGTAGCAAATTTTCTATATTAAACATTGGGTTGTTAGTGATTTTGTGACTGAAGAGCCCTGAAACAGCAAAACTTCTATGCAAAATTTGAACACTAAATTATTCCCTGCCTTATAACAGGTAACTTACTGTATGAAATGGATCAAATGACAGGTGAAAACTACGATGGTTGAAACTGGTTTCACCTGAGCAGACTGAGAGGCTTTGGAATGTCAGCGGACCTATATCTCACATGCAGGGTGGTGACAAGGGGGGCAAATCACTACTTTTTTATTCATATGCCTGTAGCTCAAAAAGTCGATGGTCATGCTAGGGGAATTCTTATGTGCCATTAATAAACAACTCGTCAGCTTCGCTGTGATGGTACACTTACTGGCACTGAAAACTTTGACAATGAATTAGAGGCAGAATAGGAGAGCCTGTTTAGTGTGTAAGTCAATGGCAACAATTACTGGCAGTGCGCCAACTTACATTCCAGTTTGGAAAGTTTTCAATATGCACAGGGGATTTTAAAAAAGATCAAGAGAATTGCTCAGACAGTACTATCTAAGCCGAGTGCCACCAATGGTTGGCCGAGAAAATTTGGCCAAAACTACCCTCCTAGATCGCTGGAAATTGCCTTTTGCGGGCATTGTGCTAACCTTTCTACCCTCTGGCTTTGCAAGTTTTTAAGCCACCAACTTCCGATGATGCATACCCTATGTGCCAGTATGCACTGTAAATGTATACTATCTAGCAGTCAGCCTACATAGGTACATCAATTAAAGTTTAAACAGCCAAAGATAAAATAAATGCCTATACTATACGTACATGGAGAGCTTGGCACCAAGGCAGGGCAAACGCTTTATATGCAACAACCTTTTGTTGGAGAAGGCATCATATAAGTGTGGCTGGGGGTAACAGATTAGGCTCCGCTGGGAAGGCAACTACTGATGTACATACTATTACTTGTATTGGTTGGCTATGTTCGTGCCTTCTACGCAGGTAGAATATTAAGAAATGGTACACACAGTACAGCTACTGTAAATGTGAGTTTCCAAACAGTGGTACTGCAATACAATCTGCAGGGGATCCAGAATGTACGGACTTTAGAATTTTCTGAGATAGGTTTTCAAGATTTTTGGTTGAGGTAACTTTTTTTCCGATAAATTGCAAAGGTTTTATCAAACGTGCGTTGCCCGGCTGCATTTGTCATATTGCGCGGCTAGACACTCGAGAGTCATATTTTTGCGAGGGGGATATTAGATAAATGTCCCGTGCAGGGTAAACTTTCCAATCTGGCTTATAGCTCTCAAAACTTTACCACTGGGGATCTGTATCCAGCCTCCAGGATTTACAAGTGTATTACTTTCCGTCGAGGACGGGTATTCTATACTTACATCAAGCATAATATGTAACACACTTGAACAGTCTGTGGGTCTCAAGACCCAGGGGAGGCTTCTCCAGTCAAAACTCTAGTCCTGGGCCTAGGCTATAGGCCTAGAATACTTTAGTGAGGTAGACTAGGCCATATGTGCTGATCCCCGTGTTCGTGGCCATAAGAAGCTGGTAAAATGTTTCTCTAGACTTGACATCAGAAAGTTCAGTTTCTCTCAAAGGGTTGACAATGAGTGGAACAGTCTCCCTGAGTGGGTTGTTAATTACACTTCAGTCAACTGCTTCAAGATTAACATTGACAAATATTACTGTGACAGTGGCAGGATCTGATTGTATTGGGTTTGTTTAGTCTTTGTTTGGATTAGGTGTTGGTTTGGGTGTGTTCTATAGGGCATCTTATGGGGTTTTTACCCTCCTTTGCCCTTAAACTTGTTATGTTGTGTTATGTTATAATATTAATAGTAATACTAACCTTGGGATAGTGCCTAGCATTAGCCCTTGAACAGGGCTGTGTGTTACGATACATGGCCTAAGCTCATTACACTCTACATCACAGCCCTTATCCCGCCAACACAAGAAATCCCATCACTAGCCGACCTTGGCCAGGGTCGTCATCTCTCACATACACAAATTCCTATGTTTTCTCACCAAACTTTACACAGATGACCTCTGGCACCGCATCCACCTTTCTGCATAAGCTGTTCACCCAGATTCGATGTTATAATGGTGTATTTTGCCTCGAAATATTGAACATAACACTAACTCAATGCGCCATGTTGCAAGCTTTCGAACGACTAAGTAGTCAGTCTTCGATCCTACTAAACCAAGGGCTGACATGCCTGGCTATGCCTTGTGTACCCAGGCATGCGCTGACACGCTGGATGTTAATTTAGTGAACCCGGATATTAATTTCATTAAATGCTATCATTAATCATGTTATCATCACTGATTAGGAAGTAAAATACAAAGGACCATTGTTCCAATTTTTTATTTTTGTTCGCGAAATGTTGCTATTCATTACACATGTTGGAATGGATCCCTGAGTTTTCCACAAGTCCGCCAAACGCCATGCGCTGTCGTACAACTGAGTTCCACGCGCTGCCGTACAAATTGTACGGCAGTGCGTGGAACTTAAGACAGGGCGTACCAGCGGGTGTCAGCAGGTGCCAGCGCCCGGAATAGTAGGACCCGTCATCTTCGTGATATCCACTTTGGGGTCAAGGGTCACACCGGGGGTTTCCACTTATTCAAAAAGTTTTCACACTTAGAGAAATTTTGACAACGTTTCAACAATTTCAAAAACACTTAGAAGCTTCAAATGCGAACAAACAACAATTTTTCATATGCAATTTGCATTCATTACCTGTAGGTGGAATGATCGTTTAAGTTATCGATTTGGTGAAATGGCTACAACGTTCTAGGAATGTTTTTCGACTATTTGCAAGTTCATGTAGAAACACTAATTGTAGGAAGGCTCATTCAAATGAAGGAGTTGCTAACTAGAATGTAGTGCCATTTTGCTGCCTTTTGACCTCAGATTGTCCATGAAAGCCGATTTATTGGTTTCTTTTCAATTGAAAGTCACTTGCACATCATTTTGTGGCAGCATAAGTTCGATGTGTGTCATATCTACCAGTTTAGAACGTATTTTGTTCTGAAAGCCTAATGACGGGTTTTATGCGTTTGCGGGGCAAGGGCTGTGATGTGGAGTGTAATGAGTTTAGGCCATGTAACGTAACACTAACACACAGCCCTGTTCAAGGGCTAGCCTAGCATATGCCTAAGTGTACATGTGTTAGGCCTGTATTGTTACTGCTAGGCCTACTTGTGTTACGGTAAGTCCCTGGAAGTACCACACAGTTGGCATTTACAGTAGCACTAAGCAGTAGGCCTACCCTTCACATTTTAGTAAAGGATAGGTCGTCATGCAGTGTCATACTCAAGAGATGAACTCAAAAGATACGTATACATGCTTCTCTTCCATACCTTCTGCTTCTGCTGGGCACTGATGAAACTTGCGAAATACAACTAACAGTAAAAGGATAAGAAGCCAACGCAGCAAAGCCTTCCGTTGCAGGGCTACACTACAGAAGACATTTTGATTCACGTACAGTAGGGTTGTGTACCTACGTGTACTAGAGGGATGCATACTGTAGAACTGCAGTGTTGCACATGCTTACGGTAATCGACGTCACGGCGTTTCAGAAAGTGACAAGGAATTCCCCTATTTCGAAATCTGTGTAAGTACCTCCGTTCATCATCTATCAGTTTCCGCCCTCAAATTTCAGACTTTGGAGACGACTATGTTGTAAAGTACCTGACCCAGGCAAAAAGGCTACAATCCTGGCTAGCTACTGGAAAACGATTTAAAACAGGAGAAATTGCTGTGTAATAATGGAATGGGCCACATAAAGGTCTGTCACGCCCTGTTCACTAAATGTGTCCCTTATGAAACGTACAGCCGTTTACCAAAACAATGAAACTTATCACAAATTTTCGGTTATATAGAGTCGTGTGGAAAAAACTTAAATGCCAGAGCTTCACCTCCAAGCGGCCAGTGCTATATATCCCAACACACATGACAGCAATTTATTATTTTACGAAATGTGTACAGTTGTCAGTGTCGGCAGGATTCTTGGTATTTTGTATAGAAACCTATCCTCCTGCCCTGGTGATGTCAAGTTAATGGCTTATAAAGGAATCCTTCGGCCTGTGCTGGAGTACGCCAGTAGTGTTTGGGACCCCCACCAGGTTTACCTGCGCGACAAGCTTGAGAGTATGCAAAAACGGTCTGCTAGATTCATTGCCTCTGACTATTCAAGGGAGCCAGGATCAATGACCAGGCTCCACTGAAAGGCGGAGGAAAAGTAGATTGATCCTTTTTTCCAAAGGTATGTTTGGCCTGGCTCAATTACCTGTTGATTGTCTCCAGCGGCCTACTCGTAGAACCCGTTTAATGCATGACCTTCATGTCTGTCTCCCACATACTAGTACTAACTGTTATAAATTTAGCTTCCTGCCTTGAACCATTAAGGATTGGAATCATCTCCCCTTGAATGTAATGAGGGTTGCCTCTGTCCATAAGGACCCTATTACCTATATTACTGGGCATATTTAGCGTCTCGACGTATGCGCGGTGAAAGAATGTCCTTTGGATGTGTCACCTTTATTGATGATGAAGAAGAAGAAGAAGAAGTCGGCGGAGGAACACATTGTCCCTCCTCAAGAAGTGAACAATATCTGGATATTTCGGACAACCATTTGAATTGAAAAGTTGCATGTTGTTCATTACACAAGAAACTCCTTAGCGTACCTCAAGTTTTTTTTTTTTTAAATTGTCTGGAAAGTAAAAGGCAATGTAAAATTATCATAAGAAACAAGAAAGTTTAACAAAAAATGGCAAATCATTAGATAAGCTTATAAAATTAGTTCGACTAATCCTCGAGCTCAATTCATGGTATTGCAGATTAGTACTTAACACAAAATAGTGGAAAATATTCATATTCAAAACTTGTTGGGATGTTTTCAAAGTTCTGTTTTACTCGAAGGAGTGTGTAAGTGTATATCACAGGGCACCATCGGAAAGGTGGACCGAATGCATGGGTAGAGCATCAGACTTGCAGTCGGGAGTTTGGGAATTCAAGTCTTCGCTGGGTCAAATCGAAACTTCAAAAGAGGAACCTGCTGCCATTGTGCTTGGTGCTCAGCATCAGCAAACAAGCCAGTGACCCACAGATGGAAAAGGGTGGCTCGCTGACTTGAACAGTTTGATTGGAAACTGTGCCGTAAAACTCCTTGAATTAACTAACAATTAGGAGGGCAATGGGTTCCCCCAACTCACAATTTGACCCCCAAATAAATTTACTGGCATGTTTAAGCAACATTTATTTGTAGATGTAGGTAGGGTGAGGTGAAAGCAAACAGAAGTAACTTCTGCCAATCATGCGCGTAGCCAGGATTGTGTCATTGATGGAGGGGGTGTCTTTGAGGCACGAAATGAGGTATAAGGATAGACGGAGAGAACAAACCCCTATTTTTGGTGTTTTTTGCATTGCAAGGTTGTTTAATGGGGAGTCCCTTCGTGGCTACGCCACTGCCGGTAATTCAAATGGGCTTGACAGTGTCATTCCTGTGATCTGAAAGGTTTTCAGCCCGTCGCCGACAATTTCCGGTATGTTCCATAGTAAAAATAGCGGCCTAGCTGGAATTTTTAGGGGGACGTAGGTAACAAGTGGGGGCCTGGTACCCTCTAGGGTCAGGTGTTGCAAGACTATCTGAGCGGAGCGCCACCATCATTTGACGCAGAGCGTACAAGAAAATTTTGGGCTTTACAAACCCTCCATGGATGGCCGAAAACGGCACTTCCCATGTGTTTTCAGCTGGATGTACCCAGCCTTGAAATACGAACCTCATGTCTGTCACTTCTCATGTAATTAGAATAAACAATTAATCTATGAAAAATGGTAATACATACACTTTTTAGGGATCCCAAAAACTGGGCATTTCTGATCTGTGGTCTGGAAGATAAGACTAAGGGGTCTGGAAGATAAGACTAAGGGAACCGGTATCTCCCTTTCTCTGTGGAAAAATGTTAAGCTTCAGGAGGGCGTATATCGCAAATACCGCAATATTTGAATGGATTTCAGCTTTAATAGAAAAACCAAATGGAGTTGTGCCCTCCTCTGAGAAACTTCTTTGCGTTAGATTTCTTTCATGCAAAATGGTGCTATTGTTAGCAAAACTTTGAACTGACTATCATCCTATGTTTTAGTATTTTCCTTTTTGGGGAGCATGAAAATGAAAAAAAAAATCACTTTTAGTTTGTAGGGATTTTACAAGTGACATACAAACTGCCAAAGAATCAATGCTTTCCGGTTTTCAGAGGTATTTGTTCAGTCATCGGTACACTACGTGGTCAAGATTAAAATCCTACGAGTAAATCTCTTAAAATATTTAAACCGCAAAGCAGAAGTATCGATCATGTGGGAAACACATGAAATCCGGACTTTGTTGACATTTTACAAATCCGCCCGGATGCCAGTGTCAACTAGTAAAAAGAGCAGGCTACTTGTCCAAAAAACCATTCTACAGTGACACTTGTCATGGGCAGGAGTGAGGCACGATCTAGGCCTACTTGTTAAGGATGAAAGGGAAGAATTTGAAGGCAGTACCTTACTTACCCTTACGGCATACTTTATGTTTGATGAAGTATTGGGAAGGGCGTCTAAGAATGGTTCCTAGTGTATGATTGCCTTGTTTTCATTAAATCAACCAGCCATCCGAAAGGCAGAAAGGGTCTTAACCTACCTAAGACAAATTTGAGTTTGTCGTCGAGACGTTCGTTTCATCTTCGAAGTGAAATGCAATAAACGACAGTGTAGATCATATACGGTATCTAATTTAGTGAAAGAAGACATTTTGAAGTTATTACTTGATTTGATACGTGCGCACAAAATGTGCATGACCCACATTCATGCATGTTTTCTTAATTGTTGCACATTTTATTCATTTACTGTTTTTGAAGGAAACACTTTAAAGTTTATTTCCGTTCAAATATTTTATTTCGTCTCAATTACTTTATCAGAATGCAAAAAAATCGGGGGGAGGGGGATGAAGAAAATTTGGGCCCCCTCCCCCTCGTGGCTACGCTCCTGACTAAAAACAGTTGGGTAAACGTCTATCAACCACTGGCCGGTGACTTGTCTGGCAATACTGAAAATGGGTAATTTGGTCAGTCAAGTGGTGAGTTGCCCAAGAAAGTGGGATCTAACCACATAATTCACCTGTACATTTAACAATTTTGGAGAAGTTTTACCCAATTTCTGCCGACTGTAGTACATACGCGACGGTTTTGGTGATTGTTTCACCCAACTGTTTTAGAGTGCATGCCGATAAGTGGTGGCAATTCCGCTTAGATAGTATAAGTCTATCTAATATCATAAACAAAATTGAGCTGTAAACAAATAGTAAACTTAGTCACACTCTAATAGGTTGAATCGTGTCAATTCACTCCATTAGAGTGGAAATTCACTCCAAGAAGAGTGCAAATTCAATCTTCAACGAGCGTCTCTTTTGAAGTGAATTTCTGTATTTCTTGGAGGGAAACTTCGCTCTTTTGGAGTGAATATTTTCTGCCACTCTTGTAACAATTGAAATTTCACTGTTTTAAATTTTAGAGTGTAACACGCGCTCGCAATGATTGTGTACACTCCCAGTACCCAAAGATTTTCGGGCAAAATTGGTACATTTTATATGGTATTTCAATGTTAATTTTGCTCATTTTTGTATTCCTTTCTAAAAAAGAGCTTAAACGACAATTGCTCGGATCTTACTTACAAACCTGGAAAGTTCCATTTTCGTCTATCTGACGGTTCGCGAGTTTCAGAGTTTAATGAGGTTGGCTGCGCGCCAGCTAATGGTGGTGGTCCGATTAGGTATTCTTTTGGGCAGGGTCACCTTTTTTGCACAGAAAAATGCCTGCAAATGTGCGACCTTGTCTGGGATTATTTTCTGAAGAGAAAAAACTGCTACGCTCCATGGCAACTGATAAATGGTAAATGAATATTATTGCCTTATCATTTTGCAACAATTTTCTTATCTTTCATTGAAATGAACATTTTTTGGCAATCATAATTTAAAACTAGCGATTGATTTGATTCTACTCAGTTATGAGGTGGGACTTGCCCGCTAGTTTCAAAATTTTCCGTACGCTCTGCGCCAGCCGAAAGCGCCCCGCTTAGTCTTTCGTAAGGAAAACGCATATTCTGCACCAGCCAAAATACTGCCCTTTTCAAACTGTATACATGAGCCAGGGGTTGGATTCGCTCTTGTCCGATTCCTCGTAAATACACTGAAAATCTGTCTCCAAACACATACTGGTCGTGCACCGGCTCCCCCCCCTTCCCCCCCCCGAATTTCAGTTAAGTAAATCGTTGTGGAAATAGTTGTTACTGAAGAAATCTTGATTTGATAACTTACTTTAATTGAATTCCTGTTTCGATCAAGTAGTGATGAGATGATTGAAAGCATTAAAGTGTTTAACAGCAGCTAGAAATCGCAGTGGGTAATTTCTATCACAAAAATTGTGCAAAAGGCAACACATTCTGAGATCATTCCGGCATACCATGGACTCGGATCAGAAAGAATTCCTCCGTGTTCAGGGTCATGTTATTAAGAGTCCTTCGAAAGATGGGCTTGAATCCCGATTCCTGAAATTACAGTTCTCCATGCATAGGCGTGAGCGGACAGCAGTGGCGTAGCTAGGATATTTTACAGAGGGGGCAAAGGCATGAAATTTTCCCGGTCAGTGTGTATGTGTTTTATATGAAATATGCAAATTTGCAAGTATGACAACATTACAATGTCATTATGTAATATTACCTGTATTTTAATCTTAAAATGTAACAAAGAGCAACTGGGAGTAAATACTCTCAGGTCATATATTTATTTTGGTCAACAATTACTGGTTTATATGTATGTACCAACTCAGTGGCGTACGCAGGATTTCTCTGAAGGGGTTGGGGGCATGCAGTTTGTTGAGTGATCACCAGCCTGGGGGAGGGACCTAAAGGGAGGGGACACCCCTCCTCCGAAGTTTTTAAGGAGCCTAGATGCAAAATGGTGCAAGATTTTCGACTTTGACAGGAACAGTGTTAAAAGTTGAATTGCGGTGGTTCATGAGGATACAACTGAAACTTTTGTGTCTTTACATGGATTCTTATGTCATTTACGCTACCTTACGAAGTAAAACTTGTCATTAAATTGAATACTTTTATGAGTCAAAATAAAGAGCTTCGATCGGTATGGGCAAAAGGGTACATTTTAGTTTGCGGTTTTTCTTGGCCACAAAACGTCATTCTGTCATAAAGATTATCTAAGCGGAGCGTCACGGGGCGTAAAGAAAAGTTCGAAATTCAGACCCCTCAGATGGCCGCAAGTAGCATTTTTCAAACTTATACGAAGAATTTAAATAGTCGTTATCTTCTTTTGTCGCTTGCAATAAAATGCTCACTTCAAAATATTTTCGCAAACTACAAAGTGATCAGAGAGTTAAGAGCTACTCTGACCCCCAACATGTAATTTTGCCCAAAAGACTGATCAAAGCGCCACCATTGGTTGCGGCGGAGCGTAGAGAAAATTTCGAAATAGTATACACCTCAGATGGCCCCCCAAAAATGCATTTTCATGCTTGTAAAGAGAATCTAAACATACAGTCTTTATTTTAACCTTTTGTTGCAGTATACGAAAAAAATCAGGAACCGATGCTAAGTGATCAGAAAATTACAACAAAAATGTAGTATCACTAATAGACCTATACGTAATGGTCTTGATTCTTTCGGGGAAACTATACAACGAACTGAAAATATGCTAATGCCTCTCTATTGTGTCTCTTGGCTAAATGGGAAACTGGAAAAAGGCCATGAGACCGCCTCGACTTAAACCAATAGGTTGGAAGCTGTAAAACTCTAACTAGCTAACTAACTTGGTTAAATGAAAGATCCGCTGAATTGATGAAATTGTCTGTGGCTGATCGAATTCTCATCTGTTAATGATTTTACCCCTAACATCTCTTACGTGATAAATGGCAAACTACTTCTCCTCGCATTTGAACACCCTCCGCTCCCCTGTCCCAGTCTTGTACGTTACGTCGACGTCTCAGATCTGCAAGCCCAAGGAAGGAGTCTATGGGGTGGGCACCCCCTCTTAAAAATTCTTAAAAAGGTAGGTGTTCTTATGAAATCGGTGCCATCAGTGGGATACAGAGGCTACCTTTTGAAAGGACTAAGGCTTCAAGACGACACTATAAGTTCACTCGGTAAGTTTTTCCCTTTTTTAAAAGAAGATTTGAAAATTAAGAGCTTATTTTATTGGAGAAAGTTTGGAATTTAATGAAAGAAAATTTGTTTTTTCGGTTAGATTAAAATAAAAAAATCGGGGGTTTTATTAAGTGAAATGCCTTTCAAGAGCAAAATTGGGTAGAATGTCGGATTGATTAATAAAGTTGGCTTTGGTTATTTGTTGTACGGACTTTCCATCGACATTGAAAAATTTTGCCACTTTTAACAATCTGAAGCTTATACTGGAGAAAATTGTAATTTTATGACAGATTTGGAGTTTTTTGGAAGAATCTTACCTTCTTATGAGAAAAATCAGGTAGGGGTGATCTGTAGTTTTGATGGGGTTTACCGAATATGCAGATTAAGGCCCTCGGACCATATTGGAAAATTTTCCCAGGGAAAAAGTTTGGCTTCCCATGTGTTTGATGTTTTATATTTTATGTATTGAGATAGGCGTACGGGAGCGTTTCAGTTTGGGAGGGGCAGAATTGTCTTTATTGTCCGAAAATTGTAATCCTGTTTGTTATTCTAAGTGGAGCGCACAGAAAATTTTGAAAATTGAGAACCCTGAGACAGCAGGAAATGACATTTCCCGGGCTCGTAACTAGAAACAAAGCAGTCATTGTTTTGAGCTTTCTTTCGCAATAAAATTTTTACTTCATAATACTGCCCCAAAACGAAGAATAATTTGCAGTCATGCATTGTTCTCTTTAGCAGTCTGTTCGACCAAAACACTTTCTAAGCGAAGCGCCAACATCAGTTTGCGCGGAGCTCACAGAAAATTGTTAAAAAATCTACCCCTCAGACAGCCGGGTATGGCATTTCCCAGACTTGTAACTAGGAATGAAGGGGTCGTTATTTTGATATTTTGAGCTTTCCTTTGAAATGAGAGTTTCGCTTCAATAGAGAAACCCAACTTGCTAAGTGATCAGAAAATTACCAGATAAAAGATACTGACTGCTACAATTAGACTGCTACAATTAGATGTAATGGTCTTGCCTTTTTTCGGGGGAATATGCAACGAAATTGAAAACATACTGTTTTTTACTCTATTAAGATCTAATTCGTTGTATTACATATCGAAAAGTTTCGATCATAAACCTCACAAATGCGTTACAGTGTGTGGGCACATGGTGTATTGTTTGGTTTTTCGCTTAATGTAGTACTTGGGGTTGTGATTTGAAGTCTGGCTAAATGATTTGTGATGTACGTATTATTACACACCCAGGGAATACTTTTTTGATTGGGCACACCCTTTAATTTTGTCTTAAATCATTAATTTATGAGAATCGATGTCTATAAGCAAAAATGTGTTTTTCACCCCAAATTTACGTAATTTAAAGGATTAATACTTCTAGCCACAAATTTATCGAAATGGCCAAAGGCGATTCTGGTAGCTGCATGTCATTGGTAGCAGGAGGAAAAGAGTTGGTTTATTTCGATCTATAATTTTGTTGTAAACCGCGTTTGTGTGACATGAAATGACGCATTATTTTGGGGGAATTCCCCCAAATCATGACGTCACAAAATTTTGAAATCGTCAAAAATCATGCATTTCGAATGAAAATCGGGGCTTCATTGTCTGCTGTCATCTAGACATATCATTTAGAAGCATAAGTCATTACGCTTACCTTAATTACTAGTAGAACAATTTAGAAATTTTGGTGTAAAATGGGCAAATGACCGTTTACATACAAAACTTTTCGATATGAATTACAAGGTCTACCGAATAGATGAAATGTTGTACGTGACTGCCCGTGAACTCCAGACAACGATTTTACTTCCAACGTATTTGGAAATATGTCATGCTAAAAGGTGTCTTTAAATGAATTTTCAGTCAGACTTTTGGGGAGACATTCTCAGACTACTGTTTATCATTGTGTGTAGCTGAAAACATGGCCGATTTTCATTACCGTTGCTAGAATTCGTCTGAATAGGCAGACCAGATGGAAGACCATAGGGCACTGCAGGTACATGAACAACCCCTCGTCACGTGAGGAAAATGCAGAATCGTAAGTTTCCTTGATGAGTCTGGTCTTCTATAAGCAAAATAAAGATCGTCCGGTTGACATATTATATCAGTCTCACATCTTTTATCATGGGCCCGTAGATGAAGGCTCCCCGACGAAACTGGATTTTCTCATCAACAGGGGAGGGCAGCCTTCGCCGACGGGTGCATGGCCTTGCGCGCACGGATTGAAGATGGGATGAGGCGGTGTTAACCACTTCGTCATAGCAGAACTAGTTAGAAGTGATTAACACTGATTCAGATACGAATTAAAATAGTGTTACAAAGAAAACGGTTCACAAAAAAGAAGGAAAAGAAATCCAGTTCATGATCATCCATCCAGTAACTTCAGTCCTTTACGTTTTTCATTTTAGGCCTCTCCGAAAAATTGTAGTTATTCCCCGACGGGTGGAGATAGGACAAGGTACATGGAATAAGGTGCACAGGAGCTACAAAAATTGATTGATAATCGACTCAGATATTTATTGAATTAGAATTACAGCCAAAAAAAAACAAACAAACAAAAAAAAAAACAAGATCGCTCATCCAGTAACTTCAGCCCGTGTAGTTTTTTTTTTATTTTCTTAGACCTACCCGACAAAACCGAAGACCTTCCCCGACGGGGCATGCCCCCCTGGCGCCACCCCTGTTTAACCGTGAGATTTACTTCACAGTCTTTCACAACACAATGCCCAAAATGGTCGAGCATCCGAATTCTGTCAAATATTTGACAGAAAAACGGAAAAGTATGATCAGGGTAACATATTTACGAAAAATCAAAAAAAGATAGAAAATTGCGACACGTTTTGAAAGCCTTGGCTCAAAATAAAACAATCATTCTTCAGCCTGCTTTTAATTTTTGTGAAACACAGTGCCTGCTGTATTCGGTTGTTTAAAAAATTTCAAATTTTGGCCCCAAAAAGAGAAAACGCTAGGGTAAAGTAAAATTTTCATGGAAACAGTAAACCAGAATGCAAAAATGCATTGAGGTTTCAATGATACATAAATGTTCCGTTTCAAAGAGTGCCATCATGCACCATTATCTTCTCATTCAAATGTTATACTAGCATGTTCAAAAAATAATTTTGTCATTCCAGATGACCTTTTGACCTCCATAAAAGCCATACATAGCTAGAATGACAAACAACAGATAGACAAATGGACAAACAGCTATCTTGAGAGATCACATTTAAAAAGGTTTCCAGGCTTTGACCCCTGGGGACCCCAGATGACCTTTCATCTCTGCCGAAAACTATGGGGACCATCTTCTGACCACAATGCATCCACATACTTAAATATGAAATCTATCCAAGTTTCTTATCTTGAGATACTGCATAAGCAGGATTTTCAGACTTGGACCAGCAGTGACCCCAGATGACCTTTGACCTCCATCAAAAACATTAGGTACCATTTCCTGACCATAAGGCATCCACATACCAAATATGAAATCTATCAAAGCTTCCTAACTTGAGATATCGTGTTAACGCCATTTTCAGACTTTGACCCCGGTGACCCCAGATGACCTTAGACCTACGCCAAAAACAAAAGGGACCATCTACTGTCTATAACGCATCCACACACCAAATATGAAATCTATCCAAGCTTCCTATCTTGAGATATCCTGTTAACACGATTTTCAGACGTTGACCCAGGTGACCCCAGATGACCTTTGACCTCTGCCAAAAACAAAAGGACCATCTCCTGACCATAACACATCCACATACTAAATATGAAATCTATTCAAGCTTTCTACCTTGAGATATCGTGCTAACCAAATTTTCAGACGTTGACCCCTGGTGACCCCAGATGACCTTTGACCTACCCCAAAAACAAAAGGGATCATCTACTGACTATAACGCATCCACATACCAAATATGAAATCTATCAAAGCTTCCTATCTTGAGATATTGTGTTAACAAGGTTTTCAGGCTTTGACCCCTGGTGACCCCAGATGACCTTTGACCTCCGCCAAAAACGATAGGGACCATTTACTGACTATAATGCATCCACATACCAAATATGAAATCCATCCAAGTTTCCTAACTTGACATATCATGTTAACAAGGTTTTCATACTTTGACCCCTGGTGACCCCAGATGACCTTTAACCTCCCCCAAAAACAATAGGGACCATCTACTGACTATAAATCATCCACATTTTAAATATGAAATCTATCCAAGCTTCCTATCTTGAGATATTGTGTTAACAAGGTTTTCAGACTTTGACCCCTGGTGACCCCAGGTGACCTTTGACCTCCACCAAAAAACAATAGGGTTCTTCCTCTTAATATGGCACATCTATGTACCAAGTTTGAAAACTGCCAGACATTCCTAACTTGAGATATCGTGTTAACAAGCCAAGTGTCACAAACACACACACATACACACACACACGCACACACACATACATACATACACACGCACGCCATCATGATTGCATTGGTTTCTCTTATCATCGAAACCAAAAACTAATTAGAGCGAAAACAGTGTCAGTTGGAAAGTTTTCAGTTGCCGTATAAATACCAAGAAGGCACAGACGAAAGAGGGTGTTCAAGTGCATTGCCAAATAGTGTGCCATTTATCTTGCCCCTACAGCCAAATTCGGGCAACGGTTACGAAAATTGGGGAATTTGGTTTTTAATACCATCATACAGTGTGAGAATATCTTCCAGGAAGTCTGTCTGAAAATTTATATAAATGCCCACCTCTTGGTGTGATATTTTTCCAAAGTGTTAGAAGTAGGATAATTTATAGACGGAAATTTAGGCAGTCACATATAGACGGTGGCGGTGACATAATGTCAAAATTTGGGAGGGGAAGGGGAAAAAACTAAGGAAAAGTATAAACTTGGGGCAAAAATTTTCGGGCGCATCGGGAAACGGAGTTCAAAGCACCGATTCCTAGGGTGGGTCCCCCGGAAGCTCCGCCGAGGTTTTAACATATTTTTAAATGAAAAATTAAGTCCCTGGAGAGGTGATTTTTTTTCGGTTAATTCAACTTTTAACTGACCTTACCGAGGGAGGACAAAAGGTGGCGGAATGCGCCTCTTGGCTCCACCCCTACCACAGCGCCGTCGCTGAACATAGCCAGTTTTTCAATTCAGTATATCTTGAATTCAGCCAAGAGTCGCAATAGAGTGAAGAACATTATGCACGATTTCAATTCAGTTTTATAATTTTCCCGTGAAAAAGATACAAGACCCTTTCATCCAATGGCGGGGAACAGCGGCGTAGCCAGGATGGGATTTTTTTTTTGGGGGGGGGGGGGCTAGGTAACAAGTGGGGGGCCTGGTACCTCCGAGAGTCAGGCACGGCAAGACTATCTAAGCGGAGCGCCACCATCGGTTGGCGCGGAGCGTACCAGAAAATTTGGGGCTTTAAAACCCCTCCAGATGGCCGGAAACGGCACTTCCCATGTGTTTTAAGCTGGATGTACCCAGCCTTGAAATACGAATCTCATGTCTGCGATGTCTCAAATAATGAGAATAAAAATCAATCTATGAAAAATGGTAATACATACACTTTTTAGGGACCTCAAAACTGGGCACTTCTGATCTGTGGCCTGGGGGATGAGACTAAAGGGAGCCGGTATCTCCCTTTCCCTTGGGAAAAATTGTAAACTTCAGAAGCACGTAGATCGCAATTGCGGCAATATTTGAATCTAAGCGGAGCGCCACCATCAGTTGGCGCGGAGCGTACGAGAAAAATTTGGGCTTTAAAACCCCTCCAGATGGCCGGAAACGGCACTTCCCACGTGTTTTAAACTGGATGTACCCAGCCGCAAATTCGGCAATATTTGAATGGATTTCAGCTTACCTAAGGCAGTACCTCACCCTTTAACAGGAAAACCAAAAGTAGTTGTGTCCCCCTCTGAGAAACTTTCTTTGCGTTAGATTTCCTAGATGCAAAATAGTGCTATGTTTGGCAAAACTTTGAACTGATTATAGGCCTGAGTTTTCGGATTTTCCCTTTTTGGGGAGCATGAAAAATATAAAAATATTTTTAGTTTTTGTAGAGATTTTACAAGAGACATACATACTACCAAAGAAACAATGTGCAAAATGGTGCAGTATTTGTTCATCGGTACATTACGTGGTCAAAATTAAAATACTACGAATAAATCCCTCAAAATAATTGAACCTCAAAGCAGAAGTATGGATCATGTGGGAAACACATGAAATCCGGACCTTGTGGACATTTTACAAATCCCCCGGACGCCAGTGCCTACTACTAAAAAGAGGACTTGTCGAAAAAAATCGTTTTACAGTGGCACTTGTCATGGGCAGGAGTGAGGCACGACATAGGCCTACTTGTTAAGGATGGAAGGGAAGAATTATCCGAAGGCAGTACCTTACCCTTATCTGCTTACGGCATATTTTGTGTATAATTAAGTATAGGAAGGGTCGTGTAAGAGTGGTCTCCAGTGTACGATTGCCTTATTTTCAGTGAATCAATCAGCCATCCGAAAGGGAGAAAGGGTCTTAACCTAACAAAGTCGCATTAAAGTTTGTCGTCGAGACTTTCGTTTCATTTTCGAAGTGAAATACAATAAACTACAGTGCAGATCACAAACGGTATCTAATTTAGTGAAAGTAGGCATTTTGAAGTTATTGCTTGATTTCATACGTGCGGACAAAATGTGTTTTACACACATTCATCCATTTTTTTTTTTTTTTTTGAATTTTTACACATTTTTTTAATTTTTTTCAATTACTTTATCAGGTCGCAAAAAATCGGGGGGGGGGGGGAGCCTGAAGAAAATCTGGGGGGACCTAGGCTCCCCAGGCCCCCCCCCGTGGCTACGCCACTGGCGGGGAAACAGTTTTTTTTTTCAGTTTCTGATCATTAGCAAGTTGCTGACCTAAGTTAGTCTCCTATTGCAACCGAAAGCTTCAAATCACGACTGGTAGGATTCTGCTTACAGACCTCAGAAATGATACCATTTCCCGGCCATCTGAGGGAGCCGGTTTTTTGAAAATTTTCTGTACACTCTGCGCCAACTGCAATTGACCTTGAAATACTTTGGGGGATGCGTTACATCTTTGGGGAAAGGGGTATGCCCCAGACTGTGCTCCCGTATGCAAAAGTACACTTCGGCTATTTAAAATTTATAATGTGGCTCTATTACTGGGAAACGTTTGAGCGACGGGACCCACGCTCCCCGAACGTGGAACGTAAGGCGGTCCTGGCGAGTAATGACGACGGTTTGCAATTTAAGCCTGTTATCGAGATTTCCGGGACGAATGCATTAGCTCGTAGTTTTTGCACTTAGTCTGCAAAATGGAAAATTTTGGAGAACCTTGAACAAGGATGGACCTTCTTTCAAAGAAAAAACTCTTCTGGTTTATAACCAGTGCCGTCGGAAGGTATTTTCGATGGGGGGGGGGGGGGGGGGGGAGGGCTGACTCGGGCCGACTATCTAAGCGGAGCGCCACCATCAGTTGGCGCAGAGCGTACAAAAAATTTTGAAAAATCGCAACCCCTCAGACAACCGGAAATGACATTTCCGATCCCAGGCTTGTTAATAGTATCTAAGCAGTCGTTATTTTGACCTTTCGTTGTAATAAAATGTTCACTACAAAAACAAAAAAAAAACTATTTATGGCAAAATTATTGGGGGGGGGGGGGGGGGGGAGCCCCCCCGCTTCCGACAGCCCTGTATAACTCCCCACTGAAAATTGTCGATATTTTGGATTAGACCCTAATTTTATCGCTTTTCGTCGCATTTATAAATGAGGGTCTGCTCTATAGTCCCTGTCTCATCGGTCCCCGTCTTATTGGTCTCCCGGGTTAGGAGACCATGAGACGAGGGACCAATAAAGCGGGGGACCAATGAGACAGGGGATTACTGACACAGGGGACTTAAAGACATTATACCTTTTGAATGTACCCAAACCGTTTGTTACCCGAACCCTTAGTTACACATGCACACCTTCTACACAAGTTTTAATATCCATCACCAAAGTGTGATCTTGAATGAAGTTTTCTCATTTGCAAATATAGATGTGGTATTACTTTATGCCAGCATCTCATCAGTCTTTGGCGAGTCATTTTGAGTTTTATACAGTGGGTTGTGCTTATGGTTGAAGGGCTGCTACTCATTGGATCTCAAGGCATTGTTCAATCTAATCCTGGGGAGATTTTACACTTAATCTGGATCTGATTGTCCGATGTTATGAGCACATCAAAATACGTGTATGGCTTGATCCTGGTGCATTTACACTTGTCTCGTACTCTGACCCTCCTCTGTGGTTCAGCGAAAGGGCTTCAAATAAATTACGTACAACGAGCACATGCTGTGATGTGCGTGCCCATCAAAAGTTAATGAAAAATAAAGAATGAGAAAGGATATGTGTGGACCACTGCCACTCTGTCTCCACACAAGAAGTTGATAAAAGGTCACCGTTGATCCGGGGAGCTGTTACACTACAACTTTGATCGCCTGCGTGGGGGATCAAAATCGAGAGATCAGATCCAGATCTGATCTGCATTTGCATTACAAATTTGATCTCGAGAAGTGGATCCCTCACAGGTTGATCAGATCCGGATCTAGTGTAGTTAGTTAGTATGAGAATAAAGACTGGGTTTCCATCCTATTGGTTCAAGTCGAGCCAGCCACGGCCATTTTTCCAGTTGTGGCTCAATCATGGCTTGTTTTCCCTTCTCCATTGCTTATGCAGAGCATCACTCACAAGGGCAGTAGGTACCATCTTTAGTATAGTGTAAAAGCACCCCCATTGTTAGAGTGATGGAGTCTGTGTAAATGTGTGAATGGACAAGGTGAGGATGATGAACTAAGAGAATTTAATGGCTGTAAATTTCTAGCACATTCATTACACCAACTATAAGTATTTTCTCCTTCTGCCATATTGAATGAAAAAAGTTTAGCATGGAGTGAAGTTTGAGTAGCAACTCCAACTATTACCACCTCTCTGGTAAACCTGTCTAATCTCGTTATATTGTAAATTGAATTGGAGGAAATAAATAAATTAAATGAAGACATGTAAAACAGTGCCCAGCATCCCCTCCCCACACACCCACCTTTTCGACGGCAAAATTAAACACTTATAGATGCTTGCTCTGGGCACTAGAAGAATGCTCTTTGCAAAACATTTAGTGCAATTTTACTTGCATGATGCCTCTTTCCTTATACAACCTCACTGATTGTGTTTTCCAGGCTGTCACTTGAGGGGTTAAGGGGTTATGAAATTATCCCAATGACAGGCAACAAGCAAGTTGCAGAGCTGCCAACCTTGTCAAACCCCAAAAAGGAACTCAAATGGCAAAAAACAGAATTTCCAGCAAAAACTGAATCTCACAAAACAAAACTTACAACCTTGTACAATAACTGCACAGCATACTATTTTTGACAAGTTGTGCAACCTGTGCCAAGGTCACAATTATGGGGTCTGGAAAAACTGAGTTCACTCCCTTTGTACAGGAATGCAAGTACTGCGGGCGATATCTGGCATCTGCAGTGAAGTACTACACATATCAGATGTGCAGGACATGAATGGCATATTATGCAGAACTTAGAAGTTGCAAACTGCAAACTTACCAAAGCATATCACTATATTTGTATACACTGTATGGTAAATGAGACCATAATTCAGAATTTTGAAGAAAAAAAAACAGAATTTGACAAGAAAAAACAGAATGCCATATTTTTCTCCAAAACACAAAATTATTCTGGCAAAAACAGAATGGTTGGCAGCTCTGAAGTTGGGTTCAAAAGTGCTCAATACAGGATGATGAGAATGATGATTCTGTATATTATGGGAAATAACAAACACAAGAAACACAATAAATATTGATTAACATATCTATAAAAGGTTGCCCAAACTAATGATAAACATAGTGAAACAAAAACATACCAGATAAGCTCACCACAGTAACATGACACTTATAATAATTATCTTTGACAACAAAATCAAAAGATTCAGTTTGGCAGGAATTATAGGCAGAAGACAGAGGCAGTGGTTGGGGCTGGATACTGTAGGTGTGAAGCCCCAGTTCTACCTGGAAGAAGAATTAGGCTATTTGATGGCAAAAATCAGATTTTCAACAGAATGCTTAATTTTTTGGATTAAGGTCTTTCAGGTGAAGATTCCTTTATTCTAATGACAGTCTGACAGTGATGGTGGACCACAATAAATGGATTAAATGCAAAGTAAAAATCATGTCCTGCCAAAACAAGAGTTAGTTAATCCACTATAAATAGAGGAACACTGTAAAAATTGTATACATCAATATGGTTTTTGCCAAGTTGAGCAGAAAAGTTAACATTTTTAAGATAAAGCTAGTTTTTGTGCACTTAAAACTTGATATTACCTATTTTGTACCACAGCTTTTTTAAAAGTAGGCATTGAAAATGTTGAAAAGAACTGTTAGAGGAAGTGGACACACCATACAGTACTTTGTGCTTGCTGAGCAACATCATTGAATTTGTTATAGGATACATAGACATTGTTCCGAATCTATAGAAGGTTGCTTAAATCTCTTCTCCAAGAAAGCATGGCTTTCAGAATTTATAAAAGGGGCCCAATTTTCCATTTTTTTTTTTTTGGGGGGGGGGGGGAGTAGGGGGTCTTTCAGCAGCAACTGTTAAACAGGCCTCTTCTTTCTCCCATTAGACCTTTTCAACTGCCACAATATTCTGAAGAATTTCTTTGTAGAAACAATACCAACATAGATTTATATTTTAAACTTTAAAGTTTACAACCACATTTTTATAAATATATTTGAATGAACAGGCTGACAGAGTACCATGTTGACTATAAATAAGATAGAATGAATATATTTGATACATCTGATAAGCAATTATATCTTACAGAACCACATAATCCACATTGTGGACCTCCTTTGAAGGAAAATTTTCTCTTTACAATACTTCCCAAAATAATCTGGGCACAAATACAGTGTAGTTTTTTCATTGGCACTCTAACTGAACTGAGGCATGCCGGGTGGGGGTGGGGGTTACAGAACTGTTAACCAGAGCAAGTAGAAGAGCATGGCCTCAGAAAGTTTGTATAAGTTTACTGTATGTAACTGGAGATGGGAAAGATACTGCATCTTAGTTCATCTATCTCAGATATTTATCTGTTGTAATTCTGTACATAGGTGTATGGTGCCAAGTGATGTATCTTAATCCACATGCTCTGATTTCTCTACCGGTACTGACAAAAGTTTAAGCAAGTGGAAACTGGTAAGTGCAGTACAGCAGTAGGTATGTAAACGAACTCCATAGAATACAATATTTTCAAAAGGTGCATTATGAAAGTAGTCTATGGGTGCAGGAGTCTTGGCAGAAAGCCCAAGGCCAGTGAGGGAAAAGCAAAGGGGTGAGGGTCCCCTTGGAACAAAACTTTTAACTCATCTCAGAGATAAAATGTTATCATTGCCTCACAGTAATGCATTTGAGTTTATGATATCTTGCTTGCCCTCTTCCCAAAACATGCCTCTGGAAAAATTTATTTCCCATGATGCAATTTTGTCCCCCCTTTAGAGCCCAGAGTTCCCACACTTAATTAGAATATTGAATATTGAATATCTGAAAAATAGGGAATTCCTTACAAATGGTCTTTTCTTTTACACATTTATGCAGCATGGAAACATACTTAACATGATCATAACAACTGAAAGTGTTAGGTTTCAACTTTCACAACCATGTAGAAATATTTCCCAAACACCCCAAATTGAAGGGATCTAACTACGATAAAATTTCAGACATTTCCCATTCTCCCTTCTTTGTGGAAATTCTGAGTACTGCCTCCTCTACAGTAGCTACAGGCTGTCAGGTCATGTCAAGCATGCAACATGTACTGAAATTGGTTTGGACATGGTCTTACCTACACAATGCAGATTCTCAGTCTCCTTAAATAAAAGTCTGCCAAAATAAAGGCTTCAAAAATAAAAAAGTAAAGACCAAGATGCAGTGAAATGGCCAATTTCAGACTCCAGGAAAAAATTATTAAACTATATATTTAATAATTAAATTGGGAGACAACTTTACATTTCAAATGGATGTACAGGAGCTTATCAACTGTGCAGCACTGCAAATTCTGATATACTTAATATTTACCATATGTACTCAACACACAATACTTTAGGCAGGGTTTGGAGTTGTGGCATCTCAGTGCTACCAATTAAGAACTTTCTGTACCATCTTCTAAATCACAGTATGCAAATTCCTGAAGGCATGTTGTCCAGGAGCTAGTATTGCCTTAGGGTGTCAAAATCCCTGGAATGCAAGACCTACTGTACACAGCATGCAAGTTATGCAAAATGTATGTCTGCGGCTTAAGTACAGTATTCTGTAACACTTGTGCAACTTAACAACAGTACATGTGACTCCTGTCTGTTTATTTTTTAACCAAATTTCAGTTCAGTCTTTGTTTTTGCAGTATCTATTCAACTTGCAAGTCTCTGAATTTACCCTTGCAACTCTGGTTGTCTGTATAAATTTGGACTTCTCAATGACAGTGAAGATGTATTGCATTCGCTGGCTAAGGAGCTGGTGTAAACACTCACTGTGGGCCCAAGTTTGGGCATTAAATGTATTTGCACTGCACAGTAGGATTCTAGGCAACTCACAGGTCATACTGGACATGAGGAAACAATATCCTTACCCATTGCAGGGAACTACAGTAAAACATCATAGAAGCATTGCAAGTTTAATAAGGGATACAGACAAAAAACTGACAACCCTCTAAAAACAAAAATGCAAAAGCAGGACCGTACAAATGATTTAGCAAGGTGATAACTTCCTGGTTTCAAATAAGGAAGTTATATTTAAATATGGTAAATGCCCTTTTATCAAGTTGCTCAAGAATTTCAAAGAATAACGGTACTGAACATGTATGCAGTACCTGGGGTCATTTCCAAAGTGGGCAAGGCAATTCTAAGATGAAGAAGAACATTTCTACATTTGCTGTTCTCTTCAACATCTTGTGCATGAAGTACAAATGGAGAAGCATGAGACTGAGAGTGGTAAAAAGACTCCCCTGAACTGTGACTTCAATGTGGTTCTAGCTGTCCTCAACAAGGCTGTCTAAAATATTATCCAATCTTTCTCCAAGCACTACATCATTTGTCTTGGAGGTTCTGCTTAAAGACAGTCTTTTCTTCCGGCGACCCTTCTGTTGCTTTGCACCTCTTTTAGAGTTTCTTGGGACCCAGGGCTTTTCAGGAAAGGCTAGCGATCTCCTATATTTTCGTTTTCCGAAGCTAACTACATCTGTTTTCTGTTCCTCAAAAACAGTTTCCAAGTTTGTATTTGTCCTTTTGAATGGTCTCATCTGGCCCTTTTTAAGATAAATTTCCTTGACCTTTGGGTCAACTTCCATTTCCTCAACAAAACAGGTGGAAGAAGTCAAGGTATGGTCAGTGGGTGATAGCATGCTGTTTGTAGAATCATTCACATTTTCCTTCCACTCTGAAATATCCACTTCAGGTCCTCTCCTCTCATCCAAACAACCTTCCACCAGAGATTCACATTTATCAGGAAAACTTTCTTGCTGTATTTGTTCATCACCTTCTTCTTCTGGTTTTGTATCTATTTCTTTTGTTGTTCCAGGCACATCACATTCTTCATCTGAAATTTGCTGGGATGAAATGTCCTCACAAGTTTTTCCAACACTATGCATCTTGCAGTTGTCAACATCATGTTCCTTTATATCATCAGAAGGGCATTGGACTTGTAAATGTAGTGACCTCAGTGAAGAGAGAATAGATTGTCCAGGAGTGGATGTCACAACTTTACAAATGGTTTGATTTTGTGGAGTGTAGAATTGGGGATCCACATCATCAGCAACAAATGCAGAGTTCTGCAGAGGAGAAATCGGGGACTCATACTTATGCCTATATCCTAAATCTCGTTCAGTGTTTTGAAATGTACTGCATGTTTCATTTTTTTTACAAGATTCCTCTGATTGAATAGGAGTCTGAAAATCTCCAGTACATTCAGGAGCCTCAGAGAGGGGACTTTCTAGCTGAGAACTCACCTGGTTTTGAACCAGCTTTGGAATGCCATTCGTTCCAAGTTCTAACATAGGATGTGAAATTCCACTGAGCCTTGAAGATCTTCTCCTTGAGGTCCTTGCTTTTGACTTTTTTGCCTCACTCTGAGACCTATAGTTACATTTAATTACATTTTCTTCTGAATGTTGAACACTGGAAGAGTTTTCTTCGAGGTTGTTATTGCAGTAGGGTGAAGATGCTTCACCAATTGTTTTCAGAAGAGCCAAACTCTCCCTCCTATTCAAAAAAGATGACTGTCGCCTTTTTTTCTTCTTTTTCGTTGGAAGGGAATGATTATTTTTATCTGAGACAAAACTGACTGAAGGAACTTCTCCCATAAACTGATCTGTTTCTTTTGCCTCATGTTCCTTTTCTGACTTGATTGGATTGGTTGTTTTGTGATTAAGTTCTCCAGAAAGTTCACTGCTTTTTGTGCTATCTATAACTTCCACAGGTTGTCCATCCAGAACTTTTTCAGCTGTAACAGGACTACATGGATGCCTTGCTGTGATTGAATACTCTTTGGTAAGATTTTTTCCTGACAAGCGTTTCCCCTTTCTAGCAGGAGTTGTATCACTGAAATATACTCTTTCAGATAATCTTTGGTCAGTTCTTCTAATCCCAAATTTACCACCATTTCTGTTTGTATCACTATGATTATTGTCTTCCAACTCCCAAGGAAATTTGAAGTTTGTGATAAAATCTTTTAAATCATCATCAATATCATCTTCTTGGATGGTGTCCATTGCCTGCCATATGTAAAGAAAGAAAGAAATGAATAAGGTAGATATGGGTGCATGACTAATGCAGTGGTGCTGTATGTCAAACTGTTCATTAAGGTAAGCCTGTAACCAGGATTGTGTCATGGGGAGGATTGTGGTGTCATGGGGGGGGGGGGGGGGGAAGAGGGCCAGGTTGGGGTCATTACATGAGGGAAAAGTCTAAGGATAGAGAGAAAAAAACTGCTATTTTAACATATTTCACAATAATCAAAGAGATATAAAATCGGGACACATTTGGGAAGCCTATCGCATAAAATCTCAGGCTTACTTTAAACAGTATCAGTTCTCCTAGCCTTCTTACCACTGGGGTAGACAGGGGGGAACAAGATTTCCTCATGAGAACATCAGATTCCCCCATAAAACCCCCAAACTGTCATAAAGTTACAATTTTCCTCCAATATTTTTAGATTTAGATTGATAAAAACGGCAAAATTTTCCAATTTTGATGGATACTCCGTACAATAAATAACCAAAGCCAACTCTGTTAATCCCCAGGCAAATGGTACTACCTAATTTTGCTCCTGGAAGGCATATCACTGAATAAAAGAAACCAAATTTTTCATTACAACCTCACCAAAAAAAACAAATTTTCTTTCATTAAAATCCCAAATTTTGCAATCATAATAAGCTCTTAATTTTAAAAGATTCTTTCAAAAAAGGAAAAGACTTTCCTGGCAAACTTTTAGTCCCGTCTCAAAACCTTAGTCAGTTAGTAAGTAGGTCTTGTACTGTTCAGTGCGTAACCCCAAAAGAATTTCAGCTGTTACCCATATAACTTTTTTGATTTTTTCCCTTATGAGGGACAGATTCTTCAATACACACCCCAAAATTTTTATAGTACCCATAAAAGCCAAATTTCTTTCATTATTTTGTATTTTTGCTTTAAATAAACTCCAGATTGTTAAGTATTTGTTAAAAAGAAAGCTCAAATTTTGGCGCGCTCCACGCGCCTCAAATTCTACAAAGTCACATTCAACCAGGACATAACACTGCCCTCGTCGGGGCTTTGAAATTCTGGCCCCCCTGTCGGGCAAATCCTGGCGGCACCCCTGCCACCGAATCATTCGCAAATTTAGCAGTACAACACTGTGGCCTATATAGTTTAGCCCAGGTACCAGTATTTCTTTTAACAGGAATCAGTCATTTCATCCAAATTGTTAGTGTAAAACAGTTTATAGTTTATTGTCCCCGTCAGGACATTGGTTCATAATCGTGGACAGACTCATTACTGGAGGAGTGAACCAAATTAGGAAAGACTAAATTTTGAACTGTGAGTGTTTCATACTTAATACAGTTGCAATTGTGTTAGGGGTCAAATTGATTTGTGAGTTAATCATTCATTTCTGTTTTCAAGGAGAATGTAATGATTACAACTATCAATCACCCTCCCAGAAACATTTGATCCTACGCCTGAATTTCCTCTCTTGGTATGCACCAGATTGTGCCACTGAAAAATTGCAAAGCTCCCAACCATTTGGGAGGGGGCCCACCCCCTTCTGCTACTTCATGGCCTCCTCCACAGCAATTTTCTCACCCACATGCTCAAGTTTCAAAATGCACCCCCTTTGAATAAAGCTGGTGACAGCCCTGGGCCCTTACAAAAGCCAAGTTTCCTTCACAATTTTTAAATTTTCTTCTAAAGAAACTCTAGTTTTTTAAATAGGTTATTTGTCAAAAAGAAAGCCAAAAATTTCGGAGTGCTACGGGTGCCTCAAATTCTGCTAAGTCACTTCCCACAGACCCGCCGGGACTAATTCATTGCCTTTGTTGGGGTCTCAAAATGCTGGCCCCCGCTGGGGAGCTTGGTCCCCCTGTGGGGCAAATCCTAGCGCCACCCCTGCAGGGAAGGTGCACCATACTACATGACAATAAGCACTTACAACACTATGACAAAATGATGCAGCCATTTTCCTCTTGTGTACAGTACTATCCGTGTAAGTTACTATGGTATTTTCCTATGCGCTAGTAAAGATTTTTAACAGCTTGAATAATATGATGACCAAAGGGGAGTTCAGTCATTTCTTGATCTTTGCATTTTCTCTCGGCATTTCATTTGAATTTCAACTTTTCTCACATGCTCGTGTTTGTTAGAAATTAAAAGACCATGCCCCGCCCTATCCGACGTGTAATGCTTTTTCCGATTTTCTTAGTTAATAAGCCCTTCTACGGGAACTTTGTTTTCCAGGAGGTTACAATTTTGCACGGTGTTGTATAGCTGTGCATGCAGAAACACCCTTGTTCGGTCAGTATGTGATACCTTCTGTAAGTGCTTCGAAAGGAGATATTTTGTGGGTTCAACTTCAAAGTTGTTTACAAGGGGAACACATAATGTTGCAAACACGGGATAGTATGTTTATCCCCACCATGATTATACTATGAATGGTACTAATTTGAACAAAGTGACTTCTGAGAAAGACCTTGGTGTAATTATTACAGGAGATTTAAAGTCATCTAGGCAGTGTGCAGCTACTGCTGCAAGGGCAAATAGGGTGCTTGGGTTGATCAGGAGGAATTTTAAGAGTTTTAGTAAAGAAATTTTGCTAAATTTGTATAAGCAGCTGGTTCAACCCCATCTTGACTATGCTGCACAGACCCAGGGAGCAATTTGTTCGGGTTCACATCGCAATTTGCGATGCAAAAATGAGAAAAATTTGATAATTGCGATACATCATTCCATCTTGAATCGCAGGCTTCAGCTGGTCTTGTGCCATTTTGAATGTTCACAGAACGAAATTATGTTAGGGGAACAAAAAAACAGAAATTGGAAGTCATGAAAATCGGCAACTGCCTATCAATGCAAGTTTGCTCATGACACTAGGCTAGGCTCAGAAATTTTAATGTAAAATCTTGTTAGGATAGCAAAGTAGCCAAAGCAAGTAACTCATAAGGAAAACGTATCGTACAAGGAAATTGCTGAAGTTAAGTTTTTAAAAATGTTAGGTAGGGCTTAGTTTGAGTATTCTACACATGCCGTGAAACTTTTTAATAAAGTGAATGTAATCTAGGTAATTCTGTATGCCTGTCAATCAGGTTTTACGTTTTGGGCTGGCTACCCTGAGAACTTTTGGAAATACCTGCACAGTAGAATGTAGGCATACTAGTGCACTATCTTGAAGTCAAATTGTAAGGGACTCTGAGGAGATCACACATTCACGTTTTTGACAACTTTGTAAAGGCTTTAAGAAGCCTCAAAACATGCTGACTATCATAAGGGAGCATATCCCAATTAGCAGGTGTATTACTGCGTCCATTTGTTCGCCCTCAGATAGAGTCCCTAAAAGGAGCACTTTTTTGATATGTTATGGAATGAGCTGGGGTTTTCTGTAAGTTTCTTCTGAAAGTATATCAAATGAAGTACCATTGGTGAAAAAATGGGCTTAATTGAAGCAATTTTGTGGAAATTATGGGCCTTAGAAGCTGGCAGAGGCATACCGAGATTTTAGTGAAAAACAAGGCTTGGAAAAGGTGGTTTGAACTTTGAGGTGAAATAGCAAAAAATCTTCACGGTCATGATATGGTAAATTGAAAGTGCCATGAATGGCCAACTTGTCAGCTTTCATATGAGGGGTAGCTTGACCCTGGCGAAAACTTCGACAAGCTTTTAGAGGCCCGTTTACTTTTTGAATTTAGTGTGTAAGTCAATGGAGGAATTAATGGGGATATGCTCCCATAAGGTTTAGAATCTACTTAATGAGGCTGCATGACCACCTATGATGATGAGGATTAAGGATGGTTGCATCTGATGAATCAGGGTTTTCCCTGGGTTTAGAATTGAACGTCGCGCATCTGATGCGTCCATTGGTGGATCGCCGGCCTGGGGGAGGGGTATAAGGGGAGGGGTTGTCCCCCTCCCCTTTTGGAAATTTTGTGACTTATGCAAGTCCATAGACGCAAAATGGTGACATTTTTGAGCCAAATTAGTCAACACAATTTTTGTAAGTTGACGCAAAAATATTAGCACCGATACTCGCATTCGTAAAAATTTTGATCTACTGGTAGCGGTCACATTGGCTTCCATGTCACCGTAATTTCTTCTTCAAACGTTTTGGTTCATCGGCATGGCCTTTATTAAGCGCTGGCACCAGAAGATTTTTACCCCCGGTTTGCCGTTATTTCGCGTCCGTTGCTCACCAAAATTTACGTGATTGGGTCAGCTTGCAATATTACCAGTTCAGGATAGAAAATATTGGGAAAATTTCCGTTCGTTTCATGAACGGGATGTCATTTTTGTAGGTGTAAATATTTTCACTTCAAAAGTGGAGATTTTAATCAACTGTTAATGCGATAGATTTGTTTGCAGTCGATGTCACATGCCCCAGGCTTTAATAATTTAGTTCTTAGGCCAACATCATGCTCATTCTATTTTTCATCCCCCAATCATTTCGGAACTATTGCATTCCTTTTCTGCACTGGCCGGTTGCAGTTGCTATAATATACTGAAGCGACTCTCCTGCTTTAATACGAACCCCATGTAGAGCAACCATTCATGATAATCTTAGAGGCAGAATCTTAGCAGTTCTGGGGCAGCCAACAATTGCACCCGATTAACGTATCTTATGGTCCCTTTCGGGTATAAACATCCCCGAAATTTTAAGCAGTTCTTGTCCAAAACTTACGTCTTGTTTAAAAAGAATCTGCAACTGAAATGCACGTAGGTCAGATCCCCGAAAAATCCACGTACGCAGAGATTTGTGATGCCGTTTCATGGTGAATTTGGCACGGGGCTCGCCCTGCTTCGCTAGCCGGCTATATAAGCATTGGCAGTGCGATCGTCGTAACACAAACTCAATGGGAAAACTTGTCTCGAGACCGAGTATTTTCACACACTAAATCACATAGGCGAAGGCGCGAATTGTGATTGGCTGGCTAGAATCAACGCAATTGAACCAATCACGATGCAGGGACCAATTTAAATTTTGAAATGGGTCGTATGCATATGATGTCACCAAGCAAAACATGATGCCTTGTTTGGCGGAAAAAACGGACACGCACGGAAGTCTACTGCATGCGTGTGCCAAGAATTTTGCTTCACGTGACCACGTGCATCACGGTTTTTGTTTGCAATGACGTTGCATGACAACATTGCACAAGTCCTACTGTAAATAACATTACGGAAGGAATGCTGGGAATTACTTAATTTATGCAAGATAATAATCACGGGACTTAACAAGATTCTAGGAGCTACGTGTACAAAACGTCCACAGACATGTATGCCAAGCTTTTGGATTAAAAAGAGGCGAAACACTGCAGCTCGATAGTCTGCTTTGTGCAGAACAGTTTGTACAGCAACTTACGCGGCGCTTTTTGCGATAAGCTAGGAAAAGACATTGAATGCAATTCTAAATCTAATTCCATGTAATACTACAGGGTTATAGCGGAAAATATCAAACGATCACATCCATGGCAGGGGTAAAAATTTTACGTTTGTGATTATCAATGCAACCAGTTTTGGCGGGAAGTTAAAGGATTGAGTTTACAGGAATTTAACGAAACTAAGGGCAAGTTTCAAGCATATTTTAATAAAGTGTAGCGGTATTGCCTACGAAAAATATCGATATATAGGTCCGAAAATACCGATAATACCGGTAATATCGGTATTTTCGCAGAATAGGTCAACACACTTTATGTGTATAGGAACGAAGTTCGAAGGTTATTCCTTGCCCCATAATCAATATACGAGACAAACAAAGGTTCGCAATTTCATGTTGATCGGCAAAAATCAATTAAATGTGTACAAAGAGGAAAGATGAATAAATATTTTTTTTTATTAGAATGTGTGTTAGCCTTACTTCTCTCTCTTTCATTTTATTTGTCACGGGATTCCCGCCCAACTCTCCTAAATTGCCCGCAAACATAATTAGTGGCAGCTTTTCCCATACAGGCCTGTCGGCCCTCGCAGTCAATTCAAACAGCAATAAACACTAGAGCTCTGACAGCATATTTGCAAAGTTTCTCTGATACCTAAAATACCGACCGATATTCTGGATATCAAATATATGCTTCGGTATTATAGTCAACTAGTTGAAAGAAGTCGGTATCACATCACTTAAGTGACCTCTCTCTGTCAACTGCCTGATCGGCAGTGATCGAACCCGCACTTCAAATATTATTCCACAAGTCCGATCCTACGAACACTGCACTGTTTGTTGTCAAAATCCAGGTACCATGCACTCTGTTGCATCGTAGCAGCTCTTTCGCTGCTCTGCGCTGTTGCCTTTTCCAGGTCCGCGATGTGAAAACTTTCCCATATTATTTAAATCCCATCTACGACACGGCAATGTTGTACAGAGTTTGCCCCGTCCTAGTTCCAATGACATTTTTAAACGGCAATGCAAAATATTGCGGGCTAAAAAACTTGCAAAATTCGATCAAAGAAATAAATTACTTATGGAACTCTGTATCAAAAATCCCCCTGTATCAAAGTGGGCAGATCCAGCCAAGGTTATGTGCTAGGAATGCACAGCCTGTTCGACCACGTGTTTGCATGTTTGCACATGTACAGTGTATACATTTACGTTGTGTAGTACATGCAGCAAATTCTCCCGCTAACGAAGGATTGAGTTGCTATACTAAACCTGCATTGACTTAAACGTACACTGTAGTAGCCTGCGGTGGATTCCCACATCTAACTTGTGCGAAAGAATTTTGCAAAAATGTTACGTTCTTTTCGCCCTTCGTGGACACATCGTGAAGGCTTTACAGTACCGTTTGAATTTCACCTAATAGTAAGACTAATTGATATGTAAAAGAAATTGACTTGTTAAGTTTTGAAACGCAGGTATTTGCAGTCAAAAATATTTTTGGAAAACATTGGTTGAATCGATAGGCCCATGAACTTGGACACTCTTATTCCGCCATTACGTATATACCGGCGTACTGTACACAGACACTGCCGATGTACGTAAACAAGTGCATTGAACTACAGTATTCCACTGTGCAGATAATTGAGTATACAGCACGAGCTGAGCTGTAGACCGTCAATACATACACAGCACATGAACGAATAGCTCTGTGACTGGAAAGGTCACGGAGAGGTGAACCTAAACATCTCGTAGCTCTCAAGTCTACTCTACTCATTGAAAACTCTTAGTTTATTGGTGGTTCGGTATCGGTATTTTTTCATATCTGTCATGAGTCACTGCTGTTAATCATCAGTATTTGTGTTGAGTGTCTATATTTTGGTTGAATCGGTATTTCAGTGAGTAGGGGAATATCGGTATTACTTCTATATATAGATTTTACTATATACCCATATTTTTGAAAACTCATATCGACGATATCACTAAGGTGGAAATACCGACTAAAACCGGTAATATAGATATACCGCTACACTTTATATTTTAACCCCTTTTTCAGTTTGCAAATAATCGGGAGTAATGATCAAGTGAGTGCCAGAATTTATAAAAGCAATGGAGCACGTGGCTGCAAGCAATCACAGATTGTGTGTGTCCCGATCTTTTCATGAAAACATGTTGGGAAAACAAGGGTTCTATGACATCATACACATAAGGTCCATCGCACTTATTTTAAGTTACCTCTAAACATCGTGATTGGTTCATTATTGCGTTTAATCAGCCAATCATACTTGTGACATCGTCAATGCAGTTTTACTGTGTGGGAAAAACATGTAGAAACCAACCGTCTTCGCATAGAATTCTAATACTCCCATTGCATTTTTGCTACGATCGATTTCCCAAACTTTGGTTGTAGCCGGGCAAAACAATCGTGTCGTAAGTTTTAAGAACGAAGTAACAGGAAATATGTGGGATTACATCGTGAAGATACAATGACATGGTTCGTTCGTTTGATTGATAATTTCGCAAATCTGAGACATTAGCCCCGCCTCTAACCTGCCAAAGGCGGGCGCATGTGTTTTGGTCATGCAAGTCGTGTTACGCCCGGAGTGAGCAAAACATTTTCCTGATACAAGCCTACGACGGCAAGTGTAGGCTAGTTAATTATAATAATACTGTGTTGTTACTCGTTCAATAGTAGGCCCTATGGGATATACATACAGAGCTCCGACTCGCATGCAGTGGTATGTGCATGGAAATTAAAAAAGTTAGTTGCAGTTTTACAAATAAGTCAATGATTTTGTCGTTTATTGTATTAACAACAAAAGCAGTCGTTGACAGAAAGAAGAAAAATTATGGAGGCTAGCTGGCAGCAATTTTGAACATCGCGGCCGTTTTTTGAACGTCGCGGCCTCCTTGGTTTTGAAGCTTGAACGTCGCGGGCCGCGACGTTCAAAACGCCCAGGGAAAACCCTGTGAATGACAATAAAAATGTTCTCAAATTGTTTGCTTTCATATGTTCATAAAACTACCCCTGTTCCTACCGTGTAAAATGGCAATTGGCAGGATTATGAATGGGATAAAGGGGGTGCATTTGTTAGGCTTTCATAAGTGAGTGGGTACAAACCAATCCAAGGGGTAGATAACATTGCTGTTAATGAAGTGTCATTGACAAGCAAACATAATTTTCAAATGAAATGTAGCAAACCAAACATTGGGGAAAATGCTGACGAGATCCCATAAAATATTGTCGAGAGCTGCTGTCTCCACAACATTTTTTTTTTACAAAAATCGCCTTGGAGACATGTAGTGGTATTTTTGGCTTGAGTGTACTCATACTGCATACCTGATAAGGTTCGTATGGAGGCATGACGCATGGTGTTACATTACCTGTAATATCAGACCTACCCATCAGTCTTTGATTTGTAGTTTTTATAAGCTACTCAGCTGCTGTAAAAGCACAGACAACTGGAAAATGTCAATTTAAAAATTTGCTAATCATTTTTTGGGGATTGCTAATCAATTTTGAATAATGAGTAGCAAAACTGCTAATCAAAATTTCAAAAACAAATTGCTCCCTGAGACCTGGAGTCCCTTCTTTGAAAAGGACAAATTGCTTTTAGAGCAAGTTCAGAAGAGAGCTACCCGACTCATACCTGAGGTTAAAAATCTACCTTATTCCCAAAGGCTTAAGCTGCTTGGGCTTACCACTTTGGAGCTGAGAAGGACTGGAGGGGGACATGCTCCAGGTATACAAAGTTTTATCTGAAGGGAATCCTTTGTTAGCTTGCAGTTATTTAAAGGTCCAGAGTAATCCTCGGGTTAGAGGCCATTGCAAAAAGCTTGAAAAGTCTTTTGCTAGACTTGACAATTAGGAAGTTCAGTTTCTCTCATAGGGTTGTTAGTGAGTGGAAAAGCCTGCCTGAGTGGGTTGTTAACTCCACATCAGTGCACCGTTTTAAGGTTAATATTGACAAGTTTTTCCGTGACTGTGGTAGAATCTAATCTTTCTGGGCTCTTTAGGTGTTGGTGGTTTGCTTTGTTTTGGGGTTTTTTTTTTTTGGATTACAGGGCCTCTTATGGGGCCTTTACAGCCCTCCTTTGCCCTTTAACCTGTTGTGTTATGTTATGTTATCAACTTTGCAGTTCGTCCAATACTGTTTTTCACAAATTCCCTAGAATAGATTCCAATAATTCCCAAGACAAAGTTCTAACTAGCCTAGGCCTAGGGTGTTACGTTGTGTAAGTTGCAAAAGGTGCAAATATTCCCAAGATCATTGGGAACTTTCCAAACGTTCTTATGCTACCTCGTATATGAATATTGAACTACTTGTGACGTTAGTGTGTCGTCTGTGTCATTAATATGAAGTAGTTGCCAGAAGGGTGCGATTTATCATTTCCCACATAGGCCTAGTACACTGTACAGACTAACTAGCGGGGCAAGGGCTGTGATGTGGAGTGCAATGTGCCTAGCCTAGGCTAGGTCATGTAACGTAACACACAGCCCTGTTCAAAGGCTTAGACGTTAGAGTCGCGCAGCCAAATCTGAAGATCACGACCTAGGCTAGGCCTATGCCTTCAGCATTTGGCTGGACAATAGATTCCATGAAGTAGTCCTAAACTTACACTTCCAAAATGAGCACCAAATACGCTTCTCGGATCACGGAATTTCGAGGTTGTTCAGTTGTTGTGTTCAGTGTACACCGTTTTCAAATTCTGATCGGTACCAAAGGTCATTGCGCCACACTTAGTCTAGACACATTGTTCGTTAATAATATGAAATAAAACTGTGATGTAGACTAACTACTCGAAAATAATATTCTGTACCACAGGTAAACAATTTTTGGTGATAAATATTAATATTAGATCAAATTCTGTAAATATAAGATGAACTAGGTTAAAGTTCCTTAACTTCAAATATGAGCAACGACTGCACACACATTGTTTTGGTCTTTGTATATTTTTTTATCATACTCAGGTGAAGGGAAAATAGAATTTATTTTTTGCTTCCCAAATTATGGTCTGACCTAAGAACACGTACATGAACATTATGTAACATGTGATTCCATAATCAGCTACCTAGATAAAGCTCTCATCTTGAACTTAGGGCGGCGGTGATTACAAATTTCTGAGCTTTTCCTTCCAATGCCCTAATTTCCCTCTTCTGTTCTATGTAAAAAATAAAAAGCTCTGTTTGCTCTGTTATTACCTTTTTCTCTAAGAAGTTCCATTTCAAAAGCAACATCCCAGAACATTCGAAAAAAGATTGCGATTGGTGCTTCAATAAACTTTTCTATGAATATCAATAATCCTTAGAAAAAACTAAACTTAGGTGTAATAAGAAACCAAAATACTTTATATTCAAATTTTTACCCAATATGTGAACATATTGGGGAAATTTCATGTCGTCTTATGTTATAAGTGGAGGAGCTATGCTTTCTACATGAATTTGACCTTTTGAAAGAAAACAGCAGTGACACGTGCTTAAAAAGCTAAGTAGCATACTTATCTTCATACACGTACGTACAACTGGTCGATCGTAACTCAGCATAAACGCGACGGCCGAAAGGTCACACCGAGCGTGTAGGCTTGCAATTACAGCACGGCCTTTGTGAATAATTGAACAATCTGGTTGCTCTTCCTGTAGTTTCAGGTATCGCACAATACTAAGCATGTTCCGAATTTCGTTCATTATTTTAGGCCTGGGCGCTACCCTGTAGGCCTAACGTTACGCTAGGGCCTAACGTTAAGGCCTAGGCCTACGTGTAGGCCTTTTCTGTATTCAGATGCAACTCGGCTATTGTTACGTGTTAGTAAGATAGGCCTAGGTCTATGCCAAAAAATTGCTAGGCCTAGGCTAGTCCTCAGAAAAGAACTGTGGTGTGGTCGTTCGCAATAGCCTAGGCCTAACGTTAGACCCAGTCAAAACTCCAATGCCTTTGGAAAATTTACCATGGTAGTATTAGTACCAATAGGCCTAGGCCTACCCACAGGTCGTCCTAGCGTTATATAGTATATATAGTATATATATATATAAAAAGGAAAAGGTAAGACACATCGACTAACACCAATACAGTGTTTCGCACAAACCTGTTCATGATTTCTCACCTCAATACTACATTTACCCCTTCAGATCTCTTGAGAACCTTCTCATCATCTTCTTCTAAAGAAACACAACAAACTTTAAGTTGTCTTAAACAAAAAACCTCACATCAAATGCAAAAATCTTCTCCTCCAATTCAATTTTAACAACGGACTAGATCACTCTTCTCCAATTCATGACGTCATGCAACACAATAGCAGATGATCAAGCTGTCAAGATGTCGATGTGACTGGGAAGGATGGCACCACATTTTTCCTGCCTTTTGCTATGAGTTCGCTGGTATTAAACATTCCAGAAGTTATTAGTGGTATTTAAGAATGCTCAAAATCATTATGTTAACTCAAATTTGTTCCATGATGAACCATACCATCGTAAATAGAGTTCAGTTTGTTGTTTTGGTTAAAACGTTGTTACCTTTGTACATGTGGGCCAGTGACTGTAGTAAGGAGTGACTACAAGGAGCGGATTATACGGTCACGTTCAGTGATTAGGTACTACCATGGTGCACATGCATACCTCCCAAGTGACCCGCATTTTGGGGGTTTGACCCGCATTTGAGCACCCAAACCTGCTGACCCGCCCAGCCCTCTGAAAAACCCGCATGTCAAATTTCCACAGTGTTCTTGGTCAGAGAACCACACAAACTGACAAATAGTTGAGCTTATCGACAACTAAATCATATCTTACACTTCAGCATTTTCAACTGCTTGCGCTGCTGTTCTATGCATAGGCCTAGTCCGTACGTTGGATAGGTCTAGTCCGTATGTACGAACCTGTTTGCTCTCGCAACATTGCTATTGGCTAAGCTTCATAGCGGCAGCAGTAATGGAATATATTCCTGTCACTGCATAAACATTAAAACCTCGTGCAACGCTGGATTCAATAGAGAAAGTGAATGCCCACATTGCTTGTTAGAGGCGGGGCTTGTCTCAGAGTTTCCCATCAGATGAACATTATTGAGAGTGCTTCTCATTCTGACTGTGTTTTCATGGCTTGAACGCCATACCATATGTACTCGAAATTACTTGCAGCATGTTAAGACCATCGGTGACATATCGAGTTGACTTTTTCAAACTGGACGGTACCGGTAACGCACCAAAAATTGTGGCAACAATTAGCGATTAAATATTGTGATTAGGAGAGTTTTAAGTCATTTGTGAGAATCATGCATTATAGGCCCTCATATTATTTTGGTATAATCTCTCAACACGTTAATTTTCTAGGTTACCACCAAAAAATTGGTACCGTACTGAATATTTTTTCGTGCGGTAACATGACAAAATTGCTCTCTTTTTTTTGAAAAAAGTGCCACCATTTTGCCTGTAGACACTTCCAAAATTCAAAAATTTTGGTGGGGACACCCCCTCCCCTTATACCCCTCCCCCAGGCCGGCAATCTACCAACTGACAGATCAGTTGGATCCGCATCTAGCCTTTCAGAACTTGGGAGCTATGCACATGGTATATAAAAATGTACTAAGCCGCCTATAAAAAAATACTTTGGTACTGACAAAGTGTACTTTGGCGCTGTTTTGTCGGAACAAAGAGATATCTGAACATAGAGATGTCGAAACATAGAGATTCTGTACATCAGTAACTGTCATCCCATGATCAATCTGAGAAGTTGTGTCATCTTCCATCCTTTTTGAAAACATCTTAAGGCAGTGGTTCTCAATCTTTTTCAAAATACCGCCCCCATAAGGCATTCATGACTGATCCAACGCTCCCTCCCACCCAACATGCCATCATAAAAATTTAAGTCTTTGACTTTGAGCTTTCGACTTTCAATTTCCAGCACCAAAATGACCCAAAAAAGTTTTATATTGGGTAAATTTTGTTCAGTAGTTGCTAACCCTTTCGGAGAAGACAGTCGATCTGTGTCAACCACTCTGCAACCTCCTCTGGTTCCTTTATTGCACGAATGTAAGAGAACCTCCAGGGAACCCTAGTCAATGCCAATCCCCCCCCATTAGGTTATATTAGCCTTTAAGGAGATCCGTCATGGCTACCGCAGTTTTTAGGGAAAAACTGTGGTTCCCAATTATAGTACCTGACCATTGGTTCATTACTCCAATTAGCTGCTTCAATGAGCAGCAGATTTGATTACCATTCTGGTACAATAGAAGCCCAACAATTTTGGGGTTCAAATAACAACTGAAATAAGTGCTGGCAAAAAGGGAATCAAAGTACTCTTAAGTTCACTGAAGTTTCACTTCAAACGTAAACAATAACGCACGTGGTCCTATGCATGCAGTAGACTTGCGTGCGTATCCGTTTTTACCACTTAACAAGGGACCATGTTTTGCTCGGTGACATCACATGCACACGATCTATTGTAAAATTTGAATTGCCTCTGCGTTATGATTGGTTCAAATACGTTGATTCTGAGCCAGTCAATCACAACTCGCGCCATCGCCTATGGGATTTAGTGTGTGAAAATAACAGACTTCCGAACGAATTTCCCCATTGAGTTTGCGTTATGACGATCGCACTTCCCAGGCTTACATAGCCCGCCTGTGCAGCCGGCCAAGCCCTGTGCTAAATTCACCAAGAAACGGCAGCACTAATCTCTGGGAACTTGGATTTTTCGGGGGTCTGACTTAGGTGCATTTCACTTGCTGATTATTTTGAAACAAAACGGTAAGGTTTGGACAAGAAGTTGCAAAATTACGGGGATATTTATACCAGAAAGAAAGCATAAGATAACGTTAATCGAGTCCATTTTTTGCTGTCCAAGACCGCTAAAAATTAGATCGTTATTTTTATTTGCATCGTAGGGTTGACTTCTACATTACAGTACATTATCGCAACTACAACCCAGTCGGCTCAACGAACTGCGTATGCTTATTCATAAAAGTCAACATGGAATGTTCCATTATATATGATATTGGGCAAACAACAAAATGGCGGGAATTATCTGGTGCTTACGATCGTATTTTTACGGGTTAAATTTTTTCCAAATACTGCTACCAACAATGAAAAATAATGAAATTTACGGAGGTGTAGCATGATAAAATATTTCGATTAGTTACAGTGGGAAGACTTATTCAAATATACTTGTGCCCTAATCATGGTCTCGCAGAGGTTTTATTGCCATAGAAATACAGGGCTTGGTAACATTTGTTACAGCTCCCTGCTTGTCTTGTGGCTTTCTTTTCGCTTGGTAATCTCTCAAACATGCCGCTAATTTCTAAAGTTGTGCTTGGGTGTTGCTATTGAAGGGATTAGGAGACGAACACACGAAGTTCTGCCAGCGAGAGTAACAATGGGTGCGCCACTTGTCCCTCATCATAATGAACGTAATTTGGGGAGCTGCCGCGGAATTAATCCGTTCAATCGAACGACCGATTTTAAAACTCTTTTTACAGTTATTGTTCGAGCGATAATTTGTGAGAAAATGACACTGTTTGCTGTGCGATGTTTGTGTAACAGTTTACCAACAAAGCCACCCTGCGGCGACTGAGTTATTGGCAATACAAAAACAGTTAATCTCTGAAGAGGAATGACGCACGGAAAAATAGACGAGTCGGTCGGTTAACCGGTTAACCAATTAACCGTCAGAGCCCTAGTTCACAGTGGCTTATTGAGTGCTGAGTACTGCACTTTGTAATGTCGAAGTTAGCTTTTGCGTTCACAAAGACATGTGAAAGAAATACAAACTTTAATTTTCATTTCATCTGTTAGTTAAACAAAAGTCTGCTTTCCTACCAAACATTATTTATTTTGTTTGGAGAGTCAAAGTATATTTATGAAAAGAAGGCTTATTCTTGCTATTTCCGACAGTTGTGTGCACTAGGCCTAACGTTATACAAGGACGCACATTTTCATTGCAAATTGCAAAAATTGCAAAAGGGCAAACCTCTCTCCCAAACTACAATTTTGGTACCAGGGTACCGAAATTCTCGATTGGCTCAGCTCTTTGATTGACAGTTAATTCAAACAATGCAGAGTGCCAAGGCTTACTGTATATTGCACAGCATGAACGATACTGAGAGTGTTTTGATTATATGAATTGAGTTTTTCGTTATCACCCTGAAGCAATAAACTGAGATTGTGTATGGATGAGGATGAATTTCAGACAATTGTGGGAGAGGCTTTTTTTGGCTGGCCGTTAATTGAAGCTGAACTGAATAAAGATCACTAATTATGCTGAAATAGAACCTGAAATCTTTACTCTTCCTGTCTGTGCATCTATCTCACCTCATATCGAGATATTCAGCAATAAAGTTCCCATACCAAGCCTTTGTTATATGATTGGCCCATTATCTCACAATATGTTAAAAAGGAACATATTTTAAGCATTTTGATGAAATTCTTTTTCATTTGGAACCCATGTTCAGTTCTCAAGATATTAGCAATTGAATATAGGCATATTTTCTACTTTTTCTATTTGTACTTTAATATGTGTCTTATCATTTGTAAGAGCACCCATTTATCACTGGGCAAGGTTGATCAATGTTGTTGGTCACCCAAAGAGTGTAAATTGAATTTTTGTGCATTTAAACCCTCTTCCATCACACAATTGCTCAAAATTTCATAGAATGACATACATTGTTAAGTCATACCAGCATAGCATGCTCCTGTGCAGTGGCTGAGATCCATCAAATCAAATTCTAATTTTTTTTTTTTTTTTTTGTAGTCGAACATAAAATTGACTTCAAGTGATGCTAAAATAACTAAACGTCAGCAATCAGGCCCTGTTGTTGGTCACCCAAAATGAAAAAATCCTGGCTTTGCCAGTGATCACTGCTGTTATTGTGTGCAGGTCAAATGTCATTTTGGGATCATAGGACGTCATATAACTGTGTTGGATCTACAATATGCTCTAGCATATGAATCCCCTGCATCGGGCACAGAGTGTGTGTTCTAGTTGGTAGGGCATATGACTCTCACTTGGAAGGTTGGGAGGCTCAGTTCCCATCCCAGGTCATACCAAAGACTGAAAATGGAACCTACTGCCTGTCTTTGTATGTGTTGCTCCACATTTAAGCAATAAAGTAGGTATAACAATGGTGCCCTTAAGCTTGAAAAATGCTATAAATACTGCTATTAAACCTAACATTGACACTCTGTACCTAAATTGAAGAGATTATAAGATGTGAAACAGAATGGCAACATAAAAACCAAAGAGAGTCAAGGAATCACTGAGACTGTTTTGCTTCCTGATTTGTCAAGGACTCATGTTTTCCAACTTACAGAAACACTTTTGAAGATGCAAGATGGACATGTTAGTCTACAGAGAATCCTATGGACCAAGATCAAAGACAACCAGCTATTACCGCACTTGTGAAGGGAAGCTTCAGAAAGATGCATCAACAAGATTTTCTTTCAGTGGACTGCTCCTATTTTTCAAGGTTGGATTTTTAATGCTTTCAAATTTCATTATTTTATGGCTGGTTTAAATGTCTTGTATATGTTTCGAAAAAATACCTTATGCTCAACCCTGTCAAGAACTGTTCTCAGTACCAGTTATATGCTCAATTAACCATTTGAAAATTGCCATGAATGTTGACTTTTGATATTAGTTTATCTCAGAAAAACTGAAAGGGGATGTATCCCTCAAATGCAATGTTAGTAGTTTCAACTAATTTGATCCCTTTTTTGCCATCACTTATTTCAGAATTTGTTGTAAGTTGTTGGACTTCTATGGTACTAGGATGGTAATCAAAACTGCTGCTCATTGGGACAGTTAATTGGTTGAGTAATGAGCCAGCGGTCGAGTACTATAATAGGCAACCTCACTTAATTGGCAACCTTAAAACTGCTGTAGCCATGAGGGATCTCCTTAAAGACTTATATTCCGTAATGATGTTCCGAGATCCATATGATGTTTCAAGTTTTAGCCAAATTCAGAAGTTTTCACCGTTGCCTCCTTTTATTATTCTTGCTGTTTTGCCATGTAAATAGATTACAGTAGCACTCTATGGTCCATAGTTTGATACATTTCTTCAGTTAGTGTACTGTACAGTATATCTTTATTAACTCCATGCCCAATTTATCTTTCTCAGAATCAATCCTGTCCTGTGAATTTTTCAGAAGTTATATTCTTTTACCCAACTCCATGTATTGCAGTATGTGTGGGTTGGTTGATTAGTTAGAGTTTTACGGCCCAGTTTCCAACCTATTGGTTCAAGTCAAGCCAGCCACAGCCTTTTTTCCAGTTGTGGCTCACTGGCTTGCTTTCCCTACCCCATTGCTTATGTGGAGCATCACTCACAATGGCAGTAGGTTCCATTTTTAGAGTCTTTGGTATGACTCAACCTGGGAAGTAAACCCGGGCCTACTGGGTGAGAGGTGGATGCTCTTACTGTACTGTGTGGGATCCCGATAATCCCTTTGCATATCGTGCTTGTGCTAAGCCTCTGTGATGGGATTTTGACAAAATTATTTTTCAATTCGACACACTGATGTGTGTGAGGAAAAATGAAAAACAGAATTGTTCCATTTTGTTTCCAAAGGTGATGTTTGCACAGTCCTGCAAAACTGAAATTTCTTTAGTGAATCAAATTAGTGTTTGACCTGACAGTAAGGATTACAAGTTTTGAGAGGAAACACTGCAACAAATCCATCGTTTAATCCATCGTTGCAACAGGGATATCACATACAGAACATAACCTTCCCAAGGGGCATTGCAGAATACTGGAATGTTCTGTCCTCTCTGGTTCTATTAAGGAGGACAGCATGGGCAAATGTGCACAGGAAATACATGAGTGACTTGCCAATAACTGCCAGATAGATAAATGACTCTGCCGTTAAGTATACTGTACTGTACATGTCACTTAAGTACAGCACAGTATCCCCTTTCTCCCATGCTTCAATCTAAAAACAGCCCTCAAAGCTGTGGAACAAAATGTGGTTATAAAGTTAATGAAGATGTTTTTTTCCTTGCCAGACTGTCTTCCTTCCACAGGGCTACCCTGACAGTGTGAGTGATGATTACTTAACATATCAAATTTGGGACACAGTTCAGGTTAGTATACAGAATGTTACTAGCCATGAATTCATTAAAATTTCTGTTCAAGAGGCAGTGTTAGTGTATATAGACATGCCAGAGTAGCAAAAGTAGGGCTCATAATTTGTGAAAGGCTTTTCCTAGCTCATGGGCATTGGCAAGTATTTTCGTAGCCCAAAAGTAGATTTGAGCAAGTCATTAAAGGTACAGAGCAGTCCCCCCAAGTTGAAGTAGTGTTGTAGACTGTCCTGTTTCATGATTGGCTCTTGAGAGCGGTGTGAATATATTTTTTCCTCAGTTGTGAAATTTAGGAAGAGTCTGCCTGGTTTACCTTTAATGTGCAATATTGAACTCAAGAAATATTATGAAAGATACTTTGAAGAGAAATATGAAGGTAATTTTGGTATTTAGCTGTTGCTTCAAAGTAAGTTTGGGGTGACTGCTCTTGCCCTTTAAATAAGGGACATGGTAAACTTACGTGGTGTATGTACTAATCTGGTAATAGCCTAAGGTTACGGTCACACTACAATGAATTTGGGTAGGACTCCTATTCAATTTTTGTGAGTTTTTATTAAAATTTTATCATTTGTGGTCAGAAAGTCTTCGAAGGTGCCAATCAGTGTAAATATATGATTTGCCTCAGAGGTCTATATGAAAATAAAGTGTTCAAGTTCTATAACTTTTTGTGATGTGGCACTAACAGTTGTCCAGCTTGAATTAGATGCACAGAGTCCAATGAAAGTTGTCTGCCATTGTGACCTCATGAAAGAATTAGTATAAATTTAATTTTCATAATACTCCTGTAATACAAGTTATCTTATTTACACAAGTTAACAAACTTTTGGCTTTTTCCAACAAGTGATGAAGAAGAATAATGAAAGTTGAATAAAATCAGATTGGAATCCAACCAAATTTGTTGTAGTGTGACATTGGCGTAAGTGTGGTTTACTATTACTAACTTTGTTATGTTTGCTGTATCCAATTTGTAATTTGTGGAAAGTCTTGTCCTTCATAGTGTCTACTATTTGTTCTTTTACTTGCAGGGGTGTGGCTAAGAGAAAAGGAGGACTGGGGATTATAAGTTTGAATGAAGTTCCTTCTAGATACCCCAAAGTCTACAGGCACTGGATTTTTATAGCATATTGGAGTAAATTTGAATAAAGACCATAGTAGTATGTCTGGTTCAAGCCCCCATCCCCTAGGCCTAGATTTTGAGTAAAGTCTTTTAAATCCTCCTTTTATGAGATTAACTCCTGACTTGGCTCCTAAATAGAAGGTTAAATATGCAATATCTTAGTTTGTGAGAAGGTATTATAGATCGAATTTCAAATTGATTTGAGGATTTGGTTTACCTTCCTTGAGTGTACTGTATATAGACTGTTTGTTTTCTCTTGCAGGCCTTTAGTAGCAGCATCACAGGAACACTGGCTACTCATGCCATGCTGAAGGGAGTAGGTGTAGGGGATGAAACAGCCACAGCAACTGCTGCCACCATTACATGGCTGCTAAAGGGTAAGTTAGTTTTATTTGTCATTGGCTTTGCAAATGTTATGTTTCTGATAGCTTGGAAAAGGCATATAACAGGTACTACTGGTGCAAAATTATTGAAGACAGCTAACTAGGGAATTGAGACCATGGTCTTCCTATATACATGGACAGAGCATGTCATATATGTCCTATGCATAGATTGTGGCCAATACCTGGGGCAAAAAAGGTGCACCAAGAGGGTGATTGTGAAGCTGTAATTTGCATAATTTGATGAGGACTGTATAATATTTTAAACAAAAATTAAACTTGGAAGGGAAACAATATCATATTCTCGCAATACATGTAGTGATTTTGACCTTACCTTGCATTACTTTGAAAACATTTCAAGGGTTTCTTGCAAAATCTGTTATTTTTAACTACTTGAGCAAGTCCAAACTTTCACACACACACACACAAAACCATAGCAGACAGCCATCTTGCTTTGCCTATATTCACATGTAGCAACAATCTTTGGATAGTGTGCTCTGTCCATGTGTATGGTCCATGTGTATGGAGTTCCCTGTTGAGACTAATTATACCACAAAGCTACTATTTTTCAGTCTTACAAAGAAAGGTAGATCTAATGTGCATAATTCTGTTTATATCAGTACGCATGGTCAAGTGGTTAGAGCATCCGACTTGCAGTCAGGAGGTTTGTAGTTTGCACCCTGGTTGGGGTACACAAAAGACTTCAAAAATAGAACTTATGGTACTGCCATTGTGCTTGGTGCTCAGCATAAGCTATGGACTAGGATAAACAAGCCAGTGAGCCTCAACTGGAAGGAAGGGCTGTGGCCATCCCGACTTATACCCATTGGTTAAAAACTGTGCTGTTAAACTCTAAACAAACTGAGCAACACAATCAGTCTTGTGTTAAGTGCAGTGCTTTGACAAAGCCTGTTTTTACCTTTAATATCCAGAAATTGAGAAGTTGTTCAAAATATTTTAGTTTTGATACTTTTTTTTCCTTGCAGATGGAACAGGAATGGTAGGAAGAATTATGTTTGCTTGGTACAGAGGGTAAGACGGGTTTTCCTCAGTTTTTATTAATTAGTAATTAATTGAAATGAAAGTAGTTTACAAAGTTGGTCTTCACTTCCTCCTATGTGTAAAATCATTCTGTATTATCAAAGTCTATGCAATATTCATTCCTCATTTCAACCATTTTTTTCCCCTAAACTTGGAAGTAACTTCGTTGTGATAACATTTACTATTTTACATCTTGGTCTAGATTTACCTTAGTTCCCAGCCTTTATCTATGTTTTCTAAACAGTGGCACAATTTTTCACAGTGATTTGAGTCAAGTTATGATGTGTTATACCTCAAAATTTGAGGTCTGTTGCTTGAGCGTGTTTTATGAACCGAACTTGGTGTCTCTGACTCTGTCTGCAGTTAAAACTTTTATTATTTTGTTCTATACGACTGACATCTTTGAAATCAAATTGCTACGCTGAAAATCATTTATGATAGTTGTTTCAATGCTTCAATTACAGAACTAGTCTGGACAGTGAAGCCAAGACATGGAGGTAAATACCTCAAAAGATTGTTTCCCAAATAGCAGTTACAAAGAATTGTGGGATAGCTTTTTAGTGTGTGTCTATTTTATCAGTGACATTTTTATTGTTGAAACAAAGAGACATACCAAAATTCTGTCCCACAAACCTTTGCCATTGCTATCTAGAGAACAATTGTTTTAAGTAAGTCAATTTTAACTTAAAAGATGTAACAAGAATTACCTCAGAAGCAGTTATGTTTGTTCTAAATCATTTTTTAGACAAAGTAGAATAAATTTGAACTGTGGTCCAAGTCTTCTCTCTCAGCCCCATTCAAAATAAATGTTTGATCAAGTTTAAGAAATAACAGGGTGCTTTCGTTGGATGCTTACTTTACACTCATTTATTAAGTGGGATACATCACTGCTCAGTATTAGGCCTTTCACTGTAGAAATAAATAGTTATGGTAAATATGTGCAAAAAGGGAACACTTATGTCTGCCATATTTAGTTTGAAATTCAGAGAGAACACACCAAAAAGGATTAGGAAGGATAACAACACGTTAACTTATAGCATTCTATTGCATTAATGGTTGGTACATCCACAGTTATACATAGCCTAATATGTTGCTGTGCATTACCTCTTTATGCCAACTGTAGAAATGTGTTAGGTCAAAAAACCACAGCAACACATTTTGCCATCATATTTGCCAAATTGCTATGCAAAGCATATGACCCCTAAAGGGTAGAGGATCATGTGAATCTCTTCAAAAACATGACCTTAGAATAGTATACCAAGTTTTAGCCATCCCTAACTGACTACTATTAATCCAGAATCTATAAGTGAGCTTGTTGTTCAGCTATATTGAGATAATAAGTTGAACAGTTACGTTGTTGTATTGCATTGTGACATAGATGTTAGTGTTCAATGTTACCTCTGATTTACAGCCAAAATGCCTGCAAACTGTAACACAGAAAGTCATAGTAGCCAAGTGGAACAGCTCTTAGAAATGGCGTGGATTCATACCGTGGAAAAAGTCTTTTGTGTTTTGTAATTTTAGCTATAAGCTTCCATTGAATGTTATCATCATTATCATAGCCAATGTGACAAAATAGCTCAATTGTATTTTTTCAGGTCATGTACATCTGTTGCTTTTGAATGAAACAACATTTTTATGAACAGGGTACTACTTAAAAATTTATTTCTCAGTTCATCCAGTCATTAAACATTTTTTTTTAATCTTACACAAAACCTTACAATTACTCTTGGTTAAAATCTTGGACACTATCAAATTATAAGCATTTGAATGGTGTCTTGTGAAAGCAGTGATGGATTTGCTACATTAGATGGACAAGTTCTTTGAAGTTAACAAACCATGATGTATCTAGCTCCCAAGCCACAATTCTAACAATGGTCCCTTGTAGTCTTCTTCTTGCTCATCAGTGAGCAGGAACCCTGTTTGCTTCTGCTAGCAGATCATTTGATTTCCTTATCTTTGTTTACACTTTAATGGCTGCATCTGGTAATTGGTATTAATCAAGGGCTCCATCTAAATGTCTGATTCACTGGGTATGTGATTAACAGTTGAAAAGCAACTGTCTTCTTAATGGTTTCACAGTCTTGTCAGCATTAGCATTCTCTATACTCTCTCCACTTACTTCTATGGTGAATTTGTACAATTAATCTTTGATATTACCTCTCTGCTTTGTAGACTGTTTGCTGATGTACTTAATGACCTTGCCACCTGTATAGAGCTTGTGTCTCCACTTTTTCCAGCATTTTTCACCTTGATTGCCTGTGTATCTGGACTCATGAAGGTAACAGAGTAAGAAGGGAATACAGTTTGACAAATAAAATTCAAAATATGGCATGACAATTATTAAAAAAAAAAGGTTTACTTGTTTCACAAGGAATAATTAATTCTTTTGATAGTCCAATTGTTGTGTATTACATTTTTGTACTGCCCTCATGCTCTTAGTGATTAAAGGCATTTTCTGGTTTCTCAAAGTTTACTGTCATAAGATGAAATGCTGTAGGCCAGAAGACTGAGATCCTCAACAAAAATGATGGGACAAAACAAGCAATCCATACATACATCCCCATCGCCCTGGCTTCTCCCTTCTTCCCTGTCAGATGTTATAAAGTTTTCTGAAACTTCAACATTGATTTGGTTAGCAAATTTTGTCCTAAGGATTTTTGTAAAGGATTGTACTGCATGGTTATGTACTGAATGATGAAACCATGCCATGACAAGGCCCCTTACAGAAAAACACATTAAAAAAAACCTGATATGTGGGTTCTCTGGTCATGTTTTCAGCAGAATGTTTGTTCTGGAGTTAGCACCTCTGGCACATAATGCAGAGGTGCTTATCAGGCTTGTGTAAACAAGCTATGTGGTCATGCATTGCTTCTCTGTGTAGATAGACCTTTTCTGGAGAAACATAATCAGATAATTAGGGATAAGAACTGCTGGTTGGCAGGAAAGGGAAGGAACTGGAAAGAGGTCTCAAGGAATAAGCATAACATGCATGGCTGCACATTTTCCGTCAAAATCTGTGAGCAGGGCTGCTTGACATGTGCTAAATGAGGATAATCAAGTTGACCTCTTAGTATTGGGGATACATTGTCAGTGATTGAAGATATATGGAAAGAGGAGTTTTGGAATGCCCAGCTTGAACAATAACTTTTTGTCAAATTTAGCCACAGCAATATCAGTAGTTATGTAATGTATGGAAAATGCCACTTTTCTGCACCTTTGAATACCACATTTTGTAAAACCTTTCTATGTCAAAACTTGTCAAGATTTGTGTTCAATACCGCTGAGGTGTTCAAGCATTTGCCAATAGTCCTTAAGGATGACATATCTTGACAGTATATCTCAGATTAAAGTGAGATTCCCTTTTTACCAGTACTGATTTAGAAATTTGTCTTTAGTTGTAATTTAAAGCCCTAGGTTGTTGGGTCTCTTTTTTAAAAGAACAATCATCAAAGAATTTTACAGAGCTGTTCCCCATGAGAGTGGCTAAATGAAGTGATGAACAAGTGGTTGGGTGCGTTTATTGGGAATTGCAGTTTTTGCCTAAAAATGATGTATTAGTTATGACTGATTTCAGTGAAGTTAATTTTTTTTTCATGACATAGGATATTTCCCTCTTATGAGTATAGCTTTCACACAAATAGAACATATAACAAACCAGAGACTGGTAGATGCCTCCATACTATAAGCATTCATTAAGAGTCACATTCTCACTTTTGAAAAACTTTTGTTTTCTCATTTTTAAATTCTCTATATGCTGTCATATGTGCTAAATATATTTTGTGCAGTACAGTTTGATTCTAATCCTATCATTTTTCTTGCTCCAGTCTCTGGTAGGTGTGGCTGGTGGTGCAACAAGGGCAGCACTCACGATGCATCAGGCTAGAAGAAACAACATGGCTGATGTATCTGCCAAAGATGGAAGCCAGGTAAATTTTAAACAAAAATAGCACTTAGGCTGAAAATGCTTATTGCATAATTGGAATGGGGATAACTGCCATTGTGCTTGGTGCTCAGCATGAGCAATGGAAGAGGGAAAACAACTAAGTGAGCCACAATTTGTTTAAGCTTGGCTTAAACAAATTGGTTAGAAGCCAGCTGAGCCACATCTAACTACACTAACTGTATAGTCAGGGAAAGCTATTAAATCTCTCATTTCACTGACAATTTGTAGGATAGTTGCAAACTTTTAGTATGAAAACAATTTTATGAGTACTGGTATGAGTTCAAGTACAGCTTCTATGTTATGCATACCAGAAAAAAATATACCATGATTAGAACACCTTTGAGTAGTAACTACTAATTAGTCAATGGAGTAAAGTTGTCTAATGATGCAAAGTGACCCCAAATGTGGAACAAGCTTGTGGCTTAAGAATTACAGTTCACATTGATTAGCAATTAACTAAAAAATTTAGATCAAGTTTGGTATTTTTTGAAATGTCATTTTGGAGTGTTCTCAGATAGAGAAATCTGCATGCTCTTTATACTCTGACCTGGCTTGGATTTGAACCCCCACACTTCCTTTTTCAGCCATGCTTCATGAAATCAAATGCTGCTACCTTCTTCTAATTGGCAAAGCACTGGTATCTTTGAAAATAAGGAATTTTCAGTCTAATTTCTGTGAATTCTGTGAAGAGTAAAAATCCACCCTCTGGAATACTAAGTATAAATAATTCTTCAAAACAGTGATTAGATACAGTGCTCACCAATAAAAGTCTTCCAAGGAGTCATCCAACCTGCTTCAACACATGAGCTTAATTTTACAATGATCCTTTTATTCCCCATTCAAATAGCACCCTGGATGTCTGTGAATATAAAAAATGTGGTGCACCCAGGTGCACCCAAAATTAATCCACTTGACCCACAACTGGAAAAAGACAGTAGGCACTGCTAGATGAAACATGAATGTTATAAGTTGAGGAGTAAAACTCTATGCAACGTAATCTAACCCGACATGAATCAAGGTTACTTCTGCAATGTTAACATTCCAATTGACAAAATGCAGAGGATTTGCTAACCACCAGTGTCAGCTTTGATTCTTGCCTGGTTCATTATATTCAAGATGTTTAACTTCATACTTGTCAAGCATAATCCATGTGTCTGTCTGACATCTTCAAGTGTTCAGTAGGTAGAATATAATTCCATTGTGCAGTACTTTGTACGCCAAAACTGCAGTCATTTGAGAGTGATAAACCCTGCTACAGGTAATCTCTTACCATGGGGTGATGTCTGTGTTCCCATGCTGGGAATGCAGAACCAATTGCAAGGAACATCCAACCATGGGAATAACAAACCTTGTAATCACTGCCAGCCTTTGAAATATTACAAAAAGAGGATACATCTATTAAACCTTAGAAACAACCCATAAGCCAAAATGTTACTCATGGAAAGAAATGCTTGCAGAGTTCAATACATACTGCTGCAAGTAAGTGTGCCCAGTTCAGTTGACTAATTTATCAAAATTTTCCTTTGTCATGAAATAATTGTTTTTACATAAAGAACACACAACTATTTTCTCTTCACAGGAAACTCTTGTCAACCTATCTGCACTGATTGTTGGTCTTATCATTACTCCAGTTGTTAGTGAAAATCCAAGGTATGACTCAAGAAAATTTAGTCAAATGTGTTTCATCTATGTGTCCAGAGTGCAAGTTTGATTGACATGCAACTTGGAGAACCACCTTTAAGTTATTCATTTGCTTGCTTTGTTATGAAAAATGGCTTTATTTTCCCATTGAAATTTCACCTATTTTCCCAAAATTTAGAAGGCAAGGAATAGAGATAAGAAAGTGACATTTTGTAGAGTTCCAGAAAAAAAATATTCTGATTTTGATTGATCCTTTTTGGTTTATGGCCATAAAAAATGGAATAGCTTAGAAAGAAGAGGAAGATACTGTAACATGGGCAACAAAGCTTTGTTATGCTTTACATCATATATTTTGTGGAAGATTTTTAGGACATAGGCAATTAGTTTTATGAAGAAGGGTGTATTAAGATTCCCTTGATCAGACAGCAACAAATGTCATTGAACATGTCACAACAGCACCTCTGCATCTCTCTCCACCTATCCCCAGAGTTAATACCGTATTTCTACTTAATCTATTTGGCAAAAAAGCTTCAAATCAGTCCCTATTGACCACAACTTACTTATCAACAAGTTGCCAGAGCCACTCTCTGCTAACTATCAATTGAGTCTATTGTTTGAGAGATTTGATAGCGCCACTACATAATTTTTCAGAATAAACATACCAAATAAACTAAGATTAAAAAAAAAACTCGCCGAGACAACCACAAAAACAGGATTTTGAGTTCCCAGAAGGTGCTGCATTTAAAAAATGGGCATTGCAGCAGCATGATGATGTTTGGTCTAGTTGCTGGTAGACAAGTCAGTGGGAGGTCCAGGTTCAATTTCCAGTTGGAGTCACTCCAAAGAGTAAAAATGGAGATGTTAAACAGTCCATTGCCCCACAATTGGAAAAGTAGCTTTGTGCACCAGGAGGTTCACAAACTTTCTATATACATGGACAGAGCATGTAATATGTACGTCCTTTGCCTTGATTGTCCCCACCGCCTGGGGCAAAAAATGCACAGCAAGATGGCTGCTATGAAGCTATAATTTGTATGATTTGAAAACAACTCCATAATATCTTAAACAAAAATTTAATTCGAAGGAAAAACGATATTACATTCCTGCAATACATGTAGTAATTTTGACCTTACCTTGCATTATTTCCAAAATCCAAAATTTGCAAAATCCATTGTTTTGAACCATTTGAGCAAATCCAAACTTTCACACACAAAACCATAGCAGACAGCCATTTTGCTAGGCTTATACTCACAGGTACAGTAGCAACAATCTATGGATAGTATGCTCTGTCCTTGTATGGGAAGTCTGTGAGAAGGTTACATATTGAGGCATGAAACCCTCTAAACTAAATACTGTACTGTTGTTGATGTTTTCTTCTTTCTTCTCTTCTACAGTCTGACTTGGCTTCTATTTTTCGTATTTACTGCTCTTCATATTTTTGCCAACTATTGTGCTGTATCTTGTGTTGTCATGGAAACCTTTAACCAGGAACGTTTCCATATTGTGGTCCAAGAGTATCTAAATAGTTTACAGAGGAGGATCTTGGTTCCAGTAGAGGCAAATTCTTTAGAACCAATTGTTACAGGTAAGACTGTCAACTAATGATTACTTTGGTTATTTTGGTCATCTGCCGTCAAGGTTTCATTACATAATGCATTATCCCTCATACATTTGATAACAATACAGAAGGATTCTTGTGTGTCATTTTCATAGACGGTCAAATGTAATTCATATAACTTTGAAGTGGGCAGTTTTACTAAAGTATGGAGTGATGCTTGTTTCAGTTCACTGTGTTTACACTAGCCAGTATGATTGCACAATTCCCATAGTTTTCCTCAAAAATTCCACCAAGTTTCCAAATCAGGTAGGGGAATTTCCTGTGGCTGTTGGGGGACAATATGTGGAAAATGGAGTACAGTATAACTTTTTTTTGTTGTCAACTTATGGACCCCCTGCCAAACCAGAGTCTCCCAAAGGCTTCTGGAAGGGACCCTGTCCTCCCCTGCTCTGCCCCATTCAATGTATGAGATCTAGTTTCCATTCCTGCTACATCTTTATTAAGTACCATAGCCCATTGGTACTGTAACCCATTTGCGTGGTAGTCAAGCGATAGTTCTCAGTGACCCACAACTAGGCATCCAACTGTCATGCCTGAGGGCAAGCCTGCACATGCACATAGGAATTGCCCTCAAACATGTCTGAAATGAACCATGTAAAAAGCTCCTATGACATCATGTGAGAAGTATCTAAAAGGATTTGTGGTAAGACTGATTGGATAAAACTTAAATGGGATGTAAGGTAATAATAAGCTGTATTTAAGTCTGAAGCTGTGGCTGTTTGACTGAATACAGCGGATTGTCTTTTCTATTGCTAACTGTGAGGCAAATGGTTGTAGGAAAAATGATTTATGGTTATGGTTGCAGGAAAAATCACGAGTAGGAGGTTGAGCAGCATACATAGAAAGACTGAAGGGCAACCTCACATGCATCAACAAGAGAAGTGGCTCTACACCCAAAGGTGTAGATTCTGTGTATTATTGCTCTACAAACTTTCACAACATGTTTGAGTTTTACATTTGATTTCATTTCAGGATTTAGAAGAGAAAAAATAGAGTTAGGAGTGTCATTTGATACAGCATTTAAGAGGTGAGTATATCTGGAATGTAAGAAATCCTTTTACAATTTATTAGAATATCTTGTCGGTGTTGGCAATTGGGGTGAGTGTGGAACAATTTAAAAAACTGTGTTAGCATATATTAAAAAGATATTATTATATAGGTTATCGAATAGTGGTTGGTAACTGTGAATGTCATAACATGTACATTCTATTGAAAGACATTAAACCTACTGCCATTGTGCTTGATGCTCAGCATAAGCAATGGAGCAGGGAAAACAAGCCAGTGAACCACAACTGGATAAAAGACTGTAGCTTTCCTGACTTAAACTAATTGGTTAGAAACTGAGCTGTAGAACTTCATCTAACTATAAACTCTCCTAGATCTTATTGTAATGAAAATTTCTCTGGGGACTGGGGGTTGGTAGCAGGATGGGGTCAGGTTATTGGCTCTGCGACATAGTCCAGTTCAGATTCCACACAACGAGTCAAAAAGAATAGACACTCTTTGTATACTGTTCCTTGTCCATGTTGAAAATAAAGTTCCTCAAAATTACAGTCAAGAAAATGAAATATCACAAGTTAGAAGAAGTAATTGAGCTTTGGCCAACTAAAATAAACTAAGTCAGAAACCTAACCAAACTGAACTGAAAAGATAGCACTAATAGACCTAAAGCTCCTTCTGCCTTCTGGACTCAAAACTGAAGTGATTCCCACTCTGGCTTCTAGCAAGTAGCTCCATACACTGTCTCACACAATTTAGCAAGTCCTCCCTGTGACTGCACATGCTCCTATATGCAGTCAGTCCCCCAGAAGGCAACTCCCAAATTCCCATTGAAAAACTTAAATGCTGTTATTCTTCTCACCCAACCAGAGTCCTAATGAATAAACATAACCCTGACAAGTACTACAGACCTGCTTCCCAAATTAAAAATAGGCAACAAAGTTGCCATCCCAAGCCCAAAAATACACTGTAAAATTCCTTCCCCAAGCTAATACAATGGTCATAGATTAGGGTCATAGACATAGTCATAGACAGGTCTTGTGACCTGTAAACAAACTTTGTTTCAATGTTATATCTATAAGTTTTATGTCTGGTTGTGATGATCAGTTTGCTTAAATTGGTGGTATCTCACTAGAACCAAGGTTCTCTAGATCAAACCTGAATGTTCATTAGACTGAAGACTTTGACAGTAGAGAAGATGCACTAGATCAAGTGTTCACAAGGTCAAAGGTTTACTAGATCAAATTTAAAGTTTGCTAGATCAATGATTTGCTAAGTCAAATTTCAAATTTTTCCAGTAGATTGAACTGTAGGATTTGTGTTAGGTAATAATGGTCCATAGAATTATATGTAGGGTTTTGGTTTGATTGAGGGTTCTCATTCTTAGGGTGCTCAACCCATGGAACCCTCACTCAGTCCAGTGAACCTTTGGACTAGCAGCCTTTGATTTAGAGAACCCCCGATCTAGTGGAATCTTCCTGCTGGATATTAGCTCACTACATCTTCTCTCAACTTAGTGGCATATTGAAAAAGAAATAACATCAATTGAAATGACTGGCTGTAAACTTATTTCATGTCAGACTTTTTATAAATAAGACAAGTTTCCAGCTTAAAAGCGGTACTCATCATTACTTCATATCAGATACATGTAGATTTGACTTTTCAGTTTTTTAATGTCTGTTTTGTGTTTCTAGTTTTGAAGATTTACAAAAAGCTTGCCATTCTTCCAGAAACCCTGGCTACCTCTTACAATGCAATACACAAAAGAGTGAGTATGGAAAGAAAAGTTTGTATCCCATGTGTAGAAAAAATGAAGCTCACAACATGGTAACTGGACCTTCCTGCTTTCATATGGAAAAGATGATACTATACAGGTTGAATCCTTACTGAATAGACCTACACTTGGTGTTTGGTATAAACTAAGTCATAAAATAAAGTTTTCTCACTTGTCATGTAACAGGTACAGTCCTTTGTTAGTTACAAGAAGTACTGTTAAGCTACACTCGGAGAGCCCATGTCTTCCATTGCTCAGACTGAATTGACATCATTTCCTGCTAGAAGAATATGAATCACCCACACTGACACTGTACTATATTAGGAGTATCCACGACCAGCACATGGATGTTATAATAAAGGACAGTCCTGTGGTTTTTAGAATGAGATTTGAAAAATATGTTTCACCTTGAGTTCCGTCATTATGTTTTTGCATTAGAGCCAATGAAGGCCCAGCAGAATGGAACTTAAATGTTAGTGAAACAGGATGAGCAGTATGGTGGTAATAGTAATACTAGCTCTTAGGCTCTGATGCAATAATCACTTGTTTGTTTTATTTTTGATATATTGCATATTCATACATTAGTGTTTATTTAGTGGCTTAGGCTCATTAGGGTGGGATGAAGTTTTCAACTCTTCATTATCAAGTTTTATATTTGTTGTCATTATTTTTTTTATGGTAATTGAACAAAATTTGGCAGACATTTTGTTTTGAGGATTGCTTATTTTTCCTCACTGTTCATATGGACTGTATAAATTTCTGCCAAATGTTTGGGAAGATTAAATTGGTACATTTCCCTTTTGTCAAACAGGTAGAATCACTGCAGACAAAGTCATTATCAAGCATTTTGTAAAGTCCATCTTTGAACTTCGTAAAAGTGAATACTGGTATTATTTTTATTCATGTGCAGAACTGGAAGTACCCAATATTTGAAAGTGGTCATAAGTTGGATGATTTCTAAGGAGTTAAGCCTACCTCCTAGGTGTTTAATGTTTTTTGTGCAACAAAAACAAATGTCTCCGTAACTTTTGTATCATCAGACCTTAAATTCAAACTTCATTATGTCATGTAGATTCTGTTTCATGATTTTTAACAATACATAATACTCTGGTGCTTATTTACATTTACTGTCAAATTGCTGTCAAATTCCTATACTTTGAATTGAAATGCTGTCCTTTAAATCTTCATTTTGTGAGCATTTCTCCACCTTTTCTTTTTTTTATTTTTGTTTTTAAACAGGACTTATTAGGGTAGTTTTTCACCAGAGCAGCTCAACACTTGATCATCTTCAGGCAACATTCCAAGCAGAAATAATTTGCCATAGTTTTAGTCAGCTGAACAAAATTGGGAAAATTGGAAAATATGTGAGTAGAATGGACTTGCTTCACTTCATTTCATTTTTTCCTATTATCATTAACAGTAAACAATGTTGAGAGAGTGGTTCAATAAAATTTCTTGATTTGATGAAGGTGAAGTTATATCCTTAAAAATTTTCATTTCTCAGGAAGGCAGTTAAATTTTTCCCACCTTCTGTATTTTTAAGGCAGAATAGTGGTTCCTTCCAACTGCCTTAATATAAGGTTAGGTCGGAAATTAAACTTTATCCTAACACAATAACACACTGGTTCACAGGACTGGACATATGTACATTTTTTACAGCATATATGTATTGTTTAGGTTAACTACAATAAGTATGAAATGAACAGATATTAAAGTATTTTACCAAAAAAAAAAATTCAAATGAAACACATAATACTGGAACATAGTAAAACTTCAGAATCTTTTCCAAATTTTCTAGAACACAAAATATAAACATTTAACAATTAGTACCTGACAGTTAGGGTGCTTAAATAATAATAATATAATTAAAAAATTAATCAAAATAAACTTAGAATTCCTAGCAACTGGTCAAAACATTAAATTAAAGGAATTCTGCTCTGAGTATATTTTGTTGGAAGTGTCAACCAGTATCAAAACAGAGAGGGTAATTTGTTTCAGAATCGTCAATGAAAGCAATGACTTTTGCTTTCTCAAAAATGCTCCAGAATTTACATGAATCTCCTTTAGGTTTGAAAATGTGGTAAATTGTTTTGATTTTCCTCTGAAAGGGAATTGTAGAAATAATTATCAATATCCATTGGCACTTAGTTATCTTTTAAGATAACCTTTTTTTTAACTCTTGTAAATAGTAAATACAAAATCCATCAAAGGTCATTCCTCACAAGCATGAGTCAAATCTGCCCCCAAAAGTGTGACTAAAACCCATGTATGTATTATGATCATTTACTTCCAAAATGTTACTAAGTTTCAATATGGTTTTACTCCATAAACTGTTGACCAAAGGGTAGGCTATGAAGAGATGAAAAAGACTTTCAGATTCACTACCACATAAAGTACATAGGGAAGAATCAATCATTATGCACTTGTGGAGCTTGTCATTTTAAACAAAATATTGTGTAAAATTTTTAAATTTTAGATCAGCCTCATAATTTGAATTAAGCCTTTTGGAGATGTTGAGGCACCATTTGGGAAAATTAAGACCCCTAACTCATTGACCAGAACACTTTACCCTTTGGTGCGTTGGAGTTGCAGTCATGAAGAAGGTGGGTAGCTCCCTTAGTGGTTTAGCTGGAGGCAACACAAATTTTATCATTGTTAAGATTAATGTTAGGAATGTATAAAACCTGGTCATTAATGACTTCATCTGAAGCAAATATTATTCCCTGCCAACCCTTCAGTAAACTATCAAAAATAGTCTGCAAGGTACTTTAACTCTTTGGATGTTGCTATTACACCTGGAGTTAGCCAGTTGGATACACTCCTTAGATACTCACTGCCGGAACACTTCTCGTCTGAATTTCATAAATAATGTCATTAACATACACAATGGCACCATCGATAAAGTCCTTATTTAGCAGCATGCTGGAAAAACAGTTTCTAACTGAAAAGATATGAAAGATAGATTGAGAAAGAATTTCAGATCTGTTGATGGGTCGGCATAACTTATCTATGTTGATCTTATACCATGCAACAAGCATTTCCTTGTGAAACATGGGTATTCATTTCAGTGAGGGTATCTGTGGATTGATGAAAAATACATTTAGGCCTAATTTTGTATTTTCGTAATGGTTGAAGAAGTAAAGCATCAGCCTTTTTAAGTTTGCTACCAAAGGCATCTTGAAGTAATAACAATGAACTCTTTCTTGAGGACAAAGTTGCACAGGTTTAATCCCTCTCTTTATTAAAAAGAGACAGAGCCATAGTTTCAAAGCTGAGAACTGGTTTCTTACCCTGCCACACAAAATCAGTAATACTTTTATGCAACATGTAGCTAACCCAGTCAGGAACATGAAGAATGGAGGCCAAGTAAATAAGACCTGAAGTAGCCAAAGAATTGATAACCAAGGACTTACGCTTGAATGAGAGATTGCGGTCTTTCTATTTGGCAACAATGGAGCAACAGATTTCCGTTTTTTTACTCCTGTTTTTTTTATCAACTGTCTGCATGGTCAAGTGGTTAGAGCATCAGACTTGCAGCCAGAGGTGGGGAAATCTAGTACCGGCCAGGTTATACCAAAGATTTTAAAAATGGAACCTACCGTTGTGCTTGTTGGTCACCATGAGCAATGGTGTAGGGGAAACAAACCAGTGAGCCACAACTGGAAAAAAAGGTCGACTTGAACAGGAGGTTGGAAACTGGGCTGTATAAGCTCCATTTAACCTATCCTTACCTAAGCTTCATCAACTTGAGGATTATTTCCTACAAATACCCTGAAAATCTCACAGGGAAATTAAACTTAGATGGAACATCAGTGTAAACAGTTTTGAGAAGCTCTGTCTTCTCCATATTACACTTCGAGCCTGAGCCATTTTAAAAGAGTTTAATATGGAAAATTTCACTTATACAGTCATGGTTGGAAGGAATAAAAGTGGTATCTTTGGCATTTTGAAAATTTTTGCTTCATAGCCAAGGAATGATATGCTAGAAATGCTTGGGCAACTGCTGATTACACCCTGAAAAGTCTCAGCAGCTAACACATAGAGACATGCAGAGAGCTGGCAGCTTTTTTACAGATGCACAAATTGTTCCAATTGGTCTTGATGCCCTTTAAGATGGATGCTATAAGTAATTAGTAGTAATTGGTCATACCACAGTGCCATTCTTGTCAGTAACCTGATTTTTACTTCCTGACACTGAAATTCCTTTGTTGTAAACTTTTGTAACTTTTGGCCTGGCTGGAAAGAATGTTGATTTCCTTGGAAGAGAGATAAATTTTCCTTAACCTCTCCCATATTTGCATGTACAAAACATGAATATTTCCATCCATTTGGTAGAATCTTCCTCCAAATACCCAATTTATGCTGGAAGAAGCCTCCAGCTTCTCACTTTTTTCTGGCGATGTTTGCATTTGATGCTATCACCTTTGTAAGATGCTGTCACTGCAGAAATGCCAGTTAGATAGCAAGTATTGCAACAAGATGTAAAATGGCAATAAGACAAAAAGTTAAGTTGCCATTCTTGGAAGTTAACCTCCTTTTCCAGGGAAGCTGCTCTTCATGGTTATCTACAGAAAGCATCATCCTCATGTCTGAAGAACTCATTTATTGAAATGTTAAAGGGTGACTTTGTTATTCCTTGAGAATACCTACATACTTCCAGTATGCATTCATGCATAACATTAAAAAATCATTAAATCTGTTAAAAGCATTGTATTTCTTATTGATGATCTGCTTGCCAGAATTTTACTTCACATTGTTCTGTCAGTTAGAAGTGTTATATTTTGCCTTGTTTTTACAGGACACAGATGTTAATGATACTATTAACCAACAATTACAAGGACGACTTCTCGCAGCAGTCTCTGGTAAGTGTTAATTTCCTACATTGGTCTCGGACCCAAATCTCCCCCCGGTGGCTGTGCCTTGGAAAATTCCCACTCTACTTCCAGGGCTAGAGCAAAACATATATATTTGCCAGGGAGGGAATGAAATTTTCCTAGATTCTTTATGCATTTTAATGTACTTAAAAGCTAAATTTAAACTCCAATTTTAAGAAGTTTTAGGAAAGAAGCTTTCAAACTTTTTTGTCCCATGCTTACATCTTCCTTTACAAGTTTCCCCTAAAGCTGAATGTCAATTAGTGGGAGGGGGGCTAAGGACTAAGGTGGCTGGAAAAGTATTCTCCAATGATGCCTGCAAAGGTTGATGTTACCTGGTTGTTATGTTTATACAACTGTAATGGTTGAGAGGAAAATTGTCAATATTAGATGCTAATTGTACCCTCTAAAACTGGAATGATCTCTCTGATGGGTGACGGATGGGGGCAGTCACAGGAAGGGGTGGGTTAGGATTTTTTTCTCCCCACCTGCCCACCCATTCAGCCAATCCATTGCAGCCAACCCATTACTGTACCATTGTTGGTGATTTTGGTTGCTCCACCCCCTTGGGCTTACCTGTAAATACTGGGAAGGTGTTACAGGACAAAGTGATTTTCCAATGATAATTGAATAGACTGCCTATTTCCTTTGAAATGTTCTCTCTTCACAACAAAATATTTTTCCTCATGTGACTCAAGCTAAGCATCCATAGGTGCATAATGTGTAATGTGTGTGCTTTTTGTGTTGTGTACATTGCAGGAATGCATATGTATTAAAGTCCCGTTCGTGGATGCTTCAAAAAAGAAAAGATGTTTTGTGTGTATAAACCCAAAAGTGGCCATTCTCTGTCTTTTCACCGATGGAGACAGGAGAGAACAGACAACATTTGCCATGCCTACTTTTCTGTCAAAATTAAAAAAGTTTGTTTGAGGGAGAGGAAGAGGGTTAAAAGGTATTGATAAGTTTAGTCCTTGCGTATCTGAGGGCAAAAGGAGGAAGCAAAAGGAAAAAGCATAAATAAGGTGCTTATTCAGTCCTAGACTACAGGGGTCAAAATGATCACAATGCTAACAAACACATTGTTAAAAAGTTGGGAATAGATGACATAGCTTTAGTATGTTCTGAGTGATGGCAGGGAAAAAGAGGGGAATCCTTGCATCTGATGTCACATTTCTGAAGATTTCCTGTCCATATGGTGGGCATGTGCATATAGAAGGTGCTAGAGGCTTTTGAAAAGGCATACACATGACAGACACAAAAACAGATTGGGCATCTTTTACAAGTCTTTGTCACTTTTTTCATGCATGCGCACTATATATGCATTATGCATAACACATCTATTGATGCCTAGCTTTATCCGTTTTAATGGATGCAAAATTACTTTTCCAGCAGTTTGTATGTACTTGTTCCCCTGAAACAAGTTTTTCTACATTTTGACTAACAACTTCTTGCTTCTTTGTTTTTTTGTGTTGTGATATTTTACTTTGTTATTGATAGAGTTTTGTTTGCATATATCACTCTCTTATTTCTGTAAAATTAAATTGTATCCTTAATCTATACATTTTTTTCTCAACACCTAACCTAGGGAGAAAAAAGATAAAAGCAAGCTTTAGTATGGTTAAAAATGTAAGTAATCTTTGTCCCAAAAGTTCCGGTTCTGAGCCATCATCAGGATTTCAATTTGCTCTCATGTTGGTTGTTCTTTATACAGAGCCCGCTTCATTTCTGGAGTGGGAAGTGGAGCGTGTGTCAGCAGAGCTGTGTGAAAAGCTCTTCCCACAATTCCTTGCAGAAGTCACAGAAAGAGGATGGGTTACAACTCACTGTCAGCTTCAGGTGGATGAGTGGCGGGCAGAATGGGATTTACAGGGAATATCTGAGAAAAAAGGATTTTAGTGGAAAAATGCAGGCATATATGCAACTTTTGATGGACTTGACATAACTGGAAGGAAAGGGGCTATGTCACTGTTCCTAGGGTTCCAAGCGCCTGAGCTTGGAACATTGAAGACATTGCTGGGACCATTGAATGCTGAGATGAACGAACCCCATAATCTCTGCCAACCATTGAGGTAGTACAAAAACGGGTAACATCCTACCTTGAACCCCTGCAACATTGAACCCTGGGAACAAGAGGTAGTCTCTGAAATGTAAACTTGCTGATGGATAGCTCATCATAACTATGTATCTAGATGAATTGAAGCAGTCAAGTGATGGACATATTTAGGTGACCAAGACTTGGGGTCATTAGCCTAAATCTTTCCAGTTCCTTGTTTCTCTGTGCCATGGATGGTTGCACGCAAAAACCTGTCATACTGCACTGAATATGAGGAATTAAAACTGTATTGAGACAATTATTTGTGCAAGAATTAGAACAATATTGTTTGGATTTGTCTGTTAATCATTTCTTTGGAAAGCAGCAAGATTGGGATGGTAATTCAAGCTGTAATGTTTTACATGCTGGCAAGATATCTACACCTTCAAAGTACTTTTTGATGTACAAGCTGCTAAGCTCTAAAGCATACAATTCTTTTGTCAGAAAAACTGGGTTGTAATCCAAAGTGAGTTGCACCAGTGGCAAAGATATCTAAAAGCGGTTGCTACTGTAACAAGCTGGTGGAAAGGCAAAAGGTTGCTATGAGAATAATAGCACTCTGTGTGAACCTTTATCTGTTATTGCTCTTACAGATGCAATTTTTAGCCTCTAACAGGACCCTACTCATGGAACTTGTTGCCTTACGTTTAATTTATTCATGGCAAAAGAGTAAAGAACTGGTAGTGATTCATTGGATTACATTTGATTTTGTAATGGAATAGCATCTTTGCTATCACTTGCACAAGGGGCTTGCACAGGATGCTTTCAATGAGCCTCCACAACCCCTTTTCATTTTTTTTCTCTCAGGATGTTAGAATTTGAAAAGATTGGATGTATGAACTTTAGAACTTTTGAAAATTATAGAATGGAAACATCATTGTCCATTAAATGAACATGATACCTTGGGCTTTCTGTTGAAAGGTGGGTCATATCAATTATCAAATTATTTTCAGCAAACAACCATCAAAGAAGATCAGCTTGGTCTTTTGGCTGAAATTATATGCTTCTCAGCTGTTTGATCAAGCATGTGGTCTAGTTGGTAGAACATCCAACTTTCACTCAGAAGGTCCTGGAATTGATTCCCAGGCTGGGTCATACCAGACTCTAAAAATGGAACCTACTGCTGTTGTGCTTGATGTTTCGCATTAGCAATGGAGTAGGGAAAACAATCCAGTGCCTCACAACTGGAAAATTGTCAAGGGCCCTAAGAATAAACCAGAAGGTCATAAGTTGTGGTGTGAAACCCTATCAAGCCTAGCCTGCGGAGCAGACAAAATCTTTTCACTCACCTCATCTGTATGAAAAACCAACATCTGTTGGAGCTAAAATCATTTCAACTTCCATAGAAATCCAACAGAAACTTCATTTACATAGCTCTACTTTTATTGTTTGAAACAAGGCTGTTACATTTTTATTTAACAGGCAAACACTTGTACCATTGTACAACAGTACACAGAGACACAATGGTTGACATTATGTGACACTGGTATTGTGTTGTACTGAGCAAGCACACACACACATTGTAGCTGTTAATTACTAACAATTGAGCACACATTCATGAGAAAAGACAGTTACCTTTCAACCAAAGATAACTGCTCTTAAACCAACTCTTTGATGAAAGTTGTCATTGTTTGAAACATGTTGTCCGTGATCAAGACTTCCCTCTAAATTAGAAGCTTCAATGGATGTCAGCCTAAAGGGGGCTGCACGGGCAGCCATAGTGACGCTTTGCTGGCTATATCAAGCCTAACCTTACTTGGACCATTTGGTTAAGATCATGTGTGATATGTAATCTTTTCAGCCAGTCAAGAATGGGACCATGGATGGTCCATGGACCTTTGACATATAGTTCAGACTGACTGCGTGGTCAAGTGGTCAGAGCATTGGCACTTGCAGCAGGTAGGTCTTGAGTTCAGTGACTAACTGGGTTGTACCAAAGACTTTAAAAATGAAACCTACTGCCATTGTGCTCTAGAGAACAGACCTCTGGGAGTATTTATTTTGGTGCATTAGTTGGCTCTTTGCCAGAGAGTTCAGGAAACATTTGAAAAAGTATATATTTTATGAATATCAATGGAAAAATGACTGGGTGGTGATAATTGGAATTACATGGTTTGTTTCATTGCAATTAATGCTAAAAAGGTATCTGCAAAAGAAAGGGTAAAGCAAGAATGACATGAAGAAAAAGGGACTGTACATTGTGTTTAGAATTCTTTTGAAAGCAATTGATTTTGCTGTGTAGCACATCCATTATGATTTGAGAGAAGGTTGCCTACATTCCTATGTGAGAATTTATGTGAGTGAAAATTTTTGTAAAGAATTAAAAACAATTTGTATTTATTTGTCTAGTGTCAGAGAGAGCTACTGTCTAGTCTTCTGTGTGCTTGTATGCAAGAGACAATGTGATAAGAAAGTAGTATGCCTTTAGTTAATGCACCGTCTTTAAGGACCAAACACACAGGTACAAAGTTGCCACCGTTGAATAAAATAAGGAAAATGAACACTTAATGGAGTGTGAACTTTTCTTTGATAAAAAAATTATAGTCAAAGGCCACCTCCCACCCCAGATGATTCCAATTCTCTAAACCAACTTACTTTAAGCCCCTCCCACAACTGTTTAAAACTCATCCTTATCCAGACTCAATTTCAGTTCATTGTTTGAAGGTGACTCTGTATAAGACCCACCGTAAAATCAGAATAATATTCTTCTTCTTCTTCTTCTTCTTCTTCTTCTTCTTCTTCTTCTTCTTCTTCTTCTTCTTCTTCTTCTTCTTCTTCTTCTTCTTCTTCTTCTTCTTCTTCTTCTTCTTCTTCTTCTTCTTGTTCTTCTTCTTCTTCTTCTTCTTCTTCTTCTTCTTCTTCTTCTTCTTCTTCTTCTTCTTCTTCTTCTTCTTCTTCTTCTTCTTCTTCTTCTTCTTCTTCTTCTTCTTCTTCTTCTTCTTCTTCTTCTTCTTCTTCTTCTTCTTCTTCTTCTTCTTCTTCTTCTTCTTCTTCTTCTTCTTCTTCTTCTTCTTCTTCTTCTTCTTCTTCTTCTTCTTCTTCTTCTTCTTCTTCTTCTTCTTCTTCTTCTTCTTCTTCTTCTTCTTCTTCTTCTTCTTCTTCTTCTTCTTCTTCTTCTTCTTCTTCTTCTTCTTCTTCTTCTTCTTCTTCTTCTTCTTCTTCTTCTTCTTCTTCTTCTTCTTCTTCTTCTTCTTCTTCTTCTTCTTCTTCTTCTTCTTCTTCTTCTTCTTCTTCTTCTTCTTCTTCTTCTTCTTCTTCTTCTTCTTCTTCTTCTTCTTCTTCTTCTTCTTCTTCTTCTTCTTCTTCTTCTTCTTCTTCTTCTTCTTCTTCTTCTTCTTCTTCTTCTTCTTCTTCTTCTTCTTCTTCTTCTTCTTCTTCTTCTTCTTCTTCTTCTTCTTCTTCTTCTTCTTCTTCTTCTTCTTCTTCTTCTTCTTCTTCTTCTTCTTCTTCTTCTTCTTCTTCTTCTTCTTCTTCTTCTTCTTCTTCTTCTTCTTCTTCTTCTTCTTCTTCTTCTTCTTCTTCTTCTTCTTCTTCTTCTTCTTCTTCTTCTTCTTCTTCTTCTTCTTCTTCTTCTTCTTCTTCTTCTTCTTCTTCTTCTTCTTCTTCTTCTTCTTCTTCTTCTTCTTCTTCTTCTTCTTCTTCTTCTTCTTCTTCTTCTTCTTCTTCTTCTTCTTCTTCTTCTTCTTCTTCTTCTTCTTCTCCTCTCCTCCTCCTCCTCCTCCTCCTCCTCCTCCTCCTCCTCCTCCTCCTCCTCCTCCTCCTCCTCCTCCTCCTCCTCCTCCTCCTCCTCCTCCTCCTCCTCCTCCTCCTCCTCCTCCTCCTCCTCCTCCTCCTCCTCCTCCTCCTCCTCCTCCTCATCCTCCTCCTCCTCCTCCTCCTCCTCCTCCTCCTCCTCCTCCTCCTCCTCCTCCTCCTCCTCCTCCTCCTCCTCCTCCTCCTCCTCCTCCTCCTCCTCCTCCTCCTCCTCCTCCTCCTCCTCCTCCTCCTCCTCCTCCTCCTCCTCCTCCTCCTCCTCCTCCTCCTCCTCCTCCTCCTCCTCCTCCTCCTCCTCCTCCTCCTCCTCCTCCTCCTCCTCCGGGCCGGGACCGTTTTGCTTTTTAATTGGTTTCAAACTAGAGAACAAATAGTCAAATACGGACACAATACAAATACAGACACTCTTGTTGCGTGGTTGCAGGCTGCATTCGCACTTTGAGGAGCTTGACACCCTGTCCCGCAAATCTTCATGCTTCACCAGTGTTGAGGTTGCATACTTTACAGTAAATACTGCTTATGTCTCAAGAAGAAGCAGAAAAGTCCTAGCTAACAAAGCCAGGGTTTCCTGCTTCGCTTCTGCACTCCATTTGATATTATTAATATTTCATTTCATTTCATTTATTTGTTTCATCACATTACATATTACAATATGATGTGAAAGGAAGTCATCCAGAAAACCAAAATTGGCTTAGCAAAGTGGATGACTCCCTATAACTCTGAAAAGAGATAAAAGATGTTTACAACGTCTACAAAACAAACAGCAAACAAAAACTTACATACATAACTATGACATGTCTCCGTATTATGCACTCACATTTGGAAAAATTATGAGCATACTTGAAAGATATTAAGAATAATTTCAATTTCACCAAGGGAACTTAATAATTATCAATGATTCCTTCCTTAATTGCTTTCTTAAAGATAAACAGAGAGACAGAATTTTTTACTGAGTCTGTGAGGGTATTCTAGATTTTAGTGCTACGATTACACAAGCTAAACGATCCAATGTTCGTACGATAGTAATGACGATGGACAGATTTAGCGTGTCTGGTACTATGCCTATGAACATAAGTATTGCTAATTATAAAATTATGAAATGTATCTGGTAGTAGTTTATTCCAAATTCTGTAAGAAAATACAGCAATGTTGTAATCAATGATGTCGGTAAATTCTAGTAACTGAAACTTTTTAAATAGTGGGCCAACTATCTAATACAGCAAGCCAACATGTCATGACTGGGGAAAATGAGGAAAATTCAAGCATTGCAACATTATTCGGGCATGTTTTGGACAGAATCATACAGGATTTTTAAATAACTTCCCATTTTAATATAACTGCTATTCCATTTTTACTTTAATTAGCATTCGATTCGAAAGACCTCAGTGATCAGAAGCACGGATCATATTGAGGCCAAATATCTTTCGAAAGCGGCTCTTGTGCATGCTTTTAGCAAAAAGCTTTCTGGAATGAATATTCTTACCTCGTCGATGCGAAAAAAAACTTTTATTCTGTGGTAACTATTCAGTAAGAGTTAAGACTGTAAGGGGGTTGGCTTAAGCACCTAGGTGCACATTGTTCTCGTGGCATGGATTCCTGATTTGTGACAGAGAACTTGACCAAGTCTTCCTTTGTGTACTTATTGCCGTCTGAATTTAATATATGCCGTCATCTTGCCAAAAGGGAACATTAGAACAACAAATAGGAGTGGGGCCTATCGTCAATGTAATATCAAAGCCTGACTAACTGAAGTGCCTCTAGTCTTATGCGATATGTGATAAATAAGTACAAACAAGTATGGTAGCCTTCTTTACAAAAAATAAGTTTCCTTCAGATAGAAACTCAGTTGTTTGTAGCTCAAGAATAATTTGTTCACTTAAACTTTCAACATTTTAAAAGATGCAACTTCCATAACTCTTGTTATGCATGATATTTTGAGGAGATGAAGCTTTTTATTGGGTTAATTGTTGATACCGATGATTTGAAAATGTGAGCTATTTGCTTTTAACGCTATGTAATATTTCCCTTTATAATTTAATATTGCGTCTCGATTTATTGTTTAGACATACATAAATTTCAAACCCGCATATTCATTGAAACTGAATGTATCACGACACAATTTAGTGTAGCCTACAACAATCCATAATGCAGGAAAGCAAGGAAATTGTATGGCCGACTAAAATCAGACCATCACTTGCTGTTCGAGTTCTCTCAGCTTCGCCAGCTAGCTTCGATCGGAAAAAATCCACGCGCGCATAGCGCATGACCAGTTTACTCAAAAGGCTGGAAAGGTCATTTCAGAACTCAAGCCAGAAGGTCACATCTAAAATGTCTACGAAAGTTCAACTCTCCACCAAAAAGCGTCGTATCGTCTCAAAATCAGGAGACTCTCCGGTATCTTCACCAAGAGAGTCGAAGAGGACGAAAAACACTTCGGAGCGTATTGTTGAAGTGAAAGAAAAGGTAACCAGTTTAGGCCGCCTACACTTCTTTCCTCCAAGTTCCAGTATTAGGCCTACTCTTTGTATTAAGCCTATGTAAGTACCGGTTTTGCGAAATACTTAGTTTGATTCCTGTGGGTATTCCAATTCAAGTGAAATAGCCTAGGCTTTAAGTTATACTCCAGTCCTTTCCGGTGTTCCTCAAGGGTCTGTCCTAGGACCAGTACTTTTCTTGTCTTATATTTATGATATTGTTAGTGCTGCTTCTTCTGAAGTTAGGTTGTTTGCTGATGACTGTTTGCTATAGGCCTAGGGTCATCAATAATCCCAGTGACTGCAGGGAGTTACAGAAGGACATTATAAACTTGGGCAAGTGGGCCAAAACTTGGGGTATTATATTCCACCCGGCTAAGTGTAATGTTATGTCTGTTACTAGGAAGCTTAACCCAATAACCTATAATTATACTCTTAATGGGGCCAATCTGACAAGGGTTGATTCAATTAAGTATCTGGGGGTGACTATCACTAAGAATCTCAGCTGGGGCAAACATATCCAACTTGTTTGTAATAAGGGAAATAAGATCTTAGGCCTATTACGCAGGAACCTCTCATTTTGTTCCAAAGATGTTAAATTGGCGGCCTATAAAGGTTTACTAAGGCCCTTGTTGGAGTATGCTTGTTCCGTCTGGGATCCACATCAGATTTCACTCCAAGATAGATTGGAGGGAGTACAAAAAAGATCTGCTAGGTTTATGTCCGGCGAGTACTCCCGTGAAGTTGGCTCTATGACCGCACTCCTCAAAGATCTAGGTCTACTTACGTTGTCTGACCGCCACAGACGTTGCAGACTCATAATTTTTGCCAAAGGTATTTATGGCCAAGCTAACATCCCCCTGTCTAATCTGTGTAAACCTACTCGTGGTTCTCGTAACATGCATGCTTTGCACTTTCGCCCCCCCTCCGCTAGGACTAATTGTTTTAAGTACAGTTTTGTCCCTAATACTATTCGAGATTGGAATAACCTCCCAGAGAGTCTTATTGCGGGGGCCATAAGTCACCCAAAGCCGGTGGATTTCATTATGAACTCTTTGAGGGCCTGACTGATCACACGGCACGTACGCGGTGTAAATTTGTCCTTTTGGATGTCTCACCGTTTTGAAGAAGAAGTATACTCGAACTAACGTTCACACTCTGTTAGCTGTGGTGTAATCGAAGAAAGTTGACAGAACCATACCAGCTAATAATAATCATCCAGTATCTCTCACTTCAATTGTATGTAGCTAACTTGCTACTTGAACACATTATTTTCCATCATTTAATGTGCCATTTTGAAAGACATGGTCAGGTTCTTACTAACCATCAACATGACTTCCGCCTTGGCAGATGCTGTGACATAAACATTGCTGGCTTAGTGAACAACCTTACAAAACTTCTGGATAATAAAAGCCAGACAGACTTGGTTATCTTAGATTTTAGCAAGGCTTTTGATACTGTCCCACATTAGAGAAATTAAAGAACCTGGGTATCAACAGCAGTGAGGGATGCCTACTCACGCGTGAGTAGGCAAGTGAGCTGTGTTCTTGTGTATACCGGGCAAGGGCCCAGAAGTGAAGTGTATAGCATAGGATTGTAATGCTGGGTCCTGTTCAAGGGCTAGCTTGGATGCAAAGAAATTTGGCCTCAGCCAGGATGGATATTCCCTGTTACGAAAAATTCTATGGGCTGTTTACGAGGCTTCCTTTTCAAAAGTTCTGGCTTCAATTCAATCTTTTACTAAAGATGGTTTGGCTCCCTAATATCCCTAGAAAAACACATAAAAACAAAGGGCAGTGTGCACATATGTGCACATATATACACATGGCCTTATGCCTCATATCAGCACGGAGTTCACTGACAGTCAGAACCAAACACTATGACCCCAGCGTAACCTGATACGGAACTGTTTTGATGTTATACTATAAAGAAGGCAACCTGCAAAAAATACCTCTTGTTGTGCTGTGAAGGGGTGGGGCTTATTGCTTCATTCACAGTGCACCATTTGAACGAACGCTCTCTCAGAAAACACATTGACTTAATTGTGTGGTTTTGTCGCTTCAGATTCCTGTACAAAACTAACATACTTTAACGAAATGACTGACCACGTGTTGTAAACACTTTCCATGACAGACGAAAATGTACTTAAATCAAAGAACGATCCCTACCCCTGCAATGGGAATGATCGTTTGATATTTTCTGCCACAACGCGGTAGTATTAAATGGAATTCGATTTAGAAGAGCACTCAAGGTGTATTCCTTGCTGTCTCGCAGAAGGAGCCAGGTAAGTTGCTATACAAACTGTTCTGCACAAAACACATAGTACAGACTTTCTAGCTGCAGTGTTTCACCGATTTTTCAAATCCCCAAGCTTTGCATACATATCTGTGCACGTTTTGTACACTAATCACCTAGAATCTTGTGTAGTTCGGTGGTTATTATCTTGCATAAATTAAGTCATTCCCAGCATTCCTTCCGTAATACAGGACCTTAGCAACGTTATCATATGATGTCATTGCAAACAAAAACAGTAATGCACGTGGTCTCTTGCAGCAAACTTCTTAGCCCACGCATGCACTAGACTTACGATTTTACCGCCAAACATGGCATCATGTTTTGCTGGGTGACATCATATGCAAAAGATCCATTGCAAAATTTAAATTAGCCTCTTCATCGTGATTGGTCAAATAACGTTAATTCTAGGCAGCCAATCACAACTCGCGCCTTCCCCTATGTGATTTAATGTGTGAAAAAACTCTTTCTTGAGGCAAGTTTTCCCATTGAGTTTGTGTTATATATGACGATCGCGCTTGTAATGCCGGCCGGCTAGCAAAGCCGGACAAGCCCCGTGCTAAATTCACCTAGAAACGGCATCACAAATCTCTGCATGCGTGGAATTTTCGGGGATTGGACTTATGTGCATTTCAGTTGCAGATTCTTTTTAAACAAGACGTAAGTTTTGGACGAGAACTGCTAAAAATATCCAGGGATATTTATATCGGAAAGAAACCATAAGATACGTTATACGGGTGCCCAGAACTGCTAAGATTATCATAATTGCTTTACATGGGGTTCGTTAAAGGGGGAGAGTAGCTACTGTACAGTATATTAACACAACCGCAACCCAGTACAGTAAAACAATGCAATGTTCCGACATGATTGGGGGATGAAAATTAGACAGAGCATGATGTTGGCCTTTGAACTAAATTATCAAAAGGGCATGTGACATGGACTGCAAGCAAATGTACTGTATTAAGGGTTGATTTGTATCTCCAATTTTGAAGTGAAACTTTTTCGCCTACAAAAATGATATCCCGTTCGTGAAACAAACAGCACTATTCCCAGTATTTTCCATCCTGAACTGGTTATGGTAATACGATGTGCACGAAGCAAGGGCACGCGCGTACTAAAGTGACAAATGTGATTTCCCTCTTTTTAGTAATCTGTTATAGGTAATCGGCATCGGACCGATCGTTTAATTAAATAATTGGTAATCGGTTATTACCTATTATAGTATAATTAGTCGATACTAAAAAAAAAATGATGAAATTTGTGGAATCAGCACCCTTCACTCTACAGTATTACCAGGAAAGCAAACAGAAGCATTGATGTCACATATTTTTTCTCTGAGATTATTGTTTTCACTATTACTTAGCACTATGGACTAAACTTTCAGCACCAAAACATTGTAGTATTTAACTCAAGTACCCACAGGGGAAAATAGGGTTGAACTTGAGGAAAAGTATAGATGGGGGGAGAACTGTACCCTTTAAAATTCCTGGTGGACCCCTTAAATTTAATGTTTCATACTTTTATGGGGTCTAAAAACCACGGCTGGGACCCACTTAATTTGGAGCTTAGCGCTAACCCTGTTACCACCCCTTTTATTTTCAGCAGAAAACATCTTTTTGGGGGGGGGCAGAAAGTAATGGAATGGAATGTGATATCAGTGGTACTTTTGTCAAGGGAAGATTCCATCAACTTTGCCTTAAATTTTCAAACTTCATCAGTGTCTTTTATTATTCAATGTGACAACCATTTTCAGGTATATGGTATTCAGTGCTGTGAACAATTGTTCACACATTCAGCATAAGCCTACAGTACCTATAGACACACAGACTACTTATACGTAAAAAAATGTAAGTCCATGACTATACTTTGACGTTTAGAAAAAGGTCATACAATTCATTCTTTTCAATAAGGATGCTGAAAAAATTTTAGGCCTATCCACAAATTTCATTGTTGTCTTGTGCTCAACAGTTATTTTTTACACATGTAAGTTCAAACATTAGTTTCCGCCCCAAGATTTTTAGGGACAGAAAGTAACAACTGAAACTAATGAGAGTGGAAACTAACGGACCCCCTATGCATGTATCCCATAACATAAAGTAAAAGGATAAAGGTCAAAGGAGGGCTATAAAAGCCCCACGAGATGCCCTGTAATCCACCCCCTCCCCCCCCCCCCCCAAAAAAAAAAAAAAGCAAACCACCAACCCCTAATGAGCCCAGAAAGATTAGATAAGATTCTACCACAGTCTTGGAAAAACTTTTCAATATTTACCTTAAAGCAGTTCAGCTGATGTGGAGTTAATAACGCACTTCGGCAGGCTCTTCCACTCATTGACAACCCTGTGAGAGAAACTGAACTTTCTAATGTCAAGTCTAGCAAAAGACTTACCAAACTTTTTACAATGACCTCTAACCAGAGGATTACTTCAGACCTTTAAATGACTACAAGCTAACAGAGGATTCCCTTCAGAAAAAAATTTGTATACCTGGAAGATGCCAGTCTGCATTTCGTGCACTCCAACATGAAGATCTTCAGCATGAGCACCAACTCCTTCTTGATGAGCCTCGACTCCTTGACATAGTGGCAGGCAAGTTGTACTCCCAGCGCGCCAGTTAGTTCTTGTCATAGGATAAACGTACAGCATACTCTGCTACACAGTACAGTACTTGTATTGTCGTTGAATGGTGTATGCATTATGTACTTGTATAAATATTTACAATCCCATAGGGATTGCTACTTACTGCGTTTGTACCATATACTTGTACATGCATTGCCAGTGTACGATGATCATGTACATGTATACTGTATGTATGTGCGCAGGCATGCATATTGCTATGTAGCATTGTATGTGCACAGAAAATCCTGGCGTACAATCACAAAAACCTTAACCTTGGCATACCTTGGGCATGGGCTTTACCTGGAGTGCACTCTGGAGAGCATGTCCCCCATAATCCTTCAATCTCAGCTCCAAAGTGGTTTCTTTACTAAACTCTTGAAATCCCTCCTAATCAACCTGAGCAGCAAGCACCATGTTTGCCCTTGCAGCAGTAGCTTTTTGGAAGTCAAGGCAAATGACATCAGCACTGGAACCTGAATTTTGAGTGACAAAAAAGCAAATTTGTAACATGAGACCGATTGGGTAGGAAACCATGCTGAGTCAGATTGAGTAACCCATTATCTAAAAAATGCTTAAGAAAACAGCCCTTGATTAAAGGCATATTTTCATCAACCCAAACAGTTCCAACTCTCCCAACCTACTTACTTCTAGCCCCTCCCACATTTATCTAAAATTTGTCTTTATCCAGACACAATCCTAGTTTATTGCTTCATGGCTTGTCCCAGTGGCCATACAAGTCCATAATGTGTAATCAAGACACTCTCAGTGCCCATGCTGTGAAATTTAGCTATGCTGCATTGTTTGAATGTGATGCCAATCAAAGAACTGTACCAATTGAGAGTTTTGATATATGTATACTGAAACTGTAGTTTAGGGTGACGAATGACTGCCTTTAAGGGCTTAAAATTTGATGGTTTTCCTCTGGGCAACCATTTCAATATTTCTCATTGTCCAGAAGGACATTGGGTTGTCAGGAACATTTTTCACACAACTACAAAATAGTTCATTTTTTTGTGTACCTATTGTGATGCTTTGTCATTGCCAAATTATTGGAATTCAATAAAGTGTGCTTGTTCATGTAGTGCATTTAATATCTTTTTTTTGAATATGATGTTTGAGATGGGGGTGCATCGGATATCTGGTCCGGCCGGATAGTGAAAAAATATCCGGTTCCGGCCGGATTTTTTAAAATCCGGCGGGATTTTTCTGTTAACTTGGGTAACATTACTATATGTACATGATCTGAGTTAAAACAAACATGAACACTGCAAAAACTGTCACAGAATTAATTTAAAGTTCATAAATGATAGCTTATCAGTGCATGATATATAACATTTGAACACCTTTATTTAGCCCTCAAAAATAACTGAACCAAACAGGCAACAAAGTTATAAAAGTAACTGATACATATGTAACAAATATGACTTCAAATTCCTCCAACTGTGTGAGATAAACTGAATGGATGAAAAGACCTTTCATGCAATTTAAATAAGTCTACTGCAGTGCACAGTACTACTGTACAAAATGGATAATCCATATTACAGTAATACTGTACCTGAGTCACATCATTCAAGGCAGTGTTTCAGTTTAATTGCATTGGGTTGTCTATAAAATACACACTTGAACACTTCACTTTACTTTTCTTTACTTTTCAACACATACTTGCCCACTAAAGCTGTGTAGTACAAGCAGGAAATGTGTTTCATCTTGAATTTCAGAAGACATTACTCATTACAAATTAAAGTTACCTATGGGGTCACTATCAATGTTTCTGTCCCTAATAATCACACACACTTAAGTATACACAATATGATGTTATCAAACATAATAGGTAATGTCAGAACATCTGATATATCTCTGCCAAAAATATTATTGATGGCAAATTTGCTTCAGTTTAAATATATCGTGGCATGTTTAAAGGTAAAGAGAAGTCTCCCCAAACTTATTTTGAAGAAAAAGCTAAATAACACAATTTTCATCTTATTTCTCTTCAAAATATCTTTAATTACATTTTATGACTTTACTATTGCATATTCAAGGTAAACCAAGCAGTTATTTTGGGTAAATTTCACATTTGAAAAGAAAAAAACATTGTAACATGACTCCTAACAGCCAATCATGAAACTGGACAGTCTACTGACTTCTTCAATTTGGGATGACAGCTACTGCCCTTTAAATACTAGAAATGGTGTATAAAACAATGGTGCTGTGCATAGTTAAAAACCTGAACCCTAGAGTCTTTTTACAGTACATATGAGCAGTCCATTCAGTAATCACTATCGAAGGACTCTCTTTGCCAAGTTTTACTGGTCTACATAATTTGTACAATTCTTTTGAACAAGTGGTGATGTACTGTACTGTAGTTCAAAAAGAACAAACTGATATGCAAAACAACTTTGAAGATTTCCTTAGGAGTTTTCTCTACAAATACTCACTTAGGGAGGGCAAATATAAAGAGCTCTTACTTGCCCCCCTTTGCTACAGTTTTGCTGTACTTCAGCAGGAACACACTTTTTCATGCCTTTTTTCTATGATACTGCAATTTTTGGTTAAAAAATTAGGTAAATACACTTGTACAACACTTGAATACAAATTTATAGACATTTCCCATTAGTCCTTCACAAACATTACGTTACAAAGCAGAAAACTCCTATCCCAGAGTTTCTGTGCTTTTCTGAATTTGTTTTTATTCATCTGCATTTCAAAAAACCGGTTCCGGCCGGATTTTTTCCGGCCGGATTTCAAGTTGGTTCCGGCAAAATCCGGTTGTGGCCAGATCCAAAATTTTGGATCCGGTGCATCCCTATTTGAGAGGCAAAAGTCTGACGATAAAAGTTGAAAGAGTGGATAAGTAGCTAAAGCAATAGTCTAGAAAACAGTACAGCAGAGACAAGATGTGTTTTTATTCTTGTTTTCACCACGAGAGAAATGGTTGTCTTCCAGACAATCATCTTTTCACTTTTGGTCATCCATACTGTATGGAATTTTAGGTTTGTTGAACAACCAGACAACCACAAAAATTGAGCCCTGCTGTGCCACCGTCATTGTATCTTTCTTTGTGTTGTCCTATTCATCCACAGTTGCCATACAATGAGGAGAGGGAGATTGAGAGTACAACTATACATCAAGATGTTCAACTGCATAAAGAAACATGTAACAACATCCTGAAGTTCTTCAAAGTGATAAAAGATCTGAAAGAAGAAGGAAGGAATCAAAATGTATGACATATAGCAGCTATTTCTTCGTCAATTTTATTTTAAAAATATGTCCAAATTGATGTGTTTCTCAGCTAGAGGTTCAAAAATCCAAGATGCTCTTTGAGGGGTATCAGATAGAAAATTATGTTATATACAGGCCTTGAGTTTTAGATCTTCCAGGTGTGCTGCAAATCACACTCTCATGGAAGTATGATAGAAGGCTGTTAATGTTAACTTTGGTATTGGAGTTCCCATTCTGTATCTAGGTGTGCCCAGAAAGGGCACACCTTACGGTGATTTGAGGTGAGCGATGGCATGCGATGGTGCTTGCATGTTTCAGGATGCAAGGTCTGTATATGCCTTGTATTAAAACCCCTTTGCAATTTAGAATAAAACCATTTTCCTGAATGCAAGATGAAGTATAGTAGATACAACAGGTTTTGCACACTGCCAAATTTTGCACACCAGTGAAAATTCTTTCCTTTCACTGTAGCAAAGCACCAGTCTAAGCTGTAGAAAGATTTACCAAACCAGACAGACGTATTGTTTTCTTTCATACTGAAGCCAAAACAAGTTGGTACATTTTTATCTTTACCCAAATTAGTTGCATTTTATCCTCACTGCAGTCAACAGTTGATTCTTGAATTAAGGTCAGGAAAAATCACACCTTTTACTCCATTTATCTTGGATGTTGTTAAAGGGAGAGTGTCAGCTTACTCGGTGGTGGATTACGGGAATCATTAAGATATCGGAAGTCATAATATATTTTGCACTATCCCTTTGGTTGCTTGCAATCTTCACCTTATGTGCCAAATGTGGCAGTTTTACAACTAACAACAACAGTTGTTTCAGTCAACTTGATATCACAAATTTCAAGTGCGGTGTTGAAGTTATCTGATTGAAACTTCAACAAATTCAAGTTACTATAGGACACTACAGATTCAGCATACGTAGATTTAAGGGACATTTCATAGTTCAGTTCCAAAATGTTTAAACTTTTTAAAGTTGCATGTGTGAAATTCCACCCGTCCATGCTACAGTATAAATCAGAGAAAAAGTACCATAAACTGAAAAAAAACAGAACCATCTAGGAAATTTGATTTTGTGTGGGTAGATGATAGACTTGAAGTCATATTTTTAAATGAGCTACTTCGTGTTTTACTCCCTTATGATTTTCGTCTGTAGTGGGTCATGCTGTACAGTATCTTCACTCTCCCTATTAATAGGCTGCAGCTATAGCAGAGAAGCGCACAGCAGCGTCAGTTATGTTTGTGACCCTTAAAAAGATGAACAGAATATCTCATCTACGATGCAAGAAGGCTCGGGATACTACTCAAGCCACTAAGCAGAAAGTTGATGGCCTTCATCTACAGCTTCAGAATTTACTTTATGAAGTGATGCATTTACAGAAGGAAATCAAGAAATGTTTGGAATTTGAGTAAGTATTTTCTCTTCAGCAGTTCTGAAAATGGTGGCTAGTTTTTGAATTGAACTACATATGAAAAGAGGAGTCGTTCCATAGATAATGCAATTTTTCACCCTGGCCCAAGGACTTTCAAACATTTTTTAAAAGAGGTACATTGGTCTGGTGTAGGAAATAACAACAAATTTCTTGAGACCTCTAAAGTTTCATTCACATTTTATGATAAATGATCAAACTTAGATAATCCCCATATCCTAAAGTTGATAATTATTCCATGAGTGAGAAATTACTGGTTGAATTCAGTTCAAAAATTTGTAACACTTTTTCAAATAGTAATCAGAAGTATACACACAACTGTTGCAAGCTGGGGTACGAAAAGAAGAAAAATGGAAAAAAAATCAACTTTTTGCATAACTGTTGAATGTGAAACTTGACTTATGCTAAGCACTTGTCATGTAAAAGCACCCTTCAACGCCCTCGTTCAGATATGGATATCAACTCACATGCCCTGTTTATTTAAAGTAGTTCATGTCAGCATGTGCTACGAGGTGTACAACAAGGTTGAGAATTTCATTCTTTTTCCAAATACCTCTGTCTTACAAACCCTTGGACAGAGAATTGACTTTTCATAGCAAACCTGTTAGAAGACCAAAGAAAATTACTGATAAACATTTTACCTTCAGTAGCAGCCCTGTGGGGTCAAAGGTCTCCGTTAGCTTTTAGGTCCTGGGATTAGGGCTGTAATGTGTCACTATAAAATTGCTAAACAATCCCATGATGAGGAAATAATCATTTAGTGGTTAACCAGTCCATCGCAAAGTCTTGTTAGTCACCTATCCACTGAAAAGATTCAGCACACTACTCCGATGCAATCAGAAGGTTGCAAACCCTTGCCAGAAAAACATGTTTAGGAGATTGAGGAGTAATTGAATCTTTTTGTATCCTATTTTAAAATTTTCCTGTAACCGACAATGTGGTGGAATTGCTTAGGGTGTCTACATAGGGTGTTGTTTTGTTGAACGAAAGAAAGAAAGGGGGGGTAGGCGGTTCCCTATCTGACGTTATCGAGTCGGTAAACTGTCGTATTTTTTAGGGAAAAATACCCGATCATGTTAATATGATATAAGCAAAAGCTTTAATAATTCCACTCTTTTGGAGGAATGTGGGTTGTTTATACAAAACCACCTAAATGTCAACACGAAAACAACCCACATTCCTCCAAAAGAGTGGAATTATTAAAGCTTTTGCTTATATCATATTAACATGATCGGGTATTTTTCCCTAAAAAATACGACAGTTTACCGACTCCATAACATCAGATAGTGAACCGTCTACCCCCCTTTCTTTGAATTGCTTAGGGTGTTGTTTTGTTGAACATACAGTAGCACTATCTAACTGTAGTACTTTTCAAATGCCACTGCTAAACCATCACATATGCCGTGAGCTATGGTATGTTGTGTGAAATTGGATAGCCAAGTGCTGTACGTAATCAACTTTTTGAAAAATATTTGCTTCAAAACATTGGACGACTTTCCTTTGCAGAGTTTCAAAACTGTGAAGGTTATGTTTTTATTAACTTTTTTACAGTTCAATGGGGAAAATATTAATGTAACTTTAAAAAGAGCATTTCTTGGATTGCATTACATTCAAGGTTTGCAGCTTGAGGATTTTGGGAGGCCTCTACAGGGCTTTGTCAGAAGTGTGCAAAAACCAATGCAAGTTGTTACTGTCCATTGCAACCATTGTACAGCTTTACAACACCCCTGGGAGGAGCAGGTACCTTTCAAAAGCTTTGCTCAGAATTTTAGTGATGGTCTAGGACTGATGAATGTCTAGCTTTAAATTGAAATGGCCAGATGAAATATGGGTTGGTTAAAATTGCCATCATATATTGATGAATTTTTGTGAAAATCAATCAGATTTTATGCTGGCTGGTAATTGGTACAGTAGTCTGGTAATTTGCTCTTCACACTAGTCTGCAATGTCGCTTTGGCAACAGCCAGCTTCCGCTGGTGGTGAGGCTTGAACTCTGATTACTGTATGCTATTGTTGAAATGGAAAATTTGAGAGGGATATGTTTCTGCTCTATGCATTAAATATAACCTCCCCCCATCCTTCATGAAGACATTTGCTGCAGAAGTATGCCAGGTGTATGTATCAGGCTCAACATTCTGAGCTGTTGGTAAAGCTTGTATGAACTTGTCAAGTTTACCATGAGATTGCTTAATTTCGTCTCCCGTTGGCTGAATATTTTAAAACTATGACATTACTTTAGAATTTCAAATTTTAATGCAGGAATGATCATTCATCTCTCCCCAGGTCTAGTGATGAGAAAATTGAGCTGGTTGATGTTGCCACATTTTACAGAGAGGCTCCATTGGATATATCCATTCCAAGTGTGACAGAAAAGGACCCTCATAAACTACGGCTTGCCAGACTGGACTGGGAGCTTGAACAAAGAAAAAGGTTTGTTAGGACATGTTCAATATATTTAGATATCATGCCAGAATGTTGTGCCTCATCTGTTGTAGCAAAGCTACAGAAATGCTTTGTTTCTTCTCATATTGTATTCTGTAGCAGGATCATTTAGTTGAAAATTACCTTCTAGAACAAGGTCGTAGCTACAAGGGTCAACAAGGGATGGTAATACAATCATGGTATACATCAGAACATACTAGTTTTTGTTTCCCCACATTTGGGGTAAAATGAAGCCCTTCCATCTGAATTTCTCAGAAATTTTCATTGCTACAAATTTAGCACAAAATCTCTCTGAACCAGTTATTCTCAACTTGTCCAAGTCAAAGTTTGTGCAGATGTGCCATGTCAACTGAAGGTGGCAATAAACTTAGAAAGTTATTGATGCAATTTGCATCCCACACTTAGATCATTTTAGCTACAACCTTGCTTTAGAAGTAAACTTTTTCTGACCTTGAGGAAGGATTCTTAGAGTGTGTAATCTTTTGCAGTATTAAGATATGTTTGACCAACAGGTTCCCCTCTCCACACTATCCCAATTATGGTAGGTTGAATACAAATTTTCAATGTTTTCCAGTATGAGAAAGCTCTAAAAATGCTTACAGAACATGCAGATGATTGGACATGATAGTTATGAAGAAAAGATTTACAGCAGGTGCTGTAGTTAATTCAGGGTTTAGAAGATAGCTGCATAAATTCCATTAAAATTGTGGGAGTTGACTGGTTCATTCTCATGTCTTTTGAATCCTGTTATTTCTTATGATAATCATCAATGCTTTCATTTGAAATTTTTAGAATACATATCTCAGAGCATGGTAGTATCCTTTACACTTCTAAAATTTGTATAAAGGGTAGGCAAATGTGAAATTATATTGAATGGATGTTCTAAAGAAAAAGTATTGCTCCTTGAAAGTTCTAAAAAGTGTATTCATTTCATTTCATTTCATTTATTTGTATTTTCACTACAATGTACAATATTGTATGATATAATAGTTACATAGTAACAATATAGAATTGACAGAGTAGTGAAAGGAAGTGAGCTACAAAACCCTTGTATGATTCGTTTCATTGGAAAGTACAGAGACTGTCATAGCAAGAGTTCTCTAAATGTCCTTGTTGTCCATACAGTTTTATATTTGCTTCATAAATCAGTTTCTATACATACAGTTAATATTTGTTGCCAAGAAATATTTGACCATATTTGCCACCTTTCTAGGTTATCAGAAAAGTATGACAAAAGTCAAAGCAACAGAGACCTTGTTGATGGAGAAATTAAAGCCAAGCAGGAATATCTTGACAGCTTGCAGCCGAGACTTAAAAGCATCTTGGATGTAAGTATTTTGTGCTTTTGTTCTCTAAGTGCAATAACATTGATGTTTGAAGCACATTGTCCTTATTTGACCTGAACCAGGGAATAATTCAGCATTCAAATTTTGCATAGCAGTTTTGAAGATTTTTGAGGTCTGTCGCACATTGTTTGTGAAAATGCAAGGGTTATGCACACAAAAAATTGCTACACAATTTTTCATTTGTGTAGCAACTTGGCCTGCTTGTGTGGCAAATTGCAATGCAATACTGGATAAATTATTCTCTGCCGAACTAGATCATTTTGTGGTCATGGGTTAGAGTCTGTGTACCAACCTCTCCCTGTCCAATCTTTGTGAAGGATGAAAATAATGGTTGCTGAGTTCCTGATCATTTGCTTTACCCCCTTACTAGAAAAGTTAATCCAAACAGGTATACCTTGACATGACAGAGAAAGTTGACACTAATTTTTTTTTTCCTAAAATTTTCTACTTAAGAATAGATGAAGTTTTCCAGCTCAGTTTTTAACCAGCTGGTATTTAAATCAGCCAGCCACAGTTTTTTTTCCAGTTGTGACTCACTGGCTTGTTTTGCCTTCTTCATTGCTTATACTGAGCAGCTAGCATAATGGAAGAAGATTCGTTTTTTTAAAGTCTTTGATATGACACAGGCAGGAGTTGAATTCCAGACCTCCTGGCTGCAAGTTGGAGGCTCTAGCCACTTGAGTTCTCTCATGTGATGTTCAGTATACCAGATTTGAAGTGCATCAAGAGATTAATGCACAGACTGTACAGTTAGACTTGAATCATTTTCCTACAAATTTCTAGAGGCATCTGAACCTCTGATATTTATACCTAGGAGAGGTGTTGCAAGTTTCCTATCACAACATACATGATGTTATTGTTGCGTCATTCATAGTTGTGTAGGGTAAAGAACTAAGACCAATGTCAGGTCACATGTAATTTGATCCATATTTCTGTCACTTTGAAAATGAATGCTCCTGACCTTCTTTGGTGATGTTGCCTTTCGTTGGTGCAAAAGTAAAAAATGGAGACTTCTGTCATGATTCAGAACTTTTCAAACATGTGATGTATCTGTCATAATGTTACTGTGAGAGCCTGAAAGGATTCAGTTTGAACTAATCAATGTTACGATGTATTAAATGGTAAGTCTGTTTTGTGAACTTGGTGTGTATGCAAAGAGCCCTTGCTCAAAAGGAAAAAAGATTAAAAAAGTTAAGAATCATTGTTTGGTCTGGCAAGTCTTTGTGTGATCTGGAAACTTGTTGCTATTGTCTAAAAGCCTTAGATAATATTTATTTATGGTCCTATTTGTCCACTGCCTATATAGATGTTTTATTGGTGTGTTTTTTTTTTTTTTCAAATATATTTCTTCAAAACTGACTAATTATTTTTGAATAGGTTCCAATTCTTATAAATTAAAAAGTGAGTATCTTGTTGACAGGATGTTTCTTTTGACAAATTTTTGATGCTCTTATGTGAAGCAGATTTTCATTGAACATTTTGTTTCTTATCGAATATCTGCAGTCCACAATTCCAGTGCAGGAATACCTGTCACTACCTTTTGAAGAAATTCGGTCCCAGCACCAAATGGCCCGTCTGCTGCCCAGACCCCTGTACATACTTTTTGTTCAAGCCAGTGCTTATAGTGAGGCTTGTGGTAAGTATTGCAGATGGAAAGTCTGATAGCGTATCAGAAAAGGTTAAGTTAATTTTTGACACAGAGCTGACAGCAAACTAAGGAGGGCATGATTCCTATTTTGTCCATTGGTGTTAGCAATTTTCATATGGGAGAGTGAAGTCACTGGATGAGCATGGCTGTTGGTGCCACCAACTAGTTCAAGCCTAGTGGTGGTCAACCTGTTTTGTGAACAGACTAGGACCATCCAGCACCAATCAGAAGCAGCATATTACTAGATGATTAATATTTTATATATCTCTTAACTGCTTACCTATTACATTGAAACCCATTGGACACCTGTTATGCTTGTGGGTTGTAATCCAACTCCTCTTGGGAGGAAGTAACAACTCAACTTTCTTCGAAGTAGCAACTGCTAGAAAATGTACGATAGTGCTCCTTCTATGAAGAAAATTTACATCTTGGAATTTATGTGTGTGTCATTTTACAGCTTTTCATGAAGTATTTTATGAAAAATGGCTGGTTAGGTTTTGTGTCTGCTTTATCTATGATGCCTCTCTAGTTTTTACTTTTGTAGCCATTTTTGTCTACTGTGCCGTATTCAATGCAGTAGTTGCAAAGTAAGTAATATTGCTCTTGCACAAATGTAAAAGTCCAGTAAGCTATTGCAGCAGGCACTGTATAACGACACTGGTTTGGGTCATATTTTGGGGTAAGTTAAATGTGGCTGCCTATTTCCTGTATTACACTTTGAATGCGATATCGCCACGCAAAGAAACTTAGGTTGATGTCATCACAGAAAAAAGAAAAGTTGATGGTATCACGATTATGGAGGCAGGCCTACTAAATTGTAAACATGTGGTGTATTGACAGTCACTGCAAGGCTTGTTAATATATATTATGGCATCATCATAGCTACAAGGCTTGGCTTGAACATAATTTAATGACTGTTTAAATGAAGGCCCTCTGTATATCACATAAATTTGAGGATTTGGTATTTCCCAAAGTATGCAACTATTCAGTTAATTTTGCTGTGCAAAAGTCCTGGAAGCTAACCATTTGTTTTCACTTAGTAGTGCTATTGGAGTAATATCTCTGATAAAAAAATGCATTAGGCATTTAAGCTTTCTATCTTTATGTGTAAGTTGGACTTTGCCATGTCCCTCCATGATGGCAAAGGTTTTGATTCCTTGCCAAAGACAGGCAAGGAATCTATGCAATGGTGATGTTGTGTGTGTGGATGTGTGTGTGTGTATGTGCGTATGTTTTTGTTGTAAAACGGGGACATAGCCTTTTTTTCTCCGGGCAAGTGTGGATACACCTGCAAGTGGGGATGTCCCCACTTGCCAAATGCAAATTAGCCATGAAACTGAATTTCTCACATTGAAAGGATGTGCCCCAATAAGTTAAAAGCATTTTGGAGTTTTTCCCAATTTCCATGTGATGAACCTCACATTAGGTGACAAACCATGGGCTGGTGCATGGGTGTGTGTATCTGTGTAGTACCAGTAAATCGAGTACATGAGTGTTTTCTCCCCTAGTCAAGTGTTGATACACCCAAAGTGGGGATATCCACATTTTCATGGTTAAAAAAATGTGTCCCCGATTGACGGTCAAAACATGTATGTGTGTGTGTGACGCCCGCTTGTAAACATGATATCTCAAGAAGGGTAACTCTGAGAGATCTGTTTTTGGTGGAGGGTCAAAGGTCATTTGGAGTCACCAGAGGTGAAAAGGTCAAAATCTTGTAAACTCTGTATCTCAAGAAGGGTAACCATTAGGAATCTCATACATAGCATGTGGATTATTCATATTAAGTAGATGATCCCTTTTCTTTTTGGTGGAGGTCGAAGGTCATTTGGGGTCACCAGAGGTCAAAACATCGAAACCTTTGAAACGCTGTAACTCAAGAAGGGTAACTGTGAGGGATCATATACTTACCATATGGATTGCCTGTATTGGGTAGATGCTCCCCTTTGTTTTTGGTATAGGTCAAAGGTCATTTAGGGTCACCAGAGGTCAAAACATCAAAACCTTTTAAACAAGTTCCAACTCAAGAAGGGAAACTGTGAGGGATATTTAGCATGGATATGCTGATTCTGCCACAAGTATAAAAAGATTTTCATGAAACTTATTTTCTACTGTTAAATCGAAGTTCCTGCAGTATCTGTATCTGTAACATTTGAGTTCAAACAAAGACTGTATGAGGGTCATTTGGGGCCACAGTTTGAAAATAATAGAGAAGGTTTCTTTGCACACAAAGCAGAGGACTGTTCTGACTTCATAAGAGTATACTTTGAACAGATCAACTGCTTTGTGTGATGTAGAAGAAGTTCTTTTAAGCAGTACCAACATTGTCTCTTTGATAACCTGAAAGAAAACTTGAAGAAAACATTAAACTTAGTATCAAAGATTACTATTTGGCAAACCTTATGCTGCTAGCTGTCCTCATAAGGACATGTGAGCATGCATGAATTGGACGTTGGAATTGATTAATTAAATATACCATGGGTTATTAGTTTTACAAAAAAAGAACTAAACTACTGGTTATTGGATCAAATACCCTTGAGCGTGCATCAGTGGTGATTGGGCTTAATTGGATGAATCAAATTGTAACTAACCCTGCACCTCTATTCAAACTGATCACTGTTATCTGATATACTTTATCGCAGTTGACTGCCAGTACAAACCACAGTGTCTGGACAGAATAAATCATACAGTCTGTTGAACCAGGTGCTCAATGGACTTAACCTTTTACTTAATAAAGAGTGTCTGCCTCTGTTTACTCCTCTGAGCAAGGCCTATTTCATGTAAAGTAGTTTAGGTAATCAAAGCAAGCTTTGTACTTATGCCTAAAGTGTATCAAACCAGGGAAACTTGTGTGTTGTGTCTATAAGTAGACAAAAAGCAAAGTTACAAGTCTTGTTAGATTCTGGGTTAATAGGGTTATCAGTTTTTGTTAATTTTCAAGGACATCATAGCCATTAAGAGGGACATTCATCAAAAACTAAAGTACAAAGAGCTGCCCCCAATAGCTAAAACTTGACAAATTAAAGTGCTTTCATTTAAATTTTGATTAAAATAAATATGTTTATTTCTTTATCAAGTTATGAGACATGACAAAATATAATTTGCCACCTGCAGCATTATATCCGTTTGTGAGTTTTCTCTTGTTTGTGGAGGTAAAAGGTTATTTGGGGTCTCAAAAGGTCAAAACCTTGTAGACATGATATTTGAAGGAGGATTAATGTGAGGGATCTCATACTTAGCTTGTGAATTGTTCATATTTCATGATGATGGCCATATGCAGTAGGGTAGGTGATCCCTATAGTTTTAAATGGAGGGGAAAGTTCATTTTGGTTACAAAATTTCAAAAGGTTTTGTCCTTGCTAACGTGATATTTCAAGTAGGATCTGTGTGGGATCTCATGCTTGTCATGTTTGCTACAATATATATCTTATGGCAAGGAATCACTAAGCCTTTCGGCTTTCTAGTTAAGACAGGTTTTGAATTTTGAGGCATGCAAGTGAGATCATACAGTATCACCAGCCTCAAGTCACTGTGAGAAGTGTGATTTTTTGCACACCTTGATAAGGAGCCAGTGGTAATGTTAATGTATTAAAGTTTAAAAAAAAACAACACATCTACCACTCCCCTTATTATTTTTAGGTGTAGAACCTATAGCACACCTGAAAAATGTAAAACTCAAGACCTGGGGCCCATTCCACAAAGAGTTATGCACAATCTTAAGTTTGATTCCCCATACATAAGTCAACAGTAAATCATACTTAAGATCTTGCATAACTCTTTGTGGAACGGGCCCCTGGTCTTTTAAAGGAATGCTGTTGCCACTTTCACCAAAATGTCAAATTGTCAAGTAGATTCAACCAAAGAATGGATTCCCTGAGGGGAATTTTCGGGTCATGGAATCGGAGGAAGTGCAGCCATTAGTGTGGTCCATCAGCCTTAAATCATCTTAATTCTATTGTCTATATGCAACTTTTAATCTACTTATTCTGTGAAATTGGGGAGAATTAAGAGGTATTTTAGTGTACAATTGTCATCAATACAGTTAAGCAAAGAATTTAAAAGATTAAAGCTAATGGACCCCAGTTATGTCAGACCATTATTCAACTTTTTGGATTTGCACGGTGGCTGCCGCACAAAAATACTCCTGCTATTATTTTTGTGTGGCAGCCACTGTGCAGATCTAAATACCACCTCACAGAAAATTGAAACTATTTTCCACCTGCACTGTACTGTTTTAGACAGTTATGGGAGGGACATAAGTCGGTAGGTTAGGAGAATTGAAACTGTCTCCGGTTAGAGGATTTGTCCTTCAGGTGAAATATATTTCACTAAGTTGCAATGTTCTGTTGGTTTAACAATGAATCATATTTTACCAATTAATTTCATGCAGACGGTATGCTGTCAGTCAAGATAGAGGGTGATGCTGATACTGCAGCAGCTACTCTGACATCTTCTGTAGTCATAGACGAGGACAGCGATTCAGATAATGAGGATAACTTGACAGAATCGGTAAGTGAAAGAGAAATCAGAATGTGAGAAGTGTTTCTGGCTGTGAAGGAGGGGAAAGTTGAATAAAGTAAACTGATTGGTCCAGTTCCTAGATTTGTAAGTTATACTTTTCCTGGCATGTAAAATGTTGATTTAAATTAATTTAAAAAAGCCTGTGGCATAATAATTTGTGTGTGCAGCTAAGTTCCAAAAAGTCTGTAACTATTCTGGTTTCTGTTGGATAATGTCTATAGTCCCCTATCTTAATAGTCCCCCATCTCTTTAGTCCCCTGTCTCAACATTCCTCCGTCTCATTGGTCCCCTAACCCTAACCCGGGGAATTAATGAGACTGGGGACTAGTGAGACGGGGGACTAATGAACCCGGGGAATTAATGAGACTGGGGACTAGTGAGACGGGGGACTAATGAGAAGGGGGACCAATGAGACAAAATAATAAGAGGGGGGACCAATGAGATGGGGACTAATGAGACGAATTACGCTAAATGGGGGACCAATGAGACAGGGGACCAATGAGACGTGGGACTATAGAGGGGACCCTGTTTCTGCCATATGAAAGTCCACCTTTCTCTGCCAGTGAACTACTTTTGCTGTTGTGTATCAGTTTTCTATTAAACCAGAAGGGTATAAGTCGAGGCATAAACCTCCAGCAATATGTTAGATGGAGTTTTATGACCCAGTTTCCAACCCATTTGTTCAAGTCAAACCAGCACTGGCTTTTTTTCCAGTTGTGACTCACTGGCTTGTTTTCCCTACTCCACTGCTTATGCTTAGCACCAAGCACAATGGCATAATGTTCTGTTTTTAAAGTCTTTGGTATGACCCAGCAAGGAGCAAAACTCAACCTCTTGACTGCAAGTATGATGCTCTAGCCATTTGAACATGCAGTGGGTTCAACAAATCAAATCAAATATTGAAGTGTGTGTCCATGCTTGCTCTTTTTTCAAAATTTACAGGGGGGGGAGAGGTAACCCGGATTTCTTCTGAAATGGGCTTGGAGATGTAAAACCTTTGTTGAAACTTTGTGCTTTGCCAAAAATTGGGGCATGTCAGGGTCCACGGAGCAAATTTTGAAGTGGGGGGCCAATTACCAAAGCAGCCCAATATGTTCAACAATATAATAGCAATGTAAGGCAACTCAAAATGCCTACAGCTCTATGTCCCTCATGGATTAGATCCTACTGATACCTCTGTTTCATTATTCTCCTCTACATTAACCTCAAAAACATACACTTTCATTATGCGCCACATTCTGTACGTAATATACATATGTTGTCTCTTCATATAATCAGTAGACTATTTTGCAGACTGTTGTCTTTCCTCAAGTTTACATATTCATGTTACAAACACCTGGTTTTACATCCTTTTTCTCATTTCATCCTTTTATTTCATTTTTGATCTAATTTTCTTAATATCCTGCCCTAAAAGGAAGTCTTTTGTTTCTTTTACCTCCTGGGTTAATTTCCAAGTACTTCTTTTCAATATATCCTTCACATCAAGTGCACCTGTATCTTTGAAGAGCAAAACCTGTAGAATAGCATTGAATATTCATTTAGTTAAGTATTCCACTTATGAAAGTTCAGCAACCTTTTATAACACTGCTGCATATTCATGAAATCTCTTTTCTCTAAGTTGTGTATCACTGTGTGTTCATTTTCAGTGGATTGTCCATACATTTTATAGCACAACTGGTCATCAAAACTCTTCCTTCACCTGAAGTTGATATAAAAACACCTGGCTTTACACCTATAGTCATCACTCCTTCTTTTATTCTCTTATTAACAGCTGACCAAGTTCTAATTATAGTCAGTCTTAAATAAAGAAATCTTTTGTTAAAGTCCCCTCCCAGGAGGTTCCTTTCTTTTATAATATCTTGCTTGTTCTTTTATTTAAAACACCTGTTCCAGTACTATTGACACACCTGTTGTGTCAATGGTTATGATAATTCATTTTGGGGGAAACAGCTGTTGTGTTCAAGTTATGAATATTCACTTATTCAGTATCAGTCCAACTAGAGAAAGTTCATCAAACTTTCCATTCATAATTGTGAAATAAGTTTAGGAAGGAAACTATTGTGAATGCTTTTGAAAGAAAGTTAACTCACTGTGGGCAACTTGTTAACTAGCACTGTTTGTGGTATTTATGGTAGTATGGCTTGCAGTCTATAAAATATTTGAGATTGTAGGGTACAAAGCAGGGAGATAGAGAAGTGGGAGGGTGCCATGGAAAATGTTGGGGTCTTAAGTATATTTCCCTTTTTTATGAGCAAAGTTCCAGGGTTTATTTCCCCCTCCCTCCCTCCTCCCTTCCTCCCCCCTCCCTCCCTCTCTCATTTGCCTGGTGGATAGCATGTAGGCAATGGGATAGGGAATATAAGCTGATGAGCTGGAAAAAAGGCCATGGTCTGCCTGACTTAACCATTTGGTGAGAAACTGAGCCATTAAACCTCATTTAGCAAAGTAACCCCTTTCCCCCACCCTGGTGAAATAAATCAAACTTTGGCAATAAGAAATTGTATCTATTTACTAAACATACTTAAAAAGTACACAAAATATAGCACTCTATAGCTGTCTAGGATTGCTCATACTTTCTCCTTAACCCCTCTCTAGGAAGGCATCTGAAAATATTTTGCATTTTATTCCATTTATTTTTCACCCTCTTCTGTAGTAGGAAAAGTCAATGAAAGTTGCAAATTGAGTTGATATCTTCAACTCAGTAGTCTTGTTGGTGGGTACTATCCACGGACGTATACACATGGACAGAGCATGTAACGTGTAGGTCCTATCCGTAGATTGTCACAATTGACTTGGACAAAAAAGGCACACCAAGATGGCCACCGTGAAACTATAAATTGTCTGATTTGAGGATGACTGTAATATATTAAGCAAAAGTTAAACTTGAATGTGAAACAATATCATATTCCTGCAATACGTGAAGTGATTTTGTTCTTACCTTGCCATATTTCAAAAATATTTCAACTTCCTTGCAAAATATGGGGATATACTTGAGCAAGTCCAAACTTTCACATGAAACCATAGCACTTTTTTCACACGTACTGTAGCGACAATCTACCATGTAGTATGCTCTGTTCATGTATAGGAAGTCTGTGGTACTACCCTGTACTGCAACACTTGCTATTAGCATATAGTATTTAGTCAAGTTTTAAAACTTGATATATGTCATAAACTATAGTGAGAAGATGTGCCTTATTGATTTTATTGAGGTCATTTGGGATCACCAGGGGTCAAACACTGATAAGCTTTTAAACTCTATATCTCAATGTAGGAAGCTTGGATAGATATCATATTTGGTGTGGAGAAGCATTAAGAGGTAATAAGAAGAACTGGTTTATATTTATGGTGGAGGTCAGATGTTATTTGGGGTTACCTGAGGTTTGCATTAAATCTTTTAAGTTTGAACACCATCTCAAGGTAAGAAGTTTGAATAGATTGGATATGCATGGGAGGTGAGGTGTTAAATATTGTAAAAAGAGGAGTTATACTGTTTTTGGTGGAGGTCAAAGGTTATTTGTGTTAACTTAAGGTCAAACAATCTCAAGATTGGGAACTTGGTGGAAGTAGTTAAAACATTCATTGCTAACAACTTTAAGGTCATTCAGGAGTGGCCATAGCAGGGAAAAGTCATGAAATTCTTTTTTCATTTACTGGTCCTGGAAAAGCCACATAATTTTGTAAAAATGACAGAAGTCATTGAAAAGTTATGAAATCTAGCCTGGAGCAGTTTGTTAATTTTTTACAAGTAAAAGAATTGCTTTGTATGCATGGAGCATTGGTTTTCATATGTTTTTCCATAAAGAAGATGAAAGATGTTCTCACAATTTGGTCATGAAATAGTCATGTTAAGGTCATGAAACAGTCATGGAAAAGTCATGAAATTTTATTTCCCTTAAGGTGCAGGAACCCTGCCATAGTAAAAGGCAAACTTCACATAATTAGTTCTCTTTTGTCTGTATGCTAATGGAGAGGTGGCCCAAGTTTCATTACATCCACAAAGGAGCCACAGTGTGCCTTAAGCTCTTGTAACATTTTTATGCAGACCTACAAATTTTTGAATTTCATGTTTGATGCCCTGTTTGTAAGTTTTCATGGTTATAATAGAAAATGAATCAAATAATTAATCATTTCAAGAAAATAAATGAAAAATATAACATTTTTTGAAATTTTGTTTTGTTGCAGAAAAGAAGAAGAAAAACAGTTGGTGATAAGCTGGAGGAGGAGAGAAAGAAGGTTCTAGCAAAGCATCCTCTTCAGATTGTGTTACATGTAACATTTAAAGGTATATATGCCTTAACACAGTATAGACCAGTGGTTCTCAAAGTGGTCCCTGCCGCCCCCTGGGGGGGCATTGAAAAGTTTCAAGGGGGTGATGAGGAGTTTGCAAGCAATAGGGGGCGTTGGCATTGACTAGGGGGTCCCTGGAGGTTCTCATACATTCCTGCAATAAAGGAACCTAGGAGGTTGCAGAGTGGTTGACACAGACTGTCTTCTCCGAAAGGTTTAGCAACTACTGACAAAAATTTACCCAATATAAAACTTATCTGGGTCATTTTGGTGCTGGACACTGAAAGTCGAAAGCTCAAAGTCAAAGACTTATATAAAGATGATGGCATGTTGGGTGGGAGGGGGGCATTGGATCAGTCATGGATGCCTTATGGGGAAGGTATTTTGAAAAAGTTTGAGAACCACTGGTAAAGACGAATCCGATAAGTGCTTGTTTTTAGTAACTGTAGGCAGCCATTAGTGGGATCCATCAGCCTTTAATTGTCTTCATTTGTTATTCACGTGAATTTCAAATCTTCATATTCAGTGGAGTTGAGAAAATTAAGATACACTTCAGTGTACAACCATCCATAGAACAGGTAAGGAAGGAAATTTAAAGATTAAAGGTGATTGACCCCAGTAATGACTTACTAAAATCAGACCATCACAATCTGTCCGGATTCGTCTATATGACTATTGGTTCCAAGCCATTAGGTTTTTATCTGTGATTACATTGAGTAGCTACAGTATTATGTGTGAAAACTGTGTTTCCACATTTACATTGCTACAGTTTTTCACAGGTTTGCCATTCAAAGGGTGTTTCAGTTAATGAAGGTCAGTATAAGACAATCATTCTAAGACCAAAGCTGTAGTTTGTAAATGAAAGCAACAAAGACTTTGTCAACCAATGTGGAGAAGTTCCCAAATTCATAGTTTTGCCATGCAAGACCCCAAATGCTTTCTAAGCTTCTCACAAAATTTTCAACATTGTATTTTTATCTAAGGAAACAATTTGATCTGCTTTTATTTCAAACATTATACATAGCTCTCATTATCATTCACTGACTGAACATTTACAGTGATGATGTTAAGAGGACTCAAATGCATGCTCAAGTGGTTAGAGCATCCAAATTGCAGTTGGAAAGTTTGGAGTTTGACTCCTGGCCAAGTCATGCCAAAGACTTTGGAAATGGTACCTGTTGCCATTGTGTGTGGTGCTTAGTATAAGCAATGGATCAGGAAAAACAAGCCAGTGAGCCACAAACTCAAAAAGGGCATTGGACTTAAATCACCTGGTTTGGGACATCTCCATAAAATTTCATCTGACTAACTAACAAATTAAGGACACTCATTGTGATAGAATGACAAAAGGGGCTGGATTTAGCATGTTTGGGCATTTTGAAGGCATGTGGCTCAAGTCAGTGGCATTTACAGTGCAACCTATTTGAGCAAGAGTAGTGTTGGATTTTAATTTCCTGGTTGGGATAATGGGTGTATTGTCCAAGTGTAATCTTGGGTATTCTTTTTGAAATGACCTCCCACTTTCAATGACTTCCGAAATTAAAAAAGGTTTTTAACCTGGAGTGACAAGTTTGTGTTGAAGTTGTCATGTTAAACTTCATAGTTTCTTAAACCATATTATTTATTACTTAGGACTGAAAACAGACAGACCTTACTGCTTGAATATTGTCATGTGACCAATAACCTACCTGGTGGAGAAGGGATTCATATTATAGAAATTTCCTAACATGTATTGCTAGGATCAATGTCTAAGTTTACTTTAGCTAGGTGAGGTTTAACGAATCAGTTTCTAACCAGTTGGTTTAAGGCAGGCTGGTAACCTTCCCTCTCTCTGTTTGTGGCACACTGGTTTGTTTGTCCTAATTAATTGCTTATGTTGAGCACCAAGCACAATGGCAGAAGGTTCCATTCATAGTGTTAAAAGTGCTTTCAAAACTTATTGTGGAAAAACCTTTTTTAACCTTTACTGCTTGAGTGTAACTGACTAGGATCCTGATATAATGACGAAAAATTTTACTATTACAAGAAGATAATGCTGCAGTTCATTTTTGGTCATTAATTTTATCAACAAGAGTAAAAATGGCTGAAACGGAAGTGATCATTAACCTTTGACCTTGTCTAATCAAATTATGTCTGATTTGGTTTTTTATCGATAGACCAAGCTCAACTGATACTTACTTTCAGCTACTTAATGGAGTTAAAGATTGTCACAGTGGTGGTTGAATTGAAGGATTCCACTGGCTCTCAGAATCTACAAGGGTGAGTAAATTTCAGTTAATTCTTAGAATTTTAGATTAATTAAGACATGTAGTAAAGTAACATATCAGGTTGCAATGATAAGGTTGCATTTGAAATGACTTTTAGCCCAAATATTGAAATAGTGTTCTTTATTGTAGGCAATAATATGGCATATTTTTACTGAATTGTATTAGGACATTGAGAGGTTGATATTCAAAATTCACTTCAAATTGAATAACTTTATTAAATTCCAAGTTTGGTGACAAAACAATGATTAAATGAAGACGTCATCAAAAATACCAGAGGGAAAAATAAACCTTCAAAAAATATTGTAGCAGTTTTATTTTTAAGTTCTGTGAAAAATAGAAGAATTCTTTGGATTAAGTACCCACACAATTTTGTGTTCACTGTGATCTTATTAAAACCTAACTTCTTCTGCTAACTGACCTACAGCAAAATGAAACTTGTTAAATTCATTGCTTCAAAGTGCAATGTTCTGTAAAATATAAATTTGTTTGTATTGCTTAAACATTTGCCTTGTTATTTTGTGTTTTTAGAGATCTACTATCTGCACAGACTGTCCTAAATTCCTTGTATCCTGGAGATGATGGAACCAATTCTCCCAACCCTTCTAACACTTACCAGCTTCAGAGAATCGGGTAATCAAGAAAGCTTATCATTTGTCTCTTTTCTTCAAGACAGTTAATTCATCACAACTTAAGTTATAAAATACAAATTTCCATTTTAAATTTTCTATATCTTGTGTTGAGATTGACAATAATCATATCATTTGAAGTTAGAATCAACCCTGTCTTTATTTGTGTGAATACAGGTAATTTATTGCTTCCTATTGTGGCCCAACTTACAGGAGGGAGGTCTGGAGTTCAAGTCCTGGCTGGGTCATACTGAAGACAATAAAAATGTATTTTACTTCCATTGTGCTTGGTGCTCAGCATAAGGAGTGGAGTAGGGAAAACAAGCCAGTGAGTCACAACTGCAAAAAAGGATATGGCCAGTCCAACATAAACCAATCAGTTATAAATTGAGTCATAAAACTCCAACTAACTAACCTATTGTGACCCTTGTGGGACCCCAGGAAAAAGAGCCACAACTGGAAAAAATGCTGTGGCTGGCTCCACCTAAACCATTAGGTTGGAAACTGGGCTGAAAAACTCTATCTAACTAACTTACTTACTTAATAACTTACCAACTAAGTAACTAGCTAACTTACTTAATAACTTACTAACTAACTAACTAGGGAAAAAGACAGAATTCCTACTTATTTGGAAGAATAGAGTCTAGCCACTCATTCAAGATGAATTCATAAATTTGAACATTTGTAACCTTGAATTTTGCTTTGATTTTACCTTTCTTGCCCATCCCCAGTAACCCTGAATTATAACGAATTAGCATAAGAAGTTGAGACTTTGGTCTTTCCTACCCCCATTGTCTGTCTACAGTTTTACTATCCTTACTTTAGTTTCCCTACTGTTATGTCCAATTTGTAGCTGTTTATCTGTACGTGGCCATAGCTTGAGGTCATGTTAACAATTTACCTTTGCTTTCACTATCTAGAATTGAAGCATTAGATGACTATCTGGAGACTATTGGCATACCTTACCTATGGTGTCAATGGCTCTCTGGTCTGGATTTTCTTCAGTGTGATGAGACCAGAGGTATGAAGGCCAGCACCCTTCTTAGCTCCAGCCACATGGAGGCAACGGTTAAAGCCCTGAGGGCCAGGATAAGGGCAAGACTTGCTCTTCAGAAACAAGGTACATCTCTAGGTAAGTGGTACCTTAATATTCAAATTCATTTGAAAGTTCAAATTGAAATTTGGGTTTTAGAATTCACCAAAGTGACAGAGGAACAAAAAAGGCTATTCTAAATATCAAAGCATTCCATCTCAACAACAAAGACCAGCATTAGCTTTACTTCCTAAAAGTTTTCACTAGAAGAGTTATGGAAGTTGCATCGTTTAAATTTTTGAAAGTTTGAGTGAACAAATCGTTCCTTATCCACAAATGTCTGGATTTCTTTCCATGTCAAACTTATTCCTTTTGAGTAATCTATCACTCTGTGTCAATAAATATGGGTGTTAAAATATAATTTTTTAGCATGAAAAAAGTGCAACATTTCTCTTTGAGTTTATGATAAAATGTAGAAAAGAGTTTCTTCAGAGGTAAGCAGTGTATTTTGTTTATAAGGTGATCACCAAAAACCTTTGCCTCCTGCAAATTATTTGTCAGAGACTATAGATTAATCCGATCAGCGCTTGTGGTTAGTGACTGTAGGCAGCCATAAGTGGGGTCCATCGGCCTTAAATTGTCTTCATTTAATGTCTACTTGAAGTTCAAACCCTCATATTCAGTGAAATTGAAAGAATCAGGATACAATTTAGTTCACAACCATCTATGATATAGGTAAGCAAGGAAACTGAAAGATTAAATGGTGATACAACCCACTTATGGCTGACTGAAATCAGACCATCACTTCCTGTCCGGATTTGGCTATAAGTAGGTTATTTCTGACATTATCTACTTTTGTTGCACTAAGTTGTGTCTTGTAAACATGCCAAAAAATTATTAGTGCTTAATTATGACACATTTTGTTTGGCTTAAATGAAATTCCAAAAAGTTTGGAAACAGTGTAGTTGAAATTAATTTTTTACAAGAGTAAATCTAAATGGTCTAAATGTTCAATAGTGAATGGAAAACTAACTTCACAGAAACAATGAAGGTTCGGCTATAATTGGTATTTGAGTGCTCTGTTTGTGCATTATCTCCTGTTATTTAGTTTGAAGTTAAGTTATTATTATCAGTATTATAAATATCTAAAATTTCTTTTTCTGTATATCCTTCCCTCATCCTAGGTCAGGCTGTGATACCAGTACCTACCCCTGCAGTGAAACTGTTTCCCCCTAAACTTTCATCTAGACTAGTGTCATGGAGGCCTATCACAGAAGAGGCCATGTCTGTAAGTTAAATATGTGATGAAAGTGTTGTGGTCTATTGGCTCAAGCATCAGACTTGGGATCCAAGGGTTGGCTGGTTCAAGTTTTGCTGCGTTCATTATGTTGTGTCCTTGAGCAAGATGCCCTTATCCCTATTACCTCACTCCATGCAGGACCTGTGAGGACACTTGCATTAAACTTGATCTGATTTAGCTGTGGTACATCTCTCTAACAGACATTGCATGAAAGAGTCCTTACTTAAACTGCCTATCACTAAACAATCTAAAAAGCTGACTTTTGGTGGTAAGTCAGGTTTTTAATTGATGTTAACACCCAAAGTTTATAGCCAATTCAATGCTTTCTGGGTTCATCATATTTTTATTGATTTTAGGGTTAGAGTGACTATAAACTGTAGGTGCGAACATGAAGTAAAAACCCAACTTAACTGCCCAAAAGTCAAGTTTAAGACTGTGTAGTGGTAGGCAGTTTTTGTAAGGGTTGTTTTCACGGACTTCTATACATGGACAGAGCGTGTAACGTGTACATCCTATCCATAGATTGTCGTCACTGACTGGGACAAAAAAGGCACGCACCAAGATGACGACTCTGTAATATTTTAAATAAAAGTGAAACTTGAACAGGAAACAATTTCATATTACCGCAACAGGTGAAGTGATTTTGACCGTAGCTTGCCATCAGGGCTGTAGTCGAGTCCAACAAGCTCGAGTCCAAGTCCGAGTCCAAGTCCAAAAGTAGTAAAACAACAATAGTATTTTCTGGTAAAGATCTAGGCCTATGGGGGCTGTAGCTGTATGAACAGGGACAAACTTGGACTCAATTCCTGATTTAATCTGGTTTTTCCTGTACTTGGAATTGGCCTGGAATGGTCCTGAAATTGGAACTGGCCCGGAATGGGCTGCAACTGGACCTGAAATCAAAGCGGATCCCATATGCATGCACTGCAGCTGAGTCCACTTACCTGGCTAAATGAAAATTGTGCCTCTCTTACATACTAAGTATAACAGTAGCTCATATTTTTCACTTAAAATCAGCCAATTGTCTGGGAGAAATGCCCCAACCTGGGGATGTTTACAGCAGTGCATGGGGTCCTGATGGGAACATTTGTTCAAATATACTCAGGAATTTTGTAAGTGGACAAAGTCTTTTTGTTGGGGTAATGGATTTTTTAAGTTGTCCTGGAACTACAGGCTAGCTAGAGAAACATTGTGAAAATACAGTCTGGTATTAAATTAGTAACCCAAAGGACAAGCTGTTTGAGAATATAGTACAATATAAGGGCTTTGCGTGATTATGCAGGAATTACATGAAGGGTTCCCAATAGTGGGAATGCACTCAGTGCTCAAAGCAACCTGAAACCAATTTTGGGAGGGCACATCAAATATTTTTAAATAACAGAGGCATCAGCAGGGTTTTAATTATATGGCCTGTCTATAGTTAGTTTGTTAGTCAGGCAGAGTTTTACAGCCCAGTTTCCGACCTATTAGTTCAAGTCGAGCCTGTCTAAAGCTATACTGCAGACATCTGGTTGTATGGACAATCCCTTAGTAGCTGCTCTACTAGCATAAAGCCCACAAAGCTATCTCTGGACAATTCCATATATGCATGCAAAACCAGCTGCCATATTGCCCATTTGTCTTCATGAATATCATGTAGTACAGCACACATATTTATATATATACAGAGGCTAATGAAAGTTGTACATATGTTACTTGTTAGGACCAACAACAAAACAACATTGTCATACTGTACTGTACATTATACTGTTCAAAGCATTGTATGTATACAGTATTGACATACAACCTGTAAATGATCCGACTCACAGATGGCCTGACAAGTTATTTAGGTAACTTTACCGGCCACCATATTAACAGTTACTTGCTAGTTTTTTACCTGGCTGTGTCTAGTCCATGGGAAGCATGAGGTGGAGCAATTGTTCCAGCAAGGTGAAGGAGGTATGATGATGAAAACCATACAACTTGTCAACAGGCTGGGCAGGAATTCGAATAGGCCTATGTACGCAATGACGTTGTAATTTAGATACTGAGATAACATAGTAGGCCTAGGCCTATGTACAATCGCACTGGTTTGGCAGCCGGTTCAATAGTGTTAGTGGCTCTAGAAGGTATGATGGTCTCATTAGAACTTAACCAAATAAACAGACAATGAACAAAGCCACAAAGGCAACTTGGCTATAGTCGAATATGCATAACTTCCAGGTCAATTATAAGGTATGTTAAAAATATAGTGTAAATTGTTTGGAAGCCTTGTCAATAGATCTCTCACACAATTTTCTCGCAGAACTAGTGCCACCTGTACAAACTCTCTGGGGCATAACTGTAATTTTGCTATACCTACCACAGTAATTAAAGGTGCTTCAGTCCAGTGCACAACTAACTTTGTGCAGCTGGGCAACTGATTTTAGTAGCAAGCCTGTTAATTTCCAAGTACTAGGAGGCGGAAAGCTGGACTACCGTAGAAAAACCCACATACATTGATCAGGAGGTCTCCATGTAACATAACATAACATAACAGGTTGAAGGGCAAAGGAGGGCCAAAGCCCCATAAGATGCCCTGAAGTTCAGGCCCTAATCATTTAACTCTTCGAAGTAAATATGCACATGCATGTACAACACAGTATGGTACACAGCAGCTCTGGAACAGCTAGACCACCTGACCACTCTGCCACGTACTCCATGACCCCACATAGTGCATCACCCCATGATTACAAACCCTCATCAAACTGTTATGGTAATCAATGTTCCAGAAATAAAGGGCAAGCGCAGTTGCCGCAAATATTATTTTGAAGCAACAGGTTAAATGTCACAATAATCCCCTTATTTCTTTTCAAAGCATCTTTTATAACATTTTAGGAACTGCTCCATATTGCATACTCAAGGTAAACTAAGCAGTTACTCTTACTAAATTTCACATTTGAGTACAAAAAATACTGTAACATATAATAACATATAATTCCAAAGAGTAACCTCATGAAACAGGACAGTATACACTACTTCAAGTCAGGTTGACTGCTCTTGCCTTATATGTTGTGTATTTACCTGACTTACATATTGTTAGTATTGCAAACTTCATATGAAGATTCAGCAGGAGCCAATTGACAGGTTATTTATAGACCTATCTTACAGTATCCCAAAATAATTAACAGAGGCAATAATTTCCTTTGTAGAAGTAGCAAAATGAGCAGCTGTGAAACCCATGCAAACTTTTTTGTAAAATTTGTATGAAGAAAAAAAAGAAACAGGATACAAAAAGTATACAGGCCCATCTTTGGAATCCATAACAACAAAGAAAAGGATTTCAGAAGATTTACTGACAATGCTGCAAGGCGCAAGGCACAGCCAGACCATGTTCATTGTTGCTAATTGAACTATTTTTAGGAGTCTCATATGCCTTCCCTAGCATTTTTATGGCATTTGTCTAATTTTTGTGGGACAAGGAAAATTTTAGGGTTGTTCCCCAGAGCATGGCACTGAAAGAAGAGTACCATGTTGTAGCTGTTTTATGTTAAACACTGTTTACATAATATTTTGCAAGAAACAAACTTCATGCGAATCATGTTAACAACTGGCATGTGACACTTGAAAATTATCAAGTTACATAAAGATATGCAGGCCAATATAGTCTTGTATACTACATTAAGGATAATAAAGCCCAAGTATATGTTGAGTGCTGGGGTTTTTGGTGGATCAATCATGAAATTATAAAGAAATAAAGAATCAGAGAAAATGGCTGCCGGACTTGAAGGACTCGACTTCGAGTCCAAGCCAAAGTCCAAGTGCAGGGAGCCCGAGTCCGAGTCCAAGTCCAAGTGCAGAGACCCCGAGTCCAAGTCCAAGTCCGAGTCCAAAAAAAGTGGACTTAAGTCCGGACTCGACCTCGAGTCCGGACTCGAGTCCTACAGCCCTGCTTGCCATATTTGAAAAACATTTCAACTTCCTTGCAAAATCTGGGGAATGACTTGAGCAAGTTCAAACTCTCACACAAATCATAGCAGACAGCCATCTTGGTGGGCTTTTTCTCACATGTACTGTAGCGCCAATGCACCGTGCAGTATGCTCTGTCCATGTATAGGAAGTCTGTGGTTGTTTCACATAATAAAGGGGCTATCTCTATGGTGGGTTACTGTTAACCCATGTGTAATATTTGTGTGAAGCACTTTGAGCACTGAGTTATCTTTGATAAAGCATTACAATAAAAAAAAAAACATATTTCATGTGAACCTTCTCTTTTCTTAAGCTACGTTATTTACTTATATTTTTATCAATATTTCTTTCTATGGGAGATGTGGGCAATATTTTCAACCAAACATGAAACAGAAGCAACATAGTTCATTGCAAGGAGTTGTAGTCAAATGAAACTCGGTGGCTACAATTGAAAGTAGCCCTTGCAAGAAGAAAGTTGAAAGAATAGAAATAAACTATAAAGAGTATTAGTCTTTCCTTAATTCAGCCTCTTTACATTTTAACCTTTTAGAATCATTTGGCTTGTAACATGTCAGTATTACATAAAACCAAGTTTTATGAAAGTCCCAACTTGTGCTGGCTAGGTAGAAGTCAGTCTTACCTGTGTTTGTGAAGAAGGCTGCACTACAAGAAGCATGTAGAAGACAGCCAAATCAGTTTTTCTACAAAATTTTATTTTGTTCCAATAAATTTTATACTTTTTACTCCTATGAGTTACCCATTGTCAGCTTCCCATCTTGCTCCTAAAATATCTGTGGTAAGTGTGCCATGGTGTTGTATTATTAACACACTGATATTCCTATTTCTTTTCATTATTCCAGCAACTTGATTTTGTTGCTTCTCACCCAGCAAGGGAAGCCATTGAGGACAATTCCTTCTTTTATCTGGCAACTTGTGAGAGAAAGTCTGGTGAGTACCATGATGTCATCAACTCAATGTTGCAGTTCATATGTGAATATTTCAGCTTCTTGTTGTTCCTATGTTCTCCCCCTCCTGGGGCCAGATTCGTAAACCATTGTTTACAAGCTTTCATAATGTGCTCAGCATAAGCAAAATGAAGTACTAAAAACAAGCCAGTGAGCTACAACTGGAAAAAAGTTCATGCAGGCTCAAAAGTAACTAGTTGGTCAGAAACTTTGTTGTAAAACCTCATCTGACTAACTTCATAATGTCACATGACTTGCAATGTGTGTAGTCACACTTCTTTGTGTGTTCTTCAAATAGATCTTATGTATGTAACATCACAGGACAGAAAGTGTTCCCCTAATGGAGGCAAGTGCAGTTGATTGCAACTTTCTTCAACAAATGAAAATGATTGATTTGTGCACCAACTCAATAAATGCTCAGACTACATATTCCACTTCCCGGTATTTAGTGTGCCTTGTTTCCTGGTCAAAACGATGCCACTTGGTGCCAATTGATTCATGAGGTCTCTTGGTTTATGGAATTTTGAAACATATATAGCCTAAATTACAATGACATGCATGAAACAAATCATGTCTCCTCTAGTATCTAGTTTTGCTACATTTTGAAGCTTTCTATTGACTGCCGGATGAACTGTCAAGCCATTGGTTCACTGATCTTACATGTATAAATTTATGAACTTCTCATTTTATGCCATCTCCATTTATAGTACTGTTTTGAATATGTGTGGTCCATATTTTTTTTTTTAACTATACATATGCATACAATTAATCACAAGATATCCACATACTTAATTTTATAAATAACTATGCAAACAAAACAAAAATGTGTAAAACTTTTATCTTAATAAAATCCTGCCAATGATCTTACCCCTTTCACTCTGCCGTATTTGTAAAATAGTAAATGTTGTTTTTGCTGGGTTTTTTCTAATCATGGATATTTCAAGTCAGTGATAGAATGTTGCTTACAAGGGTAAAGGGAAGGGGTTAAATGGGTGAAAAAAGTTAAGGGTGAGTGTGAAGTGTAATCACAAGAGGTTAATGCAATATCTGTACATTCAAGGAAAGACTTAAGGGTTTTTAAAGTGTGTGAACTGCTTTCTGAACTACAGTGGAGGAGATGACAGAGAAAAACAGAAGTATTTATTTTGTTTTCTGTGATGAAGATGGTAGTAGTTATTGGTGGCCAATAAACTGTTTGTGAAATACCCAAGTACAGGACTTGAAATAGAAATGAGACTCCATTTTCTTTTACCATATGAAGGAGGGATTAATTTTCTATTCTGTGCTAGAAACTGTATGATTTTTAAAAGGAAATATTGAGTTTAAAATGTTCCAACAATTCAATGAAAATGGCTCAGACCCTATCCAACAATTCAGTCTTAATCATAAACCTCAGCAATAGCTACATCTCTTCAAAATACTATGTGTAAGAAGAGCCATGGATGTTGCAGCATTTGAAATGTTGAAAGTTTGGGTGAACAAATTATTCTTGAGTAACAAACAGCTGAATTTCTCTCTGTGGGAAACTTACTTCTTGAAAAGAAAGCTACCATACTGCCTTATTTGGATAATCTTTCATTCAGTGTCAATAAATATTTAAAGGATAAAGTTTTCTTGCAAAACAAACACAATATTTCCCTTTAACATAGGAAGAGATATCCTTAAATTAACATTCAATGATATTGAACAGTATGCATGAAGCATTTTTAAAATCATCCAGCTGCAGCTCCCTCAGCCAGGCTGCAGCAGCTGCAGCCATATCTTTTTACTGCCTACTCTTTATTCACAGTATCAACCCTGCTACAATGTTTGCAGCATGTAGTAAGGCTGAGACAACTGCAGTTTAGCTGATGTAGCAGCAGTATGAAGTATTGTCAGGATACTGTCTTGTCACACCTTGTCTTATCAGACCTGTATATTACTGGTCCCTTGTTTCATTAGTCCCTCTCTCATTGGTCCCTCATTGATCCCCAAACTCTAATCCCAATCCCATAACTAATCCTGAAAGGGTATGGGACTTATGGGACAAAACAAGCTAAATGGGGGACAAGGGACCAATGAGATGGGGGACTATAGAGCAAACCTCTTTTGTCAAGATGCATTACAAGACTTTCTTGTCGGTATTTTATTTGTGAAACTGGTCACTTTTCTCATTTCAGCCAAGCTTCAAGCACTGGTAGTGGTACGTAAGGCATATCCAGTCACCCCTCCATTGTTCCTCATCAAGTTGACGTGGCAAGGCCAGACTTTCACGGCAGCAGATGACCATGATATATCGGTTAGTTACATAAAGCACATATTGATTTGAAAACTGACCAAATGTTGTTTTCTCTGTTTTGTTGCAAGTAACATTTAGGAAAAATGTGTGGTTATGCAAAATGTGATACCTTTCTTTGTATTTGTGTCTCTGTTCGGCCAAGCCCCCTTTGAATTAGTTACAGCCAGGATGTCTAGAGTTAGACTCCTGGTGGGACATACTGAAGACTTTAAAAAGTGGAACCTACTCCCATTGTGCTTGTTGGTCAGCATAAGCAATGGAGTAAGGAAAACAATCCAATGAGCCACAGCTGGAAAAAAGTTGTGGTTGGCCCACATTAAACCAATTTTAATAACTGACTAGGCAAATGTTTACAAGTTTACCCAAACACTGTTCAAAATTATAGAAAGTTGCACAAATTATTCATTACTATGATTTGCAAGTTTTTATAGGACAAAGTATTTTCTCTGATGTTTCAAAAAATTTGAGTTTCTACTGAATGACAAATACTTTGCACGTCAAGTGTGTATATGTTTTGAAGCAAAACTAGAACAAGCTGGACAGGTACCCAAAATATAAATACGGCTCAAAAATCTAAGTATATTGTAGACATACTTTCCTCAAATTTGCCATTTGCAATATTTTCATAAGGTCCGTCATCTTCATCTTAAGATTCTTTATGTGCTATAATACTCTCCTTTCAAAGTTAATACTGACATTAATAGTCTAGGGACACTGTTTTCCCAACATATACTATACATACAGTGGATATATTATTCACCACATGAGGTCTTTGCTGACTGGTGTTTCTTTATAAGAATTTTAATGAAGGGCATACTATTTTTCCTTCAGTATTAAAAAAAAGTAGATTTGTGATTTTATGCCCCGATACTTACTATTTTAGACACACAAAAATCGTTCAGTGATTTTGAAGAGGGGGGGGGGGGGGGGCGGGGAGAGAATTGGTGCTTCAGCTTGTATCTTAAATGTGTTGAATACTAATGTGGTAAAATTTCTGGTATTGTAGGTAAACAGGGTTTACTGTTCTTAAAACTGTTACGTTTAAATATTACCATGTTATGTATAACCCTGTGAAGAAAATAGATACAGACAGGGTATGTCCATGGAAAGTCTTGCTTTGCTTTCTGTTACACCATGTGGATGTAGCAATTCTTATTGTCTTTACAGTCATGGTTTATCCATGGTAACAAACCTGCTTTTGCTCAGTTTATCTTGACAGACAGTGTGGTCAAGTGGTCAGAGTGTCCAAATTGCAGTCAAGAAATCTGGAGGTCGACACTTGGCTGGGTCATTCCAAAGACTTAAAAATGGAACTATACTGCATGCCATTGTGCTTGCTGCTCAGCATATTAATGCACTAAATTAGTGAAAACGAGCCAGTGAACTACAACTGGAAAAGGCCATGGCCAGCATGAGTTAAACCATTTGGTTAGAAAAAGTACCGTAAAATCTCATCTAATTCAATTTATACTTGAACATCCTTGTAGGACATGGAGTCTGAGGTTAATCTGTACAGCAAAGAACTGGTATCACCAAAAACTTGTGACTTCATCTTAAGCTGTCAGCTACAGAGACTTTTAGTGTGTCTGGATCTTTACCTGGAAGCTGCATCTGCAGAAGAGAGCAGTAGGTCACCAGGAAAACAGGTGGAATTCCCAAAGGAGAAGATGTTTGTCAGGAATGCTAGGTAAATTTGGAAAAAGGCTGTCTGAAAAGTATTTGCAGTGGATATCAGACAGGATTTGAAATTTTTAAGCTTTGCTAAAAGCCCATGGGTCACCAGACTTACTTTAAAATGAAATGCAGTCACTCCAATTTGTATTGGCTCTTCAGAATCATGTGACAATATCTAACTCACTGAGTAGTAAATTTGATTAGGATTTACTGCTTCAATTACCTTGATGCATTTCCTATGTTCTGAAATATCTTAAGTAAGATACTTGCAAGAATAATAGGAGGAAGTTTATGAGATTTACCTGTTGTTTTAAAATAACTCTGGAGTAATTGCTTTTGCCTTCGAAAGCATTAGGTCACAGTACCACTACACACCTATGGTGTATTTGTGCCAAGCCATTGTACTTTAAGTATTTTACTGACACAAGCCTAAGTGTAATTTGAATAAGCCCTGCACTAGTAAATGTATGCATGCCATACCTGACCCCCCACCCCCTCCCCCCAATCAAAATGTACATATATATTTGCACAATGCTCAGGTATCCACTGTGATCTTTCCTTAATGAGAATGGAAATAGTGCATTAGAGCCCAATTGAATGAATCATAAGCCTTAGGAGAATTGCAAGCTGTGCCATCTTAATATTCGAATCAATTTTAGAAAACGTAGTTTCCATACATGACTGGACTTACTAACCTTTTTTTCCTACAGGGGACGGAGTAGATGTAAGCCGTACAAATACAACCCACAGTATGGATACTTCTCACAGCGATGAACAAACAGGAATTAAAATTTGTTCCCTGGAGGGATTCTGCATGTTCTGTTTTGGTGATGTTGTTCTATGTCACTATGTGCAGTGCTGCAGACAGGTGTCAGGCTGTCTCCTAATTTATATACTTTTAATATTCTTGGAAGCTTCTTGAGTCATTATCTTCTGTAATGTGAAAAAAAATGAAGGGTTAAAGGGAATATAACAGTCCCCCCAAAACCAAGGGATTTGCTTTGCATGCAGTTGATGAGACAGTTGATACCTCTACTTTGATTGGCATTCATTCAAGTATTTTACTGTCATTCTGGTTGGTCAACATTGGCAAGGAATTAAAACTCAGTGCAGGCTAAGGCGACTCTGATTTGGATGTATTCTCATGGTAGTCATTTTAATTGGAGGGCAGCTCAGTGAGAACAGTTGTTAAAGTCTGAGAGGGAAAGATTAGAGAGCCTTTAAAAACAGGAAATGTTCACCCTTCCATTCCTTTGAGTCTCAGAGTAGATCCCCCATGTACTTCTGATGCAGTACAAAAGACTCTATACACGAATCCAGACAGCAAGAGATGGTCTGATTTCAGTCGGCCATAACTGAGGTCCATTACCTTTAAATCTTTTTATCTCCTTGCTTACATCTATCATGGATGGTTGTACACAAATATGTATCTTAAATTCTCCAGTTTCACTAAATATGAGGGTTTTAAATTCATGTAAACATTAAATAAAGACGGTTTTAGGCTGATGGACCCCACTAATGGTGGCCTACAGTCACTAAAAACAATGTTATCGCATTCGTCTATAAATGGACCTCACTGCCTAGGTGCATGGTCCTCAGCATGAGGAATGGCATCAGGAAAACAAGCAGTTGAGCCACCACTGGAAATAAGACTGTGACCAATGTGACCTAAATCAGTTGGTTAGAAACTCGGCTATAAAACATCATCTGTCTAATGTAATACGAGCTTTAAACTTATGCTTTTCTTATTCAATCCTGCTGTTCAATGGATCGTTTGATTTGAAGGGTTGAGTCAAGTTTGCTGCATTTGATCAACTTGCTTGCTGGAAGCCATACATTTGAGGTATGAATTTATTTTTGAGGATGTGGCTGAAATTTGGAGGGGCACTTTTTGGACAATGCTGAGGTTTGATGGGGTATGGCATCTGAGGGTGGGAAGTTTATCAGATAGGTGACTGTACCATGTGGAAACGTAAAAGCTAGGTGGGATCTTTGTCTTGGCCCCAATACAAAAGGTTTCTCTCTTAAGGAAAGTCAATGAAGATTTCAATTATAGCTTTCCTTCATGATTAAGAATATTTCTTGTGATCATTACTTATGTTAACACTGACATTTTTATTGTTTGCTCTGTTGAAAGGTTTCAAATTGATAGCTTTTCTTTCCTGGTGGCTCAACTTTTGTTCAGGGAACACATTTCTTGGTTTGGGTGCTACAATACCTTTGCAACTTTTGTCGTGATGCAAAACCCAGACAAAATATCTAGTGGAGACTACTAAACCTGTTCTGACAATCACCAAGCTGAAGCAACACTTTGTCTGAATTACTGTAATTTTTATCATACACCCGAATGAATTCCACATATTGTGAACATTTAATGAAAAAATGAAGAATTCCACCCCCTCAGTGAACCGGTTGCTACGCTTTTAAGTTTCTGAGACGACATTATGGGCAAGTATGTGATCATCTTGTTTTTTCTTCACAAGGAATACACACTGACATTTTCCCCAGTACTTTTTTTGAGCATTGAAAGATGGAAAAATCATAGGCATAAGGGGGCAATTTTCTACAAGGGGCAAGATCCATTTTTGCCCAAATAATGTCACAGTTTATCATGGTGTGCCCATGTTTTGCGGGAATAGACCAACTTTTTTGCCCGCTTTGGGAGGGCAAGTGCCCCCCCTGCCTTGTACCCCCTATGGAAAAAAATAGTATGCCATCATATCCAGCAAAATCAAAATATAAATGCTTGGAAATATGGTTTTTGACGATCAAAAGAGGTAGTATTACTTACACAAGGTACAAGTTTTATTTTCTTTTCTTTGAGCACAGTTCTCAACACCTTCTCAGACGGATTCTTTTTGAAATTTGTACTATGAACAAAATCAATAAATAAAAGTGACTCACATGAATTCTTCTCTTCTTTGTATATTTTGTACAATGGTCCATTGTTATTCAAAGAATACCTTTACTGTTACCATGTAACAGTACATAGAAAATTCACAAGGTTACAACCTTGTTAGACCTGGAGTACAAAATCCACAGTCTCCAACCGTCAGGCCTTGTTCTAGAAAGTTTGGCAATGATGAGCTTATTGGAGAGTAAAATATGCACCAAATTTGTTTGCCAGGGAATGCATTATTTCTACCATTGTGCTATCAAATATGATATATTCCAAAAGGTACTAAGCTTGATCAGGTACATATCACAATTTTCAAAATAAATTCTTACCAGCTTAAAGAGCAGCAAAACCTGGCAAATGCAGGCATAAAGTGATTTAAGTAGTTGTGCACAAATACAAGAATTTGACTGCCAGTAGAGTCAACCCAGTCGTGAAGGGGGAGAGGGACGGGGAGAGGGGAATGACCAACATTTACTGCAAGAAGGATTTGGTAATGTCTTGCAATAAAACTATGTCAACCACCTTCAAAAATGCAGGACTCATCTCATCTCATCTCAATCTCCTGATTCTTAAGTAGCACAGACATGGGCATTCATAAAGTAACAGATAGGTAGCTCTGCTGTTACAAAACCTTAACACAAAATTTGATTTACGTTATTACATATGAGAGTAACCACATTTTCTATTTGTTAATTCCCATTGAATATCTTATGAATTTTGCTGCTCTTTGTTATAATTCATGCACATGAAGTTTTATGGCATAAAGTATTTACATTCTTCTTGTCTTGTCTCCAAATTACTTGCATGATAATTCACTTATTGACCCAGTCTAATAAATAAACCAAGCTACAATCCTCGACAAAAATGATGGGACAAAACAAGCAATGTACGGAACACCATCCCCCCACTCCCCCATTCAATGTTGCGGCAGCCCAAGGCGTCCTAAAACTTCAACATTGATACGGGGAGCGGGGTTTGTCCCATGTACTTTTGTCGAGGATTGTCAGAAGCCTGTACAAAGGTATAGGGATTTCCAAATTTTCGTTTTAAATGCTCTGAAATGAGTAGAGTTGCCTTTTTACTTTTCAAGCTACAGGTAAGTAGTAACAGTTGAATTTGTCCGACCAGTATACTGGCGTGTTAGATTAGCGATGGGCGCTCGAATAGAGATTTGTCTTCCTCAAGTAGCTCATACGAGAAAGGGGGAGGGGGAAATAGTATTCTGCCTGGTGAGAGATTTAATTTACTTTAAAAATTTCATGTACTGTAATGGGGAAAAAACAAAGAAGTTTTTCCATCTTATTTTTCGTGTTAGGGGTTGGGGGTATCATATTTCACGATATACCCAACCGTTAACCACAAAATTCTCTCTTTTTTCACATAAATAAACATTGAATGATGATTTAAACTACTGTCTGGTTAAAGACGAAATTATATGTAAGCATTAGGGGTAGTGAACGTGACAATTAACGTCAAGATTTCTCGAAAATGAAACAGTTAACCATTTTTGCACAATGAAAGTTCCCTATAAATAGAGAGATCTTCTATTTGCACGATTAACCCTCGACAGTCATTGAAATAGTGTGTAGGTCAATGGTTAATTGTGGTGAGGTCTACATAGGGATAACAAATAAATTAAGTGTTAAAAAGCCTACTTTTGGAGCTTTCTGTAGCAGTTCGGTTTCAAAAATTTAAAACACCGCGTTTGTCCTGTATTTTATCTGCAATATCTGTCCCCCCTCCCCTCAAGGTTGTTTTGATCTTCCCCACCCCCAGAAATATTTCTGGCTTGAAAGCGACCCCCTCCCCCCTCCCCCCTCCCTGTGGTACCCTCCGGCAACGGGTCTTCTGAATAGGTTAATGACAAAATAAACGACGTTAAACCAGCCATGGGTACCTTTTTTTGATCACTTCCCGGTCCTAATTAGAAAAACCGAATATGGACAGAAGTCTGTAATGCGTGATAAGTTACATTTCTTCCCCGTGAAATATTTAAAAGCCGCTTTTATTGTCTTGTCATGCAGCAATTGTTCTTCATAATGCTAACGCCGTGACATTTGTCTTCTAATCACTCCTTTCAAAGTACGCAACCTTTATTCACCAACTGTCATTACATTGCCCATGACCGAAAACTTCTTCATATACATTTGTACAGGCTTCCGACAATCCTCGACAAAAATGATGGGACAAAACAAGCAATGTACGGAACACCATCCCCCCACTCCCCCATTCAATGTTGCGGCAGCCCAAGGCATCCTAAAACTTCAACATTGATACGGGGAGCAGGGTTTGTCCCATGTACTTTTGTCAAGGATTGTAGCTCTGTATACTGGAGGAGTTCTGTCATGCATTGGAACCTCCATATTTCATAACAAGGTAATAGTTATTCAAAATGAGCCATAACCTTCAAAATATGTGGAATAGCCCATAAGTTCATCTTGGTTTCCTTTATCCCAAAATATCAACAATTTGGCAAAAAAAAAAATTGCTTTATGTTGACAAAACCACATTTTATACTAGCAAAAGGCCCACAATGTCACACAACCCCTTCTTATTTCAGGCTTACATGTATTGCTATAGACTTCAACATCACTTTTGACTGGTCAAAAAAAAAAACTCCCATTAATCACTTTCTCAAGGCAATATTACAAGTTCATTTTTTTCAAAAATATCACTCCCCCATTTCAGTGAATACTCTACAGCGGAGTCCTTCATTACACATTGAAAAATCACAAACTCTTCACTAACTGCCCACTTCCCCCAAGTATGATTTTATTTTACACTCTTGGGTAAACAGTAAGCTAAAATTGATGAAACCCTCAATGCGGTCATCAAACAACTGTCCTATAGGCAGGCACACAAGTAATACTATTATCACTGAGACAATGATACATGCATAAACACTGGAGTGGTATATGACCATCCCCACAATGCCCATGATGCAATACTGCTAACATCATTTCATTTCGCTTCCAATCTTTTGCTATCAGGTGAGCAAATGGCAAAATCTAAGAGTCTTTGGCAATTGAAGTTGGCCAACAAAGTGAATGGCTGATGCTCCTACCATTAGGGTCCACAAGGGTTTTACCCCCTCCTTCCAGACCCACTGCCCATATTACAATCCCCAACCCCCCTACAGCACAATCAAGGCTACACACATGGTCAAACAGCAGGCTAACAGATGTTTATGGTCCTACACCCATCTTCACAGCCTGTTCACAACTGCCAACATCATTCAAAATATGGATTATGAGGGAGGAATATGCAGTCACCACTTTAAATCCATTGTTACAACTATCCTGTTGTTAACTTGACTAAAAGCTTTCATAATGTTTCATGAAATCCAACTTCTTGAATATCAATTGCCACAGGTAAAAGGAGTTCCCAGCATCAGCCCCCCCCCCCCACCCCCCACCCCCCATGAAAAATACTGTCACATGACACTAAACAGCCAGTCAAGGATAAGATTACCTCAGAACTCTATGGGTTAACTGCATTCTCCCTTTCAAATTTTGTTGATACAAGTTGAACTATAAACAAACTGGTATTTGGTTTCAAATATCTAAAGCTGGAGAATCCTGAAAAGGTGAAACTTGTTTTTCACCAAATGTTTTGTCTGAATTTTTTGGTTAATCACTTTAACATTTTGACAAGATATTGGCAAAGATGACGAGAACTGGACCGTTAAACTCCCATATTTAAAAATTTTGAGTGCTCCTAATTCAGAATGGGATTCACTTCCTCCATCATTTTCACAAGGTTAAAAGAGGATACAGCAAAGGCAAAATGAAACACTAGTTTACTTTTTTTCAAAATATAATAAATATTAATAACTTTTGTGCCAACAAACCATTTTCCCAATTGCTTTGTAAAGCCTGTTTAAGCAGGGATGGGAATAAGAATTTGGTTTGTATGCTTGTGATAATGTTCAAAAAGAGGAAGGGCTGAAACATTTTCTCAAATTCTGTCACCAACTACCACAACCTGCAATGAGAATTAAGAGGGTAAATAGAGAGCACTCTTCTACATTTTAATATTTTGGAGCACCCTCACAGACACATGTTGCCTACACCATGGTAAAGGTTACAATGTGCTAAGCAAAGTGAAACCTGAAACACAATTGGCTCATAAACATAAAGCTCAATAACGCTGAATATCATTACAAGCTGCCTGTTACTTTGTTGTGTGAATACACCTACAAAAGTTTCTCAGATAAGGTATTATCAATTTGAATTGCTTGAGACACAAGATGTTCCAAGCACATTTGTCCCTTGAGGAGCAATTCTGCCACATACCTCTGACAATCTTTAACCATTGCAATTACCATTCATAAATGGGACAGAAACATTGTGACAGATTTAGGAGTAAAAAATATTGACAAATTAATGTACAATTTGAGGTATCCTTTCAAAAACCTCTTTTCTCAAATGAATTTTCTATTTACAAAATAAATTTTACATAAATTACTTCAACTGTGAGTACAAAAAAGACTATTTGGACCTTTTTCTGATTTTGAATTTTCCTTTCTGCATCTGACTGACCCAAATCCTCATTTTTGAGTTATCGATCACTTTTCGAACCCAAATCTGAAAGAAAAGAAAAAAATTTTTACATGAGAGAAGAGGAAAAATAGTTTTAATAAATTACAGAGATATAGAAATAATATGAAAGCAACTCATGTTTTCAGATTTAAAAACACCAGAATGACAAAAAATGTGTGGTATGACTTGATAAATTTGGGTAAAACAGTGGCACACTAGCAATAAGAACTTTCTTACTTGTGCAAAGACCACAGTGGCAACTTAAAAATGGCAGTCACTCTTCCCAGATTCTTGCATTTACAGCAAGCTCAAGGCAATTTGGCATCAGTTAGACCAATTTTAGTGGAGGTTTAAATAGAGAATCCAACCAGAATGTATCTAGTGAAATATAAGATTCTTGAAGAGTGGGGGGTGACTTTTTCCTTTTTTTTTTTTTTGGAATTGGGGGGGGGGAATTGTTATCTACCTCTCTTTAAATCCAGATGAAGCCATCCTGTTTAATACAACTGGCTGTTAATTGATAATGGAACATGACAGGCCATTGACCATTAGTCCTTGGTGCCAGGGGTATTCCCCTGTGGCACAGTCATTTACCATGAACTATACCAACAACCCAGTGGATAAGTAACATTATGCAACAGCCCCCCCCCCCCCTTACCGAACATATACCCTCACACATTGGGATAGAGGGGTCTGAAAAACGCACAGTCAATTAAATGAGCATATGAAATGCCCCTCTTTAATTCCCTGAAATGCACCTCTTTAATTCCCTTAAATGTCTTTAGTTCATGTATGTAGTAAATAATGCCTACTACAAAATATGCCCTACAAACCTAGCATAGGATTGGTTTGATCTATGGGATTTAATGACACACTACCATGAATGTACTATATAGCGTTAACTAGATTAGAAATTTCAAGTATAGTTTCAAATACCATTCAAATCAGGATTACCATTGTTATTTGGAGTAGGAATATAGGAATCCCCAACAAATTATAGTATGGAACCATTCTTCAAAATATGTGTACTTTCCCATAATAATATTACTACAATAAGTTTAGCCTGAAGGGACTTCAAGCCACTGGAGCTTATAACTCCGGAAAGCACCTTCAAGAAATTTTATTTAATTTGCAAAACTATGTCATTTACCATCAAAAAGAATTGAGTTGCTACTGTAAAAAGTGGGTGCAATTGTTAGCTATAGCTAAAGCTTACAGTATTTGGTGAGAGTTTACAAACACACTCCATAGATTTGGGATCTTAAGTACATTATTTGAAAGGGCAGTGTACTGGATCCCCTTCAGCTGGCAACTGCTAATTCAACTGGGTATACACACCTGAACTGTCACATTGGTCAGTGGCCATTAGTGCTGCCTAGCCAAAGCCATGCAAGTTGTAGTGGTCAGTGTTAACTTGTAAGTCTTCAATCATGAAAAATATAAATAGTGAAATTTGTAATAAAGTCAAGAGGTGGGGACAGAGTGAAGCCTGGGATAGGGTATACGAGCATTACCCTTTTACCCTTAGAAGGTACCATTATGTATCATTTCCTACAACTTGACATGGCTAGTGAACCACCACGTCTGCTACCCCTGATTCACAGATCCCCAAAAAAAGTTTGGACTGGAGGGGGGGAGATTCCCTCTCTTAACTTTTGAACCAGTGCTAAATCCTGGCTTGAATATGGCTAAAGTCCTTCCCTCTTACAATAGGTAGGGAATACAATGAGCAAATTCAACATCACTGCCCACAAGGGGTGCCAAGATGTATAATGTACTGTACAACTCACATCTAGCTGACCAATACTGGTGATCACAGCACTGACTTTTCCCATCTCACGAGATTCCACATAGATGTTCTGATCCTTGTGGTACCATCGCTTCTCATAGAAAAGTTTTCCATTATCGATTCTCACATTGTACTTTGGCATGCTGATGGTTCCAGATGCAGCGGTGTTTGTAGAGGAAGAAGATGCTGCTACGGTGCTTGGGATGGAGCTCTGATGAGAACTCTTGTTAGAGGAAGTGGAAGGGGATGATTTGTGGTTGCTACTGTGATTGGAATGAGAATGGACTGAAAAAGAAACAAATGTATATATATGTAATTGAAACAATCAACTATTATTACAGCAGCATTAAGGTTTTGGATTGCAAGATTCCATACATTGTTCTCAATGACCCCCACCGCCCATAAAATGCTGGGGGAGAGGTGAAAATTCCCCCCTTGTTTCTGCTCAGCTCCACACAAAACTTGGAGCAAACTTTTTGTCTCAGAACTGATAAATAAGACAGACTCTAAGAAGTGGTTATTGATGTGACAAACCTCAAACTGGACAAAGTTAAAAATTCATTCAATTACAGTGCCAGTTCTAGTGCACCTGCCAGCATTTATGTAGAAGACACAACCTTACAGAAGACATGCAATAGCAATACAAACATATGCTAACAGCTTCTCATACACTGACTTGAAATTAGGATATCAACACTTCAAATTTCAATTCCCCCTAAAATCTAAACAAATAGGAAATTCCATCTAGATTCAATCAATCAGTCAAGGAAAAGAAGGGAAAAAGAAGAAAAGGAGCACTCAATTCATGCTTTGCCCCTGTATCAAAATACACTGGTGATGCTCTTAGACTTTTTCCATTTTACTACTGCATGAAAATGCTGCAAGTCTTACCTTTGCTACTGGGTTTTGATGAGCTTCCGCTCTTTTTGCTCAAGGCTGAACGACCCTAAAAGCAACCAAAAAAACAGATAGAAAATTTAGGACAATTCTACAAGGTGCAATTCTTGGAAGGAAAGAAATAAGATATAGGTGAAACAAACACTACAAATATGTTGAAGTTGCCACCTAGTAATCACAACATTAGCTAAGAATATAAGGCTGAGTTGTGAGGCTGCTAGAAGCAAGTAAGGACAGTACATTAAAGATGCAATTCTAAAATCAAATTAAAATGAAAACAAGTAAAGGAGTACTGTAAGCTTGTGCAATTCACTATAGGAATCTTAGTGCCAGTGTTTTAGTTGTAATTAACAGTTTTTGCCAGTGGAGAAACTTGGAAGTTCCTGTTCAAATACAAAGATAGGCAAAGATACAACCAAGTCAATGGAATATTAGAGCTCTTACACATACAATAAATGGCAGGAAATGAAAAACATTGCAGGAGCATTAATATGACATATGGGGCTGTCTACATCCTTCTATCTAGTAAACATATCACAAAGACTAAATGAAATTCTTACTTTAATATTTTAACTGGAGATTTCTTGCAAGCAAAAAATTTTAAAACCATTCTAGAGTCCAGATCACATGAAAATTATAAGTTTTACCTTGCTCAAGATTCTTAAATCCTCCATGATGAGTTCATCTGATAGGAGGTAGGTGAAGGGTGGTATGAAGGAGTTAAGGACTTAAACGAAACACCAAAATAAACTTGTGCCGAAGGTCGAAACAAAATGCTATGTATGATAAAACCAGATGTCCTCAAAAATTTTGGATGTGGACTCACTGCAAGAGTTTGGCTTCCTGATAAGGATTAGATTCAATGAAACTGTTATGTTGTTGAAGTTCAAGCAAGAAATGCTTCATTGCATGCCTCATTTTTTTTATTGGCTATATAATAATAACCTTATGGACATTCATAGAAGGTGAGCATTCCAATCCATGATTGGCCATCAGGTATTTTCATTAATTTTTCTTTCCTTGGTGAGTTTTATCATGTTTTGCTTCCTTCCCAGTTTCAACCAAGAGAAAATGAAAGGGCAAGTGCTCATGTTGCCTTCTAGCAGGGTAGCCCTGACTACAAGCCACTTTGACAGCATATTTTTGCCTGGGAACCACTTTAACTTGACTGCACACTTTATGAACCTGAAAAATAAGGTTCCTTAATTAGGGCCTTTTAATTTAAGTGCATATCAAGGGTCAAAATAAAAAAACTGACCAAAGACCACTTCAGAAGTCAGGTTCTGCATAGATATATTAACCTTCCTTACAAAATGTTAAATGTAATAAATAAAATGATATGTTTGCACACCATCAATATTTTCTTTGGGGGAAAATGCATTCTGCCCATCTTCCCACCAAATTGACACCCCTACTCTATGAAAAATTTTTGCACACCAATCGCACTGCATGGATCTAGTTAGTAAAGGATATAAGGCGATGCCTTCCTTCTCTTCTCTGGCATTGGTAATGGGTCATTAGGCCGTCTTCTCAACTTCCTCGTATTAACTGGCTTCACTTCAAAAAAGTCACCTTCAAAAGCAACAAATACATGTAAAAAATCTGTTTTATAATTTATTAACCACAAATATTAAAGACTTTCCAAAGTTCTTTACAACTCTTCTTGTTATCACTTGTTCACACTTTTGAAACCAAATGCTTTGCGTCGGTTATCTGAGGGTTAAGATCCACATTTCGGGAAAGGGGGGTCACCCCAAAATTTTGAAGAAACGAATAAATCTAACTTTTTCCTTCCTATTTCTTTTATACATACTTTTTCGGACTTCACTGTTGCATTTTTGTGGAATTTGGAAGGTAAACCCAAGCAGTTACTCCAACTAAATTTTACAAATGATGAGAAAAACTATTGTTACAAGATTCTCAAGAACCAATTAGGAAACAGAATGGTCTCCTGACACTAATTCAAATTGGGGTGAATGAATTTCTACTTCAAATGCCCCGAGGTGAACAACTTTTTCCTTGGCCTTCATTGTAATTACTACTACAAAACCATCGTAAATGTCTTGCAACAACATGATTAGGATTGCATTCGGAACCAAACAAAATGTAGCAGTGTAAAGAAATGAAAAGGCAATTAATACTTTCATCCAGGCCACCAATTGTACAGGAAATATGTTGTACTTGCACACAGAATAAATGAGGTCCACCAAAGACATGCCACATCCATGACTTAACCTCATCACCAAGATGTTTGAGTGAAAACAAATGAATTCTGCATATTCTCTGCATGTGGAATTGTTTTGATGTTTTAAACATTCACTGATTGTTATCAATCCAGCAGTGTCTTCTCCCATATGGCCATACTGTGAACATGTGTTGTCTTCACTTAACAGCTGATAGGTCAATGAAAGGACCTGGATGTTCCACCACGGCTTTGGCTAACTCACCTCCATTCAAATCAAGTGATAAACCCTCATTTTCGATGTTTCTCTTTCGATCTTCCAATTCATTGATTAAATGTTCCTTCAAGTCAATTTTCTTTTGCTGCAGTCAGAAAAACAAAAGCAATTCACACTTGAAACAAAGCTATTTATGCTGAAAAATATTTTCCAACTTTTTATACTTCATAATACTTAAATTTTTCAGGCAATTTAATGCTCAGTTGCAAGAGAAAAAATTGGCAAATTAATCACCAAAAACCGATAATAAGTGTTTTCTGCTTAAGTTTTTATCAAGCGGGAGAGAAAAGAAGGCAATGATAGCAGAGAGTCAATAGTGTATGTTTTCAGTTCCACCCTTTCCTGAAAGTTTCCCCTTCAAAATCATACGTTTCACAAGTCCTTCACCAAATTTTATCAGTTTTCTCTGTTCTTAAAATGACATTTACACAGACAGGAGGTATGTTGAAGAACTCAAACAACAAGTTTCAGGGAAGCAGAACCTGTCTTATGTCTCATAAGCATTTTAATTTCCAAAGAAAATAAAAGGAGGATCCATTGATATGAGATCTTTTCAAATAACCCTTGGATGACTGCTTTCCTACCTTTCCCTTTATGTATTTGAAGTTCAACATTTTAAACTTCGGGAAATTTGAGGGGTAAGGTATGAATGAGAAACATTTTGCAAAATTTTAGGTGCACTTTAAGACATTCCATGTCTAAGTTCAGAGTCAATTGCAAAATAATTGTAATGGATTCATGACCATTTCCAACGTTACGGGGACTGTGTATGATCAGGACAGCATAGCACTACAGTTGTCAGTGTCTTTAGATGAGACACTGACACTGAATTAGTAAGGTCAGGTTTTACAGTTCAGATTCAAACCAATTGGTGTAAGTTGAGCCAACTAAGTCCCTTTTTCCAGTTGTGGTTCACTGGCTGGTTGTCCCTTCTTCATTGCCTAGCGAAAACAGACAGGGAGCTTTTCAGGTGATGAAGAATCTAGTGAGGAAAGTTTTTCCCTCCAAGTAAGTCCTCTTTGGTATTGGAAATGATCATGAATCTATCAAAATTATCCATTACGATGCTGCCCAGAATCAGGCAATTAAATACTGTCAGTCAGTCACATACATCAGGGATAAAATTACCAAATGAAAATACAAGTCAAATACAAGTCAAAAAGACTCACCTCAAACTCTTCCACTGCCTCCTTCCTTTCTCTGATAAAGTTATGTTCCACACTTTCAAGCTACCGAGCAAGACAAGATAAATGAAATGTTCACTATTTGCTTTAATTAAAGGCATGCATTAATCACCTGAGAGAGTTAAAATCTCTAACCTAATTACTTCTACTCCCTCCCACAGCTGTTCAAAACTCCCTCTAATTCAGACACAATACCAGTTTTTTGCTTCAGGGAACATATCATGGTGAGCTGCATGCAAAACCCTCATAAATCAGAACACACTGAGTACATGCTGTGTAATACAAGCTACCCTTCATTTATGATGTCAATCAAAGAGCTGAGTGCCAGTTGCAAATTTAGGTAGACTCCATGCAAAATTGTAATTTAGGGTGACAAATGACTGCCTTTAATTTCTACATCAGCTCTAATAATCCAATTTAAAATCATGTTTGTTTGAGATGATGAGTTGGCCGGTTCCTTCAGTACTGGTATCACAGGATATTGGCATGACATTTTTTTCTTTTCGTTTCAAAAGAATCATAGGCAAGAGCCCAATGGGCACTGTGGTTCCTTGCTGGGTATTATAAGAACTGTACAGCCAGTCTCCAAAATAGAGCTAAACAAAAGCTCATACTCAATGTTTGTAACATCTTCACAAGGGGTATTTTGGTACTAATATTACATGAATTCAATGATTAAATTTTTGTGGCCTTACTTACATTCAACTTGTACAAAGCTTGGTGATCCTTCAAACACATTTCCTCATTTCTGTATGTATTTATGCTTGTAATCAAACTTGATATTATCACCAATAAACTCAATGTGGTCAGAGAGAAAAAAACACCCCTTGTACTTCTCTCATAAGTTATTTTTACCTGCTCTCAAATAAAACTTGCTATTACTTTAAAACAATCTACCATTTTTCCTGTTTGCTATCTCTACACAGAAAACAGGGTTTATTCAGTTAAGCAGAAAGTTAGTGATTAATGGGGTGTGATAATAGAATGAGGATTAGGTTACCCCACAGAGCACAGCAGTATTAAAGAGACATACTGTATAATCCATGCATTGCTTTCACTTGCAGAGAGACCAGTTTAATGCAGTGTGACCTGTGCTCATTGAAATCACAAGATTTCAGTTATTGCCCTCTTAAAACTTTGAATGATCGGAGATCTGTGTACAACCCGAAGGAATCATTACTAAACGAACATAAAGGCCAAATTTCTAAGGTGTTTAGGTGTGTAAGCATGCAAAACCAGGTGAGGTAAAAACTTTATTGAACCTTTCTTTATCTAGCTTACAACATTTTCTAAATAACATTTCCAGTGGTTGACCTTCAGTGACCTTGATGACCTTTGACCTTAACCAAACACAGATTGATTTGAAATCTGTCCTTTCTACCTTAAAATACTATGTTAAAACGTTTTTCAGTGTTTGAGCCCTGGGGGCCCCAGATGACCCCTTGACCTTCACCAAACATATCAGATTTCATTCTTACACCATAACACATCAACACACCAAGTATGACATCTATCCAAGTTTCCTACCTTGAAATATCGTGTTGAGAAGGTTTTTAGTTTTTGACCTCTGGTGACCCCAAATGACCTTCGACCTCCACCAAAAACGATAGGGCACACCTTCAAACTATGGCACTTCTATATACCAAGTTTCAATTTAATCCAACTTTCCCTTGTTGAGTTACAGCGTACCCAAGATAGCGTCACAGACACACACACACACACACACACACATACACACGCCAACCTGACTACATAGGTTCCTTTTGCTAACGCAAGGAACCAAAAAGGGGACTACAGAAGACATTCTTTTAAAAGAATAGTGCACAACTAAATTTTATGTTTGATATGTTGAAGAGGAATATATTCTGAGCATTCTGGTGAAAGTTTCATTTATTTCCTATGTTCAGTTCTCTAGATATTGGTCATTTGAGGTTGATAAATTTTCTATAAAATGTAAACTTGAAGCAAGCAGGTGAGATGTCATGGATTCACATTGTTGAACAATGTTTTGTTTCTCTTATTAAATTGATGAGAGAAGCAATCTATACCCTGAGGCATATTTCTAAAAGTCTATTCCTCAGGATGCACTTACAGTATAGTAACAATATATCACATTTAGTGGCATAAAATTGGTGGTACAGGTAAATTATTAAGAAAAAACAAAACATTCACCAACAATGTGAATCCCTGAAATGGTATGAAGGTCACACCAATTTAATTCAGCAGTTAAACGGTTAAAACTTACTTCAGCATTCCTGGTAACTTCAGCCAACCTCATTCTTTCCTTCCCCTGCTGTTCTAGTTTTTTTATTTTCCGAAGTAATTCCGGATGAGACCCATCAATTGCCTGTTGGAGTTGCTTTTTTAGCATGTTTAACTTTTCTTTGTAGATCCTGTGAAAACATCATTTTATAATTAAAACATTGTCCAAAATAGTAGTACATAATATAGGACACTGAAAGTTCAAATGCAGCGGGCACGAATAATTCAAACTATTGAAAAATAATACTACAGTTTAGTTGGAAAAATTTCTCACATAGACCTAAAATGAAGTCAGGAGTGTAGCTATGGTATGGTTGTGCCTTGAGATAGGCTTTTGGACTGTGATATGAAGGTACTGTAGGGGTGTCCTTGAAAGAAAAAAATATATATTTTAGATCTCCAGAAGCAAAACTGCACTATTTTTTCCTGAGACCTAATAAAGTTTATAGTGGTCACACCTTTCCTTTGCGAGAATGTCACTTTTCAATCTTACATTACTGCAAACTTGCCAAAATTGTCATCTCAGAAAACGGAACATATGTAGCAGATGATCCACTGTGCACAGCAAGCGCACACATACTTAACCTCAATGGGTGGGGTCCCAGGAGTCAAACACCTCTTTTCCTCCCTAAATGTTCACAATTTATGTGGAAATCCCTTAGCTGTATGCAAAGAATGACTTCATTTTGTTGCTTCACAATTTTACTGATCATTTTTACTATTAGTAGATTTCTAATTCTTAAAGTCAGAAAACGGAACATTCTGATTTTTACGGGTTTTAAGCTCAGAAAACGGAACGGTTCCACTTAAAACCGAACGGTTGGCAAGTATGCAGTAGGTCATAGAAATGGGAGTTAACCCCTGGCTTTGCCCCTGAATACTGTAAAAAAAGGCTGATGGCAGAGTAGCTTTTCATGTAACAGTATATATCATCTGAAATACCTTGCAAAAGTTTAAGGTAATGATTCTGGACCTTTTAGTGGTCCTCATTCAGTCTGCACATAACTTGAAGTTAAACCCGAAAGCCCACAGGCTTAATGATTTCTTGCTAAAGAAAAATGAGAAACTTCCCTATTTGACTCATTCAGTAGCAATTTGTAAGGTTTTCATTCATCTATGCATGTAACCTTTTGATCTCTATCAAAAAATAAAGTTCATCTTCTGACCACAACACAACACTAAATTGAATTTGTTACATTATAACTGTACAACAGTACTGCTTGACACTGATTAAAGGCAGTCATTCGTCACCCCAAACTACAGTTTCAGTATACATATATCAAAACTCTCAATTGGTACTGTACAGCTCTTTGATTGGCATCACATTCAAACAATGCATCATAGCTAAATTACACAGCATGGGCACTGAGAGTGTCTTGATTACACATTATGGACTTGTATGGCCACTGGGACAAGCCATGAAGCAATAAACAAGGATTGTGTCTGGATAAAGATGAGTTTTAGATAAATGTGGGAGGGGTTAGAAGTAAGTAGGTTGGGAGAAATTGGAACTGTTTGGGATGATGAAAATATGCCTTTAAAGGATCTCAAAACTTTGCCAGCACATACAGTACCAAGAAAAAAACTATTTGAGTATTGGTTCTTGATTTTTGTAATCAGTTCTCAAACTGGGCAATCAGCTGGAAGGAGACAAGCTGGTACAGTAACTTAACAATCAATCCTAAAGGGATGGCTTCTTTAATTATAGTACAGTAATGTATACTGCACATAATATGGAGAATTTACTGTACAAGGTCAATGATCATGATACGACCCCTTTGGAAGATTTATGTAAAGTCACACTTTTTTTTAAAACATCAAAAATCATTCACAGATACAACTATAAAACTTTGTAACCAATTGGTATATCAATTTTACATGATTAAGCAGTCAGAAAGAGGATACAGTTCCTGTAAATGAATCTGGACAGCCTGTGGGGTGTTAATGGTAAGGAAGGCAAAAAATAAAATACATTGTCAATGGTATGAACAAAGATGAGTGAATTTTCCCCCAAGAAGTTCTACTTCGGAAGGTTCAGTTTGTTTGGGTGTTACCCCTCAAAATCTAATATTTCATCTAGCAGCTTCCACAACCATTTTTCCAGTTAAAGGTCACTTGACTGTTCTCCCTACTCTGTATGCAAATTATTCCCTGCAATGAAAGTTGGTTCCATTTTTGAAGTATAATGATATTGTATGGGAATCACACCTGGAACTCCTGGGTGCTATTTGTATGTTCTAGCACTGCACCAAACATCCCAGCTGAAAGAAAAAGAGAAATGATTATATCTATTAAATGCAGCCGTATAGTAGATGTATTATAACTTACTGTTCTTTCATTTCAGTATATTCTTCCTCCAACTTGGCAGCATCTGTTTCACTTGCATCTTCTGTATCTGTTAAAAAAAAAACCAAATGAAGGATAGGTTGGTCAAAGGCAGTGTGTCCATCAAGGGGGATAGGTGGGTGATAAGGGAGGATTGTCTACACCTTACCAGCAGAAGGTGGGTAAAATCCCTTCCCACTTTTATTCATTTCCATAAAAATTAGAAAAAATGTCTTGGTTTCTTACTTCTCCGCACTTTTGTAATGTTTAAACAAATATAAATTGTCTTTAAAACCCTTTAGATTGCACTTTATAGGGGTCTTTAAGCAAGCTTTTGCCTCCCTGAACCAACATGAAACTTTGGCCAAGAGTCCAAACAATTTGGACAAGTTTGGATATAGGCAGTAATTAACCTCCCCCCCCCCTTGAATTCCTGGCAGATTCTGTAAAAGGTATGGTGAAATGCCAGTTAAACACCATCTTCACTTGAACACACAGTAGGGAATGATTTATCCCGTATCGAATCACAATTTGCTTCACAAAGAGGCCAAGTTGCTTTACAGATGAAAAATTGTGTAGCAATTTTTTGTGTGCATAACCCTTGCATTTTTACAAACAATGTGTGAAAGACCTCAAACTGCTGTAGATGCAAGATTTGAATGCTACATTATTCCCCATGTATATTAAGGTTTTACAAAGTACAGTTCTGTAAGATCCATTGAAATTATGTCCACATATTATTTTACCATAGTCAAGACATACCTCTCCAAAGTTTGAAGTTTCTTGAGGGACTCGTTGGCTATACAAAGACAATGATATAAAATATGTCAGGGCAGTGACAATTCTTTTGTTAATCCTTTAACTATCCTCATGATTTGCATATTTACCTGTTTATGCATAATTTTCTGCAAAACAGAAATTACCCTGTAAAACAATCAATCTGCAATGAATTTTACTCGGAACTAAAGCTTTTTGGGGGGTTTTATTGCTTTACATGTGTGCAATATCCAACATTTTCATTCATCACCAAACCTTTGAATGCTCAGTGAGCTGTACCTTGACTGATAGAAAAGTTGCAGGACACAAAATCAGAATAAAATCAAACAGAGTTTAATGAAAATCAGTTTTCACTAGAATTGATGAAAGAGAACAGTATGCAGATGGGCAATTGCCTTGTGTTGACATCTGATATCATGACAATAAAACACCATGCAGCAGTGTTAGCGCTGGGACTTGAAATTTGGGGGGGAAATCCCCCCCTTCTGAAAAATTTAGGGGGGGATTTTCATTTTTAGGGGGGGAGGAGTCTTTAAGTTCGGAGAAGTTAAGTCGAGTCTGCAATCTGCATTTACCAATAAAGAGATTAATGAAGTACATTTTAACATTGCCAATAACTGATAGGCCTAGACCTATGAGTAGCCTATGACTAAACATGATTTCAACTAAGTTAGATGTAGCCTATCAGTTGGCCTGGCTTCTTTGCATGTGGCGCAGAATATTTCTCCTTTCTCGTACCATAACCACGGCCAAATTTTCAGCCAATTTAACTGAAACTTGTCAGCTTTTTTCTTCTTAGTTTTACTACTTTTGTTAGCACACCTAGGCTTAACATTAGGCCCCGTACTAGTACTGTATTACTACTGTAGTAGTAGTATAAGGCCTAACTTACTAGTAGTATTACTATTTACGTTATTATCGCTACTCTGTAGCGATTTGAAAAATAATCCAACTTTGACTTGGAGGCCATTTCACACTTCACAACAGTCTAAAACACGACCGATGTTTGCACACAGAGCGATTAGCTTCAGTACACACACTGCACAGAACAAGCTGCCACTGCTGCGCGATCGTACGCTAGGCCTACAGCCCTATACTATAGGTAGAGCTAGTACATGCATACCCAGTCCATGCAGTATGGGTGTCAGGGTGTACTGTGTAGAGCTCCGTTTTCCACAAACGTTTATACAAACGATGACTCATCGATTTTCAGAGTTTTTATTCGTATAACGGACAAGTAAATAAGTTGTGCTTTGATTATAACCCTATCGCTTATGCAAGAAAAACAATGCGGGAATTTCCCGCAGACAAACATTTTTCTTGCGGGATTATTGATTCTGTTGCGGGAATCCCGCAATCGCGCAGCTTAGCGCGAACACTGCCATGCAGAGATACATACTTTCACTTTTTATAGCTAGAAATGAGCAGGAGGCACTGTAAGATATTAACACGAAATTATTTTTATTTCACCAGCCTCTTTACTGCAAGAAAAGCTTGGTTAAAAAACAGTAGATCAGTTGGGAAAACAGCACTTCTAGGCCTACCTTGGTCACAACGTCAATTGTAACAACTTACATGACTTCCATTTTGCACGACGGAAGAACTATAGACGAAGTGTATCACAGTGCTCAAATTTGAGATGTTACACTAGAGCAAAACTGCCTCAAAGGTTGGGTACAATTTCAAATATGGAGGCTATTTGGCAAGTACATATCATTAATGTTGGGGTTTTGTCCTATAGGGCCTTTTGTACCTGCAACACTAACAACAGGTCTCTATGGGCTGAAATTTCAGTAAATGCCTTAATGCCAAGTATAAAGTCCAATCTTCTCTAAATGCTCTCCAGCTTATCATATACTGTAAAAAGGATTGAAGACTGATGTGGATCCCATACATGACATTGATAAGCATGATGCCCAGACTGCTTGGTTTGCGAGCAATGCAGGAGATATTTTCCATGCAAGTTCGGAGTAGAAGACACCCAAATATGGGCAATAGGGGTGCAATTTTTTTGTTATGTAATTGCATTGTTTCTGGTGTACATTATCTCATTTTGTACAAAACTTCAACTTTGAAATTCATCTTCTGAATGCAGAAAATAAACTAGGCCTAGGCTAGTCCTCAGTAAAGGACTATGTACGGTCACATAATTGCTTCCTATACATAGTCCTTACTCCTGTGATTCTGCGGTTGCTAGGGATGCCACAATAACCATTTTTCATTTATCGATGCTGCCAGCATCTCTGTGACGATATTGCGCATTAGTCTTAACATTTTCCATCAGCGTCAAGGAACCGAAGCAAAACAGATGTTTATTGCATGCAGCCACTACTGACTACATACCAAAAGTGAGGGGAGATTGGTTACGCGTGCATGTAGCAATATTGATTGTGCAGAACACTTTACAAGTCTGGAACGTATGTGAGCTGTTACAGTATTCATTGTATGCATTTTGAAACAGCTTCCTATTTTATATCATGTTTTCTTGGGGTGGGTTAAGTGCAGTTTTTCATTTCTTGTGACATCATAAATTATGATCATTTCAGGTTACTGACTTAAGACAATAAAAAAAGGGATTTCACAGTGGTTTAGTCATTTATTTGATTTGTTGCGATATCACATCTTGACAAAACATTGGTCGATATCGTCGGGGCAAAACTGTATCGACGATATTGCGATATCGTGGCAGCCCTAGCAGTTGCTGGTCTTGGCCAGTTCTATGTCCAGTTGAAATGATTTTTTTTTTGTAGCAAAGGTAGGATCTTAATTTGCTATCATAAATTACCTTTTCTAAATCCTGATCAACTATAGCATCCATTTTTGAGGACTTGAAACCTCTAAAAAGGTCCAATATTTTGGAATAAAATTCTCAACTGTGCAACTTCCAAAAATTAGGTAGCGTTGGAAATATTTGTTTACATTAGAACACTCATGCATATTATTGTGACATCACTAAGAATGTTAGATGTTTGCAGTTTAGCATAAGTCCTATGGTAAGTTCACTTTGCAAGTTCCCCACATTGACGTAACAGTTACACTCATTAGCATACTGTTGTAAACAAAGTTCCGAAGTCACATAGTAAAAATAGGAAATTCGAAAGCTCGAAAAAGTTGGTGATTTAATTCCCAAGTTTTGACACTTTCCGTAGATTTCAGTGATCAAAACGTGTTTGGTCGTGCCTAGGGCTGCGAACATGTAGCGATTAATCGCGAAACGATCCCATGTGGAATAAACCTTTAGTACAAAGCTACAAGCGAATAATCCCAAAACCTGTTTTTGACGTTCTTTTTTTATCCATTTGCAAAGTTTGATGATACCTGGTTTTTGTTAAATGGGGCATTCTAGGCATATTTGAACCTTGTAGGCTTCAAAGTTTCAGAATAACTTCATTTTACCATTCAAGGTAGCAACTGTTATTACTTCTGCATAACATTATAAGTATCAATCACTAGGCCTACATACTATTATTATTTTTTTTTTGTGGTAAGGTAATTGTGATTAATCGCTAAACAATCACAAATTTTTGAGGTTAAACATTTAGTCATTTTGCTAAATGTTCACAGCCCTAGGCCTAGTTGTGCCTGCAAGACTTTTTAAAGAATATTTAGGCCTATGGCATTAAATGAGTGTTTTAGGTCAATTGCTTGCGGCCAAAAGAAACTTAAATTCAATGTTTTAAACTACCACCAATCATCCCTCTTGTTAAAACAGTTGGAGTAAAGACTGTGGTAGCGAACGACCACAGTCCTTTACTGTGGACTAACTTAGGCCTAGGCTATGCAAACTGGCATCAAGTATAGGCCCAGCCCAAGCTACTTCAAAACCAGCCAGAGGACACCCAGCCATCTAATGAGGCTTTAGCACTCCTCTGCCCTTTAACCCGTTATATTATGTTACGCAAAGAATGCTCAACTTAGGCCTAGTTGTACACTTGTACTGCTTTGTTGTGCAGGGCCTACACGTACTGCGTAGGCTTGCCCAAACTTTAGTCTTGTTTGAGGTGGTTAGGCTTGACATGGGCCTAACTTACAATACAGTAGCCTACCTTCATCAGAGTCTTGGTAAGTAGCTTTTGTTCTTTCTTCCTCTTCGCTAAAGTCGTACTCTCGAGCCGCATCGAAGCCATTTAGCGCCGACGGCGACGAAAGGGTCGACACCATTTTATTGTTTTCACGCAAAAGAGGGTTCTCAGATAATGCAAAAGGCCTTAGTTTCTTTGAACAGTGTCTTCCAGTTGTGACAGCTTGCAGCACTAGTGTTCGATGCGGGTACGGTGCAGTCAACTAAACTCGCCTAAGCTTGTTCGTGTGTTTACATGTCACACCGTACCGAATGTCACTGATTACGTACGTTACGTTTCTCGTTAGTGCTGCATGCATTGTATGCGGCCTTGTGTGTAACCTAGTACAGATGGAGAAGATTTGGTAGTGGTGAACCTGGCTTTGATCGAGTTGCTATACATTTGTACCTTATTAATATAGCGCACTTTCGAGAGAATTGCTTTTCAGGTCAACAGCTGAAGCCAAATTTTTTATTTTCAACGCATGTAAAGGTTATTCTACTTACTGTAAGTCGGTAAGTTCACATTACAGAAAAGCGGGTGTTTCAAAAATAACTGAAAAGACTGTTCTGTAAATTGCATAGGCGACAAGCGTGAGTGCGTGGCCACAGTATCCCAGCCGGAACATGATGCGAAGTTAGGCCCCACATGATGGGCGATCATCATGCTGGGCTGCTTGCTGAGACACAGCTGGGACGCATTTGTGTTTGTCAGGTGTTTCCAGGGTTTCCCCCAAGACCGAAGGCCCGCCAGACTGAATGTCCGCGAGGCCAAAATTGAATTGAAGGAAATGGGCAAAGCTGTAAATTTCTGGTTTCTGACGTGTGATCGTAGGTCCATTAAGGTCCACGAGATCAATGGTCCGCTAGACCGAAAGTGGCAGTCATCCCAAATTGAAGAAGTGTAGTAGACTGTCCAGTTTCATGATTGGCTGTTGGGAGTCATGTGACAATGTTTTTTTTTTCTTTAAATGCGCAATTTGTAAGAAATAACTGCTTTTACCCTGAATATGCAATAGTAAAATCATAAAATGTAAAGAAGGATACTTTGAAGATGAATAACATGAAAAATATGTTATAATTAGCTTTTTCTTCAAAATAAGTTCCCAGGTAACAAACCTATATGGGCCCCATATGGGTGAACCCATATGGGGCCCATTTAATTTTTGCACCCGCTGTATAATAAGGGGCCCATATGGGTAGCCCACATGCCTGAGGGATATTACAGGGTTGGCCCATATTTTCCCCACATTTTAGTTGTTAACATGGGCACCAGAACTATCCCATATGGGTCATATGGGTTAATAAGGGATCCATATAGGCCCCTTATTAATCCCGGGTGCAAACCCATATGGACCCTTAAGGGCCAAGATATGGGGCCCGTAAGGGTCCCATGTAGGAATGTTCCCTGGGTTTGGGGGGGGGGACTGCTCTTTACCTTTTTGCGAGACCAAAAGTGAATTAAGATCCGCGAGACTCGAAGGTCCCGGAGACCAAAAGTGAATTGGGTAAAAGGTTAAGGGTAAGAGCTAGAACCGTCTGATAGTGTTGGACCTTTCTTGAACTTATGGGACCTCTTTTTTTTAACTTGTAGGAAACTAATTTGAACTTATAGGACGGTCAAAAATAAAAATTCATAAATAAATACATTCCAACGTCACTTGATTGGGGCAACAGGTGTCCTGAGTCCAAAGTTTGCTGTCTCAAAATTTCGGTCTCGCAGACCTTAATTGACTTTCAGTCTCCCAGACCTTCGGTCTCCATAGAGGACCTTCGATCTCCCGCCGGACCTTCCGTCTTGCGGACCTTCGGTCTCCCAGGCGGTAACCGAAGTTTCCACGCCGAACCCAACAGGGCTTGCCTTTATTGCACTAAACTGAAGCCACCGCAGCTGTACTGAAGCCAATTAGCTACCAATCCTCGATCTCACCTCAAACTGCCCTTCTTACAGATATGGGGTAACAAAAAATGAAGTTGGCTCAGCTCTTTGATTGGCAGTTAATTCAAGCACTGCAAACTACCATAGCTTATAATTACATAGCATGAACTGTGCTGAGAGTGTTTCCATCATACACATTCAGTTTTTCTATGCTCACCCTTAAACTGAGATTGTGTCTGGATGAGGCGGATGAATTCCATACAATTGTGGGAGGGGCATAACTACTGTAAGAAGGTTAGGAGAATTGCTACTGTTTGGGGTGAGAGAATTGGGCCATTAAATTAAACTGAAGGCTAGTCCAGTTGGACTCCGAGTGGGAACACCTGATGCAAGAAGGAATGGCCCCCGGTGGCAAACAAAATGGGTCCCACCTGGGACTCGGCAAGTAGTAGCCCAGCATACCTGATCTCATGCTTGTAGGACCAACTGGGCAACACGGTAGTGTTGGCAGCTGGGTGCACGTCGCCAGTGGCTTAGCCTCCCCCCCCCCTCCAGATTTTCTTCAAGGTCCCCAGATTTTTTGCGTCCTGATAAAGTAATTGAGAAAAAATAAAATGGTAGAACGGAAATAAACTTTGATGAATATCATTCAAAAACAGTAAATAAATAAAAATGTGCAACAATTAAGAAAACATGAATGAGTGTGTGCCAAACACATTTTGTCAGTGCGCACTTACGGAATCAAGTAATAACTTCAAAATGATTACCTTTACTAAATTAGGTACCGTATATAATCTGCACTGTCGTTTATTGCATTTCACTTCGAAGATGAAACGAACGTCTCGAGACAACTCGAAAATGACTTTATTATGTAGGGCCAAACCTCTCACCCCAAACTACAGTTTTGGTACGGGGGTACCGCAATTATCAATTGGTTCAGCTCTTTGATTGACAGCTAATTCAAACAATGAAGAGTACCAAAGCTTATATTACACAGCATGAACACCGTATTGAGAGTGTTTTGATTATATAAATTGAGCTTTTCCATATGCAATAAACTGAGATTGTATCTTGATGAGGATGACTTTCAGACAATTGTGGGAGGGGCTTAAAGGGAAGGAGCAGTCATCCGAAATTGAAGTAGTGTAGCAGACTGTCCAGTTTCATGATTGGCTGTTGGGAGTCTCCTGACAATGTTTCTTTTTTCTCTTTAAATGTGAAATTTACTAGAAATAACTGCTTGGTTTACCTTGAATATGCAACTAGTTAAATCATAAAATGTAATGCAAAATACTTTGAAGAGAAATAAGACAAAAATTGTGCTATTTAGCTTTTTTTCAAAATAAGTTTTGGGGGACTGTTATTTACCTTTAAGTAAGAAGGTTATGAGAATTGGTACTATTTGGGGTGAGATAACTACTGGGCCTTTAAGACCCTTTCTGCCTTTCGGATGGCTGGTTGATTTACTGGAAACAAGGCGATCGTATACTGGAGACCGTTCTTACACGACCATTCCTATACTTTATCATACACAAAATATGCCGTAAGCAGGTAAGGGTACGGTACTGCCTTCGAATAATTCTTCCCTTCCATCCTTAACAAGTAGGCCTATGTCGTGCCTCACTCCTGCCCAGGACAAGTGCCACTGTAGAACGATTTTTTTCGAAAAGGCCTCTTTTAACTAGTTGGCACTGCCATCCGGGAGGATTTGTAAAATGTTCACAAGGTCCGGACAGGGAGGTGTTATTAGATGGAGATCCATCGAATCTTTCATTTATGCTAATCCAATAAGATTGATTCCAAAGTGGACATTAACTCCTTTATTTCTGGATTATTGAACTAAAAATTGCTAATGATCACAATGATCCTGGCTATAGACCAATTCTGATGACTTATGCAAATGAGAAAAAGAGGAATAAGACTAAACATTGCTATCGGATTTTCATCAATACTCGCATTCGCTCGCATGGTCGGAATTGCACACCCAAATAGAGTAAAATACAGAGAACAAGACAAGTATGTTGTAATCCGCGTCGAGACGCGTCGAAATCGTCAAATTAATTTTCATCCTTAAGCGACTGGCAATATTAAGGCAAGGGACAAATTTCCCAATCTGCTGTCCGACGCCTAGCAGACGACATACCAGGCTTGAACACCTGCTAATACCTCAGTGTTAAGCCTATTGAATCGTAAAGAACAATACACAAAAGAGATTAGTGTCGGCAACTACTACGTCTCAAAGAAAAAGGTTCTCGATGGATCTCCATCTAATAACACCTCCCTGGTCCGGATATCATGTGTTCCCATGCACATGATCCATACTTCGGCATTGCGGTTTAAAAATTTTGAGAGATTTACACGTGGTATTTTAATTTTGACTACGTAATGCACCGATAACTGAACAAATACTAGGCTACACCGTTTTGCATTTAGACACCACTGAAAACCGGAAAACATTGTTTCTTTTGCAGTATGTTTGTCACTTGTAAAATCATTACAAAGGATAAAAGTGAGTATATTTCAATTAATTTTTCATGCCCCCAAAAAGGAAAATCCTAAAACGTGGACCTATAATCAGTTCAAAGTTTTGCCAAACAAAGCAGCATTTTGCATCTAGGAAATCTAAAGCAAAGAAAGTTTCTGAGAGGGGGACACAACTACTTTTGGTTTTCCTAATATAGCTGACATCCATTCAAATATTGCTGCATTTGCAATCTACGTCCTCCGAAGTTTACCATCTTTCCCAAGGAAAAGGGAGATACCGGTTCCCTTTAGACTCATCCCCCATATCACCGTAACTGATCAGACATGTCCAGTTTTTGGGCCCCTAAAAGTGTATCTATAACCATTTTTCATAGATTGATTTTTATTCTCATTATTTGAGAAGAGGCAGATGGACATGTGATTCGTATTTCAAGGCTGGGTACATCCAGGTTAAAACACGTGGGAAGCACCTTTTTTTTCGGTCATCTGGGGGGTTTGCAAAACCCAAAATTGATCAAACAATGCAGGGTATAAGTTTAATATTACAGAGTATGAACTGTACTGAAGAGTGTTTTGATAAAATACATACGTGACATTGAAGCAATACAACTGAGATTGTGTCTGGATGAGGATGAATTTCAGACAGTTGTGGGAGACCGTATGGCAAACCGTTTTAACATTTACCTCGCAATTCCACTTAAGTGGAATGCATTTCACTTAAGTGGAATACAATTCCACTTAAGTTAAATTGAATTCCACTTAAGTGGAATTCATTCCACTTAAGTAAAATGTATTCCACTTAAGTGAAATTGCATTCCACTTAAGTGAAATGTATTCCACTTAAGTCAAATGCATTTCACTAAAGTGGAATGCATTCCACTTAAGTGGAATTCAATTTCACTTAAGTGGAATTCAATTCCACTTAAGCGAAATTCAATTCGACTTAAGTGGAATTCAGTTTCACTAAAGTGGAATGACATGGATCGCTACCGTATTTCACTTAAGCTAAATTCTATTTCACTTAAGCTGAATTGAATTCCACTTAAGTCGAATTGAATTTCACTTAAGTGGAATTGAATTCCGCTTAAGTGAAATTGAATTCCACTTAAGTGGAATGCAATTCCACATTAGTGGAATTCAATTTGTGAGTGACCAGCCATTTTTGGTGGATATCGGGATTTTGAGCATGCATCCCTGCAATTCTGCATAATAACTTATCGTGCGAGGCTAGCTGTGGCTGGTTCTTACGTAATACCCCACGCGAACATACGTCAATCTATGGCCAAGTGGAAACTATTTCACTTAAGCTAAATGTGTTGAACCGTCGTTCTTATTTGCTTAAGCTAAATGCTATTTCACTTTAGTTAAATTGTTTCCACTTAAGAAAAATTGAATTCCACTTAAGTGAAATAGCATTCCACTTAAGTGAAATAGCATTTCACTTAAGCGGAATTGCGTTTAGCTTAAGTTGAATTGTATTTCACTTAAGTGAAATAGCTAGGCTATTCGACTTAAGCAAAACGTAATTTCACTTAAGTGGAATACAATTCCACCTAAGTGAAATGCATTTGACTTAAGTGAAATGCATTTGACTTAAGTGGAATGCATTTCACTTAAGTGGAATGCAATTTCACTTAAGTGGAATACATTTTACTTAAGTGGAATGAATTCCACTTAAGTGGAATTCAATTTCACTTAAGTCGAATGCAATTTCACTTAAGTGGAATACATTTTACTTAAGTGAAATGCATTCCACTTAAGTGGAATTCAATTTAACTTAAGTGGAATTGTATTCCACTTAAGTGAAATGCATTCCACTTAAGTGGAATTGCGAGGTAAATGTTAAAACGGCTTGCCATACGTGCGTGGGGTGACAAAACTGGGGCCTTATTAAGGCCGGCTAACTTGTTCCCTTTTTACATCGAAGAAGCGGGTAGGACAGGCTGGGAAGAAGGAAGGAGGCAGGGGAAAGACTGCTCCAGAATTTTTGCAATATCCAAAATTCACCGGGCAGGAATTTGGGGAAAAAAGTTTGGCAGGCCTTTGCATGAGTTTTCAATTGACATGGTTTCTCAATGAAATCCCGCCGAAAAGTTAAAAAAGCCATAGTGGAAAAACATACTGTATAGCCGCGGTAAGATTTTGATAAAAATCTACAATATCACATCGTACATAAAATTGCTACACACACGCAAAGCACAAAAATTTTTATCTGTGGGCTTTAATTCGATCTCATGCCAGTCTTTCGCTAATACAATCGCAACCCAAAATCTGCACGCTTGGCTACCAAGTTCTTTGAAATATTTTCTAGAAAATTAGAAAAGTATATTGTCATGGGGTACCATGTATTCGAAAGTTCAATGCATAAAAAAGAGTTAACACATATTTGGAAAGCCTGCCACCAGTCGCGTAGCTAGGATTTTTTCCAGAGGGGCAAAGGTATGAAATTTCCCCCAAACTTTTCCCGGTCAATGTGTAAGTATTTCATATAAAATATGAAGATTTTCAAGTATAACAATATTACCATGTCATTTTGTAATATGAGCTGTATTTTAATCTCTAAGTATAACATGATGCAATTGGAAACATCATACGTATGTCCAGTTTTGCAGGGTAAACGGTAAGCTTTTATTTTTAGCTCCATCCATGGTTAAACACAGAGTAAGATCAGTCTGTAACCTGCCCGGTACTATAGATTGTAGGATGAGAGGCCATTAGCGTAAACTAATCCCAGGGCGTTGTCAACCAATAGGTTGGAAACAGGGCTGTTAAACCTCGTCTAATCTTACCTAACCTAACTCAGGACGTACGTTGTCAACTTAAGTGACGGATGAGACTAGAGTGATTCGCGGAGCGCGACCACTGGTTCGTGCGAAGCGTCCCGCCAAGGGAAATTTCGCTTAAGCACCCCCAGATTGCAGGAAATGACACTCCCTGTGCCTCATTATACTGCATGCTCAGAATGCCATATTTCTCTTGTCTTGAAAACTTTCAAGGAGACAATTTGTTCACGATATAAATGAAAAGGAAAAATTGGAAATTATGAGGCCTATCGGTATGTATTGCTGACAGCCTAAAATCGGATATAAATATAATGGTTGTAGAACGAAAACAAACGGATATCGTGATAATTAAATTAGGGAATATTTCGTTCACGAGGCTATGGTTTTATTACTATTTATTAGCAACGTATTATCTAATAGCGCATCATGTTAATGAACATAATATTAGCCCAACAATACGTAGGGAACTACAATCTTGGACAAAACTAGATGAAACACCCCCTCTCCCCCGTGCAATTTTGGAGATGATGAGGCTAATTCTGGACGCACCATTTTCTTTGGAAACCAACATTGTACCGGGGATTGGGGGGGGGGGGGGGTTCGTAAATCGCTATTTCCTGTAGGAAACAAAATTTTAAAGGGGGGTAGAGGTCGTGCAAAAATCCAATGCTCCCGTATATAGCCTGTCAGTGTTGCGCAGTACACTGCGTAACACTGAACTGATCTTAATAGCTTGCACGTGTACGTGTACCAGAGAACATTCACGCTGCTGTTGAGGGGCATTTCTGCGGAACGCGAGTCAACCGCGCTTCACAGTGGCGTAGCTAGGATATTTTCCAGAGAGGGCAAAGGTATGAAACTTCCCCCAAACTCTTCCCGGTCAAAGTGTATGTATTTCATGTTATATATGCAAATTTACAAGCCTTAACAACATTACCTTCATTATGGAATATTACCTGTATTTTAATCTTAATGTATAACATAGAGCAATTGGAAATAACAACTCTTAGCATATTTTTTTGGGTCAACAATGTGGTTTATTTGTATGTACGAACGCAATGGCGTACGAAGGAATTCTCTGAAGACGGGGGGTGCAGTATGTTAGGTGATCGCCAGCCTAGAGGAGGGGTCTAGAGGGGAGGGTGTCCCCTCCCCATTGGAAATTTTTTTTGACGTTTTCAAGGAGCCTATATGCAAAATGGTGCAAGATTTTCAACTTTGAAAGGAGCAGTGTTAAAACTTGAATCTTGATGGTTCATGAGGATAAAATTGAAACTTTCGTGTCTGTAGATGCATGCTTATGCCGTTTACTCTACCTTACGAAGTAAAACTTGCCATTTAATTTGAATACTTCTAGGAGTCAAAATAAAAGAGCATTGATCGGTTTAGGATTTGCGGTTTTCCTGGCCACAAAACGTTATTATGTCATAAAAGTGCCACCATTGGTTGGTGAGGAGCGAAGAGAAAATTTCGAAAAATCAGACCCTTCAGATGGCCGAAAATTACGTATTCATGCATGTAAAGAGAATCTAAACACGCAGTCTTTACTTTAATCGGTGCCACCAGTAGGATACAGAGGGTACCTTTTTAAGTAAAAACTGGAATTTGACAGAATTTGACTGTAGGAATAAAAAAATTGGCATCACTGAGGGGCCTTGCAGAGACAGTCCTTCCCCTTTGAAAATTTTTGAAAAATTGGGTGCCACATATGCTATCTTTTGAAGTAAAATGTGTGTTACTAAAGTAGGACTACGTTTTTTTAAGAGCAAAAGGAAAACGGCATCCGTGAGGATGGGGTGGGGGCATGGCCCAATACCCCCCTCCCTTCGTACGCCACTGAAAGGAGGCCTAATAGTGTCTCGATAACACAGAATATCCTGTTTGAACATGTTGAGTGTACAAGGCTACAGGGTATTTATGGACCTGTTCATTGTTACACCCCAAGTGAGCAGAAAGCTGTTTTCCCGAACTAGCCTGTAAACTTCCAAGGATTTATAGGCTAAGTTACAAAATCTAAGTATGCACATGGATCCCGTTCATTCTAGTTTCTAGACTAACATTAATATTTTCGTAAGCCATGGATTGTTTCAGCCCCATCCATGGTTATGTTCACAGAGTAAAATCGGTAAAACCCCTTCCACTACTACTGTAGCTTGTAGGACAATACAACCTCGGGGTCTACTTAAGTGACTTGTCAGTTTTCACATCCTTCCACTGAATTCCCAAAGTGTACAACGCAGGAACTGTGTACAAGGTGATCATATTCTTAAAGGGACAATCCTCTCACCCCAAACTACACTTCTAGTATAGGGTAACAAAAACTCTCAATTGGGCTCAGCTTTTTGATTGACTGCTAGTTCAAACAATGCAGAGTACCAAAACTTCATATTACACAGCACAAACTGTTCTGATAGTGTTTTCATTATACACATTGAGCTTTCTATATATTCACCCTGAAGCAATAAAATGAGATTGCGTCTGGATGAGGGTGAATTTCAGACAATTGTGGGAGGGGCTTAATAAAGAAGGTTAGAAGAATTGGTACTGCTTGGGATGAGAAAATTGGGCCTTTAAGTTCGGGTTTACAGCCAGTATTAGTTGTACCGAATAGGCTGCTGTTAAATTCCTGAGTAGGCCTTACATCTTCTTGTGCACTGGAATGCAGTGATCAAAATACCCGCGCGTATACAAAAGAACATTCAATCTGCTGCGCGGCGAGAACATTTCTGTGGAACGCAAGTCTGGCCGGTTCATGCGGCACTGAAGAAATTTGGGTTAGTTGCATGAAAATACGAAATATGTATAAGAAATCTCTCACAATTTCTTACTCTAACAAAAATTTTGAGAAATTTTTGTTAGAATAGGAAAATTCATCAAATGTCCTCAATTTCCTCAAATTTCCCCAAATTATTTTCCAGGTGGGTAACTTGCCCCTGCCCCCAGTAGCTACGCCACTGGAGCTTCATGCTGCAGTGACACAGATGAGATCTGGGGAAATACGTTGCATGGAAATACGAGTTATGCATGAGAAAATTTTCACGATTACTTATAATGAGAAAACTTTAAAGAAATGTGAAAGGAAGTATTATTTCGTCAACTTGAAATTTCCCCAAATTCCCCAAAATATTTTCCCTGGGGGGAATTTTCCCCCTGCCTCCCCCATTGGCTACGTCACTGGGTTTTTATAGCCCCTTATTTTTCGTCAATCACATGTACACTGGCGTATCCAGGATTTTATATTGGGGTGGCCCAGTGAATTGTAGAACCTGAACAGCTGAACGCCGGTCTAAGAAAGGGCTATTAAAGTATTCCTTACTGTAAAATTTCTACTGTATTGGATACATTTAGGGGAAATACGGCATGCACATGAACAACATTTTGTGTTGAGAAGAAGGGAAGGCAAATAGTATTCGCCAAAACTTCTTTCCCCTTGGGAACATTTTGTGAAATGAGGTGTCCTAGATGCAAAATGGAGCCATTCTCGAAAAGTTTGAATTCTGTAACTTCAATTACGGATTAGAAACCATGATGAATGCTCGCGAAGCGCGCAGAAATTTTTCATTCCAAATCTTTTTGTAACGAAACATGCATTGAAAATCTGCATCGAGACAAATTTCAATTCCGCATCACAGGCCATCTACAATCAACAGGCGAGTCTTCCATCACTGAAGATTCGCACATAGCTTTTGAATTTTGCTGCCCTGCTTCTTCAAAATTTGTTACGCGAAGATGGTGATAAAAAAGACAACATTTAGGTACATTGTGAAGCAAGCAGAGTGTCCGAGTATTTTAGTATTTTAGTGAATTGAGAACCACTGGCTCAGTCGGGAATTTTTATGGAAGGGGCAACTGCAGGACCTGACCACCGGTCCGGGGAAGGGCTATTTCAACGAATAATCGCTGTGTCATTTCTTCAACTATATTCCATGGATACATTTTCAGGAAATACGAAATGCCCATGCATAACGTTTTGTTTTGCGTTCTTATTCTCTTTCTGGCGATACATACTTAGGCAAAATAAGCCCGATTAGCTCAGTCGGAAGAGCATCAGACTTTTAATCTGAGGGTCGTGGGTTCAAGTCCCCCATCGGGCGGCAATTCTTTTCACGTTTTTACTGCCCCGAAATGTCACCCTGGAAATTGTATATATTTTCGGTTCCTTAATAATTATTCGAATTCTTTTTCAATCCAGCTTTGTTATAAATTTTTTTTTTCTTTCAAGGAAAACAAAGTAATGATCTTTGTTAAAGTTACTGATAATTAATATTTATGAACAGAAGGAAAGTTTTTTCCTTCCAACCCCCCCCCCCCCAACTCAATAGAGGAATCTTGTCTAGGAAATTAATGATATGGAATTATTATTTTTACCAAATCTGAATGAATCCTGATAATATTTGATAATAATTGGTTTTGTATGTTAGTACTGATAGAGTGGCTTTTTATTATGATCTGTACCGTACTTGCCTACATATACAAACCGTCTAGTATAATATAGTGTAGTGCTTGGTTTTAGAACAGGCAGGCAAACTTGTGTTGAGGTATTGAGAAAGGCTGTAAAGTATGTTGCTATGGTAACTTGGCATGGGCACAACATGCTACACAACCAGTGGTAACTGAGTGATCATATTTAACCAGGGAGCAACTCCCTGAATCAACTCTTCTTACTTTCCAAAAGCCAGTTTCTAATGCGAATTTTTTCAGCCAGTCAGAATTCAGGAAATCATAGTGAGTGTTAGTGAAATTCCTACTTAGTCGCTGATTTTAAATATCAGTTCAAGTGTGTTTATATATGCTTGAAGATAGAAATAAAGTTTTTGCCTTTACCTTGAAATCTATTTTTAGAATGCAAAACTTCTTTCAGAGGGGGAATGCGCACTGTTTAACAAGAAATTTCCTAACTGACCGTGGCTAACGATAATCCTAATCTATAACCAGAACAAATTGAATACAGTCGATACAATACAGTGGCAACAGCCAATCAAGAAACACCTTGTTAAACAGTGCGCATCCAGGCGCGGATCCGTGGGGGGGGGGGGGGGGGTATTACGGTCTCAGCCCCCCCCCCCTTTCGTCACATCAACAATAACAAATACACTGAAATAGCATAATGCTTACCTACGAGAATATTCAAGGGGGCTATTTCAGGCTCATCCTTTCCCATACAACACAAATCCAAATAAACGAACCTCCTAAGATACTAAGTCCGGGCGAATAGTCAAAAGGGAGGGGCCCGTGCCTTAAACTCCTTCCCCGGCCTGCATAGACCTACGAGACAGTGACAGGGAGCGGAGGGTGTTCAGTTGCTGTGAGAAATAGTTTGCCACTTATCACGAAAGAGATGTTAGGGGGAAAATAATTAACAGACATGAGTTCGAGCAGTCACAGACAATTTCATCAATACAGCGGATCTTTAATTTAGGCAAGAGTCACAACAGCGACACATTAAAATATTTCCAATTCCGTTGTTTGGTTTCCTCGAAAAGAATCAAGACCATTTAATATAATAGTGGTAGCAATTTTCTGATCACTTAGCATGTTTTTTTTCCTTTTTGCAAACAAAAGTTAAACCTATAGACTCTATGTTTAGATACTCTTTACAAGCATGAAAACGCAATTTTCGGTCATCTGAGGGGTCGCGATCATTTTCAAAAATTTCTTTACGTTCCGCACCAACAAATGGTGGCGCTCCGCTTAGAGAGTCTTTCGGGCAAAATTACATTTTTCAGGTCAAAGTATATTTTTAATAACTTTCTAATCACTTTGCCGTTCGCAAACTTATTTGAAGTGAGCATTTTATAAAGCGAAGATGACGACTGCTTAGATTCTTCTTATGAGCCTGGAAAATGCTATTTCCGACCATCTGAGGGTTTGATTTTTTTTAAATTTCTCTACGTTCCACGCCAACCAATGAAGATAACTTTTATGGCAGAATAACCCTTTGTTGTCTAGAAAAAAACGCAAACTAAATGTTCCCGTTCGCCTATATAGATCGATGATTTTGACTCTTAAAGTAAGCAAATTTAATGACCGTAGTTTACTTCAAAAGGTAGCGTAAATGGAATAAGACTGTAATGTAAAGGCACAGAAGTTTAAGTTTTATCCTCACGAACCACCGTAAAAGTCGGATATTTCACCATTTTGCATTTAGGCCCCTTGAAAATGCCAATTTTTTCAGAGGAAGGGGTGTGAAACCCTCTCCCCTTAAACCCCTTCAGTGCGACGATCACTGAACACACTGAATGCCCCCGCTTCAGACTGCATGCGTACGCCACCAGTACGTCCCCATTACCCGCTTTTTCTAAGTTCACCCCCCCCCCCCTTTGGAAATGTATGGATCCGCCCCTGACATCTACCCCTAACAAATATCTTCACGTTTTTGGAGTCAAACTTGAATCCAACCAATGACATATTATTACCAATCACATTGATAATCATGTTAAAGCATACAAACATGGATAAAGTCGTAAAATGGTTTGAGTTATCAGGAAATACGTCTGTTTCCATGAATGACGTTACTAACGACTTCCTTTCGTTTCTACCACACTGGTAATTTAGTTTCATTCAGTTTTTCATCAGTGCCCATGATTGATAAATGGCACAATTATGCAGGTATTTTCATGTATTTTATCTTTTCATGCTTCGGGTTTTTTTTTACTTATAATCAAAATTAAAATATTAAAAGTGCACAATATGTATAGACGAATCCGAATAGTCAAGTGATGGTTTGATCTAGCTAGTTGGGCATAACTGAGGTCCATCAGCTTGAACCATTCACATTCTTTGCTCACTCAGTTTTATCGAAGATGATTGTAAAACGACTAAAGAACCCTTTCATTTCTTCAATTCACTTAATAAGAGGGTCATAATTGCAGGTAGTTTACATTAACATCAAAGCGGTTAAAGCTGGTTGATGGACCCCACTAATAGCCGTCATAACTGCCTGTTTGGATTCGGTTGAAGTGTATAGGGCCTCGGATTTAAATTGTTCGACCAAAGAAATTGAAGTCAATTTATAGCTGGAAGATAGATGGAAGATTGGCACAGATACGACTGCCGTATTGACCCATATGACTTCAAAATGAAATATGTTATAATTTGTTAAAAAAAATAATATTTTTGAAAAGTGGATATCAGTTGTAGGATAGGAAAGTGCAAAACTTTATAAGTATCAAATCTTTTTGTAGCATAACATATGTTTCACATTAGCAAATGAGCAACAAAAATATTCACTGACAGAAAAAATAATAAAAACTCATTTTGTACGTTAATGAAGATTGTTATTCAGTATGTGTAAAACATGTTCATCCTTTAAATGAGTATTTTTGTCCTCTTCTCTGCTAGTTAAATAAATTGAGGAATCAATCAGATTAAAATGGCATTTCAATGGTCAATATTTTATCAGATCTAGTTTTAATTCTTGTCTTTTCAATTGTAATGGGAACTCTCCTTTTAATCACGTACGCGCACGGCAACGGTTTACCTGTTGGAGAGGGGGTGGACTTTGCCCTAAAATGTAATTCTGCCCGAATGTCTAACCGCTGAGCGCCACCAAAGGGTGGCATTGCTGCATTTGCAATCTACGTCCTCCGAAGTTTACCATTTTTCCCAAGGAAAAGGGAGATACCGGTTCCCTTTAGACTCATCCCCCATATCACCGTAACTGATCAGACATGTCCAGTTTTTGGGCCCCTAAAAGTGTATCTATTACCATTTTTCATAGATTGATTTTTATTCTCATTATTTGAGAAGAGGCAGATGGACATGGGATTCATATTTCAAGGCTAGGTACATCCAGGTTAAAAAACGTGGGAAGCACCTTTTTTCCGGTCATCTGGGGGGTTTGCAAAACCCAAAATTGATCAAACAATGCAGGGTATAAGTTTAATATTACAGAGTATGAACTGTACTGAAGAGTGTTTTGATAAAATACATACGTGACATTGAAGCAATACAACTGAGATTGTGTCTGGATGAGGATGAATTTCAGACAGTTGTGGGAGACCGTATGGCAAACCGTTTTAACATTTACCTCGCAATTCCACTTAAGTGGAATGCATTTCAATTAAGTGGAATACAATTCCACTTAAGTTAAATTGAATTCCACTTAAGTGGAATGCATTTCACTTAAGTAAAATGTATTCCACTTAAGTGAAATTGCATTCGACTTAAGTGAAATTGAATTTCACTTAAGTGGAATGACATGGATCGCTACCGTATTTCACTTAAGCTAAATTCTATTTCACTTAAGCTGAATTGAATTCCACTTAAGTCGAATTGAATTTCACTTAAGTGGAATTGAATTCCGCTTAAGTGAAATTGAATTCCACTTAAGTGGAATGCAATTCCACATAAGTGGAATTCAATTCTATTCGACTTAAGCGAAATGTGATTGGTCCAATTATGTTCGACTTCAGTGAAATGTGATTGGTCAGCTCCCAGGAGGCTTTGATTGGCTAAGCCATAGCGCGCTAGACGTTCACTATATGAAATATACAAAGGGCCGACGCTAGGCCTGCATGTAGCAGCTAGATATTATTTTTATTTTGTGGGCAGTGTGCTGAATATTTTCTTGGCTGAGGCTCGTCACCACACTTTGGACAGTATTTCTAGCAGTAGAAATAATTCGATCACATTCCAACAAAGTAAGTTGTGAGTGACCAGCCATTTTTGGTGGATATCGGGATTTTGAGCATGCATCCTTGCAATCCTGCATAATAACTTATCGTGCGAGGCTAGCTGTGGCTGGTTCTTACGTAATACCCCACGCGAACATACGTCAATCTATGGCCAAGTGGAAACTATTTCACTTAAGCTAAATGTGTTGAACCGTCGTTCTATTTTGCTTAAGCTAAATGCTATTTCACTTAAGTTAAATTGTATTCCACATAAGTAAAATTGAATTCCACTTAAGTGAAATAGCATTTCACTTAAGCGGAATTGCGTTTAGCTTAAGTTGAATTGTATTTCACTTAAGTGGAATACAATTCCACTTAAGTTAAATTGAATTCCACTTAAGTGGAATACATTTCACTTAAGTAAAATGTATTCCACTTAAGTGAAATTGCTTTCCTCTTAAGTGGAATTCAATTCCACTTAAGTGGAATTCATTCCACTTAAGTAAAATGTATTTCACTTAAGTGAAATAGCTAGGCTATTCGACTTAAGCAAAACGTAATTTCACTTAAGTGGAATACAATTCCACTTAAGTGAAATTGTATTCCACTTAAGTGGAATACATTCCACCTAAGTGGAATACATTCCACTTAAGTGAAATACATTTGACTTAAGTGAAATGCTTTTGACTTATGTGGAATGCATTTCACTTAAGTGGAATGCAATTTCACTTAAGTGGAATACATTTTACTTAAGTGGAATGAATTCCACTTAAGTGAAATTGTATTCCACTTAAGTGGAATACATTCCACTTAAGTGGAATACATTCCACTTAAGTGAAATACATTTGACTTAAGTGAAATGCATTTGACTTAAGTGGAATGCATTTCACTTAAGTGGAATGTATTCCACTTAAGTGGAATACAATTTCACTTAAGTGGAATTGTATTCCACTTAAGTGAAATTACGTTTTGCTTAAGTCGAATAGCCTAGCTATTTCACTTAAGTGAAATACATTTTACTTAAGTGGAATGAATTCCACTTAAGTGGAATTGAATTCCACTTAAGAGGAAAGCAATTTCACTTAAGTGGAATACATTTTACTTAAGTGAAATGTATTCCACTTAAGTGGAATTCAATTTAACTTAAGTGGAATTGTATTCCACTTAAGTGAAATGCATTCCACTTTAGTGGAATTGCGAGGTAAATGTTAAAACGGCTTGCCATACGTGCGTGGGGTGACAAAACTGGGGCCTTATTAAGGCCGGCTAACTTGTTCCTTTTTACATCGAAGAAGCGGGTAGGACAGGCTGGGAAGAAGGAAGGAGGCAGGGGAAAGACTGCTCCAGAATTTTTGCAATATCCAAAATTCACCGGGCAGGAATTTGGGGAAAAAAGTTTGGCAGGCCTTTGCATGAGTTTTCAATTGACATGGTTTCTCAATGAAATCCCGCCGAAAAGTTAAAAAAGCCATAGTGGAAAAACATACTGTATAGCCGCGGTAAGATTTTGATAAAAATCTACAATATCACATCGTACATAAAATTGCTACACACACGCAAAGCACAAAAATTTTTATCTGTGGGCTTTAATTCGATCTCATGCCAGTCTTTCGCTAATACAATCGCAACCCAAAATCTGCACGCCTGGCTACCAAGTTCTTTGAAATATTTTCTAGAAAATTAGAAAAGTATATTGTCATGGGGTACCATGTATTCGAAAGTTCAATGCATAAAAAAGAGTTAACACATATTTGGAAAGCCTGCCACCAGTCGCGTAGCTAGGATTTTTTCCAGAGGGGCAAAGGTATGAAATTTCCCCCAAACTTTTCCCGGTCAATGTGTAAGTATTTCATATAAAATATGCAGATTTTCAAGTATAACAATATTACCATGTCATTTTGTAATATGAGCTGTATTTTAATCTCTAAGTATAACATGATGCAATTGGAAACATCATACGTATGTCCAGTTTTGCAGGGTAAACGGTAAGCTTTTATTTTTAGCTCCATCCATGGTTAAACACAGAGTAAGATCAGTCTGTAACCTGCCCGGTACTATAGATTGTAGGATGAGAGGCCATTAGCGTAAACTTATCCCAGGGCGTTGTCAACCAATAGGTTGGAAACAGGGCTGTTAAACCTCGCCTAATCTTACCTAACCTAACTCAGGACGTACGTTGTCAACTTAAGTGACGGATGAGACTAGAGTGATTCGCGGAGCGCGACCACTGGTTCGCGCGAAGCGTCCCGCCAAGGGAAATTTCGCTTAAACACCCCTAGATTGCAGGAAATGACACTCCCTGTGCCTCATTATACTGCATGCTCAGAATGCCATATTTCTCTTGTCTTGAAAACTTTCAAGGAGACAATTTGTTCACGATATAAATGAAAAGGAAAAATTGGAAATTATGAGGCCTATCGGTATGTATTGCTGACAGCCTAAAATCGGATATAAATATAATGGTTGTAGAACGAAAACAAACGGATATTGTGATAATTAAATTAGGGAATATTTCGTTCACGAGGCTATGGTTTTATTACTATTTATTAGCAACGTATTATCTAATAGCGCATCATGTTAATGAACATAATATTAGCCCAACAATACGTAGGGAACTACAATCATGGACAAAACTAGATGAAACACCCCCTCTCCCCCGTGCAATTTTGGAGATGATGAGGCTAATTCTGGGCGCACCATTTTCTTTGGAAACCAACATTGTACCGGGGATTGGGGGGGGGGGGCGGGGTTCGTAAATCGCTATTCCCTGTAGGAAACAAAATTTTAAAGGGGGGTAGAGGTCGTGCAAAAATCCAATGCTCCCGTATATAGCCTGTCAGTGTTGCGCAGTACACTGCGTAACACCGAACTGATCTTAAAAGCTTGCACGTGTACGTGTACCAAAGAACATTCACGCTGCTGTTGAGGGGCATTTCTGCGGAACGCGAGTCAACCGCGCTTCACAGTGGCGTAGCTAGGATATTTTCCAGAGAGGGCAAAGGTATGAAACTTCCCCCAAACTCTTCCCGGTCAAAGTGTATGTATTTCATGTTATATATGCAAATTTACAAGCCTTAACAACATTACCTTCATTATGGAATATTACCTGTATTTTAATCTTAATGTATAACATAGAGCAATTGGAAATAACAACTCTTAGCATATTTTTTTTTGGTCAACAATATGGTTTATTTGTATGTACGAACGCAATGGCGTACGAAGGAATTCTCTGAAGACGGGGGTGCAGTATGTTAGGTGATCGCCAGCCTAGAGGAGGGGTCTAGAGGGGAGGGTGTCCCCTCCCCATTGGAAATTTTTTTGACGTTTTCAAGGAGCCTAGATGCAAAATGGTGCAAGATTTTCAAGTTTGAAAGGAGCAGTGTTAAAACTTGAATCTTGATGGTTCATGAGGATAAAATTGAAACTTTCGTGTCTGTAGATGCATGCTTATGCCGTTTACTCTACCTTACGAAGTAAAACTTGCCATTTAATTTGAATACTTCTAGGAGTCAAAATAAAAGAGCATTGATCGGTTTAGGATTTGCGGTTTTCCTGGCCACAAAACGTTATTATGTCATAAAAGTGCCACCATTGGTTGGTGAGGAGCGAAGAGAAAATTTCGAAAAATCAGACCCCTCAGATGGCCGAAAATTACGTATTCATGCATGTAAAGAGAATCTAAACACGCAGTCTTTATTTTAATCGGTGCCACCAGTAGGATACAGAGGGTACCTTTTTAAGTAAAAACTGGAATTTGACAGAATTTGACTGTAGGAATAAAAAATTGGCATCACTGACGGGCCTTGCAGAGACAGTCCTTCCCCTTTGAAAATTTTTGAAAAATTGGGTGCCACATATGCTATCTTTTGAAGTAAAATGTGTGTTACTAAAGTAGGACTACGTATTTTTAAGAGCAAAAGGAAAACGGCATCCGTGAGGATGGGGTGGGGGGCATGGCCCAATACCCCCCTCCCTTCGTACGCCACTGAAAGGAGGCCTAATAGTGTCTCGATAACACAGAATATCCTGTTTGAACATGTTGAGTGTACAAGGCTACAGGGTATTTATGGACCTGTTCATTGTTACACCCCAAGTGAGCAGAAAGCTGTTTTCCCGAACTAGCCTGTAAACTTCCAAGGATTTATAGGCTAAGTTACAAAATCTAAGTATGCACATGGATCCCGTCCATTCTAGTTTCTAGACTAACATTAATATTTTCGTAAGCCATGGATTGTTTCAGCCCCATCCATGGTTATGTTCACAGAGTAAAATCGGTAAAACCCCTTCCACTACTACTGTAGCTTGTAGGACAATACAACCTCGGGGTCTACTTAAGTGACTTGTCAGTTTTCACATCCTTCCACTGAATTCCCAAAGTGTACAACGCAGGGACTGTGTACAAGGTGATCATATTCTTAAAGGGACAATCCTCTCACCCCAAACTACACTTCTAGTATAGGGTAACAAAAACTCTCAATTGGGCTCAGCTTTTTGATTGACTGCTAGTTCAAACAATGCAGAGTACCAAAACTTCATATTACACAGCACAAACTGTTCTGATAGTGTTTTCATTATACACATTGAGCTTTCTATATTCACCCTGAAGCAATAAAATGAGATTGCGTCTGGATGAGGGTAAATTTCAGACAATTGTGGGAGGGGCTTAATAAAGAAGGTTAGAAGAATTGGTACTGCTTGGGATGAGAAAATTGGGCCTTTAAGTTCGGGTTTACAGCCAGTATTAGTTGTACCGAATAGGCTGCTGTTAAATTCCTGAGTAGGCCTTACGTCTTCTTGTGCACTGGAATGCAGTGATCAAAATACCCGCGCGTATACAAAAGACATTCAATCTGCTGCGCGGCGAGAACATTTCTGTGGAACGCAAGTCTGGCCGGTTCATGCGGCACTGAAGAAATTTGGGTTAGTTGCATGAAAATACGAAATATGTATAAGAAATCTCTCACAATTTCTTACTCTAACAAAAATTTTGAGAAATTTTTGTTAGAATAGGAAAATTCATCAAATGTCCTCAATTTCCTCAAATTTCCCCAAATTATTTTCCAGGTGGGTAACTTGCCCCTGCCCCCAGTAGCTACGCCACTGGAGCTTCATGCTGCAGTGACACAGATGAGATCTGGGGAAATACGTTGCATGGAAATACGAGTTATGCATGAGAAAATTTTCACGATTACTTATAATGAGAAAACTTTAAAGAAATGTGAAAGGAAGTATTATTTCGTCAACTTGAAATTTCCCCAAATTCCCCAAAATATTTTCCCTGGGGGGAATTTTCCCCTGCCTCCCCATTGGCTACGTCACTGGGTTTTTATAGCCCCTTATTTTTCGTCAATCACATGTACACTGGCGTATCCAGGATTTTATATTGGGGTGGCCCAGTGAATTGTAGAACCTGAACAGCTGAACGCCGGTCTAAGAAAGGGCTATTAAAGTATTCCTTACTGTAAAATTTCTACTGTATTGGACACATTTAGGGGAAATACGGCATGCACATGAACAACATTTTGTGTTGAGAAGAAGGGAAGGCAAATAGTATTCGCCAAAACTTCTTTCCCCTTGGGAACATTTTGTGAAATGAGGTGTCCTAGATGCAAAATGGAGCCATTCTCGAAAAGTTTGAATTCTGTAACTTCAATTACGGATTAGAAACCATGATGAATGCTCGCGAAGCGCGCAGAAATTTTTCATTCCAAATCTTTTTGTAACGAAACATGCATTGAAAATCTGCATCGAGACAAATTTCAATTCCGCATCACAGGCCATCTACAAATCAACAGGCGAGTCTTCCATCACTGAAGATTCGCACATAGCTTTTGAATTTTGCTGCCCTGCTTCTTCAAAATTTGTTACGCGAAGATGGTGATAAAAAAGACAACATTTAGGTACATTGTGAAGCAAGCAGAGTGTCCGAGTATTTTAGTATTTTAGTGAATTGAGAACCACTGGCTCAGTCGGGAATTTTTATGGAAGGGGCAACTGCAGGACCTGACCACCGGTCCGGGGAAGGGCTATTTCAACGAATAATCGCTGTGTCATTTCTTCAACTATATTCCATGGATACATTTTCAGGAAATACGAAATGCCCATGCATAACGTTTTGTTTTGCGTTCTTATTCTCTTTCTGGCGATACATACTTAGGCAAAATAAGCCCGATTAGCTCAGTCGGAAGAGCATCAGACTTTTAATCTGAGGGTCGTGGGTTCAAGTCCCCCATCGGGCGGCAATTCTTTTCACGTTTTTACTGCCCCGAAATGTCACCCTGGAAATTGTATATATTTTCGGTTCCTTAATAATTATTCGAATTCTTTTTCAATCCAGCTTTGTTAAAATTTTTTTCTTTCAAGGAAAACAAAGTAATGACCTTTGTTAAAGTTACTGATAATTAATATTTATGAACAGAAGGAAAGTTTTTTCCTTCCAAAATCCCCCCCCCCCCCCAACTCAATAAAGGAATCTTGTCTAGGAAATTAATGATATGGAATTATTTTTTTTACCAAATCTGAATGAATCCTGATAATATTTGATAATAATTGGCTTTGTATGTTAGTACTGATAGAGTGGCTTTTTATTATGACTTGTACCGTACTTGCCTACATATACAAACCGTCTAGTATAATATAGTGTAGTGCTTGGTTTTAGAACAGGCAGGCAAACTTGTGTTGAGGTATTGAGAAAGGCTGTAAAGTATGTTGCTATGGTAACTTGGCATGGGCACAACATGCTACACAACCAGTGGTAACTGAGTGATCATATTTAACCAGGGAGCAACTCCCTGAATCAACTCTCCTTACTTTCCAAAAGCCAGTTTCTAATGCGAATTTTTTCAGCCAGTCAGAATTCAGGAAATCACAGTGAGTGTTAGTGAAATTCCTACTTAGTCGCTGATTTTAAATATCAGTTCAAGTGTGTTTATATATGCTTGAAGATAGAAATAAAGTATTTGCCTTTACCTTGAAATCTATTTTTAGAATGCAAAACTTCTTTCAGAGGGGGAATGCGCACTGTTTAACAAGAAATTTCCTAATTGACCGTGGCTAACGATAATCCTTATCTATAACCAGAACAAATTGAATACAGTCGATACAATACAGTGGCAACAGCCAATCAAGAAACACCTTGTTAAACAGTGCGCATCCATGCGCGGATCCGGGGGGGGGGGGCTATTACGGTCTCAGCCCCCCCCCCCTTTCGTCACATCAACAATAACAAATACACTGAAATAGCATAATGCTTACCTACGAGAATATTCAAGGGGGCTATTTCAGGCTCATCCTTTCCCATACAACACAAATCCAAATAAACGAACCTCCTAAGATACTAAGTCCGGGCGAATAGTCAAAAGGGCGGGGCACGTGCCTTAAACTCCTTCCCCGGCCTGCATAGACCTACGAGACAGTGACAGGGAGCGGAGGGTGTTCAGTTGCTGTGAGAAATAGTTTGCCATTTATCACGAAGGAGATGTTAGGGGAAAAATAATTAACAAACATGAGTTCGAGCAGTCACAGACAATTTCATCAATACAGCGGATCTTTAATTTAGGCAAGAGCCACAACAGCGATACATTAAAATATTTCCAATTCCGTTGTTCGGTTTCCTCGAAAAGAATCAAGACCATTTAATATAATAGTGGTAGCAATTTTCTGATCACTTAGCATGTTTTTTTTTTCCTTTTTGCAAACAAAAGTTAAACCTATAGACTCTATGTTTAGATACTCTTTACAAGCATGAAAACGCAATTTTCGGTCATCTGAGGGGTCGCGATCATTTTCAAAAATTTCTTTACGTTCCGCACCAACAAATGGTGGCGCTCCGCTTAGAGAGTCTTTCGGGCAAAATTACATTTTTCAGGTCAAAGTATATTTTTAATAACTTTCTTATCACTTTGCCGTTCGCAAACTTATTTGAAGTGAGCATTTTATAAAGCGAAGATGGCGACTGCTTAGATTCTTCTTATGAGCCTGGAAAATGCTATTTCCGACCATCTGAGGGTTTGATCTTTTTTAAATTTCTCTACGTTCCACGCCAACCAATGAAGATAACTTTTATGGCAGAATAACCCTTTGTTATCTAGAAAAAAAACGCAAACTAAATGTTCCCGTTCGACTATATAGATCGATGATTTTGACTCCTTAAAGTAAGCAAATTTAATGAGCGTACTTTACTTGAAAAAGGTAGCGTAAATGGAATAAGACTGTAGTGTAAAGGCACAGAAGTTTAAGTTTTATCCTCACGAACCACCGTAAAAGTCGGATATTTCACCATTTTGCATCTAGGCCCCTTGAAAACGCCAATTTTTTTCAGAGGAAGTGGTGTGAAACCCTCTCCCCTTAAACCCCTTCAGTGCGACGATCACTGAACACACTGAATGCCCCCGCTTCAGACTGCACTCTAAAAACTGTTGGGTAAAAAGTGTTGGGAAAAATACAAAATGCCCAACATGGGCAAATTATTACCCAACAAATGGGTAAACAACTGTACCCATATTGTTGGGCAAATTAAAGTTGGGCAAAATCCAGGTGTTGGTAAAAGGTGTTGGGCAAGTTTTAAAAGTACCCAACAGTTGGGTAAAATGTAATTGACCAATCAGATGATTATTTAAAGATCAGTTAAGTTTTACAGATAATTATTGTAATATAAGTGGTTCATTATAAGATCTCATGGTTGAATAAGGTTGTATTTGGTAAATATAAAGCTAACGGTAGAATAGCAGTAAAAATCTGGACGAAAGTACTTAAAGAGCAATGGTGGCATAGAAAAAAGAAGTTTTCATTGCTACATAATCAATGGGAGAAGAAATACAAAGTTCACGATTGAGTTTGAAATTTTAAACTGCACACTTCACTGTTTACTTGCCAAGTGCTGGCTTAGATCATGTGTAGTATCTGTTCTTTTCACCCAGTCAAGAATGGAGCCATACATGACAGACCAATGATGAAAATGGTCTGAAGGCCGCGAGGTTGGTCGTTAAGTGTTGTCCTTCAGTGGACGTAATAGCTTCTTCGGGAAGCAGTATCAAGTTTGGTTTCGCCGAACGGCCCTTTGCCAGAGGGTCGGGAGGACTTTAGAAAAAGTCGCTGGTGCCCCCAATCACTCTTGGAGGATAAACGGTGTATGTGTTAGGCTACTTTGACTTTGTTATATTGAAATTATTGAAATCCAAACAAGCACCCAACATACTGGATAGTTGCATTGCCCAACACCATTTGCCCAACAGTTTGCCCAACAATTGGTAGGACGCATATATACCCAGTGTTGGTTAAAAGTTGGTCATTCAGTAGTGCCCAACTACTGGGTAGTTGCATTGCCCAACACCATTTGCCCAATTGTTGGGAGGACACATATATACCCAGTGTTGGTAAAAAGTTGGGCAAATATTTGCCCAATATTTTTTAGAGTGTGCGTACGCCACCAGTACGTCCCCATTACCCGCTTTTTCTAAGTTCACCCCCCCCCCCCCCCTTGGAAATGTCTGGATCCGGAACTAGTAAACGAAGTAGTCGTTAGTTTGAATTTTTGATTGCAATAAAATTTTCACTCCAACAACTTCAGTGATGAGGAAATTACCATATAAAATACACCACTGCGTGTCTGAGAGACTGCCACTGGATGAAATGGTCTTGTATCTTTTCTGGGGAAAACTATACCACGAAATTGAAAACATGCTCAAAAGTTTTAACTCTGTTGTGAGTCTTGCCTTAATTCAAGATTTAATGAATTGATGAAATTGTCTAAGTATAGCCTATGGCTACCAAACTCCCAAATGTAAATATTTTACTTCTGATGAATTCGGTTACAATGAATTTCCATGCAAACTTATTGGAAGATAATAAGTCTCACACTGTATCATTAGGTATACTTAAAATCAACCTACCCGATTTTCATTACCGTTTTCCCGTAGGGGCAGAATAGATGGCATTGCATGAATAGCCTCTGTCTGTCCTTGAAAAGTCACAATTCATCCCACAACTGTTTTTCAACTTTCGCCAGAATATTTTATCATTTCGGAGAAAGTTTTGCAAGACCAGCAGTACAGCGTGTTTAAAGGGGCGGCCTCACCTCAGGAGTCAGTCGGAGCGGAAAATCACTCAGCCGGGGGATTTACGGGTTGGTGAAATAGGAAAAGTCTAAAGAGACACTCCTTTAGTATTGACATGGTTTTACATTGACTTGGTCTTTTACCAAAGGATCCAGCTCTTCCGATAGCCCGTCAGAAAATATAAAAAGCCAGGAAGCTATGATGTGGCCTATGGTACAGGTACTCCTACTACTATCAACTTTGCTTCGCCCGTTTAGTCTCCTCCCCTTTAAAGTTTTACGTAAAACTGTGTAGGTTAAGTGCTATTATCTTTCGATGTTTTCCTTCTTTATCATATCCTCCCTTCTATATTTTTCATATTACACTTAATCCAAAGTTGAATGAGTAGCTGAAATCAAGTTATTGACTTTTCACTTTTCTTAATAAATCCTATATAAAGGTCTTGTCGTTAAATATGCATTATTTCTAAACAGTTTGGACAGGGTAAGTAACACATATGTTTGCTCCTAGATTTCGAAATGAATAAAAACATCCTTTGTTTATAAAATAAGTCGGGAAACTTGGAATCGTGCACAGTGCCCCCTTTGAAATCATATTCACGTCACTGCTATGAGGTTCGACGAGATTTTTTTGTATAGAGAAGCCAAACTTCTGCATTGGCAGAAACTGATATTTTATTCCGCTTCCTGCATCTGCAACCGAGCGGTATGGACACGCAGGGTTTTTCTTGTGTTATCGATTAGTTTAGTATACCTGAAATCGTCCTTACATGAAGCGTTTTGAAAGTAGCACACGTGCAACTTACTTTACCTACAATATTCTTTGACGAGAAAACCATCCGTTAAATCGGACAAAAAAATTATCAACAATTGTTTATTTCATGAGCTTGTTTCGGAAGTTCAGTAGCAAGCTTCTGAGAGACCTGAACTTTCCATCATTGACATAAAATTTCACGAAATCTGAAACAACTAGAAAGCCAACAGGCTTAGTGATTCCTTGCCGTATGATATATCATAGCAAACATGGAAACAAACATGACATGCATGAGATCCTGTACAATTATCTTACTTAATTGAGATATAATACTAGTAAGGTCAAAACTTTTTGACCTCATGTGACCCACAATGACCTTTGGACCCCTTAAAAACAATAGTGATCACCTTACCAACACGTCCATCAACATGAGCAATTCAAAATTAAGCTTAGTACATTATGAGTATGGAAGTACTACCTCCATGGTATGAGATCCTTCACAGTTATCCCCCTAAAAATATTATGTCTACAAAGTTTGATCTAATTGTCACCTCAAACCTTTGATCTCCACACAAAAGAGGAATTTCTCACACAGCTTTAATATGCCAGAAAACTGTCTCATTACTTGATAAAGCGGTATTTTGAAACCACTTTTATCAAAAGTTTGGTCAATGGGGACTCTCCATTCTGAAGTCTCTATGTTCCGATGCTTATATGTTTCGAAAAGTCTGCATTTAGGTTAGTGTTTAAACAAGCCCTCATCGACACACCCTCCTACCAGCATTGGATCAAATACTGTGTTCTCACATACCCCGTGCTCGAGGTAACACTGTGTTACCTCACGCTCGAGTAACGAGGGAATGCGGGTTAACGCGGAGTCGGTGTTCAAATTTCCATCCACCTCAAATCGCAGGGTAAAGCAGTTTTAAACATCGAGTTTGTTTTAATCAAGCAAGGTCACACCGTCACAGGTATTTATGGCACTGATGACAGGTATTTTCTTAAATTTTGCTGTAATCGGTTCGTGAAATATTTGGCCTCGTTACTATGGTAACACTATCCAATCAACGAAACACTGGGTACGTGAGAAAACAGACTGGAAAACACAGGGTTAGCCTGTGGTTTTGCTGATTGTAAACACACTGGGTGTTGTGGGGTATGTGAGACCAAGCCTAAAGAGACATCTGAACAGAGATGTGTAACCTTGGCTATCACTGACGGCAATTTTTGCTTTATGGGGAAAATGCCCCACCCATGGTCTATGGTATCCTTTGCAAATTAACAAAAGCAGATATCCCTATTAATCCATAATTTAACAAGACTTTTAATTCGCCTTTTGTCTACTTATACTGTAGGCACAGCATAACATACAGTACAAGTTTTCCTTGTTTGATACACAGTATACAACATTGTGCTTGCTCTAATTACCTGAACTACTTTTAAACGACAGCAGCAATGCAAAATACAATCTTAATACTTTTGAAAAGTGTCACAAAGGGTAATCTTGAAGCAATGGTTCTATGCATTAAGCTTAATGGTACACTTTTTTTGGGGGGGGGGGGGGAGATAGTGACATGGATAAAAATGAAATGTGAGACAAGAATTTCACCTCGATGATGATATTTGACATAACTATATAATCCTTCACAGAAGGGTTACTTTTTTGGTGCAGTTATCCAGATATATGCAGAAATGAGGCAAGTAGTATGCTGATACATTTTATGCTATGAAAAATTTAAAACAAATTCTAGAATGAAACTAAGTGACAAATAATCACTGTAGAGCATGTATTGAAACTAAAGCAGAAACACCAATCTAGACAGACACCAATGTTTAAAGTTGTGTTCAACAAAATTCCTTATACAAACACAGTATTTGTTCAATTCCACCAGCTTCTAAGTAAAGGACAGTAATTTCTGAAGGGTGTCAATCTCCAGTATTTCTAAGATGACTTTCAGTTTAGAAACTTGATCAGTGTACATGAACTTCTCCATCTCCAGACAATGGCTAGGCAAACAACTTTCATTTGTGGTCAGATGAGACAAGATAATGTGGACAGTTATTTTATGCTGGATTTAGCAGAGGTGTGACTTTCATGGAGGTCTGACATTTTGACCACAAATAGAGTACTGAATGCCTGCAGGGAATGGCAGGAAATAGGAGTATACAAACAATGGGCTGTCATGGTTATGTACTGAGATCAAAATAAGCTTTCTTCAGAGGGTTTATAAGAGTCAATTAACACCACTTTATACAGTAAAAAGTCAATTGAGCTGTATGTTTGTATGAGGTAATCCTTCAGGACACTGTGGGGATAACTGGCAGTCAACTGTGAAAAATTGGGCCAGATAACTGTGACCAAATGGCAAAGAGTGGGTCAGTCACAACTTGATTCACTCTATTAGGCAATGACAGTTCATGTGCGCTGAAGGGTATTTGATACCAAATGATCAGTGTAAATTAGGTTCTTTTTTTGTAAAACTAATTAACTGTGGTATATCTATTTAATCAATTCCCACTTCCAATTAATGCATACTTGCATGCACATGTCCTCATGAGGACAGTAGGCACAAGGTTTGTCAAATATTAGCACTTTTTGCCACTAAATTTAATGTTTTCTTCGGGTTTTCTTTAAGGTTATTGAAAAAGCAATGTAGGTATGTTATAAAAGAGATTCTTGTGCATCACACAGAATACTCTCTGTTCAAAGTTTATACTTATGAAGTTCCACATCAGTCATCTATTTAGTGTGCATAGAAGCATCTTCTAATATTTTCAGACTATGTCCCTATAAATGACCCTTTTACAGACTGTTTAAACTCACATGTTCCACATCAGTTTCATGAAAATCTGTTTACTTGTGGCTGCAAAATCAGCATACCCATGAGCATTGAAGTATGTAGGCCAGCCTGATGAACAGATTTTGCCTTTTAAGAGTGTATATTTTGCTCTGCCCACTTTTTCATGTATTAATACTTGTAACTTAATGTAATAACAGGGCACAATTTCATGCCAGAATCAACATACTGTACAGTAACTACCATGTGATGTGCCTTTTTGTGCACCTTAGACCTTCTTCCTACTGTATGAGTTTGCTTCAGTACTTTACAAATACATTTTCAAAATTACCTCACCAAAGAATTTACATAGTGAAGTTAATAAACTGTTCCAAAAAAATTATATACCCTATGCCTATTACATTACCCATGCCAAATTATTCCTACCCTTTCACCCTAACCGTTCATGGACATTAACTTCAACAGTTATATGCTCTTTTGAGATGTAGTGTTTGCAAGGTTTTGATGTTTCGAACTCTGATGACCCCAAATGACCTTTGACATCCAATAAAAACAATAGGGGTCATCTACTCAATATGGACAATCCACTTAGTAAATATGAGCAGTTACCTTTCTTGACATACTGTATGGTGTTTACAAGTTTTTGAGCTTTTCATCTCTGATGACCCCAAATGACCTTTGACCTCCACCAAAAATAATAGTGATCATCTACTAAATATGGGTAATCCACCTGCTATGTATGAGATCCCTCACATTTACCCTTCTTGAGATACAGTGTTTACAAGTTTTTGACCTTTTTCCCTCTGGTGACCCCAAATGACCTTTGACCTCCATCAAAAACAATAGGGACCATCTACTCAATATGGACAATCAGCATGGTAAGTATGAGATTGCTCACATTTTTCCTTCTGGAGATATCGTGTTTACAAGCAATTTCCAAGGTATTTACATTTTGACCTCTGGTGACCCCAAATAACATTTGACCCCTACCAAAAAAAATAGGGACCATCTACTCAATGTGGACAATCTACATTCCAAGTTTGAGATCCCTGGTGGTTACCCTTCTTGAGATATTGTGTTTACAAGCAGGCGTCACACACACACACACACACCTACACACACAGGACATCACCATCGCATAGATTCCTTGCCTGCCTTCTGCAAGGAATCAAAAACCTGATCAATAGTGCCTCCAAGACAAATTTACTGCTCTACTATCAACTTATATTGATTGCATGAGCTTCCGAGGGCTTAACCCACTTAACCCCCGGGCCTCTCTGCCTCTGGACCCCGCCAGGGACACAAGCGTGAGTCCCTGGTCCCACGCATTCTTAGCTAACTGAGAATTTCAACTTAAAGAAAAGAATTCATTAGATGACATTAACAGAGGTGTTTGAAAAGTTAGGCCATATGACAAGTTAATCCATTTTGAGTGGGCACCTTTACTGTTCATTATGTTATTAGCCAAGTCAGGGAACCACCGTACGTATAAGATGTTCTTGACACCCTTCCTGGTTTATGAAGTGGTGCCTAACAACATTCAAGGAAATCACAAATTGAAATGCTCCCATACGCCTTTGAGTTTAACCTTTCATTATTTCTGATTTTTGAAGTAACAGCTCAGTATAATCTCAAACAGAACCAGACACAAGATCACAGTCTGATTACTGGAACTAGAAATCTTCTCAAATGGAAAGTGAAGACAATAAAAACAAATTCAAAGGAAGACGATGCAATAAACTGAGTAAATTCTCAAGGTGCTTCTGTATTCATCGTCTGTGTAAACAGAATTATGGTGGGGAAAAATAAAGTCTTTTGTACACTTCAAAATGTATCTGGACGCTTTGCACAGAAAGCAGTGGAAGCAGTTAGAAACAATGTTTACTGACCCTGTAAAAGTTGCGACTGCGTTTTGTCTTAAATATTCTTAATTTACCCTTTTACAAACAACAAACACTGTATTTACAAATTAGGTTTTAAAATCTATCTTTCAGCTTATCTACCAGCTATATAAATTTTGATGTAAAACATAACAAAGGTAACTGATCTTTTACATTGAAAATATGGACGGAATATGGTAGTTTCCATGAAAGCTTTGGTATCATCAATTAATTGGTCATAATATGTTATCTAAAAGTTACTTGAGAGAAATCCTGGCATGCCACTGCAGTAACCCAAACTGGTATTGGACTAGTGTAATAGTGCATCCTTTTGAATACATGGTTTGACAAACAAAACTCTTTTCAATGAATCATCATTGTAAGATATATGAGGAAAACTTTCTTGATTTATCTTGAATATGAAGCATGCTGAAATATCAAAGGTGCTTTGATGATAAAACAGACAACTTTTTTTTGAGATTTAGCTACTTTTCCAAAATTTATCTGTGTAAACTGCTTACACATTTCAATGACAGAGGCGAGACAGAGGGGAAGGGTATACATATAAACTGATTATTCATAGAATGCTTTTGGAAAACTCTAGCTCTTTCCTTTCCAGTGTAAAACTAAGTAGACAACTTGGAAAATGTCCACAGGCAATGTATCTTAGGTGGGTCCAACGTGAAGCTGTACCTAAACTTCTGTGGTAGTTGTCCACTTAGGCAACATCTCAAATTTATAAACTTTTATTACAAATGCCGGCTTTGTCTAGAAGACTGATGTAATTCAACACATGTGCACACAGGCAAAACAGTTGCCATGTTAAATTTGACCTTGCGACCCAGCTGGAAGTGCCACATTTCCCAACTTGTACATAGAGGTCATACACATGACATCAACATATTTTAAACTGGCTACTGGATGGAACCTCATGCACAGTCAGTGTGTTTAAAGGGAAATATTGTGTTTGTGTAACAAGAAAATTTCATCCTTTTAAAACCAATATTCACTGACAAAGAGTGATAAATGATTACAAAAAAGGCAGTATGGTAGCCTTCCTTTTAAGAAATAAGTTTCTTTCCTGTAGAAATTCAGTTGTTTGTTGCCCAAGAATTATTTGTTCACCCAAACTTTCAACATTTCAAAAGATTCAACTTCCAATAACTCTTCTTGCGCATAATATTTTGAGATGAAGCTATTGCTAGGGTTTAGTGCTGAGACCAAACGATTTAAAAATGACTAGAGCTATTTATTTTTAATGCAATGTTGCAGCATTTTAAAACCCAATATTTCCCTTTAACTAGAATGCGGGCACAACAGCACCTGAGTAACAATTGGTGTAAACTGGATACTTGGATGGAAAAACATGAGAGGTGCACAACGCAGTGACAACAGTGCATGACCTCTGTTGCACATGTCCTCCATTGTAGAAGGATGTAAAATAAACATCATGTGGTTCTAGTACTGGCCAACAAAAAATCAGCCTCATTTTTAGTATTAACAATACAGGAACATTAATTAGAATAATTTATTTACAAAAACATGATACAAATAATACAAAGGACTAATTTGACAACTTGGTTTTAAAATCATGATTATTGCATCGGACATAAATATGGAAGCCTCTTCATCTTATCAAAAAATGTCTGTCAATTGCTTTTTCAGATATTCTAAATATTAACTAAATAGAGAATAAATAACAACATTAAACAGTCATTTTTGGAAGATAAGGACTTCAATTTATCACGATAATTCTCCTTTATAAGGGTATCACATCAATTAAACTATCATTTATCGTGTTCCCACACATTTTGTTACTTTAATATCTTATATGTAAATGAACATTAATTAAAGATAGATTTCTGAACATTTTGCAGTCCTTTTTGGATTGGTTGGCTGTTACAGTCCTCTTGCAACTTCAACATACAATTCACTGAAGGGAGAAGGAAAAAAAGACATAGATGTAGCTGCTTTCAAGAGCATGCTATTTTCCAAAATTTGATCACAAACCAGAAATTAACAATAAGTAGAGCTTTTAGCAATTCTCCATTAATTAGCAATTGAGCTACACGTAAACCAAATGGTTAGAAATTGAGTCATAAAACATAATCTAACTAACTCCATCAGTTACTGTGATTAAGTGTGTTTAATATATTAAATTGCTTGAGGATTACTTGCAGATCATAATTGTTGTTCTTGTCATCTTCATCATTATACAAATCATTTCTTGGTAGGGAATCCCCAAATCCCATATATCCTTTTGAAAAAATAATAAATGATGATGAATTTTGGCTGAAAGATCATAATTTTGCATAAGGGAAAATAGAGAGGCAAAGAAGGGACAAGAAAGTAAGAGTACATTTTTAAACAATGTTATGATGACAAAATGGTTGAACTAATCTAAGGGGTAGATACAATTACAAGTGTCTTTCTCAAGATAAACATCATGTGATTGGGCAGAGGTTTACCATTTATTTTCAGGATGACTCATTGTTACATCAATTGTCTTTTTGAGTGTTCATAAATATCATGAACTTGAACTTGAACCTAAAGCAATTTGAACTCCCTATGTAAAACAAAGCTGAGACATAAATAAGCATTTCAAATTTTCTTGGCAAATCAAGCCATCTTCAGCTATTTTAGTGCCTTAAGTAAAGTCATAGATTGGAGTCTCTGTTATTTCAATAAGGGGAAGTTCCCCAGAATTTGTCAAGCCTGGTCAAGTTGGAGGGTTGTGATTTGAATCATGCTTTGATTACATCTCTGCATGGGTGCGCTAAAAAAAGGAAACTTTTCATGCTCAATTGGTTACCCTGGCATAATAATACAACCAAGTACATACCAGACACTATAATATCCTGTTTGGTTTTATGAGCCTGCCCTTTGAGATACATAAAGTTGCCCTACAAACCAACATAAAACCATCATGTCCTGACTATTTCTTATTTCAAGCGCTGATAGACAAATCATTTTGTAATTTATGTTTCTAAATGATAAATAAAAAAATGACTATTACGATTAAAACCGCTCAAGATTGGGGTCAGAGGTCACAGAGCAGTGCATAACTCACCTTGTCCTTCTTTATTCCCATGTACAGTTCACTACAAGTGTGAATAGCATGCAAAAGAGCAGAATGAGGGATGGTGTTATACATATCATGAATAAGATGACCACACACACACAAGTATCAGATGGATTACATGCGAAGGGAAAGAAAACTTTCAGTTAGTTTAGGAAATTTTTACGGTACCACACAAAAACCTAGCAAAGATCAAGTAATAGACCCCTTTCCAAATGTCAATTACAAAGGATTGTGGGAGAGTGTTTTGGCAAGTGTCATTTTGACCATGGTTGAAATGATATTGACAAAAGTTACCTGTACCAAAAATCTGTCCCACAATGCTTTGTTATTGCTATTTGGGAAATAGGTCTTTGGGGTTACTATCAATAGACCTATTTCCAAATAGCAATTACAAAGGATTGTGGGATAGAGTTTTGGTGTTTGTCTTTTTTGTCAATGGCATTTTACTGTGGTGAAAATTGATGTACACCCAAAACCCTATCCCACAATTCATTGTAATTGCTATTTGGAAATAGGTCTATTTACAGCAAACAGTGGACAAGATGTGTTGTTAAAACAAGTGAAACACAAAAACATGTTCAATGAGAACTAAGGAAGCAAACTACTTATTTTGCCTACTTGAACAAAGTGAGCCAGCTCTACGCTATATTTTCTAATTTTTCAAGGGCATATCAAATGTATGTATTATTGAATAACACAGTACATAGAGCACAATTAAACAAAGACATCAGGATCATTTATCATTTAGCATCCTTGACAGCCAACAATTTTTCAATATATGTCACAGGTTAAGTTAGTGTACATATCATAAAGCAAAAGTTTTTACTTTACTAACTTTAATGCTTTTCAATATTTCTTCGATCAAATCACTGGCACGGCCAGCACTTTTGATTTGGGGTGACCATTTGCAGGGTCTGGTCATTGGCCTAGGGAAGGTCTTAAGAGGGAGGTTTCCCATTTCAGAAGTTTTTTTATCTATTAAAACACTCAGATCCAATCAGATGCAATAGTCAATTCTTTTGTTCCATTAAGAAATAATTTCTTCATCCTTTGGCAGACGATGACCCTTGGATCCCTATTGGTTATGCAAATGGCTCAAACATGTATTCAATATTTGAATAACTAAGTTTGTGTAGGTACAATCATCAAAGGAAAATAGCATATGACAAGCCTGGAAGGAAGATTATTGGTTCTAAAAAGAAAATCAGTTTTCCCATGCACCATTGAATAAAACTTGAATAAAAATATAAATTCAAGGTGAATTTGAGTCAGACAGAAGGTTGTTAAAGTATTTTTTCATTATTTAGCATCACAGGCAAATGAGGAGAAATTTTGCCATCTTTGTTAATTCATGTCAAATTTTACCTCCAGCAAACAATAGTTTTAAATATTTAAAGTGCAGTGGGGGTCATCAGAAGGTTGAATACAACACTGTAATTGAAAAAAGTTCAGACAAAAGTGCTAAAGAGAAGAAATGACTAATTGCAAGTGCTATAATGAGCTAGATTAACAAAACTATAACTTTACGAGAATGTAAAAACAGTTAGACATTCGGTGCGGCAAGCAAAAATAACTTTTATGAACTCTGTAGCCTTTATTTGAGAAGCAAATGTTCAGCAAATTTTACAACTGGCATCATCCCTCTAAGGAGGTTTGCAGACTACATTAGTATGTACTTGTACAATGTGTTATTTTCTACTCAATTTACAGCAAAAAGAATAAAAAAATGATGTGGAACTGATTGAAGCACCTTCACAGCAATAACAAGATATTACCATGGCAACATTAAATCGGCAAGCCTAATATGCTTGAACCCATTTCAGTGATTTGTTGTTTGCAACAATCAAACAATATCAGGTACATGCAAACTTAAGTATGTATGTTTTATTACATTCAGGAGGTAGGGAGTTTGATTCCGGGTCATACCAAAGACCATTATGCTTGGAGCTCAGCATTAGCAATGGAACAGGGAAAAAAAGCCAGTGAGCCGCATATTGGGTGGGTCCATTCTCGGGTCCATCTATGTTAAGTGGTGCAGATTGCACAGCACTGCAACTACTGTTCTCCTTGACAACACTGAAGAAGCGGAATCAAAACAGATATTCCCTCTAGCATGAAAACTGTAAGTAAATTGCTCAGGCAGAACTGGGGAAAATGCAATGGACACTTTCAGTTTCTTATCACATGGATTCTACTTGAGTCGTAAGATTCAAGTAATGTTACCATATTATGTACCAGCATTGATCAACAAGGCTATAGGGGTTTCACACTGAGTGTAGTAAAAACAATTGACATGGCAAATTTATGAATAAAGGGCAGCGTACCCTTAATAAAAGCAGACGAAAGGCAGGGCCAGACAAAATACACTAGTTATCTAGTCCAGGCTAGCTCAGTTACATCACAACATTCAGGTTAGTGTCAGTAAACTAGGGAAAACCCCTTACACTGGTAAAAAAATCCTGTATAGCTATGCAGGATGCTGTAGCCCATGCATTACAGGCTTAGTGCAAATATCTTGCAAGGGGAAAAAGTTTGTCAACTTGAAAGCCCAATGGGCTTGGGGAAAATCTTTAGAACTTTGAGTTCTTCTGAATCACAGCTCATGTAGAAATATGAAAATGATGACCCAAAATGTAAATAAATTTTTTTTTCAATAACAGCTCTGAAATGCAGGATTTTCAAGGAATTTTCCCTAATGAAATGAGACATTATCTGTCCTATTTTTTTTATTCTGTCCAACTGAAAAATTCAAATGCTACAGTATGCAACTAACTAAACAAAACAACAGGACTAACTAAACAAAACAATAGGACAATAAATGACATTGGTCACAGGTTCAAAGAATGTAGGAACATGAAGCTATGAAAAAAAACACTGTGGTGACAACAAAGGATGGGCAAAACTATTGACATGGCATCTAAATTTTCTACTTTATTACAAAACAACTACCCATCAATAACTATACCTGTACATAATATCACCGTCACCATCTTTATCTAGTTCTCTGATCAACCAGTCAATTTCATCACGATCCAGGTCAATTCCAGTTTCCTAATAACAGGAAAATGACGAAAAAATATAGGTGATACTTATATTAATAATTGATACTTAGCAGACAGGGCTGACAAAATATTGCCAAACATTCTATGAAAAGCCCTACTAAGAGCTGACCCACCCCAATGGTAGATAGCTTTATTTAGAATGGTTGGGGTGGCACAAAAGTTCAACAAGTTCACATTTGCATTAGTCCCATTTGCATTTGACTAATGGCTACTTAGACAAATCGGCACTTGAAAGATGATTCAAAAATGTAACTTCTGTGTGCACGTCTTCTTGGTAATGAAATCCATGACCTTCGGATGTGCACTTGAGCTGAGATTAGAAGATTGAAATCAAACCCTAATCTTATTGAATTGAAAATTTTCAATTTTTGACTTGTAATTGAATATTTCACCCTATAAGTAAAAGATTTCATATAAATTCCCAAAGGAAGTTGTATCAAGACAATGGTTTATAGACAAATCCAGACAATCAAGTGATGGTCTGATTTTAGTGGGCCATACCTGGGGTCTATCACCTTTAATCTTTCAATACCCTTGATTACCTGTATCATGAACAATTGTAAACTGAAATGCCTCTTGATTCCCTCAACATCTGAACAGTATATGAGGGTTTGAAATTTCAATAAGACAATAAGATGAAGACGATTTAAGGCTATCTGACCACACCAATGGCTGACTTCAGTCACTACATGCTAGCGCTGCTTGGATTCTTCTAAAGAGACTGTCATTCACCGTTGAAATTTAAAGGAAAAATGCATTCACCACAACTTGAATTAGAAGGGTAGACTCTCCTGAATGGCTGGTTAGAATAATGTGAAAATATATTTTCTCCTCAATTGGGAAATCTTGTTGTCCTGAAATACTATGAAAAATAGTTTCTGGAGAAATAAGGAGAATTTTTGCTTTTACATTAAGCTCTTGCTTCAGAATGAGTTTGGGGACACTGCTTTAGCCCTGAAGTAAAAAGATAATAATGGAAAGTATATGTGAACAGAAGGACAAAAAAAATTTTCATTTATATTTGGACAGCCCAATAAATATTTTGGACAACAGAACTTTGTTTTCAGGTTGTGTGATAGATAACCCACGGACTGCATGTTCAACTGGACTTGCAGTCAGAGGTCTGGACTTCAATTCATGGCCAGGTCATATCAAAGACATTAAAATGGAAACCTACTGCTATTGTGCTTGGTGCTCAGCATAAGCAATGGATAGGGAAAACAGTCAAGTGAACCGCCACTGGAAAACAAGCTTTAGCTGGCCTTACTAAAACCAATTGGTTAGAAACTGAGCCATTAAATCTCATCTAACTAACTGTTCGACAACCTGGATTTTTGTTTTACAAGTCAGGCCGGCAGGATTACAACAACTGGCAAAACAGAATTGATACCAAATACTCACCAGTAATCCCTCTTCGAATTCTTCATAATTAACACTCATGCTGCCATCCTTATCAAATTTATTAAAGAAATCTACCAATCGTAGGTTGTTCACTTGTATATACTTCTGTAGTTTAGCCATTGGGTTCATCTTGGGTTTTGGTTTGGCTTTTTCTTTGGTACCACCATGCTTAACCTTGAGGTTTGGTAAGAGCTCTTGAGTTTCCTTGAAAAGTTCTTCAAAATCTTTGTTCACTTGAATATTCTGAAAGAGAAAAGGTCACAGTTGAAATAATGAGGTAAAAATTTATACATTTTACCATAAGGATGCCTGATATAATTCAAGGCCAAATGCAGTCATCCCAACTTGAATTAAGGTAGACTATCCTACGTCATGAATAGCTTTTGAAAAACATAGGACAAGGTTTTTGCTCCTCACTTGTGTAATTTGCTGGGAGAGTAACTGCCTTTTATATCGTGAGTACTGTATGCAATATTGGTGACCTGAAAAATCAGTTAAGATATTTGGAACAAGATAACAATTGTAAAATTTAGCCATGGAACTACTACCTGGTTTAAACATGGAAGTACTACCTCAGAGGAAGTACTTCCGTGATTTAGCTGTTATTGCTTATTGTTATCTAAGAAAATTTAGAGCAAATGTGTCTACCCAAAGAAGCCAAATGTATGACAAATGCAGAACTGTTAATGAAGGTGCTAGGTATCTCACACTCTTTCTCTGACCTGTGTTTGTACAAAGCAAAGAGGAATCTTCAAATGAAGCATTTCACATGACTGACCAAATGGATCTTTTGTCTCCAATTTCCAATGAGGGAAACTTTACAGGATAATCTTTTAATTCTTTCAAATATTCAGTTGGATTGTATTAGATTGGACAGAGTTTGTACTGATCATCATAATTTCATTTGGAGGTTAATCATCATAATTTCCGTTGGCAATTGTACAGATAACTGATTCACTGACATCAAGATGACATGGTCTAGATAAAAAACTCTTCCTAGTAAACAACACTGCCAAGATGACAATTAATGTCTGAGAATATCTGCAGAAAAAACCAACACTATTTTTGCTCCAGCTACAACCATGGAGCTATTACAGATGAAGTGAAAGCACCCAGTCCTATCCAATTTTATGAGAATATTGTGAGTGTTTTAATCCTTTTTGTAGGAGGATACTTTACTTCACAGTTCCTTCAGTTTATCTTTACAGTTTGCTTGACTTAGCCCACCTAATGACTTAGTTAGTTAGTCAGATGGAGTTTTACAGCCCAGTTTCCAGCAAATTGGTTCAAGTGGAGTCTGCCACAGCTTTTTTTTCCAGTTGTGGCTGGCTGGCTAGTTTTCCCTACTCCATTGCTTATGATGAGCACCAAGCACAATGGTAGTAGATTCCACTTTCAAAGTCTTCAGTATGAGAGGCCAGGGGCCCATTCCACAAACAGTTAGGCACAATCTTAAGTATGATTTACTGTTGACTTAAGTATGGGGAATCAAACTTAAGATTGTGCGTAAGTCTTTGTGGAATGGGCCCCAGGACTTGAACTCTCAACCTCTTGACTGCAAGTCTGATGCTCTAACCAATGGATCATACAGTCTGTGTCCTGCCCCTAATGAGAGAATGATCCCTTGATACTTATGGTAATTCTCAAACAAAGACTTGATAGTCAAAATGTTGTCAATGTGATCAAGTTTATTGTCAACAAGTTTAGAATTCCTGGCATTCTCCTTGGCTAAAGGACTGAAAATACACTTTTAAATGATCACATTCCTTTGTAACTTTAATTTGTTATCAATCTGGACCATCCTTTTCAGCAGTAAAGTGCAGGTCACACTACAGCAATATTTGATAGGATTACACTCTGAATTTTGTGAGTTTTAATAAGAAACTTCATCATTTTTGGTCTGAAAGGGAAAAAAATCGCCAATGTTTGGAAACATATGACTTGTACACATTACATGAAATAGCCCTTACTAAAAGTATCTACCACTAAACAGTCTAAAACTGACTTAACTGCCCAAAAATCAGGTTTTAGACTGTTAGTTGTAGAAATTTTAGTAGGGGCTATTTGACGTAATGAGGTGGAGTAAGAAAATTGAAAATATAATAATTATTCTGTGACTTCACATCCACAGACAGCTTTTATCTGATACATCCAGACAAACAAAAGCTGCTTGTCAACATGATGTCACAAAATAATTAGTTTACATTTCATTTTCATTGTACTCTCACACTAATCATACGTTTACACAGGATAACAAATTTTGGGTTCTTTCCAACAGTGGATAGAGAAGATTTAACTTAAAATACACAAAAATTGGGGTGTAATCCCATCTGATATAGCTGTAGCATGACTTGTGCTTAACAGAAAATCTAAATTTTGCATACAAACTGTGAAACAATTTTACCTTGTTCCTAAAACAGTGAAACATATGCCCATTTTGGCAACTAGTTAATTTGAGCTGTGCTCAACCCTTCACCCTTTACCGTTGTTTGGGTCCTTTTGGACCCATGCGGAGAGCTCGGCTGTCGCACATCTTTACTGTTTCACGCGGAGCTCGAAACTGCGAGTAGCTACCCGAAAATTCGGCCACAACAGCGAGAGAGACAATAGTTTACGGTCACGGGGTCAATGGCCTACGGAAGCCCATGCGAGGCGGGCTACATCCGCTTTTCCGCCCACTCCCGAGGCGCGCAAATATGCCCCGATCGGAGCACAACCGTAAAGGGTTAAAAGGACTGTAAACTCACGTTGAACAATAAAATAATGGTTTTCACCAGTGACAACTGACAATGTAGTGGCAATGACTTAAATAATGTACATGAACTGTTTAAGATCTAACCACGGACTTCTTATACATGGACAGAGCATACTGCATGGTGCATTGTTGCTACCGTATGTGTGGGAAAAAGTGCACCAAGATGACCGTCTCCTACGTTTTGTTTGACAGTTTGGACTTGCTCAAGTATATTACCATATTTTGCAAGAAAGTTGAAATATTTTTGAAATATGGCAAGTTAAGGTCCCTTCACTAATTGCAAGAATATGATATTTTTCCCCAATCAAGTTTAACTTTTGCTTAAAATATTACATTAGCTTCATGGCAGCCACCTTGTTGCACCTTTTTGTCTCAGTAGGTGGCGACCAGCTACAGATAGGACGTACATGTTACATGCTATGTCCATGTAGGCCTATATATATCCATGGACTTAAACACAAAAACAATTATAGTCACTCCTGAATTCCCTATTGCCTGGCTTATAATTTTTGAGCTACACAACCAGGAGTTTATAGTCACCAAACTTGACTATGAAAAGAAATTTACATGAAAGGTGTTGATATTGAGGTGAACTCAAGAAATATCATACAAAAACCAACAAATAATATCAACTTACACCAAAGTTTATCTCTTCCATTGTAGAGTTTGAGTTTTCTTTGACTGATTTAAGAATGGCATAACATCCAGCAGTCTGCATTGGATTATTACAAATCTGATAAGACAACATCAAGAAAAAATTGTTATGGAAGGATGAAGATATGTCATGTCCATTGGATTGAATTTAGAAATGTTAAGATTTTGCCACTTGTTCTTGTAATCAGATTACCTCTTACATCTTCGGGTAAGGCTTAATAACTTTTTGCCATCCCTTACTGAAAGCATTTGATAGGGTTAAGCAGAATAATCAAACTAATACCAAATAACTACAGCTATGAAGAGGTGGACTTTGTTTTTGTAATACAAGGGGATGGAGCAATGAAAGAACACAACTCCACATATAACAATGCATATAAAAGCCACCACATGCATGGGTAAGATGGCAATGAGACCAATAATACAATAAAGAAAGAAATAAAGGTCCAATTTGCAGTTCTAAAAAAAAAAAATAATATGATATTTTTTTGTTTCAGGCTAAATCCCAGACATAGATGTGTAGTTCAAGTATAAAAGATAAAACTGTGCTTCTCTTGTACAGAATGCCCATATTCTTGACACTTTAGAGGAAGTTCATTAAATTAGGTTAATAAGAGTTTTACACCCTGACTTACAACCTTCGAGCTAAGTCCCTGAGAAAGTTTGGGTCACTTTTCCTCAAAAGAAAGCTTCACTACTTTTCAAATCTTTTGACATCATAATTGTTAAAATCTTTTTCTTTTAGGTATTTTTGAAATAACGATCACATCATTCTACTCATTTGGAGAGTATAATTTGCTTGCATTACTTTACATGTCAACCAAAGCATTGTCATCAGTTACAATTTATAAAAGCCCCAAACCTAAGATATATTCATATATGGTGAAGGCTGCCTGCCTTTGATAAGTTTATCATCCCCATTCTCTCAAGGATGTTCCGGAAAAAGGAAAACCATATGACAATCTCATTTTTACAAAGTATGAGACACATGTAAATTAAAGTTTGCAAGTCTGTGCAAATGACGGCACAATAAATGCTGGCAACGTGAGATATTTCATTGAATATTTCAATTGCTGATAATGATCACAATCTGGCAAAAAAAATTACACTTACTTGGAGCACTTTCAGGGAGTCAATAACAGCTAAACCTTTTCCGAGGAGAACGGCTCCTTCAGCTGTGATTCTATTATTTCTGTAATAGGAAGTGTTACAGTCATGAATACTACTATATTACAGGAAAAGCATGCATTTTCTTAATAAAAAAGAGTAACAGCATTATTGGAACAGAGATAAAAGAGAAGTGGAGGTCAATTTCCTGGAACTTTGTTATTTTCAGGATTGTCGGTTCGGGTGTAAAATGGTGCTACCTTTTTCTGTTTTTCAAGTATGTTCATACAGTAAATCAGCATTTATGTAAAAAGGTTCCAAAATGCCTCACCCCCCCAACAACCATTTCAAGTGTGTACCAATTAAACTTTTGCCTGGCAAAATGGATTTCCTGAGAATTTTGCTAAAACTTTTAATTTCCTGAAATCAGGAAATTTCCCAGGCAATTTGATACAAATTTCTATAAAGTCAATCTCATATTATTCATGTTATTTTAGGAGTGGTTTATTCACAAGAGATGATGGTAAAAGTAATGAATACTTGTAATGAGATTGTTTTCCAAATGAGAGAGTCTTTCAAACTGTTTTTTACTTTTTACGTGTATGTTTGTTTCTTTCTTGTTTTTGTGTATGAAGCCTCTGGATTGTCTGGTGAAGTACTTACGTAATATCCAGCTCAACTAAAGAGTTATTAGTTGCTAAAGCCTTCCCAAGGGCAATGGTGCCCTCATTTCCAAAGCCATTCCAAGATAGATTCAGCTTCCTTAATCCAATGTTACCCTAGAAAATCAAAAAGGTGCAATGGTAAATTTTACATAAACAAAGTACACACCTGGTATCCTGCCTCTTACATAGGTAATGTCTTTTTTCAAATATTACTATAAAACCAATTTCACAAGTTTACATCTAGTTGTTTTCTTTGATCTATTGATAATCTTAGCATTGGCTGCGAATAAGCTCAATTATTATCTTGTGATACAAAACTATTACATATTACCATAGCAACATCAATAACATAAAAACAGCATGATAAGCACAATCACAATAATTTGAAGGAAGAAAGCTAACATAGCTAATAAAGACTTATTTGCTTTTCTCTAAAATAGCAAATAGCATTATTAACACTTTTAGAACATTCTATAATTGTGTTATATAAGTACTAAGTCTTCACAGGGCAGACTTAGTGTAATGTAGTCTTTAGTAGGGAAAAATTCTTTAACTTAATCTTTAATCTTTTAGCCATGTCTTGTTTCATCTTCCCAACTGTTTAACATTTGTATGATATATTTTTCATCCCTTGTGTGCTAGGGGTCGTACAATATGTCCAAGGTATTTCCCACATGTCATAAGAAGTGACTAAAGGGAAGGATTTGAACCATATCTGATCTGCATTTAAAACCAAAGTTAACTTAAACTGTACTTGAAACCATACTCAAGCTTTACTATATATTTCATCCATTTGACAGTTCATTAAACATATCTGTTGGTGTTATTAAGTCTCACCGAACTATATAACTAACACTGCTTATGATGAGGACAAATGTATCATTTTGCAAACGTATCTTTCTGTAGACGCACCTTCACATGAAGATCATACATGCATATCATGCATGACTGACTTGACATTCTAAAATATTTCAAAAGAACTGTGAATGATTCTCACCCCAATGCCCTCAGCGAGGGCTACGGCACCTTTCCCTCGGATGTGGTTCCAACTCAAGTCTAGATGACGTATTGTGATATTTTCTGCTAAAGCTGGACCAAATGCCAAACCTGCTGCCTCCCCAAAGTTGTTGTTGGCCAAACAAAGGTATTCAATTTTGTTGTTATTCTGTGATAAAAATAAACTGTTGTCAAATGGTTTCCAATAATTTATACTAAGAATAAATAGGATATCGGCTGCAAAAACACAAACATGTTGTACTGTGGTACTGACAGTGAAAAGAAATGACATTGCTGCATTGAGCCACTGTCTACTTTATGTTCTCCCTCAGCTGTATGCTGCAATAAAATTTCATAGGTTTCTAAAAATAAAGATGAAAAAATAAAAATGAATCACAGTGGGGAACCTTTAGTTGGTACTGACAAGGATGTATTACCATTACAAAATCTTCAACAGCCCTCTTTCTTTTTATTCAACTTCCATTCAAAACCCCAACAAAAACCAGCAGCTCCAAACAGCAAAGCCAATCATTTAAAAAGATCAAAGTTTTAAGACTGTTTACAGTAGTTTCAGAGTATCTCACCTTAAAAAATGTTTACATCACTTAACAATTCAAGGCACACTGTTTGTAAACTAATTACACACATTTGTGTTTCTTACCTCAGTTTTTAAGGGGTTAGGTAGGCATTACATAACTTAGATAACAGCCTCTAACATAAACAGAACGGGGAATTTTCCAAACATGTTAACTAGCTAGGTGACAAACCAGTTTGTATTGTGAACAAGTGATGTGGATAGCAAAGTATGATTACATTTTGCAAATATCTTAAAAGAATAATTTCATTTGATTGACACCCATAATGACACAAACCCCTTTGGACAAGCTTTCAGTTTTTTCCTGTATTAAACAAGACTTCCATACAACAATTACTTTAAACTCACTTTGTAAACAAACTTTGACTTAAACCTATTTTCTGTTTATTTGGTAAATTTAAATTAATCATAAAATTGTTGAAAGAATTTAGACTGATGTAAATTTTATATAAGTATATATACCTCAGGAAAGGTATTCTTTAAAATTTGAATAAATTAGCATATGCAGAGGGGGAGGAGGACAACAGGGCTATGTCACCCACCATCAAATTCTAAGTTTTTTTTTTTTCATAGTCCATAGTGTAACACCCTATTGACTTCAAATCATGCATTGCACCTGAAGGTATTTAAATGTTCAAAAATTTTTCAGGGAGCCCTCCCCCAGACCAGAGATTAGTCCCTGCAGTTGGCCATCCCAAATCGAAACTCCTGTATGTGCCAGTGTTTGTATATAGTTTCATAAACGTAGAGAAAAAGAGGATTACAATTTATAACCTGAAAGAACAAGACTTTCATTGTCCAGCTTCAAAATATCCTTCACTAATTTTTTTATTTGATGGAAAAAATAAACAAAATAAAATCAAAAGTGTTTTTTTTTCTTACCAAAATGACATCAGCAAAAGCATCTGCACATTTATCTTCAAAGCCATTACCTAGGAACGGAGAAAAAATACTTCAGGTTACTCTAGTTAAGGTGTGAGAATATTTTACAATCAGAAAAGGCTACATTACTCCACAGTTGAATAAGCAAACTTCACCTGATAGAGGATCTACACTGAGATAATTTTGAAAGGTCATTCCTCCTCTCACAGGTAGAAAACATTTATCCCAACAACAGTTTCTCACAGTTGGGAAGCTGACCTCTGGGTCACCAAAATATATTAAGCTCTGATGACATCACACAATTTTGAATTTTAGCCTCTTATGGGAAATGTACACTTAGAAAAATGAATGGCTCTTTTGTTCTGTATACTTTTAATGATGTACAAGAAAGCTATGAAACTCACCAGATAAACTTTGCAAGTTATAATATCATCAAATTCAGGCGAAATTGTCGGCTAAAAGGCGCAAGAATCACCGGGACATTTCAGGTCAGGCTTTAGCGGCGATTGGCAAACGGTCACAAATTTATCCCCAAATCATCCCGAAGCTGCCCAACAATTACTAAATGTTTAAATCTGATCACAAAATATACTTTTCCACATAGTTTTGTTGATAAATTCTTTCTTTATGCTACGAATCTTTTTGCAGTACATGTTACTACTGCAGCCATCTTGAAACGCATGGTGGGGCCTAGCATTTTGCAGCACTGCAATACAAGATCCAACACATTGCCATGCTTCGGGCGTGCACATAAGTAAGTTCTGTTCTGTTCGGAACATATGTAAATGATACAAAAGTATGTTCATATAATGAATAGATGAAGCAGAACAAAGACCAAAGTTCTTTATAACATTTTTAGTGAAAATAAAAGGATAACAAAAAAAGTAACACTATATTTTGAAAATATTACTTGTTCTCTTTCTTTCAAATGAAATTTCACCATACTCTCACCTTGAAGACGGAAAATGAGCAGTTTCAAAGTTCCCACGTGAGCTCTTGCTCCTTCGGTTTTCTCTGAGAGCTTATGGCAGAGGCTCTAGCCAAAGCTGACCCTCTTGTCATAACCTCTATCTACTAAAAGGAGTTTCTTTCGAATATTTAACTTTCTATTTTTCTTCAATTGCCAAAAATACTCAATTACCTTGAAAGACCTTGAATAAGAATTATTGACATTTTTAAATGGCTGTCTGTTTTTGCTCTGCATAGGTTAGTTCAAGTACGGTCTCCCAGAATGCATTTCACCGTGAGTGCTGAGGGTGTAATGATTGGGTAATAACAGTCACAAATGTGAGGTCTGCTTCCCAACTGCTCAATATTATTTTAATTCTGCAAAGTGCACTAGCTTCTAGTGGTAGTCTCCTGCATATATTTTCAACAGCAAATTATCTGACATGCTACTGCAATTGACTACAATTCATTACAATTTTAATTGATCTGAACAAGCCATAGGATCATTTACCAAAATGACCACAGTTATTATTTGAATTAAAACCCATCAAGGACACAACGAAAGGACCCACATAGGTGACAGAGGTACATAATTCTTGCATAAAAAGTCCAGACTTAACCCAACATTGGTTATAACACTTTACAGGGATTAATGTATAATCCCTCTTTCCACAACACAGATTTACAGAATGAATATCTCTGCAATGAGTCTAAAGCAGAAACATTCTAAAATGTTGAAGTATTTTGATGATTTTTGAAAATGCACAAATTGCCCTATAAACCTATGTTTAAATAGTAATTCAGAACCATTGTGGGGCACAGTCTTGGAAAGCAACATTTTATACCCAAAGTATAAAAATGCCACCAACAAAAACAACATAACAAAAGTCTATCCCACATCCCTTTGTAAATGGTATTAGGAAAAGAGCCTATTGTGTAAAACAACACCATGAACTTCGCAAATCACTTGTCATTTTATGGTCATTATTAAATGTTAGGTTTTTAATTCTTTGATTTGTTATTTAATTTCTTCATTGAATTCCATATGACAGAAATTATACAGACAGAAGAATGAAACAGAAGAAGATGTACAACATACCACTCAATGAAACATGAGTAAGGTTGCTATTCTGGAGAAGTGTTGAAGTCAAGGACATTGCACCCACATTCCCTATTTTGTTGTCTGATAAATCCTTTGGAAAAAGAATAATTTGACAAATGCTTAATATGTGATACAGATTTACTGAGGTGTGAAGTAAAGAAGTTAATATTACTCAATTCAAGGCCCCAAAGCAGTCAACCCTAACTAATTTAAAAACAAAAGCCAGATCTTCCACATTTCTTCCCACTTCACTTTTAAGTTTCTTAAATAATATAGCAGGACTAAGACATTGCTAGTTAGTTAGATGGAGTTCTACGTCCCAGTTTCCAACCTGTTGGTTCAAGTCAAGCCGGCCAAGGCTTTTTTTCCAGTTTTGGCTCAATGGCTTGTTTTTATCCCTACTCCAATATATTGTTTATGCAGAGCATCACACACAACGGCAGTTGGTTCCATTTTTTGAGTCTTCCACATGACTCGACCTGGCAATCGAACCTGGGCCTTCCAGGTAGGAGGCAAATGCTCTGCCTCTAGACGAAACACACAGTCAACTTAGACATTGCATATTCCAGGCAAAACAGTCTGCTTCTCTACTAAATTTCATAATCTATTGAGAAAAATATTGTCACATGATTCTCTTGCATGGGCCAATCATGAAACATAACAGGCTACTTCACCTACAGTACAGTATCCAAACAGGGGTGACTGCATTTATCATTTTACTTTAAACAATTTCTAGGCTTGTTTACAGAACACATTATAACTCAATAAAACGTATTTCTGTTGATACAGACAAAATTCATTAACTTTTATGAACTGCAAGCAAAATTTCCGATATAAACTGCAAGAACAACAGCAAAAATACAGGTCTATAAATTCTGAGATTTTAACAGCATGCTATAATGCCAGTCAAACATTGGCTTAACTGTATTGCGTAAATAATTTTGCACTCATAATGTAATACTGTAGTCTGTGCCACTCCATGTAGGCAGTGTTTTCTCTGTAAAGAACACACTCCACCAATGCTTTGGCCTGTGATCACGTCTACTCTTGGCCATCACTTCTTTGTGAAATTTCTGTTTCTGCCTATATAGGAAGATAAAGGCGTCTGACTTTGGGACTCCTTACCTTGAGAACCTTCCTTGATATGAATTATTGAACAGTAAGCATGTACAGACAAAACTTATTTTGCATGTTTCAAAATTTACTAACAAAGCCAACTTTTTCTATGCTGCCGCTTTAACATAAAATAAATCTAAAATTAACTCCTAAGCACTCCTAGCTGAATTTGCAGAAACATTGCTACATGTAAATATGATTTCAAAAATCTTCTGAAGGAACTTGGAAATAAACTTAATGGCTTAAAAACAGAACTTTCGTGTCATTCACGCAATACAATAATACAGGGGTACTGGAATCTGGTGGTTTAAAGGCAGTATGATCTATGGTTTAACCTGAGGAATATTTTTCTAATTTTAATAAATGAAATAGGTACTTTTGACCTTTTTTCTATTCTTTCTAATGTTTGTATTTTTACTTAACCTGCACACTGGAAGGCACTACAACTGTATCCTAACAAACATCTGTCTTTTAAGTTGGTAAGGGCACTGGAATATGGGGGAAGAATACATGAATTCCCTTTTACTTTCAAATTTAGGGGAAGCATGTCCCTCCATCCCCACCTTTTGATGCCCATGATTAATTTCAACCCTGCATATGACCTCTATCTTAATATCAACAGCATAAAAATGTAAAGCTTTAACAAACCAGGTCTGTGATGTAACAATTTTCTCTCAGCATATCAGCGATTGCAAGAGCTCCTTCCGGTGCCAGCCAATTGTCACTAAGATTCAGCTTAACAATTGTAGTGTTCCCCTGTTAAGACAAAAAATAAAGCAGTCAATCACTCAACAAAAAAATGAAAGAAGCCAATATAAAGTCAGATACACATAACGGTAAAATCTAATCGCAAGACTGAGTTGGTAAGATGGTTTGTGTGATACAGACATAGAATCTGGCACACAGTTTTAGAGTATGACCTAGGAGACATTTATTTAGACGGACTTCACAGATCTATCAAGTGAAAGCATGGCAGGAAATTCTAAGACGGCTTGTTGCTTGTTGCTTCTGAAATCCTTAGGGCCAAATGTTTCCCTTACTGTAGGTCTTTCTTTGAGGAAAAAAAAAGGCTTGTATCATAAAAAGCAAATTCTACAAACATTGTGTTGTTCTCCTATAGACTTCTACCATTACAAAAGCCATTGAATGGTGTTGACAATTTGTATAGTTGGAGGAGATTTCCATTACAAAAGTGGTTGGGTGAATATGACTTTATTACAAAAGTGGTGAATGTATGACAAAAGTGGTCAAATTTACTACAAAAGTTGTGACCTTTTACAAAAGTGGGTATTATTACATAACAGGTTGTTTCAGCATGTCTGCTGACCAACAGAGGCACCATCTGCTACTTGAATGAATCAAGGGTCCCAGTTAAAGCATATCATGTAATTTTCTTCTTAAATTTCAGTTCTTTTGAATTTTCACTGATATTTATCACTGATCATGAGAAGGTATTTTGACTTTAAAACTCAGGAGTCGATCATTTTTCAATATGCATGTTTACAATTTTTATGATTTAAGATGAAAAACCCAATGATCTGGCATGTCATATCAAACATAGAGTACCACCCACTATCCTCAAATCTGGATAAAACCTAATTTTCATACTTTACATGAATATTGAATGCAGTTACAGATTCACCTCCCCACTAAAAAAATAGCCTACATATTACTCTACTAACCACAAGTGATATGGCTATAGCCTTGGTCCCTGCTGGCCCTAATCCATGATGCTTCATAATTAGCTCAGACTCTGTGATATTCCTCAAGAAGTATGAAACAGGAATGACTCCATTCAGGCGACATGCTTCCCTGTAAATGCTTCTTCCGGATGCATCATACTGTTCTCTTGTTTCTGTTTTGGGCAAAAAATAAACCTTTAAACACTTTTCATGTTTAACTTTTTCAAGTAAAGGCACCCCTAACCTGTCTGTTTTAAAATACCATCCTTAACGGTAACTCATGAAGTTTTCTTACGAAAGGATACAATACAGTATTGTGTCAGTGAACAAGAATATCAATGAACAGTTTGCCATGTACACAAAGGTAGGATTTTTTTCTTTTTTGTGTGTGTGTGTGTGATATTTATGTTCTTCATCTAAAAACATAAAACAGGTGCTTGAAGAATTAGAAGTGTTCCTCTTAAGCAATTACAAATTTCTACATATGATTTTTAAAGATTGACAAATGGATTCCCATCCATACATAATAGCATACAGTGGCATAGCCACGGGGGTGGTTTGGGGGGCTAGAACCCCCCCATGACCCAACATTGCAATGCAAAAAACACCTAAAATAGCAGTTTTTTCTCTCTATCCTTAGACTTTTCCCTCATGTTGTGCCCTAAAACCCCCCATGACACAATTCTGGCTACACTACTGATAGCATAAGCATATGAAGAATTGGATGAAGATGGAAAAAGATGGCTTACCAAGGAAGAAAATGAGCAAAAAGTCATTGGTCACAATGAAAGTATGGATGACTAATATAACTGATAACTAGTAAATTTATAAACCCATGGACAACACCTTTCTGTATATGAGGCGCTCAAGGTTTCTTGCTCTCATGTAAGGGTCAAATTTATTAGTTTTAATTTCTGTGTTCTAATAACATTTTTGTATGAATTGTAAAAATCAAGTACTCTACTTTTCTTTGTTTTAACTATATGGAGTTGTAAAGAGCTCAAGGCCACACTCTATGCATAAAGAGCTACATTGCATGCTTGATAATTTTGGGTAGGACTATTTCATTACAGATCAAAAAAGATCGATGGGAACTCTTCATGAAAAAGGTCCCTCCATTTGCTTTGCACATAAGGAAAGATACAACCACCATGCATGCACAGATCCTTGATCATACATCACACTTTTTATTCATGTCTTTGAATGTTTCTACTTGGAATACTGGCTTAAAGGGCAAGAAGAGTCAACCCAAACTTGTTTTGAAGTAACAGCTAAATCTTACAATTTTCTTCTCATTTCTTTTCAAAGTATCCATTACAATATTTTAGGACATTAATTTTTCAAATATATCAAGATGAATCAAGTAGTTATACTCCTAGCAAATTTCACATTTGTGCAGAAAAATTATTGCCACACGACTCACAAGAGCCAATCATGAAACAGGATAGTCTTCTACACTACTTCATGTTGTAGACTGTTCTTGCCCTTTAATCTTTGATTTGGTAATTTATCTTTTCCTTGGTTCTTTCATCAATATTGTGGTTTAATGTTGTTGTTGATTTTCTTACAGTTTGATCTTTTTTCCTTGTATCCACTGTTTTCACAAGGAATTACCTTGTTTAGACATTTTAAGACATGTGTTACCAATTAATACATGAGAAGTAGTTGGGTATGCTAATATTGTACTTCGCATTGAATACTGCAGGCTATGATTTCAAATTCCTGTATTTGCTGTATGTAACAGTATTATCATCTGAGGGGGATGTTTCCCCCTTTCCAGAAAGAGGTGGGTTAATTCCTCCCCTTTTTTATTTCCATCAAAATTATAAAACTGTCAATATCTTGATTTCTTACTTTAAAAAGAAGTTATTTTTGCAGTGTTTTCACTTACACAAATAAATGGACTTTAAAACTCTTCAAATACCTTACATGGGCCTTGAAGCAATTAGCTTTTGTCCCCTCTGAACCCACATATGACCTTAGCCTAGGACAGCGTCTATTTTGACTTGAGGTAAAGCAGTAATAAATCCCCCCTCCCCTTGTTTTAAGTAAGACTGATGATGAGACTGAACATTAATTAATTTAATTTTGCTCTGACTTACTCAAACATTGAAACAGTGTATTTCAGATCACACAAACCACATGTACTGTACAAATCACTTACCATGATGACATGCTTAATGGAGGTCCTACTGAATTAATGCATACAAATGACTTAGGAAAAATGAAATTTTAACAGGAAGAAAACAGTGAACACTGCACATGATAAATGAGTGAAATAATACTCTCATGATGTACTTAACATGAGAGATGGACTTCATTACAGGACGTAAATGTATTGAAATGACCAGTAAATGAGCTAGATAAGATGACAATTAAAAGAAATGATAATAAAGATGATTGAATGACATGATAATAAGTCTAACTACTGATAATGAAGATCAGGGCTGTAGCATGGGTAAGATTCCTAATGATGAGGGGGAGGGGGTACTTCTGACACTGCATGCCCAGGCAGAGCTTCACCAGGGGTGGAAAAATGTTTACCTCCCAGAGAGGAAGTAAGATTATTTTCCAGAAAGTAAACTTGTAACATTTCCTTCAATTCTACCGACAGTTTCATGAACACAGAAATGGGAATTTTCTTCCAATTGCCCAAGTTTTCTTCCAGATGACCAAATTTCCTTGGAAGGAGCTTCCAAGTTTCCCAACTTCCACCCATGGAACTCCACCATCAATAAACATGCCATTTATTTTGATTTGTAAATACACCCCTGCCTTTAACTTTGCAAGCTACAGCCCTGATGATGATATTGAAAAAATTGGAAAGATGTAGCTTCATTGATTTGCACCTCAGTAATATTTCTGTAAAAGGCAGTTGCCACAGCAAAGCAAAGCCAGCGAAGAAACAAAATTGTATGAGGAAAGAGTCCACAAGCTGAGCATGAATGGAACTGTTGTACCATTCATAGACTAATGTTCTACTAGAATTACCTACGTGCAGCTACCTGGCTACAGTATAACTAGCCTACAGCACTATGTTCAAACTGCTGTCTCTTGAGACAACACCCTGTTAAAGTGAACCTGATAGCACGGAAGTATCATTTTAGCTTACTGAAATAGAAATGCTGCTACCCCAACTTGAATTAGTTGAAGTACCTGAATGGCTCTTGAGAATCATGTGACAGTATTTTTCCTCCTCAACTAATGAAGACACAAGGACTAACTGCTATAGGCTCCTTGAATATGCAATATTAAAGTCTTGAAATTATCATGAGGATACTTAGAAGAGAAAGAGTAGGGAAATTGAGACATTTAGTTGTTGCTTTGTAATCTTTCTAAAGGGCCATTCATGTAAGGTTTCAAAATGTGCCATTCATGAGGAATAGGATTAAATCAAATTTCTTTAACTTTGACTTATCAGTGGCATAGCCATGGGGGGACCCAACCTTGCAATGCAAAAAACCCCTAAAGTAGCAGTTTTTTCTCTCTATCCTTAGACTTTTCCCTCATGTTGAGCTACCCCACCCCCCAAGACACCACTCCCCCCCCCCATGACACAATCCTGGCTTTGCACTTGCAACTTATACACTACTAATTTTGTCTGTCAACACTGGCACCTGCAGCCTCCTTCACGTTGCAGACACTTAATTGTTATGCCTCCTCCATTCCTTCTACATAGAGCATCATGCACAACTTGAGGGTTCCATTTTTTAATGTCTTTGGTATGACTAGGGCATGGGAATCAAACCACACACTCCGTAAGAGCAATTCATGAAAAAAGGATAACCTAGCTACTACCATTCAAGATGAGATGACTGCTCCTCCCCTTTCATGTCAAAAATTTCCATATTAAGATCATGTCAATTTATGACATACACAGTATGCACACTTGAAATAGTCATTACCGGAGCAACTGAAAAAGTAAAATTTTTGTCTATTTTCTTCATGTAGCTGTACAGTAGTTCTCATCTTAGTTAAAAATAAATTTTCATTTTGCAAAGGGCAAAATGTGCTTCCTACATTAGCCAGTTTCCAAAGTTTTTTGGGAAAGTATTTCATATTTCAGAGTGTGGGAGTAAATTCTTATCAAAAATATGACTTGCTGTATAACATTTGGACAAATAATTGGCTCCCTTGGTTATAAAGGTTTTGTGATTTTTAAATTAAGTGATCTTCATCTTGTTGCATCTCCTCTTTTATGACTTAATGATAAAAAATGTGTGCATGATTTATATAATTTGTGTAATGTGAATTGCAATACTAATTGTAGAGAGAAAAATTCAAATGAAAAAATGTATATTTCTTTTAATGTTTTTATTGTTTCATGCTGAATAAAATGCAATTTCTTGTGTCATAAAGTTCAAAACAGCATGTTACATAAATTTTTAAAGAAAAACCATGAAAGATTATCTCTTTTTCTTAACAGTTTCATAAAAAACTATAGTACTTACACACCACCAGAACCTGTCAACATGTAATGTTAAAAGTGTAATCATTTCTTGGGGGAAGGGGGAGGGCCCAGAGGGGGGAAAACTTACAGTACTGTATTTGCCCTTCCACTTAGATAAAAGACTTTCTGCCTTTGTCAACTCCTGTTCCCTCAAAATGCAGTTCATATTCTTGTTGAAATGATGAGAAAAGAGGAAGGTCCATTGTGGAGTTTTGTTTTTCAATTGACAAATAAAGTTCAATTTTAATTTACAATATCAAATCTGACATTTGTTAATACATATCATCCCATGCTTCTAACACTGGGAATTTGTTACAGGTACACTTTGACAGGGTAAGTGGCTCAGACAATGACTACCAATCAACATCACTAAAATTTCTTACTCTTTTTAAGGTTCAAAATTGCAGCTGAAGAATGCAGGAGAGAGAAGAAATATAAAAGAGAGGTTAACAGATTATTACTTCCAAAAGGAGCCAAAGTCAAGTTAATCCTGTACAATGCAAGGACAAGCAAATTTGCAATTTTCCAATTAGAAGTGTAATAGCTGTTTGAGATCAATCATATAAACTCAATTCAAGTGCAATGTTCCAAGATTACAAAGTTCTAAACACCCTGGGCTAGAATTTGAGGTAAAAAAAAGTAAAAGAAGGTACAAATTGGCACAATGAATCTAGACTAAAAGATCACCTGATATTTCAACTGCAATCTACTGTGCAGTAATGTGCCATATTATTAAGTGCTCCTTGCAAGTACACCAACTTAAGCTAAAAGCCCAATTCTCTCACCCGAAACAGTACCAATTCTCCTAACCTTCTTACAGTACTTAAGCCCCTCCCACAATTGTCTGAAATTCATCCTCATCCAGACACAATCTTAGTTTATTGCTTCAGGGTCGAGTGAAGAAAAGCTCAAGGTTGAAAACAAAAACACTCTTAGTCAGTTCTAGCCCTTTACTATTTAAGCTTTGGTTCTCTGCATTGTTCGAATTAGCTGTCAACCAAAGAGATGGGCCATTGAGAATTTCTGTTTAAACCCCTACAAGAATTGTACAGTAGTATGAGATGAGAGGATTGGCCCTTTAATACTGTATGCCCTCACTTTCAGAAAAACCCCAAATCCATAAAATATGAGCATATTTTTCACAAAAGCACCTCCTCTGAAGGGTGCAGAATACACTCAGGGTATTTCCTCCCTGTTATAGAGGTAAATAAAGAGGAGGACTTGACACAGATTTGAGACATGTTTGAAACTGAACATGAACCTGAACCACAGAGTGCTTGAAAAATAAACTTTCTTATTTAAGTGACACATTCTTGTTGGTGTGTCATTTAATGCCATCAAACTAGCATGTGACACTACACATTCCTATTGTTGCTGGTGTGTTGCTAAACCCCATCTAACTAAATAACTAACCTATCAAAATAACAAAACAAAAATTAATTCCACGGTGCAAGGGTCAACCAGAATGGATTTTTGAATTCTATTAATTGTATTCAGATCATGTAAATGAATTCAACTGTTCTGGGAACATCTTAAAAACAATTTCAACATTTTTGCAAATAAATGAGAAAAGAAAATAAATAAATAATGGCACATTAGTTAATGCTGTATCACAACACTAAGCACTACATTGCCACTCTATACCCACACATTCTACCCTGTGCACACACAGTAAATTGTTACCAGTGTAAACAAGCCATGCTTATTGTGAAGTGCTTGTAATAGTGTGCAAACAATTAAATGAAACAAAACAAATTAGCAAACTACTGCATGTGCTTCCAGTCAAGCTCTAACTTGTAAGGTTGTGCAAGGCAACAATGCAAAAGGTGTGCAGGTTTCTACGATTGGATCATTCATTCTATCACTCTATCACCTACAGACGCTTCATAGCCCATGCCCCTTACATCTGCACGTTCATCATACAAGCTACAGTATCTCAAGTCTTACTTCAATTTAAAACAGATTCGAAAGTGATGAGCTATTTCACCAAATTATAAATGTCCCTCCACCTCCGTCACTGCATTCGTTTTTATTTTTGATTTATGAACCATTCATAGATTTAAAAAAAAAAAAATCCTCATAGGCCTTGTAAAAAAGAAACTTAGTAGTCATCAGTGACTTCTCAAATCATCTGTCTGCCCTGTCCTTTTATATTTGATTGTTTTTTTTTTTTTATTCCAAATCACTTTGCAATGTGGTTTATTCTGGGCCATATTTAACATGTACAGTACTGTTCTTGTTTATTTATTTGTGTATTTGACAGTTCTTGTCAAGTCAGCAAAGTTGTTTGTAAAAGGAACATTGATTGTGAGATATGTTTACTAGTAGGAACTTGAGGCAACAATATATTTAACTGCACAAACCATTCATTAGAAACAAAGTCAGACATTGAATTTGCCTAGCTTAATGAACATGTATGGCAACCATTACATTAGCCCAGGATAGTTCATTAAAAAAAAATTAACATAAAATCCACCCAATTTCCAAAATGGTCATATCCTATAAAAAGTAATTTTTACAAAATACCATGATCACAAGAGGTTGTGATGTGTCTACAGGAGTGTACAGGTATGAATTTGTATAAATTTACCAGACTCTCATCTGTGATGTATGTAATACAGTATTTCCATGCCAGACAGAAATTTACTGCCTGATGAGATTTGTGATGGTGATGGACAAAGAAAACTAAACTTCTTATGGCATGTACTTAAGCTGCACCTACCTTCAACTTCTAAGTCAGTATCATATCCACCATTTGTTTCACTGGTGTACGTTAAGGCTGATGCAGCTCGACTAGAGTTGTTCTCATGGTTTTCATCTTTTTCAAGCCCAGATTCTGGTCTTGAGGACAACCTACTTCCAGTACGATGGACAGTCTGTTTGGATTAAAAGACAGAGAAAAAATGCAAAGCCAACTCTTGATTTTACATGTTTATGAATAAACTGCATAAATCTTATATCCTATGAAGTCCAGGTTTCTCAAAATTGAGGCCTTACCTCTAACTTAGTGGCCAAGAGCAGTCTTCCAGAACTTATTTTGAAGTAACAGTTAAATCACAGCATTTTTTTCTTATTTCTGTTCAAAGCATTTTTCATAATATTGTAGTACTCTAGTATTGCATATTCAAGATGAATCAAGCAGTTACTCATAGTAGGTTTCCCATTTATTCCCATAAATTTAACTCAATTTTCATCTTATTTCCCTTCAAAGTATCTTTAATTACATTTTATGACTTTACTATTGCATATTCAAGGCATTTGAAGAGAAAAACATTGTTACATGACTCCCAACAGCCAATAATGATACTGGACAGTCTACTACACTTCTTAATTTTGGGATGACTGCTCCTGCCCTTTAAAGGCTGAACACTGGTTAGTTGCCTTAAAGGCCTAATGCATATTAATTGCCAGTCGCTCACCATGACAAGACTGTCTAGTCGCAGCAATTAGTTGTGTCAAATGGTGCTGATGGGGCTGAATATCTATAGAAGTAAAAATGTCATTGAGGCACTGAGCAAAACATATAGTCATGCACTCAACTGTGGGATTCACCTGGTACACAGCAAAGTCAAATGTGAGTCAAACATGTGTTTCATCTTCATCTGAAATGTGTCATAGTGTCCAATTTTCCAAATGTTGCATAAGAGTACTAATTAACAGGTATATCATGGTTCCATCATATTTATAACTTGAGGTGTGTCAAAGTGGATGAAATACTGTATCAAGTCAATTGCTTCACAGAGAGATACCCATGGGGGTCCACAGAAAAAAAATCAGGCAGGAGGGAGGGAGGAGGCAAAACCTCTGAGGCACCATGAATTGACACAAGGTGTGCAAAAATTTCAACCCAAAATGCCTCCCAGCTCGCTGGAAATGGCATTTTTAATGCCTTTTTCGCATAGAAACTTGGAAAACACCATTTGTTTGTTTTCTTCTTTGATTTCCATACATTTTTCAAATTTATTTTTTTCCGGGGGAGGGGGGTGGCAAGTGCCTCCACTTACCCATGCCTGCGAATGCCCATGGAGAAACCACATAAACAAAATTGTAATTCACAACACTCAAACCAGGCCTTGAATTTTGAGGTGTGTTAGTCCCCTTAGTGCAATCACACACCATCACTCGTCTCAAATCACTGTGAGGAGTGTGATTTTTTGCACACCTAGAACTCAGATAAAAATTTAATAAAACAGCCCACCTACCCCCTACACCTCAATTTTATGGCACGCCAAAAGGCTTATCAAATATGATGATGTTCTAAAAATACACGTTCGTGTACTAAAAATACAGGTTCATGTACCAAAAATACACGATGATGTACTAACTTCATATGATCATGGTGTCAATTTACACCATCATGTACTAAAACCATAAGTTCATCATGTTAAATGTTACGTTGTACATGTAAAATCACACGTTGTACATCTAAAAACACATGTTGTACATGTAAAAACGTAAGATCATCATGTCTCTTCCGCACGCCATACAGAGTGAGCCTTTCAGCGTTCCAGAAGTCCGCCAAAAGGCTCACTGAATGTGATGTAGTAAAAGTACACGTTCATGTACTAACTGCTTACGATCATGTACTGATTTCATACCTTCATGTACTGTTTGCTTACGTTCATGTACTGATTTCATATGATCATGTACTGATTTTTTACGATCATGTACTGACATTTAGTACATGATCGTATGAAATCAGTACATGTACGTAAGCAAACAGTACATGAACGTATGAAATCAGTACATGATCGTGAGCAGTTAGTACATGAACGTGTACTTTTACTACATCGCATATCGGTGAGCCTTTTGGCGGACATTTGGTACCCCGAAAGGCTCACTCTGTATGGCGTGGGGAAGAGACAATAATATCATGATGTTCTTAGGTTTTTTACATGTACAACGTGTGATTTTACATGTACAACCTGTGATTTTACATGTATATCGTAACATTTTAGTACATGATGATGTAAATTTACATCATGATCGTATGAAGTTAGTACATCATCCTATATTTTTGGTGCATGAACGTGTAATTTTAGTACATGAACGTGTATTTTTAGTACATGAACGTGTATTTTTAGAACATCATCATATTTGGTGAGCCTTTTGGTGTGCCATACAATTTCCCCAGGAGTGTGATTTACAGCACACCTGGAAAATCTAAAACTCAAGGTCTGTTAAACATTGACCCAACTCTTCTGGGGGTCAATGGATTGGGTGTTACAATTGAAAATCACAAAATACATTCAGACCTTTCTTTGGTCACTAATGCTTCCTCTGCTCTTTGCTCGGCTGGGTGCTCTTCCTCCACTGTTGGCAGCCTCCTCTTGCCCTTCTAACATTACTTCCACATCCCCTCCAGGTTCACCACTTTCAGGTTTGTCTTCATTGTCATTTTCATCAGTCATTTCAAATGAAGTTTTTTAGTCTATCAGATTCAGGGCTAATTAATTTGGTATCTCATAAAAACAACTTTTGTCCAGCAAGGCTAGTGTTTCTCCCTTGGACAGTCTAAAGACCCTATAATTATGCATAGCCTACATTGCCAACGTTAGTGAGCTACATTAACCGTTACGTTAGACATGTACATCAATTGGCAAGGCTAACGTTGGGCCATCACCAGGCTATTACAAATAAATCGTGCCCAGGCCCTAACCTAGCGTAGGCTTAGACTTAATATCTGGCCTATAACTTGACAAGGTAAGGCCAAGTAATACAATATTTTAGTTCACCGTGACGCTAACTGCTGTTTTTAATGGGATTGGAACATTATTTCCGTTAACGTTGGACTTGGAAATTAAAGAAATATTTTTGATTGGTATTGTTGATAAGATGCCGATGTGAGTCTGCTCTGTATCATGTAGCCTATGCTATGTTGGTAGGCCTAACGTTAGGCCTAATTTAAGAAACTTATAAAGGACTCGTTAAAATCAAGATTTCGGCAGGCCTTTGACTCTTCATCTGGTTATCTGCACGATGATTTTTAAGTAAAATCATAAAACAGGTTTCTGTTCTTGTCCAGTCTTTGTGTTGTTCACAATCGATAATCACTAACGTTAATCCACGATCTCGTACACTTCCAATGGTCCGGTAAGAGTCAACGGCTGCAGCTAGGCTAGCTCCAGTGAACATCGTACTTTGTGTTGAGTACTACTGTAATCGCGAAAGTACATTACTGCAGCTAGTGCATGCGGTATACGTCCATCATCCAAAAGCGTCAATCGATCTCAGCGTTGCTATGGAGACTTTTATAGTTCTACCTCAGTCTGCCATCTGTCACACGGTTCTGTGGACTTATATGAAGTCCGTGGTCCAAACTGGTACTCTCTCACCGTTCTTGGGAGAACCAAAGCCCGAAAGCCGCGGTCATACTGTAACGAATTCGGATCGGATCCAGGTCCTTTTCTGTGGGTTTTTTTTTAACCCTCCTCCATGTCTATTCGGAAAGAGCCAAAAGTGCTTTATTGTGATATCACTTATAACCTATACCCCTGCAGAGTGTTTACAACGTGTAAGGTTTTATACAAGGTAGATATCCTGCTAATTTGCATAATTGAAAACACAATTTTCTTGTGGTAAACAAAAAAAGCACAAATTAGGCTGTAAATTCTACATGAATGTGTTGTAGAATTTTGCAGTTTTTTGCAGTGTAAGTAAAAAGGGGAAGGGTGAAAATCAAGTATTAGTACTGTTGGGAGTATGAAAAGGCTGCAATACGTTTAGGTGTATTGCTGGTTTTTCCAATTGGAAAGCTAACAGGTTAAGGTTCTTCTAAGAGCCCTCACTTTTCAATGACCGAGATATCCTTAATCTCGGTATGTGTGAACGGATACAAAGTCATATAAAAGCCTCAAAAACTCTGTCAAAAAGGGGATTATGAAAGCAATATGCAACACTTTGAGGTTAAAGAAAACGAATAAGCATGCAGGGTTTTACATATTTCCATTTACATCTTGATTATGCTGTGCAGGCATGGAACCCTTTTTATGAAAAGGACAAGTTTATTTAGCGCAGGTTTAGAGGAGGGTCACACGGCTTACTCACAATGTGCGTAATCTCCCTTATCAAGATAGGCTCAGTTATATATGTAGGACTTACTTCTCTGGAGTTAAGAAGGATTAGGGGGGATATGCTGCGCAGGTTTTCAAGTTCCTTTCTGGTTATGATTCTCTGTCTAACTGTAACTACTTGGAGATTTGTGCTGATCCCCGTGTTTGTGGCCATAATAAGAAGCTGGTTAAATGTTTCTCTAGACTTTACATCAGAAAGTTCAGCTTCTCTCATAGGGTTGTCAATGAGTGTGACAGTCTCCCTGAGTGGGTTGTTAATTCCACTCCAGTCAACTGCTTCAAAATTAACATTGACAAGTATTACCGTGACGGTGGCAGAATCTGTTTGAATTGGGTTTGTTTAGTTTTTGTTTGGATTAGGTACGTGTTGGTTGGGGTCTGTTCTATAGGGCATCTTCCCTGGTAGCATTCCCATATGGGACCCATATCGACAAACATATGGGGCCCATACACATTTTGCACCCAAGACCCATACGGGGCCCATATGGGCTAGCCCAGATAACCCATATGATGCATATGGGATAGTGCTGGGACCCATTTGGGTAATTGCCTCATATTGGTCTCAGTACTATCCCATATGGGCATATGGGCACACTGGGCTGGCCCATATTGGCCCCATATGGGTCTTGGGTGCAAAAAATATGGGACCCATATGGTTTGACGTATATGGGGCCCATATGGGAATGCTACCTGGGTTATGCATGTTTTTACCCTTCTTTGCCCTTAAACTTGTTATGTATATATGTTATGTTTCGTACCCTGTTGGATGAGGTTGTAACTGTACGCAACAATGTACGTTCAGAAGCAACCATGATGGGTGGCGCCTCCCCACCCAAAAGACAGAGAATATCCGTAATAGTGAATTTCACATATGAAGAGAAAATATGTCGCCGGCTGATGACTCCCAAAACACCCATTCATGAAAATGGACAATCTACTACACTACTTCAATTTGGGATGACTGCTCCTGCCCTTTAATTGATTTTCTTATCTGCCTTACACCTACAGAAGTTCTGTTTGTGTTTAAGGAAGTAACTTATGATTTCATCTTTCTAGCAGGATTGGTTTTGAGCTATCTTCTCCAATGACAGCAGTAAGTATTTCCCCACCGCTGCCTGCAGGAATCTAAAGGAAGAAGAAGAAGAAAAAAAGAAATTTAATGACGCTTGATTTTTTTTAACTTCGTTATATAGCCTATATATAGCATGTATCCTTACATATAGCCTTTGTATGCGGGTGAAGTTTCATTCTCTCACAACCCTTCATTTTCTAATTTTAGCCCCCACCCCTCCCTTTTTGGGGAGGTGGGAGTAGGGGGAAATGTCTGGATCCACGTCTTAGTACAATAATGACATCACAAGTTTTCGCGCAATGCACCATGCATTCTAATATGAGTAACTAAACTTCAACTTTACCTGTGCCATAAAATGTCCTATGAAGATGGTCTTGGACTGCATTTTTCGTGCTTTTCAACAGATATATCTTACTTATTTACTTTTTGGGACTTAAAGTATACTTTAAATTAAGGTAAATCTTCGTTAATTATCAAACATCAAAGCATTCAGGAGAAGGTGTTCTCCGGATTTGTGCGCACGTCCGAGGAACTACTAACAACTACGATTTAAAATTGTTCACAATGTAATATTTCTTTTGGAAGTGTCCCTTCGTCACACACTACTATTGCAACTACAATGTGGGACAAAGTTTTTCATACAGTTCTGATGCTTACATGAACCCCCTGCTTTCCTAACAATTTTTTTACAGAATAGGTGACTTCATGCATGCCGTGGACATAAACTGTGCCCAAAATTTCAGAGCCTGTTGACCGTCGGCGACCTGTAGATCCCATCGAGTTTGGTCGAAAATTGTAGCTTTGATAAAATGGCTGCAGTGATGATGTACGCTACTAATACACAATACACCTTGCAAACAAAATCACAAATCTGCCCACTTATCAAGAAGAGCCCCCTTTCTAACTCGGATAACATTTTCGGCTTGCCAGCCTTGCCTTATATCCGCACAAATTAAATGTCCCATTATAGAAACAGCGCTCGCTTGAAACAACTTTGGAGGAATTGAACGTTATTATTCCTAATATAATTGTTTGAGTAATCCACTATTTTAAAAACCCACGCTCCCCTCGGTTCATAACTTTCCTCACCCACACAGTCTTGGATTAGTATGACCCTTACAACCGACCAACTTTTTCATTGCATTTCAACATTAGAGAACTCTATCCTTGAAAGCGGGGGTCATGGCTTGGCCGATTTTACAACAATGGGAAATCGCAGACAACAAAAGGTGGTCAGTGAACCATGTAATCTGCAACAATGTTGCTTGTTGTCATTTGAGTAACAAGCAAGGACGTTAAAGGCATATTTTCATCATCCCAAACAGTTCCAATTCTCCCAACCTACTTACTTCTAGCCCCTCCCACATTTATCTAAAACTCATCTTTATCCAGACACAGTCCTTGTTTATTGCTTAATGGCTTGTCCCAGTGGCCATACAAGTCCATAATGTGTAATCAAGACACTCTCAGGGCCCATGCTGTGTAATTTAGCTATGATGCATTGTTTGAATGTGATGCCAATCAAAGAGCTGTACCAATTGAGAGTTTTGATATATGTATACTGAAACTGCAGTTTAGGGTGACGAATGACTGCCTTTAAGGACAGGACAAGTTTGTTCAAGTTTCAAGAGAGTTGAATCTCTAATGAACAGCTGTGGTGTACTTAATGATTTCCTGTAACAGGTGAAAGGCGGTTATTTGTCACTAAGACACTCCTATTTATTCGCACAATCTACTGAATTCCAGCCCCACGATAGTTATCTTAAACTCATCCCCAGCTAGAGACAATCCTAGCATAGAAGTACCACGTGGTCCTAGTTTACTGCTGCAGGACATTTCCTGGTGAGCATGAAATATCCTCAGAATTAGAATAATTATTTTAAATAATGCGCCATGTAAATTTCTTGAACTTGAACTAGAACACTCGTCAGCCACGGTGACATGCTGTGTCAATATGAGCTACTGTGCATTTGATGAAGTTGATGTCAATCAAAGAGCTGTGCCAGAATTAAGAATTCTATAACTATAACTGTAGTTGAAGGTGACGAATGACTACCTTTAAGAATGATCGCAAACTTCGTCAAATTTAAGAGAAAATATTTACGGAAGACCGTCAGTCCCCTGGATCATGCCATTAAAGGCTTCGTCGGCTCACAACTCCCCTATGTAGTCCACCGATCCCATGAAAATTACTTCCCCTGCACTTAGTATAAACTATACTCTTTTAAATTTCTTTACTGGTCAAGAATCGACATGTCTCCTTTTGATTTTTCACAGTTATGAAAAAAAACTTGAACAGCACTGGACACGTGTCATTAACCGAATTGAAACATAACGAAAGAACCATAGGATATGTCTATATCCTGCTCCACGAAAAGAACAGACGCCCTGGAGGAAAAGAATTTTTATCTAATGAACGCAGAGAGGGATTTAGAGGGGAGCACCCCGGAGCCCCCAGATTTTTCTTTTTTTTATTTTACTTTCGTACATGCCTGCATGGCTATTCTGTCATCTCGTTTGCAAATCATCTTGTATTGTCTTAAAATTGTTACAAAGTAAAAGCAATTTCAAAGTACCCATTTCAGATAAAATGGTAACCTGGAAATAGGGTGATATTATGGCTTTGTGGGCATAACCAACTGTTCGAGACTGTGCATAGGACTGAACACATGTCCCTCGTATCAATAGTATGTATGTTAAAAATAATCCCTTGCCTGTTTTAGATGTTTCAGGATTACTTTTTCTGGTTAAAAAGGGCAAAAATTTCGGCGCTCTCCATGCGCTACAACAAACCATGTCTCCAAGGTCCAGGGAAATGGTGTCATAACGTAATTTCAAAAATTTGAAACTTTGGGTGCTTGTACCCCCCGCCCCTTCCGTTCTTCTCTGTTTTTTTTTTTTAAAGTTACTGTACTTTGTTCCAAGGTGTGATAGCACGCTTGAGAGTTTTCCCGAAACCTGCAACCCCTTACAAAAATGCAAGTAGACTCTTTTCCTCAGAGCCGTATATTTACGTCCAGTGGCATAGCCAGGGTGGAACTTTTAGGGCGGCAAGTAACAAGTGGGAGCCTGGTACCAGTAGGGTTAGGCGCGGCAAGATTAAGCGGAGCGCCACCACCAGTTGGTGCGGAGAGTACAACAAAATGTTGGGCTTTACAACACCCCCCCCCCCCCCCATGGCCGGAAACGGCACTTCTCACGTGTTTTAAGCTGGATGTACCCAGCCTTGAAATACGAATCTCATGTCTGCGACTTCTCAAATAATGAGAATAAAAAAAAAACCTATGAAAAATGGTAAAACAAACACTTTTTAGGGACTCCAAAACTGGGCATTTCTGATCTGTGTCCTGGGGGATGAAACTAAAGGGAACCGATATCTCCCTTTCCCTTGGGAAAAAATGTAATTTTCATGAGGACGTAGATCGCAAATGCGGCAATATTTGTATGGATTTCAGCGTTAACAGCAAAAACAAAAGTAATTGTGTATCCCTCTCGAGAAAGTTTCTCTGCCTTAGATTTCCTAGATGCAAAATGCTGCTATGTTTGGCAAAACTTTGACCTGATTATAGGGCTTCGTTTTAGGACTTTCCTTTCTGGGGAGCATGAAAAATTTCAACTTTTTTATTCTTTGTAAAGATTTTTGAAGACTTAGTGACATACTACTGCCAAAGAAACAATATTTTCCAGTTTTCAGTGGTACCTAGTTGCAAAATGGTGCAGTATTAGTTCACTAGTCATCGATACATTACGTAGTCAAAATTAAAATACTACGAGTAAATCTCTCAAAATATTTAAACCGCTAAGTAGAAGTATGGATCATGTGGGGAACACATGAAATCCGGACCTTGTGGACATTTTACAAATCCGCCCAGATGCCAGTGTCAACTAGTAAAAAGAGGACTTGTCGAAAAAATCGTTCTGCAGTGGCACTTGTCATGGGCAGGAGTGAAGCCTTGTTTTCAGTAAATCAACCAGTCATCCGAAAGCAGAAAGGGTCAAGGCTCAACCTAACAGAAGTGTCTGGATTCGAGTTTTGTTCCTACTGACTGCATGGCGGGTAGCAAATGTTACTTCAATTTTTAAGAAGGGGGATCGAAGTAATCCTTGCAATTACAGGCCCGTCAGTTTAACCAGTGTTGTGTGCAAAGTTATGTGGAATCAATTGAGGATAGTTTACTTAAGTATCTTTTAGATAATGAGTTACTTAATCTGTCACAGCATGGTTTCCTGCCAAGCAGATCTTGTGTTACTAAATTACTGAGCAATCTTGAAGATGTCTCTTCATCTCTTGATTCTGGGTATGGCGTTGATGTCATTTACCTTGACTTTTCAAAGGCTTTTTATAAAGTTCCATTAGGTATAGGCTAATGGTTAAACTGCACAGGTTAGGGGTTCACGGCAATTGTGCTGATTGGATAAATTCGTGGCTTCATGGTACTAGATCTCAGAGAGTTGCTGTCAATGGAAACTTCTCCTCTTGGAAAGAAGTCACAAGTGGAGTACCACAGGGTTCTGTCCTTGGCCCACTTCTTTTCTTAATTTTCATCAATGATATTGATAGTTCTCTTACATCTCGTATAAGTAAGTTTGCAGATGATACTAAGCTTTATAGGAAAATAAGCATTTTGGATGATGCCTTACTGCTGCAGAAAGATCTGGATAGGTTATTTTCTTGGTCTCAGACCTGGCAAATGTCTTTTAATGCAGATAAGTTTAAGGTCCTACATTTTGGTCCCAAAAGTTTTAGCTATGATTATAACATGAATGGTAGTGTTTTGAGTAATGTCACCTTTGAGAAAGATGTGGGTGTTGTAATTACTGGGGATTTGAAGTCATGAAGGCAGTGTGCAGCCACCGGCTAATAGAGTGCTTGGATTGATCAAGAGGAATTTCATCAATTTTAGTAAGGATATTGTACTTAATTTGTATAAACACTGAGTTGGTAAGACCCCATCTCGACTATGCAGCTCAGGCTTGGAGTCCCTTCTATGAAAAGGACAAGTTTCTTTTAGAGCAAGTTCAGAGGAGAGCCACTCGCCTTATACCTGAGGTGAGAAATTTACCTTATCATTCTAGGCTTAAACATCTTGGGCTTACCACTTTGGAGCTGTGAAGGATTAGGGGAGACATGCTCCAGGTTTACAAGTTTCTTTGTGAAAGGAATCCCCTTCTGACTGGTAGTTATTTAAGGGTTCAAAGTAATTCTCGGGTGCGTGGGCATTGTAAAAAGCTGGAAAAGCCTTTTGCAAGGCTTGACATTAGGAAGTTTAGTTTCTCCCATAGAGTTGTCACCGAGTGGAATTGTCTACCAGATTGGGTAGTTAACTCCCCGTCAGTTCACTGCTTGAAGGTTAACATTGACAAGTTTTTCCATGGCTGTGGTAGAATCTGATTTGGGGCTGTTGTCAAGCTTTGGTGGTTTGACTTTTGATTAGGGCTTGGACTTCAGGGCATCTTATGGGGCCTTGGCCCTCCTTTGCCCTTCAACCTGTTATGTTATGTTAACAAGGTCACATTCGAGCTTGTCGTCGAGACGTGCGTATTATCTTCGTAGTGAAATGCAATAAACGACAGTGCAGATTTTACACGGTATCTAATTTAGTGAAAGTAGGCATTTTGAAGTTATAACTTGATTTCATGCTTGCGCACAAAATGTGTTTGACACACACTCATGCATGTTTTCTCAATTGTTGCACATTTTGTTTATTTACTGTTTTTAAAGGAAATACTTCAAAGTGTGTTTCCGTTCAAACATATCATTTTTTCTCAATAACTTTTTCAGGACGCAAAAATCTGGGGGGCTTGAAGAAAATCTGGGAGCCTAGCCTGCCTAGGTCACACCACGGACCACCACCTAGGTCACACCCCCCCGACCACCACCCACCCCACTCCACCCCACCCCATCCCATCTACCCCAACCACTCACTACCCACCCACCCTACCCATCAACCCCACCCCCGTGGCTAGGCCACGGCTGTTTACGGCTTTGCTTTTCCTACAAAAATCTTGTTTTCCTCAGAGCCGTAAATTCGGCTCTGGTTTCTATTCATCAGATATCTAAATATACGGCTCTTTTTTTTTCTTCTGACATAGCGCCCTCGTCATGGTACTCCTGCTCCAACACTCGAAAGCTGAGTACATACAGCCTGCCACGCAACTTCAACACGATGTATTTGTACACTCGCGTACGTACTACGTACGGCAGCACTGGACTAAGTTTGGTACATGGAATGGATTGACAATCAGCTCAAACATACTACACTGCTTAGGCAATTATAAACATAAACAATGGCGCACACAACTCATTGAACATAGGTGATTTGTGTTGGAGAGCCACAGCGCATTGGCTTGAAGACGAATATTTTCAGCCCCACTTCAGGAAGTATCCATGTGACTCTGCCATGCTGAATAAAACCTTCCTACTTTGAACGAATGATCCTCATAATTTTCGTCTGTTTAGAGTAGACTCATAATCTGGCTTGAGCTAGGAAGTGTGCACAGCAGATATCGCTATCAGTATCAATATCGTGTAGGACAAGTAGCACCACTGACTGTGCTGGAGCTTCAAGAAGCGCCGAACACTTCCGCATTGACGGTGCCCAGGATCGAACGGCCTAACCAGTGTAACCATTGAACTTGCTCATCATTTCAGTGTTAAGTGTCATAACATAGGCTTTGGGCAAGGGAACTTGCAGTGGTGGACACTCAAGTAAGTTGACCGGCCTAGCCAAGGGCAAACGTAGTTGGGAAGAAATGCTGAAGTAGGCTAACTAACCTAGTACTAGAAGCTAGGCCTAATATTGAGTAAGAATGAACAGCATAGCCTAGGCCCCTAGGCTAGGGGTCCGTTAGTTTCTGCCCTGTATGTCAGTTTCCGCCTGTTACTTTTCGCCCCTAAAAATCTTTGGGCGGAAAGTAATGTTTGAACTTACATGAGTTAAAAATAACTGTTTACTTCAAATTTCAAATCCAAGTACAAGACAACAATGACATTTGTGGATAGCCTAGGGCCTAACTTAGGCCTAAAACTTTTTCAGCATCCTCATCGAAAGAATGAATTGTACGACCTTTTTGTAGACATGAGTCTGGTCACGGACTTGTATTTTTTCAGGTATATGTAGTCCCCTTGTCTATAGAAAGGCTTATGCTGAATGTGTGAACAAAGGTGGAGGTGTTTGGAATTATATGCCACACAAATTGTTGCAATTGTATGCCAACTGTTGTAATTTTCCCTGTAGCAGCCGGGTACGCGGTACACCAAATTTGTTGGCCTTCATACCTGTACGCCAAAGATCTTTCTGTGAAAGGTCCTACATTCCAGCATGGCTGTATGTACAGTAAGTAGATATTAGTATAATAAAGTCTATAGTCAGAATGTTGCTTGGAAAGACATCAACATGGCAGTAAGTTACAGGTGTCACATTGAATAGTAAAAGACATCGATAAAGTTTGCAACTTTAAACAAAGGCCCAGTTCTCTCACCCTAAACTGATCCAGTTCTCCTTACCACAATTGTCTGATATTCATGGCCATCCAGATACAATCTCAGTTTTTCATGCTTCAAGGTAAGACTAAGAAAAGAAAAACTCAATTTATAGGTTATAATCAAAACACTCTCAGTACTGTTCATGCTGTGTAATATAAGCTTTGTTACTCTGCATTGTTTGAATAAGCTGTCAATCAAATAGCTGAGCCAATTGAGAAATCCAGTACCCCCTTACCAAAAGTATAGTTAAGGGTGAGTGGTTTGGCCCTTTAAGGAAAAGTTGATGGAATCTTCATTTGACAAAAGTACCACTGATATCACATTCCATTCCATTACTTTCCACCTCCCAAAGAGATGTTTTCTTCTAAAAATAAAAGGGGCGGAAAACACCATTTTTGAGGGGTGGAAACTAACTGTACCCCTAGGCTACATGGTCTTTGACTCGTAAGAAGTTTTACAAGCAGCAACTTGCAAGGGGTTAACCAAGTGGGTATGACTGAGTTATGTTGGGTATGTCCAAGTCGGAAGTGATGGGTAAATGCACACTGTTTAATAAGGTATCTCTTGATTGGCTGTTGCCATTGTATTGTATCAATTATCCTTTGTTAGTAGGTTAGGGATTATTTTAGGGATTAGGGCTGTTGTTAGCTACTTAGGAAATTTCTGTAGTGTGCATGGCCCCAAAGTGATGTTTAGGCCTTTCTTAATTCTCATTATTTTCAATTTAGGGAAAAGCCTAGGCTACAGCTTAAGTATTAACTGCATAAGGTTGGCACTTTATCCTACACTAATGTTACAGTAAACACAGTGAAAGTGACAGAAAGGGACCAAGGTAGACAAAGGCTTCTGATATTTATGCAGGCTTAGCCATTACAGTTAATAGCATAGCTCCCAAGTTCTGAGAGGCTAGATGCGGGTCCAACTGATCTGCCCATGGTGGATCGCCTGCCTGGGGGAGGGGGTGTCCCCCTCCCCTTTGCAAAAATTTTTTGAATTTTAGAAGTGACTACACACAAGATGGTGGCACCTTTTTTGACAAATTAGTCAACACAGTGTCGTTAGGTCACCGCCAAAAAAGTTTAGTACAGTACTGAATTTTTTGCGGTAACCTAGAAAAATATTGTATTGAGAGATTTGCCAAAATAATATAATGCAGATACTCACATATGCGCAATGACTAAAACCTCAACAAAACTAAAACATTATTTTTGAGGTAAACTTTGGTGCGATACCGGTACAGTTTGGAAACTTCACCTCGGTGTGTCACAGACAGTCGTCCATGCAACCTTCAGGTGATTTCCAATATCTTGTACATCTCGCATGGCATTCTAGCCATGAAAACATATAGGCCTAGCCAAGAACATCAAGAAATGTCAAGATAGTTAAGAATGTTCGGGAGACTCCAAAACAAGCCCCCACCTATAACCGCTAAGTGGTCATTTATTTTCGCTATTGAACGCCGTGTTGAACAACGTTATTACACTTTTCACACAGTGACAAGGATATATTTCATACCTGCTGCAAAGGTTACTGTACTGTAGCTGATAACGATGTTGGGACAGTAGCATGTACAGTAGTTCGTACTTGGCTAGCCCATGCATTGTATAGCAGTGCTAGTATAGTTGAATGTGCTGTGAGATATGATTTATTGCATTTGAAGTGATTGGTAAGCTAAATTTTGTTAATTTATGTGGTTCTCTTACTAAGAATACTTTGGAGTTTTGAAATGCGGGTTTTTCAGAGGGTTGGGCGGGCCAGTGGGTTTGGGTGTCCAAATGTGGGTCAAACCTGTGAAATGCGGGTCACTTGGGAGGTATGTAATAGGCCTACCTACATTACTCCTATAACTCCTATTTGTGTGGTGTTTTTCAAGACTGTCATGAAGGGTATAGTGGTGGGACTTTGAATGGTGCTCATAATTTTTGCAAAGCTGATATACATAGGCCATGGCCTGCAAAATGAACCTTTTCCTGTTTGGCTTTTCCAAATGTGTTGTAACTGATGGATACACTGCTACCGACAGTACTCAGATCCAGAAATTAGTGAAAGAGAGCTAAATTTGACTTGAAATTTTCCTCAATGTCAGTCATGAATGGCCCCCAATTGACATATGTGACAGGTGTAGCGTGCAAACATTTTCATTGACTTTGTACTGTTACATACCCCATGTAGCAAGCTAATCCTTGCCACGTACAAAAGCATGGACCTGTTTAGCAACTGAGCCTGCTCTGTAGAAAAAGCTATGGTGAGATTGCAAAACAGTATCATGTACGACTTGTTTCACTTGTTGACTTAACCTGCCAAAGAAAAATGGAAAGTTTGGTCATGTTACAAAGAAAAATGAATAATGTAGGTTGTGCACTCAGCACACTATACTGGAGTAAAGTCGTTTTATGAAGAAGTACTTGCATTTTTTTTTTTTAATTTACGAAGGAGTCAATGTTTTTACCCAGTTTCCCACAAAAACAAAAATATTTAAGCCCAAGTTGTAGAAAATCCAACTAAACTACAACTGTGCATGTATTTAAGAAAATTATACACAGGAAAAACCTTGCATGTAGGCCGTAAGCTGCTGTATGCATCACACATGCCTATGCCCACTTATCGGTTCTTATCAGTGATCCCCTTGGGTCTTTGCTAAGCGTATTTTTATCAGTTTACATATCCAGGGAGTGCACCCAGCGCTAGTTGTAACAGGGAGCTGCTAGAGAAGGAGAAACAATGCTCTAGTTTCTTTGAGACAATGTTCATTTCCGACGGTAATCTTGCTTTTATCCAGATTCTAATCTCAATTAGTCCCCAGGTTTTTTGTTGTCGGACAGTTGAATGGCTTTATTATCCCGATCAAGTAGGTTGTTTATTTTGATCAGTTCCGAGATTTTCCTTTGGAGCTGATTGATTTAAGTCCGAACATGTTGATTTCTCGTCCTATGGTAAATCCGTCGGAGTTTCCTTCTCTGACGTATAATTTTTAGAATTCGATTTGGGAGTTGGAATCTACGTGGCCGAGAAAAGTTGGAATAGCCACTTTAATGGCTTCCTTTAAAATATTTGTCAGTGAATTAGCCCGTTCGTCAATTTCACGAACGGTTGACGGGTTTTCTGAAGTCAGGTTGTCGGTAATGTACTTTCTGTACTTTGGCCAGTCAGCCTTCTTCAAGTTGTGTCTGGAAGGTCGAGTTAGTCTTTTAACGGTAGTGGTTAGCGTAAGAAGTTGTGGCAAGTGGTTGGAGCCTAAATCGTCCCCAATTTTAAAGCCTGAAACACGTTGATTAAGTGAGGGAGAAATTAAGCAGTAGTCAAGTTGGTCCGGGGTAGTACCGTTGAAAGGGTAGCATGTCGGGGTCTCGTCGTTGAGGCAGAAAGCCTTGGCGGAGTCCAGTAGATTTAATAGTTCAGTCCCGTTGTTGTTGGTCGAGCGGCAGCCAAGTTCGGGATGTCGTGCGTTTAAGTCGCCAAGTAGTACAACGTGTTTGTACTTCTTGAAGAGGTCAAAGTAGAAGTCAGTCGGAAAAGAGTTGTTGGACGGAGATTCGTAAGTGTTGAATATATGAAGGTGTTGTCCTGTGTGGAGTGTGACTTTAATACCAACTGTTTCCCCAATTGGGTTTGAAATTTGGATTTGAGAAAATTTAATGTTGTCCTGAATTGCTATAAGTAGCCCCCTGTCCGTAGACTTTTTGGTGCCAGGTTCAGTGAGTCGATAGCCATGAATGTGTGGAATGAATTTGTGTAAAGTTTCGTTGAAACACGCAATGTGAATGTTGTGATGTTGTAGGTAGTGTGTAATCTCCTGGCGTTTAGTCCTAACAGAGTTAGCGTTAAAGTGGAGTAGTCGTAAGTCAGAGTCGTCGTTAGTCAGTCGAGTTGGAGTCAAATTTGGTGAGTCGGAGTTGGAATGCTGGGACCCTTCTTCAGGGCTTCCCGGTGTTTGTGGTTGATGTAGGGACCCTTCTTCAGGGCTTTTCGTTGAAGATGTTTGGTACCCTTCTTCAGGGCTTAGTTGATCATGCAGTGACCCTTCTTCAGGGTTTGCCCGGGAAAGCATGTTTTCAGAAGGCATTAATAAGCATGTTTGCAGAGGGGAGACCTTTCTCTTTCTACCGGGATGTTGGCTTCTGCTTCAAACCTTCCCTGATGGTGGGGTAGTCCATGCTGAGTCCTAGATGAGTCCAGGCTTTCTCTCTGATAACCGTGGCCTTCTTGTTCTCGGATGGTGGGATGTCGCCTTTCTGGGGGATAAGCGAAGTGAGAACGTCACCGAGGAACAGAGCAATCTTTCCTTTCAGGGCCGTCAGTTGTGCTACTGTCTCCTCTCTCATCTGATGGAACAGCTGGCTGTTTGACTCTTCAATCCGTTCGATGGTAAGCTTGTGTTGAGTCCTCAATGCATCCATCTGATCCTGGTGGCGCTGTTCAATGGCTTCTATGGCTTCGTTCTGGTTCTGGATTAGGTCTTCTTTGATCTGTGGAAGAGAAGAGGAAATCTCGTTATATACTTTAACCTGGGGGGGTGGGGGTGGTGGCGGGGTCCTTGAGGGCTGGGGTGTCTTCTTCGCTGCCTTTGCCTTCACTTCGTCAAGAGCACGGGCGTAACGGGAGCAACCTCGGTAGCTGGCGATGTGTCCCCTGGAGCAGTTGGCACACTTCGGCGACTCCCGTGGGTTGGGGCATTCAGAGAGAGAGTGGTGGCCAGCACACCTCAGGCAAGTCTTTCTGTGGTTGCAGTTGGCGGCGTAGTGTCCGAAGCGTTGGCAGTTGTGGCACTGCGTTGGTGTTACTTCCCTGTGGAGGTGTTCAACCCGATGGTGTTGGTAACCGATGGTTACCCCCTCTCTGACTGCTCGTTGTAAGTCTTCCTGGCTGGCGAAGGTGACTGCGGCCTTCCAGATAGGTGTCTTCGTCCCCTTCCTGTAGAATCTCCTGAAAGATATAATTTCGAGACCGTTAGCTTTACCCAACTCCTCGGTGGCTTCTTCTGCGGTGATGTCAGGGTGGATCTGGTGATGACTGCCTCCGCGGTGTTGACAAAATGATATAAATCTGATTATATAGACTTCCATCCAATGAAGAACGGGGCACAATTGAAGTAAATAATTTAAACGTTTGTTTTCAGTCATTCTATAGTAATCCCTGATACCCTATTGTTAGCTTCGCCATTTGCGGAAACAAACCTATAAATCAAAGGATATACAGACAATTTCTTTGATTTTTTTTTTTTTCCTTTTTCTTTTTTAGGGAGTGTAACTACCAGTTAAGCCTATAGGGTTTCTTAGAGCACTTCCTTTCACAGTGCCATGTTGTTTATAGAATAATTGTGTATCCTAAATGCAATTTGTAATTCGATCTTTATACATTGTGAAGAAACAAAAAATAAATGAAATGAATGAAATGAAATGGGAAAGAATAGAAAAGATCATCATTAAAAGGGCTTAGTCAAAAGGAATTTAACAATAGAAACAAAGGGACCTGTCGATTGAATAGTGACACCTTAGAAGATATAACCCGTTTCAAGTGCATATCGTCTGAAAAAATTTGTTAGTTGAATCGATGTACAGTATCTCCTTCTCCAGCAGCTTCCTGGTTGTAAAGAGCTGTCAAGGTACAACGAAAGCAACAACAAATATCCCAGTGTGTACTACCACTGATGAAATAGATCAAGATTTTCACGATCTCATTTCTATGTTGCCTAAGTACTGTATTTGCTTTGTAAATTTGGAAAGAAAACTGTTTCAGTTAAGTTTGATATTCTTAAGGTTAAGTAATGAAAACATTACCAATGGGCTGTTCTTGTGAGCATTGTTTCCGTCAACTTTTAATCAGTTAAGTCAATGGGACTTCCCGATTGAGTTGACTGTATTGTGAATTCCCAAAATTACGTCATCCCAATGTTTAACATGTACTCCATCAGTCCATCTAGCAGAGTGTACCACTAAACCTGGATTTACGTGAGACTGCAGATTAAGCTTAGCTGCACTGCATTGATCTTGCCTTTGTACATATTCATATGTAGGGAGCTGCTGGTAAACATGCAGTATACAAACAGACAGTATGCTATGTAGATGCTGTGTAATAATGAGGGAGTGTGTGAGGCTATTGCTGGGAGGGTGTAGGCAGGCTGTTGGATTTCAAAAATCATTCCCGTGAAATCCGACAGCCTGTGTAGGACTATTGCTTGATGAATTGAACCAGGCTGCAACTTTATCTTTGCAAAACTTTCAGCCACACAGACAGTATACAGGTAGGGAAGTACAGGCATGCAATAATACATACAGGTTCAAGTTAATAGTTAATAGCTATTATTTTGGTTTTCCATATGATGGTACCCATTTTCAAGCCAAATAAATACTGTAGGTGGGCTAAATAAAGTTCGATGTGCAGATGTACTGCACCTATATTCACATCTTTTGACAGATGAGTTGTGAGGAATGCTTTTTAAATTTTGCATGTAAATACATTTTAAAAAATCCGAAGAGGACTTTTGTACCAGCATTGAAACTATGAGTGAACCAGTACCACTACTTAAAGGGGAGCAATAGTGGCCATTTGACTCCCCACATATGTGTAGTACATATATAAATATTAGGTATTAACACTACTGTGTTGTTTTTCCACAAAAAACTCATACCGAAAAAAGAGTTTCAAATCTCCCGCTCTTCAAGACATGAGTATCGCCATATTCGAAGAAACACAACCATGGATCAGCTGATTGATGATGTAAAACCTGCACCTGATCAGATTTCACAAAGGTGGTTACCAACTTACGTACACTTACAGCTGAATTTATAATTACCCTTTACAAAGCTTAAAAAACTTCATAGTTGCTTTTGCTTTACTGATAAAAATTTTTGATAACCCAATAATTTTTTGTTCTTCTTTTTGTTTCATCCCTCAAATAAAAAATACTCGTTATTTCTGACTGCTTTTGTACAAACCAAGATAAGTTACTTCCGGTAGACCCTGAAACTACAAGCGGTAACAACAACAAGCTGGGACTAGCGAGACCGTATTTTAGCATGCTTTTTGGTGCAACAGTTAGGTTCGTTTTCACTCATTTTCGCAAAGATTCGATTTCGTCGAACCTTTTGTAATTCTCGTAAGTAATGTAGGATATTTGTGGACACTTAAACGTTAAAAGAAGGCAATGGCGAAGAGAAATCGGCTAAGACACCATACACATCGATCGGTGTTATTGTTATACGGCATAGGCTACGTATTGCTATACTAGTATAAGCCTATACGTAACGCACTGACCCTTGGTCTAACGTTAGCTTGTATAGACTGTACGGCTGGTTCGCTGCGGATGTTGGTCACATGGCTCGCAGGTGCTCGAGTTTTCCTTGGTCGGACTGGCTCAAAATCATATGCACTTGGCCCGGAAGAGGCAGCCATATGCTTTTAAGGAGTTAATCGTTTGATTTCTGAACCTTTACCTCAAACTCAACTGTTAAAACATTTGTAAAATGAATGAAACGATGGGCAGTTGTGCTAGTCTTCAGTAGTGTTACGAACGTTTGTGCAGTATAGTATATATGATATTCCGCAATAGCAAACAAAAGTATATATTAGGTGCAGGTTTTACGTCACTGTTCTGTTGCACTATGGGTAATTTCGGAGAAATATGGTGCTTTGCACTGCTTTGCCCAACTGCCTTCCAGACTTGCCTCGGAAAAACTCATACTACATTTGACTTGGGATAAAATTGGTCTTTAATGATGCCACATTGCTTGGAATAATTATATTGAATTTCTGTGCTGTCCAGAAGGCTGTACAATTGCTTCCCTTTAAGCAAATAACAGGTCCAGTGGCAAGATTTTGTGATTGCATTTTTTGACAATTATAATAGCGCTTCTTCCCCACATAACATGATTTCGTTGCAAGGAGCTGCCCTAATTGCCATTTCTTTCCTCTCATGCTTTACTTTTACTCTAAAGTTCTGCAATTTTAGATGACACTCTGTGAAAAATCATCCCACTTTATTTTGAAAAAAACGGCTAAATCACAGAAACACAACTTTCCTTCATTTCTCTTAGAATATTTCAGATACTTTTACGATTGAAAATGTACTCTAAACCAAGAAGTTATGTTAATGTATGTACATTTTTACAGTTTAGAAGATAAAATATTGACATACATGATTCTCAAGAGACATGAAATAGGATACAACACCTGGGGTGCACCAATTTAAACTGACGATTCAGCTTTTTTTTGTTGTAATGGCAAGTCTGCACTGCCTACCTCTGAACATTGGCTGTGAGAGGAGTTGAAATGTTTGGTTATGTGACTGCATCGCTATTAAAGTGATGTCAATTTGATATTTATAAGGGAGAATAGGTTGTATCAAGTTATAGATCTGCACGAACTGAACAGTCAAGTTTTAGTTTCATACAAGAGTTACTTTTGTTTCTCTCTTCTCATGTTCTTGCATTTGAAGGTTTAATTGAGCATCTTTTTTTTTAAGTGTCTTTTATTTAAAGTTTTGCTTTGAATACGACAGAGCCTTGAAATCAAACAGGAATTGAGAATAGCAAGTGACAAAGGATCCTGGTTTTGTTTGCTTTCAATTATCTGTCCGTGAACATGACACAGACTCTATGAAAAAGGTTTGAAGATGGAGTTTGTATGGTACTTATGTTATGTTTGCAGTTGAAAGATCAACAATCAACATGTTATGCAAGTAGTATGGTACATTTTGCGTAGTGCACGTTTTAGTAATGTACAAAGTACACTCAACTTGAAGCTCAGATTTTCCAGCAGTCAGGTAAGAAATTAAGAAGTTCAGAAGTAGGTTTTGGTGTTATTGAACAATTTTTCTTTTCTTTTCCTTAGAGTGGCTGTTTTCAGTTATGGGTTTTTTCCAGTACAGTATGGTATTAATCACATTTTGTGTATAGCAGTAGTGTAACAGTCAAAGTGAGAATGTACAGTATTTACATAACTTTGTTTCAATAAGTTTTTCTACTCTATTCCTTTGTGACCATTGTGATGTATGCATTCTCTGCTGTGATTGGCCTATAGACTGTTTCCTGGTTCACCTGGTTATGTTTCTGTTTTATCAAATACTTTAATATTTTTTTGTATAACAGTCTGGTGTACTGTAAAAGGATTAAAATTAGGAGAAATTGTATACAAATCCTGTCTCGAAAGGATCAAGCATACTGTAACTTAAATGAGTTGGTGCTTGAAAAATAGTTTTGAAACAAGTAGCCCATTAGGCTTTCTGGAAACAGATTGTAGTAGCCTGGAAAGATTTTGTTTGAGTCTAATAAAGCCTGTAAATTCGCAAATGAATACACTGATGTTTGCCCATAGCCTGATGGGTTTTTTAGTCCTGAATATCAGGAGCCTGAACACAGAAGTAAGGATTTATCCAACCGTGCAAAGGGTCAGTGAGTGTTTCCTATGTTGTTGTACATTGTTAAACTGTGCAGTTTTGTTTTCCCTTTTGCAGACTTTGATGGAAATGTCCTGTAAGGATGTGCCCTGCTAACATGGAAGGTCATTGGACAGAGTTGTGCGAGATGGAGGCCATTAAGGCCGCCAAAGTTTTCGCTCAGAGCTACCACAACTACTTGGTGTCTCAACAAACAAGTGAGGATACATCACAAAACACTCCTGAACCCAGCAGAGTAGGACAACTGTTTGTGGATCATTTCATGGAACATTTCGAGTTGGAACTAAGACGAGCGACAATTGTCGTCAATGGCAATCCAAGATTATCACTCGTGGAACCCTTAATCAATGAAAACAATCATACAAATGTTACCAATAATACCCCTCCCCCTACTGTAAATGGTCACTCATCTCCTGAAAGAAGTCGGGAGAGTAGCTTAGGAAGAAATGAGGAGGTACCTATACCCCCAAACAGAAATGTAGCCAGGGTAAGGAACAATAACAGGTCTCCAGATTTGGGTCGCAAACTATCTTTCAGATTTTGGGACAAAACTAGCAATATTATTGAGAAATTCAGGCGGCCGGGGCGAACGAGGACAGCAAATCTTCCAAACCCAAATGATATTGTGAGAGAAGGCCATGTCAGTGTAATGTCTGGTGATGATAGGTTGTGGGACAGAAGCAGGTTACTACTGATACGGAAAGAAGGAGGCTACATGTTGGAGTTCTACACCCCACCAAAGGTAGGTCCTCATGGAATCTTTCAAATTTTATGAAACATGGGTCTTTTTGGGAGATCATTGTGTTTTTCCCTTGTTATAAATAAATTTTAAAATAAGGCTGCTTTGTTTTCCTTTGTCCATTCTTGTCAACTCTATTTTGTTAACTTATCCCTTGAATACTGCAGTGTGTAATGTAATGTGTGAGTGTCAGTGCTTGTGTGTGTCTCCTTTTTTTTTTTTTTTTTGTGTCCTTTGCTTTCCCATATAATGACAAATGAAAGCAAACCATTGTTTGGAAATACCAATCTCTCATTAATGAGCTGATGAAACTGGACTGACTATAGTTTTTTTTCAATAGACGACATCACTTTATACTTCAAAACTGACGAAAGCACTTGAAACAACCAATGAAGCAAATTTTTTTTGAATATTTAAAAGTCAGTCTTATTTGTGACAGTCACTGTTTGCTTTGGAGTGAGGATACCATCAAATTTGTTACTAGTTATTAATAATATGTGTTTCAGTTATTACTGTATCTCTAGAACAGTACAGTATCCTGTGAATAACTACTTTACCTATATTTTTGTTGAGCCGAGGCCACTCTTGAACCCTTTACTGTTGTTCTGGTCCTTTTGGACCCATGCGGAGAGCTCGGCTGTCACCCATCTTTACTGTTTCACGCGGAGCTTGAAACTGCAAGTAGCTACCTGAAAATTTGGCCACATCAACGAGAGAGACAATAGTTTAAGGTCACAGGATCAATGGCCTACAGAAGCTGATGCTAGTCTGCTTTTCGGCCTACTCCCGAGGCGCCCAAATATGCCCCAATTGGAGCACAATGGTAAAGGGTTAACCACTATTGTGTCATTCAGGTTTTTCCTTTTTAGAAAGGACTTATTAAAAGGCAGTCAGTTCTCACCATAAACTACAATTTTTGAAGTAGTTTACAGAAATTCTCAATTGGCATGCTTTTTTGATTGACAACAGATTTAAAAATTACAGAGAACTGTATCTCATATTACCCAGCATGTACTTTACCGAGAGTGTTTTGATTAGACATTGTGTCATGTGTAAAGGCCTACTCACCCTCAATACAATTTACATTGAGATTGGGTCTGGATGAGACTGGATTTTAGACTGTTGCGGGAAAGGCTTAAATAAGTAGATCAGGATAATTGTAACTATCTACATGTATGGTGAGAAGATTGGACCTTCAAGTTGGTTTGTGCATCTGTATACTGATTTATTGTTGCATTGCAGTAGCTGACTTTTACTTACTGTACAGATAGGGAATGGTCAAGAAGGAATTTTTTTTTTTTTGAAACACAATGAAACAGTAATGATACTGCAGGGTGATTACAATAAACAACAATTCAAGTTAAAATTTTGAGTTCTGGCACATTTTGTGTTAACTATTAATTAAAGACAATATTTGCTACTTGAGAGGTTATTAAAATAAAAAAGACAACCAGTTGATTAAACCGGTGATCTTTATTGACTAGCCTGACAATGGTTTAACATTTCTGGTTAGAAGGTTTTTAATCTAAAGGAGTATTTTGGGCAGTTGGGCACAGGAAGAGTGAAAGTGACTTGTAAATAACTGCCAGTTTTGAATGACCCTGCTCTTAGAACTGTCATGGAGCTCCATAGTATTTTGAACTGATATGCTTCATATAGAATGAGTACTGTAAGTTTACTTAAAAGTGTTGCTACATGACTTCCTTCGAACTCCTTATAAAATTATGTACTGCACATCAACAACATGATTCTTTTCATTCTACATATTTACTGTACCTGTCTCCTATCTTTAAAATGTACAATAGTATACAGGAATTCAAGCTGCCAACAGTGACCTGGATACTTTCAATCATGTTCAGTCTGTATTGTTGTAAAAGTTATGGAAAGAGAAACCTCAAGACAAGTATATTTCTATGCAAAGGCCACTTGGGACTTTGGTCAAAACCATTTTGTAAAATTTTGTGTACTGAGCTTTCCATGAAGAGCGAGCTGAGTCATGCACTAGATAAAAAACATTGATCTGTACAGCTAGCGCAACTTTTGCTAGTTTGAGTGCTTCTTTACCTAACAAATGCACTTACTGTTATTAGGCATTTATAAGCAATTATTTTTAATTTAAAGTGTACCTAAAGTAAAAAAAATCAAAAGTATATATTTAAGAGCATGAAAAATGAATTCCAACAGTCCAACTCTCATCTTCATATGACGTTTCTGAGCTGAGATCTAAAATGTTGAAGTTAATTCACTTAATACAAATTGGTCAATTGCGCAATAATTTGTGACTCTCTTGTTGTACAACTCACAGAACCTGCTTGGCTTTCCTTTAAAATGAAGTGTTTTTATGACCTTGAACACTTCTTGTTTGCTTGCACAGCATGTTGCACAGAGAGGGCTTGATTAATTACATCACCTCATAAGAGTAAGAATGCTATCACACCTTGGTACAAGGTGTAGTAACATTTGGAAAAACAAAGAAGTACGAAGATTGTAATTTGAGTAGTACAAGAGTGACATCACAAATTATTGTGCAATGCACCATTTTAATTTGAGTGAATAAACTTCAACATTTTATATCTCAGCTCAAGAATCTCCTAAGAAGACGGGAGTTGGACTGTTGAATTTCATTTTTCATGGTCTTAAATATATATTTTTGAATTTTTTGACGTGAGGTACACTTTAAGTCTAAGTGACCTGTAGCCCTACCCCCACTTCACACACTCATCCCCTATCCCCCTCACTCATGTCCTCACAGCCTCACCCCCAGGTGATAGAAACAGATGTAGGCTTCACACAAATTTTATAGTGTTTGCACCGGGTACCCGGGTACCCGACCTATGTTCTTGCTACCCGGGTAGAAAATTACTACCTGGGTAGTGTTTTTCTATGATTTCTTTTTGATCTTCGCAAAATAACATGGTTATTGAAAGTAACAAAATAATGTATTAACCCACATGTCATTCACAATTATTTGAAATGAAGTGTTTAACTTGTTTGTTTCCGTAAGGTGCTTTTGTTGAATTACACTTTTCCAGTAACAATTCCCATGATGCGTGTTTCTAACATCCACTCCTATACCATTTAACGAAACAGCATAGGCCTACGTACTATACTGTGCATAGCCTAGCCTAGCCCGCTTGGTGGACAAAAGATATATTGCAAGGTTTTAGATCGGGTACCCGACGGGAAATATTGTTCGGGTACCCGGGTACGAAGTTCCTGCCTGGTGCAAACACTGAAATTTTAAAAACCATGCGATAATTTTAGTTTGTATGATAGTGGATGATGTATGTATGAAACATACTCTATGGATTTGCTTTTTTGGAGGTCCAAAGTGAGTGGTCATATCAAACTGTAGCTTTGCCTACAATAGCGAATCAGGCTTAAAGAGGCTCATTGAGTTGATATCGATAACTTAATGAGAGTCTCAAAAGGTCACTACCACATAACAATGCTTTAAGTTAGCATAACCAGTCAAGTTTCAAGTCCAATAGTCACAGAAAACGTTAAATTTTGAATTTTCTAGTATCCTGACTCGTAACGGTTTTGTACATGATTTGAAAAAGTGTCTGGTCACGAATTTTTGAAAACTGACTTTAACAGTTAACGACTCACTCATAACACAGTTATTTGTATGTAGGGTATGGAGATTGTCTAAGTTTGACCATTTGTCATTGATATAGGAAGAAAACTTTACAGGTTGGGAAAAATTTGTGAACCAACTCAATGAGCCGCTTTAAGTGCTGAATTGGTTCAGGGTTTGTAAAGGTCCTGGAAGGTTCAGGGTTTTGTACAGGACCTGGAAATCCTAGAAAGTCAAGGAAACTGAAATTGGAATCTCTAGGTTTGGAATTTCAGGAATGATAATCACCTGGGTGGAAAAAGGAGGGAAGCTGGGAGGCTCCTTCCTGGAAAATTTTGGCTTTTGGAGGGAAATTTCTGAGTTGGAAGGAAATTACACTAATATGTACATAGAAATGCAGGAACAATTGTGGAAAGATTTAGTCCCTTCCTGGGAAATAAACATTTTTTCCAGCCCTGAATAATCAATTGTTCAAAAGGTCGTGGAAAAGTCTGGGAATTTACAAAGTAGACATGTGATTAATCCACTCTGTAAAATTCCCTGACTTTTAACAAAAATATTGTTCTGATATTCTCAATTCTCATATAAATTACTATGTGAAACAAAGACATAATGAAATCTGAGTGTTTTGAAAAGTCTTGAAAATCTAAAAATCTTTCAATGTCACTCATGGAATTTTGTAAATAATTTTGAATATGTATTGTACAACCCTGCTGTCTGCAGCTATGAAAGTTGAAAGACTTTCTTCAACTTGTCCAATATATACTGCAGCTCACCATTTAATCTGTCATTCCGTCCCTACTAGGCAAGATGATGGGAGGGCAGTGTTAGCTCAAATGAGAGGGAATGGGATTAGTCCCCCTTCTCAGAAAGAAGGAGGGTAAAATTCCCTAGTTTCATTTCTATTTAAATGCAAAAATGTGAGTATCTTGGTTTTTTTTTTTTTTCGTGTAACAAGAGGCTACCATTGCACCATATCATTCAGATTTCACCTTATAGGAGCTTTGAAACAAGCTTTTGTCCCTTGAACCCATGGATAACTTTGGCCAAAGGCATAATCAATTTGGTTAAAGGGTTTGACTGTGAAGTTATCCTCCCCTCGCCTTTTGGAGTTTCTGGCAGAATTCACGAAAGGAAGGGAATAAAATTTTATACTCTCTAATCCATTATGGGCCAGATTCTTTGCACAGTGGTCTTTACTAAGCTGGCAAATGTCAAATACTGCTGCAGAAGATAAATGCAACATTGATCTTTCCATACTTCCTACACTGACCTTATACATGGGAGTCATACTGATTATGTCAAGACCATTGGGTGGCCAGAGAACAAAAAGTACACTGGCCTGTGAGATGTAATCTGTTTGTTGTCTGTGTGGTGTGTTTACTGAATCACTTCTCTAGACCTTAGTTTCCCAGTGTGTGGTTGACCAACAGTCACTTCATGGATTATTTAAATACAGTACATATCTTTTCAAAATGTTTCTGTGATCATTTCCACAAAAGAGTGCTATTTCTTGGAACTATCACACCACATCCTTAGCATGTTAGGTCAGGAAACCTTCAGTGTTGTCTGTTCACACAATAGTAGTAGAAAAGTGTCTCCTAAATACAAAGTCTGTTGAAATGAAAGTGTAGGAGGATTGCTTAGACACCTATGAAAGTAAAAGTCAATAGATTTTGCAATAATGTGAAAAGTGTGGGCTAGTGTCCTGAATAGTTTTAAATTGAATCAGTACTTCAGATACAACTTCCCCTGATAAACTCATATTGGTTGACCTTTACTGTAGATACTGTTATGTCCCTTTGTTGGTGATCCAGGCTACAGTCGATTGTCCAGTGAAAATACTTTCAAATTTCAATGTTGTTTGTGATTATTGAAGCTGTACTAGAGAGGTATGACGTGCATAGACCTACAGCTGCATATACACTGACACACACACACATGCAATTTTGACCATGAATCCTGCCTGTGAAAGGCAGGGCTGTAGTCGAGTCCAACAAGCTCAAGTCCAAGTCCAGAGTACCAGATGTTGCAACTGTTTTATATTATACACTTTTTACATAATATCATGCAAGAAACAAACTTTGTGTTAATCGTGTCAACAATGAGCACGTGACACATGAAATGATCAAGTTACATTAATATGCAGGCCAGTATAGTCCTGTATCTTGCATTAAGGAAAATAAAGCGCAAGTATATGTTGAGTGCTGGGGTTTTTAGTGGATCGATCATGAAATTATAAAGCAAGGATCAGAAGAAATGGCTGCCAGACTTGAAGGACTCGACTTCAAGTCCAAGCCAAAGTCCAAGTCCAGAGAGCCCGAGTCTGAGTCCAAGTCCAAGTCCAAGTCCAGAGACGCCGAGTCCAAGCCCAAGTCCAAAAAAAATGGACTTAAGTCCGGACTCGACCTCAAGTCCGGACTCGAGTCCTACAGCCCTGGTGAAAGGTACATAGCTGAACTAGGCCTGTTCTTTTTATACACTGTTCAGACTTGCATTACAGTACATGCATACATGTATAGATGCCTAAATGGAATGTGGGGCCTATTCCTGACTAGAAGAGGAATTGGTGTCTTCAGATTTGAATAAAAATTATGGTTCAGTGGAGAAAGGAGAAAAGAGCATGCTTTTGTCCACTGATATTGATTGCAAAAGAGCTTTCCAAAATTTGCTTTCAAAAATTGGCAAATTTTCCTATTCTTATCTGAGGAAGATGCTTTTGAACACATTTTCTACAAAGAAAGGTATAACAAGGACTTTACTTCTTCTTCTTTGAATACTCAATGTCAGAACCTAAATTGTGAAAAGGTACTGTACTTTGAAGAGAAATATGTCACATGAGCAATGTGGTTTAATTTTTTGCCTACTATACATTAGTCAGTATGTCATCTTTAGCAAATGAGTATCTAGCTCCATTCCTCTTTTGATGAAGGCAAGTTTTCAAGTTTTTGAACAAGTTTGCAACCCCAAATAATTAGTTTTGGATGTGACCCCAATGTTTTAAAACTGTGTTGTACAGTAGTATATGTTTCAAGTGTTTGTGAGGTGCAGTAAAGATCATAGATGGGAGTGTTAATGCCAAAAATATTTTTAGACTGTAATGTACTGCAAGGGTGAAACTTGATTGACAGAATAAACTGCAATATGTTGCAGTAAGCAATGCATATCATTTTGCTGTTGGGTGCCGTGCAGGCTGCAACTTATGAGGACCATCAGTAGAGTTTTCCACAGCATGGAACAGCATGACTAAGTATGAACAGTGCTATGTGAACATTCATACAAGCCTTGAAATCCTGTTACCTGCATGATGTCAGTAATTGGTTAATTGCTCATCGACAATTATTCTAACTGATAATAGAGGTCTTCCTCACATGCTTTATGTAACTAGAGAATTTCATGAAACCAAAAAGAAAAAGTCCAAAGGAACAGACCATTAATGTTCAATGACGTGTGGTTTTGTCATTTTAGTTTAATAGACAGAGTGATGTGTGGTGCATGGTTTGTGAGATGTTGTGATCATTCAAGGTTTGCAAATGATCAAAGGATTAATGAGTGAGGGAGAGGGCTCATATTGTTTGATGTTGGTGTTCTCTTGCTGTGTGAGTGTAAGTTGACTTAATTAGCAGCCAGGTACGCAATTAATGGCATTGTTAGAATCTTAATGATGTTCTTATAATCATTTTGGAAGGTTTGGAAGTTCTGTTCCACAAAATGAACAGGGGGATCTCCCTTTTCACCTGTGGATAAATTCAGAGATGAGATAGGGAAAGAACCGCAAATCCTGTCCCTCATCCATATTCAAAAAAGAGTTCCACTTTGTAGTTTTTTGGGTATTGCACAAACTTGCACATGAGTGGATAAAGTCAGTATTCACATTAGTAAAACTCCTTGCATGATAAATTTGACATTTGGAAGGACATTTGGATATTATTGTTTATGTGTATAAAAATGATAAACGGGAGACTGAGTTTCTTGTTATGCAGCAGTACACATGAAAGTAACATGTCCTACGGGGCTGGCTGAATGACATGAGTGTGTTGTGTGTTTGCGACCCAAGGGTGGGTCACGAAAGTAATGTGGTTCTCAAAATTTTACAGGAAATAAATCAGAAGACTACAGTATGATACTTATTTGCACATTAATTCTTTTAATCATAAATATATTATGATAAACTGCATAGAATTTGAGGATAGGCAAACTGAGATCAGTACACTGTTTATAATTTTGCACAGCACATACTGTGTACAGTATACTGTGCATATTTTCGTCTCCAATTTTCCACCAAGTAAGAAGTTTGTAAAATACTGTACACATGCAGCCAAGAGCATAAACCACAGTGAGGTATCCCTTCCTACATACTACTGCATGCGTTTGCTATGTGCCATACAGGGTCAAGTGGTTAGAACAGGCTTCTTCAATTAAATTTTCAGGAGCACCACATTTCTAGATGTTACTGATATAATGCGCCACTGATTGCCGTCCTGTGGGAGGGGTCCCCTCCCCTTTTGAAAACTTTCGCATTTCAGAAGGGGCTTAAATGCAAAATGATATGTTTGTTCAATTTTCCAGGCAAAATTTTTCACAAACTTTACAATTTTTGTTGATTCACCGGTAAATCGACAAAGCCCTGACTCTCATTAATGTAAACAGTGACAGTGATTTTACTTTCATGTGAGAGCAAATAGGACGTTATTATATCCTTGTGGGTACAGTATGTGACGTCAGTCTGTCAGTTAGATTTATTTTCAGTACCTTGTTTTGAGACAGAACAATTCTTGTTAAAAAGTTATGAAACAGTTACATTTTTCATCATTCTTCCAGTAATTTTTTGCCCCACTTCAAACTACATCGCGCGCTACAAGTGGCATGCTCGCTGCTATTTGGGAAAGCCTGGGTTAGAACATCCAATTTGCAACCAGGAGGTGTTGAGTTCAACTCCTGGCCAGGTCATACCAAAGACTTTTTAACTACCATTGCAAGCAACAGAGTAGAAAAAAAGCCAGTGAATCACTACTGGAAAAAAAAAAGGCTGAGGCTGGCCTAAACCAATTGGATAGAAACTAAGCTGTTCAATATCTAAACTACAGTGAGTATTTCTGTCCAAACATTTTTAAAAGGGGGTGATTTGACAATTTTAACTTTTCAGTATTTTCTAATTTTGCCAATGTTACATTTTATGATTTTACAATGACATGCAACAAAGTGAAACATAAATCCCCAACTCTCTCACCCCAAACACATCTCCTATCCTTCTGACTTACTGAAATTCATCATCTAGATACAATCTCAGTTTAAATTGCTTCAGCATGAGTATAGAAAAGCATAGTCAAAGCACTCTTAGTACAGATCATGCTGCGTAATACAAGCTTTGGTGCTTTGCATTGTTTGAATTTGCTGTCAATCAAAGAGCTGAGCAATTTGAGAATTTCTAACCCCTACAAGGATTATAGTTTGGGGTGAGAGGATTGGCTCTTTAAAGTAATGAGGCTGCAGCTGATAAAATAGATTCTAGAAAGTTAGAGCAGAATTTCATGCAAGGGTTTTTTCAATTTTTTTTTTATTACAAACTAGAGAGTGGATGTCTTGTTTTCTTTCATTAACAACAAAATTGTGCATCAAAAATTCTTTTTTTTACATGGTACTTTATTGTCAATATACTTATTTTTATGTAAAAGATGAAGTCAATTAGTCCTTTCATTTCCCTTTTTAGCCAGTGTGTAGTTTAATTTTGTGCAAGTGCCTTAGAGGCAAGCCAGTTGCATGCAATTAGGTGTAAACCTCATCCAACTTGATATGATCCTATAATTCAATTATAAATATTTAAGTCTTCCATGTCATTGGGTTTCGTCTCATGATCTCAACCGTTTGTTGGCACCAAGTCTGCTTACCTCAATTTTCAAATGTTAGCCTAGATTAGCGAGAGTGAAATACTACCCTGGCTGAGAGCATTAGCAAGATCAAATTCGATTTGCTTCTTAAATTCGCATCAGTGGTTGAGATGAAAAAATCCACTTCAGCTGTCACAGTTGAGAAAGTGACCAGTGTGTGTCTTCCTCTTCTGCAGATAAATTAGAAGTAGTTACTTAAAACCATGGAGTGCCCAGTGTGAAAATAGGACCCTTTTTAGCCATGAGGAGGAAAGGTCTTGTCAAATTTCATTTTGCTGTTATGGGTTAAATCTCGTGTCGGGGGAGTGCATACAGTAGTCCTGTGATGGGTTGGTTCTGAAAGTAGGCACAGATCAGAAGAGGCTTGGGGTTTAAACCTGAAAGGGTGTAAGCTGTAAAATTTGGAATATGTGCCGATTTTATGTGACTTTTAAACGGAAAATGGGATCCCACCCCAACCAGAAATTAAAGCATGGCTCATGATCCTTCTTCATTCATGGCTTTTTTTGATCAGGTGGCAATTTTTTTTTCTACTGAAGTATACAAACATGGGAATAAAATCCTTGCATTCCCTATTGCTGTTAGTCGTACAGAATGTATCAGAAAAATGTTGATAGAGGTACAGTAAGGGTAACTTGTACCAGTACTTAGGAACAAAATAAGGAAATCTGCAATAGTTGGTTGGTACGTAAAAGCAAGTTTAGGGTAACTGCCCATTGCCTTCAATTAGAACTGCACAATGATAATGGTACCTTCGCAGGTGTACAGGCCTCGAAGTTGAGGTGTGTGAGGGTAATCATATGTTATCACTCACCTGAAATCAAGGAGTGTGATTTTGGCACACTGAGATAAAAAATGTGAACTTAGATAGATCTACAGTATCACAGTTTTAAAAAGATTGTTAAAATAGATAATACATCTCAGAATTAGAACTGTTTTATAAATCAGGTTTTTACTCACTTTTAAACTGGAGACTGCATTCGGCATGTAGTATGGTTGTAAAACAGTTTCACAACAAATAATACTGTTGCTTTATGAAAGGGCAAATGGAATCAGTTTATTTTAAAACAATAGCGTAAGGGGCAGGAGCAGTCATCCCAAATTGAAGAAGTGTAGTAGACTGTCCAGTTTCATGATTGGCTGTTGGGAGTCATGTGACAATGTTTATTCTCTTCAAATGTGAAATTTACCAGAAATAACTGCTTGGTTTACATCAGAATATATGCAATATTAAAGTCATAAAATGTAATGAAAGATACTTTGAAGAGAAATAAGATGAAAATTGTGTTATTTAGCTTTTTCTTCAAAATAAGGACTGCTCTTTACCTTTAATCGCACCAGTTTCTTTTCTATCTCTTCTAAATATCTCTCATGATATTTCTGGATTGAATTATTGTATGTTCAAGGTATTAAAGGTCAAGAGCAGTTGTCCCAAACACATTTTGTAAAGTAACAGCTAAATACAGTATCACAATTTTCTTCTTATTCTCTTCAAAATATTTTTCATAATACTGTATGTTAGGACTTCAGTATTGCACAAGATAAACCAAGCAGTTACTACTTGTAAATTTCACATTAAAGAAAAAAGAAAGTCATGTGACTTCTGAGAGTCACAGTCATGACTCTCAAGAGCCAATCATGATTAAGGATGGTCTGCAACACTATTTTAAGTTTGGGTGACTGATTTTGCCCTTTAAAATCATGCAGTTACTTCTGGTAATTAAGTAAGAAAAATGAAATATTGTCTCATGGTCTTCAAGATCCATTCATAACATAGGATTGTCTAAGTCCTACCTACATTTATTCAAGGTGTTGTGTCTTCATATTTTTCCCTTTAAGTGCAGCTACATGTACAAGTAACACCAACTACAACATCGAACATATAGTGTGGCCAAATCCGGAAAAAAAGTAGCTGCACTAGGTGCTTGAAGAAAATTTAGATAACTTGTAAATTATATTCAAGGGATTCAACAAGAATTAAAAATTAATACTGCATCTTGTTATACAGCTTGTTAGTGTTGACCTACTGTAATAATCCCCTGCATCCACTGCTGTAAATGAATCCTGACGGAAGGGGTCATTGTGAAACTTGATTGATAGGCAACCGATCAGGGAAGAGTAATGCACGGCAAACCATATTTTTACTAAGCAAGCATTCCAGAAGGCATAATTGACTGTTATTTCCTGATTTTAGCAGACCATTATGAGTCACGTTAGAAGGGAAATTATCAAACCCAAACTTGATTTTTATCTCTCAATTATTACAGTTGATGAAAGGTCACATATAGTACAGTACTTCGTATGCAATATTTATGTAGCATTTCTGAAGTATAATTATACTTGGAAGATTAAAAATAGGTCTTTGTCATTGTTTATAGGTCAGTTAATAGTTGAAGGTCACCATCCATCCCGGTTCACAGGAACAAATGGTAACTTTTTTAGAGAGGAAAGGCGGGTATAAATGATCAGTATGTTTGTCAATTCCTATCAGTTTCTCCCAATTTTTTTTTTCGAAAAAAAATGAAAGGGTACTTTCTTCAGTACTATATGGCTATCTTTTCTCCCGTAAGTAGTCAGAAAAATTGGAAGGAATTATGAAGCCTATATAGTAACAAATCTTAAATTTACTAAATATTTAGCCAACATCTAGGAACTTCCACATGTACTGCATGTAATGCTGTTGCAACATGATACTTTGTGTACATTTGATATTAACCAACTGCTCTCTGAGCATCTCAAATGTAGTTAAATTGTACAACTGTACATGCAGTGTAACAACTGGTGCGTTGACTGTCCTGTATCTAGTTTTCAAACCAGCCTAATAAAGGCTATGTATGCACTTACAGCATATCTGTGTTCACTGAAATGTTGAAAGTCAATTGTGACATCAGCACGCCTTGTGTGTACATACCCACAGCTACCATCAAGTGAAATCACCCACTCTCACTTTGAGCATAAATGGTCACCATCAATTTTCTACAATTTTGTCATTCTGGTTCCTGTATTAAACTTAAAATAAACTTTATAGATAATGGATCTGACTTAAAGGGGAAGTTTGAGCAGAAATTTAATTTTCATATGTGAAAGAGGAACCAAATCTACATAAGTGTGGTGGAAGTTCTTTTCAAATGGAACATGTATTTCCTGAGATACCGGTAAGTGAAGTCAGGAGATTTGTGTTCCAAAGTAAGTTTGAGGTCAGCAGAGCTATTACAGTAAAATAACTTTTTCACATTTGACTAGGAGTGCTTTGTTTCTCTATGTTTTATCACACTGTTCTGTTGACCGTAAAGTTAATAGGAATTGTCTCTTCCCATTGGGGATGCGATGTTTAAAGCCGTGTTCCCATTTGATCCAGGGAGGTGGATCAAACACTAATGGGAACGCAGATCAACAACACTCACTCAAGATCAAGATCGACCGATTTTGATCGACCGTGCGGGGTAGATCAGATCCACCGCGCTGGATCAAAGTTTGTAATGGGAAGACATCGGTAGATCAAGTGACCCTGGATCTCCGGTTACACTCATGTATGTTTTTGTGATACATCGATACGAAATGCATGGCGGGCCGACTTGTAAACATTGGTGACCTTTTCGTGCTTGCGCAATGTGTTCATAAAACACGTTTGATCTACCGCGCTCACTCAAATGGGAACGCGGATCTCGATCAAGGTAACTGATGTTGATCCACCTCGGTAGATCAAGATCCACCTCCCTGGATCAAATGGGAACACGGAATAAGTTACTTCTCATGCTACTTATTCAATCAGATTTTAATAGGATGGTGTTGCTGAGGAGAAAATTGACTCTAAAGTTTAAGGGAAGAGTCATTTTATCTAACTGGCCATTACGGCCAAGTCACTTAGGTATTTCCTTTGCTCACCTGTCCATACTGGTCGGTTAGAAAAATGACCCTCCCCCTAATGAAAAACAAAAGACTGGGCACTAATGTGGGGATATGATGTCATATACTGTGCTTTCTTGAATTCACTTTTTGTTGAAAATGTGAAAATTTATCATGCTTATATCTTGAGAACCACACATGGAATTTCAAAGCAAATTTCACCAAAATGCTTGAAATATAGGCATACCCCTAACAATCTAACATACTAAACCCTCTTGTGACTTTCAACCCTTCTTTAAGTCATGCATTCACTGAATTGCATTCCATACAAAAACCTCAACAGGGTCCACAAAACTTTGTGTAAAAGATGCTTGTATATTACTGTAAATGACATCATGTACTGTAAAGAACCTCCTCAAGGGAATTTTCCCATCTGAGAAAACCTTTATTGGGAAAGTCCAAACACATACACGTACAGTACTGCACAACCATGTGATTTGTAATATGGAGGCAATATTTATACACTGCTATCTTTGCAATGATAAAAGATCAAAGTTGAAGTCTACAGTCAAATTCTTCATTCCTTGTTTGCAGCCTTTTTATGTATACATAAATTAGGTCAGTAAACAAACGAGTCTGTCTGAAAGTTTCCTGAAGCAGTATTAGCCTTTAACCTTGTCAACACCATAAAATCAAAATGATTCGTGGAGGGAACTTACTTAAGTATCACTTCCTTGTGAAGGTGTCACAAATGACAACCAGGTTATAACTCTGTTATTGAAACAGTACATTTAAAGTTCCATTTTTATTTCTACCATAAAATACAATACCCTCACCCATCCCATTTTCACACCTAACTTTCCCCTACAGGTCTACGGTACCTCTACAAAACTAGTTATATCCATATCTTAAAGGTTAATATTATTCCATGGAATAATTTAGCACTCAAATTTTGTGCAGCAGTTTTGAAGATTTTTGAGGTCTTTCACACATTGTCTGTGAAAAGGCAAGGGTTATGCCCAACAAAAAATTTCTACACAATTTTTCATTTGTGTAGCAACTTGGCCTGTTTGTGTAGCAAATTGCGATGCGATACTGGATAAATTATTCCCTGTATTCATAATCGGTTTAGCAATCTAGAATCCTGTTGAAAAAAGAACATGGCACTGCACCCTTTACTACCAGCTAAATGATGAAATGCTTTGAATTTATTTATTTTTGAAAAGGTTTATAATATTGAACAAAGAAGAGGTATTCTGCTGTTAACACCAACAAATCTGAGTTTTGCTACATTTACCTAGCATCGTTGTTTCATCATTTTTGTCTTGGGTTATAAACAAACCCTGCAGTCAAGTAATGATGAGAAAGGGGCTGGGATCCATCAGCCTTAATTTCAGTAGTAATTTTGAGTTCCATTACTACAGAGGGCTTCAAACAATCCAAAACTTGCAAAAAGCAGGTAGTCCAGGTTTTGAATTGAATACAGTTATTCCTGGTTCAAACAGATTAAAGAAATGAGATGACAGACCCCAGAAATGGATAGCATAATGTCAGGATCAATTGATATCAAACTAGACTTTTTACAGAAACAATTTTAATGGTTATGCTAATTCCAATAAAGGTGACAGGTGCATTTTCCCATTAAAGTGTACCTTAAGTCAAAAAATTCAAAAATATATATTTAAGAGCATGAAAAATGAATCACAACAGTCCAACTCCCATCTTCAGAGGACATTCCTGAGCTGAGATATGAAATGTTGAAGTTTATTCACTTAAAACAAATTGGTCGATTATGCAATAATTTGTGGCTTTCTTGTTGTACAATTCACATAACCTGCTTTGTTTTCTTTTATAAAATTAAAAATGTTTTTATGACCTTGAACCTTTTCTGTTTGCTTGCATAGCATTTTGCACCGAGAGGGCTTAACTAATTACATCACCCCATAAGAGTAAGAGTGCTATCACACCTAGGTACAAGTTGCAGCAACTTTCAGAAAAACAAAGAAATACAAAGATTATTCTGTAATTTGAGTAGTACAACAATGACATCACAAATAATTGCACAATGTACCATTTTAAGTTGAGTGAATAAATTTCAACATTTTATATCCTCTAATGTCTAATGTCCTCTAAAGATGGGAGGTAGACTGTAAGAATTCATTTTTCATGCTCTTTAACATATATTTTTCATTTTTTTTACTTTGAGGTACACTTTAATTTAGAGTACTGTAACTGCAAAAAAATGAGTCAATGGATGTAACCTATGAAATGTGAAATATGAGATGATACTGTGTGTTTGTACTAGGAAATGAGGAAGCGTATTTACAAGTATTTCGAATGTGCGGTATGTATTAGGAAATTTCAATTAAACAGAATTACTAAAATAATCCTACCCACAGAAGTAGTGTCAATTACTTCCAGGAAGTGGCCCTTTTTATTTATTTTTTTTTTAAACTTGGATGTCATTTTACAGTTGGAAATAAATTCATGGAAAGGGGGAATTGTTTGTAAAGAATGAAATGATGTGTTGCAACAAAGTTTAGGACTGGTTCCATTTAAATCAGAAGACCAAGAGAAAATTAAAACAAAACTTAGAAAACATATCCAGATGCATTTTAAAAGACACAGGAAACTTCATTCACAGCAGTCTTGTACAGTAGTTTCCTAGGTGTCAAAAAATCATGCAGAGTTATTGCAAAGTTCCTTTTCGGAAGAAGCGTCTTTGAACCTCAAGGCAGTTTTAGCATGGGCTACGTTTATTTGCAGATTTTTTACACCTTGGAGACTTCTGACATTGCTCTGTTAAAAGATACCTTCGTCTTCTTTTACAAAACAACAGGAACCATGAAATTTTTCTTTCAAAGGCTTCAACTTTCAGCTGAAAGCATTGTACTTTAAAATTTCATAGAGTTCTTCACAGTCTACCAAAGTACTTCCTGCTTTACCGAAGCTTGTCAGAAAGGAAATGTCCTCGAAAGAGACCTCTTTCATGAATTGCCCTGTAGAATCATGTTACTATTTTTCCTACTCAATTGCAAAGTTTCCTTGGAGTAAATGCTTGCCTTTATACCATGCATAAACAATACTCACCTTTAAGTCCTGTTCACTGTCATGAATGCCACTTTGCTTGGTGCTAAGCATAAGCAATGGAGTAGGGAAAATAGGACAGCTATAGTGAGCAACAGATCAGCTGGACTTGGATCAATCGTTTGGAAACAGAGCTATAGGCTAAAACTCCTTCTACAGTAACTTTCCCTAACCTGAGGTGTCATGAAAGATTCTTGGAAGAGAGTTAGGCAGAGAGTTTTGAGATTTATCTGTTGTTTTAAAATAAATTTAAGGCAACTGCTCTTTTCCTTTAAAGGAACCCATTGAGTTGATTTGTAAAATTCATCAGATTTTTCAAACCTGTAACATTTCTTTCACATACTTATGACAAATCATCAAACTTAGACATTCCCCATATTTTCAGTTGGTATACTGTACAGGGGGCCGTTCCACAAAGAGTGCGTAACTCTTTGTGGAACGGGCCCCAGGACAAATGAAGGTTTCATCAGAAAGAAGACAATGATCAGTAGACAATGACTGTATTCAAAATAATTAAAAAACTGAACAGGTCATTACATTTAGAAGGGTTGAGCAACTGCAGCGATTGGTGCTCTAGTTTCCTGTTTGTGTTTGTGCATACTTTATTTTTGCATTAGAAAACAGAACTACTGTATGCCCGTCTGGAAATTGTGAGACTGTATGCCCTGTCGCATTGTGTAGTTCCGTTCATTTTCTATACAGTCTGGCCAAAATCTCTCAGGACTGTAACAGTTCCTATGAAATCTGCTTCAATTAAATTAAGCAGAAGCTTTGTTTCTTTGCCAACTTTCTTCCTTGAAATGTTTGACATTGTTTCATAATTCAACATTGTAATGGACACAAAAACGAAAATATCCAAACAGAGTTGGCTGTCTATCAAATTCACCCAATCAAATTGAAAGTTCTGGATCTTTGCAAGGGCTCTCTTTTATAGTTGGTGAAGAAAGACTAGACATTAGCTGTTGAAATTCTACCTTTTTGTGGTTTAGTGTTTTGATTGCAAGAATTTGTTCATTTTGGAAACATGAAACACAAAATAGCAACCTCAAGAATGTAGTGTCAGTAAAGATTATCTTTCTCGAGAGTTTTGCCAGTTTCTCTGTGGTTGAGCTGTGTTTATGAAGCTTGTAAACTAAGGGTTTTGGAGAGATACTGTAGAGTAGTTTTATTATTTAAAACTAGTTTTATTATTTAAAACATTTATGTATTTTTCAGTTGTACAGTACTGTACATTCCATTGCAGTGTGCAGTACATACAAAATTCATGAGGGACTATTCTTACCCCTTGCCACAGCCCTCCATCCTTCCCCCTATGCAAAGGTAGGAGTCGGGGGGCTCTCTCTTCAGTAAGTTGGGGGAAACAATTAGTGAAGCAAATGGAGTGCTTTGTTAAATGTGAAGGACATTGCAAAACTACTGTATGTTATCCAGTCTCTAATTGTTCTTGCATGCTGTAAGAACAATATCCCTCAAGTCTTCCATGCATTCTTGATACAGCATGTACAGTAATTAAATTCTTCTCTCTTTTCATTTCCGTTACATTTTAGAGAACTTCAGGACAGGGATATAGAACCTGGTACTTTTGCAAGCAACCATATATAAAAAATTTGAAGTCTTCCGAGTCTTCTGTCCCCTTTTGCTGACTAGCATTTTCTCAAAACAGAAATTGATTTACAATACACTGGTAGTCTTTCAGGCTTTTTGCTATATTATTAAAACTTTGAGCAATATTTGGTTAATTTTGGAAGGTACAAAATGCAAATGAGTCATTAATGAAAGGAACCAATAAATACTGTAGCAAATTATGACTTTATTGACAGTACAAAACATGATCAGGAAGGAACTCTTTATTATCCCTCCCGCTTATTCATTTAGATATAAAACAAAACAGTATGAACTGAAGCAAAACATGCATTGTAAATAGTGTTCACATATGCTATTGTGTGATTCATGCATTGTCTGCTGAAATCTTTTACATATTATTGTGTGGAAAAGTGGGTCGGTTTTTAAGAGCTATTTGCTGTAGCCTCAATGACTTTGTCGTGAACAATTCCAAGGAACAAGGAAATGAAAGAAATTGCAAAACCTGGCATAAAATTCACAATTCATTTTTCAAATAATAGGACTATCCTAGCTGAGTGAAGTCTAATGTACTCAGTGAAGTCTAATGTGCTTTAGGTACTTTAGGTATGAACATGCACATGTTCCCAATGTCACTGAAGCTTGGTAAAAGCACTGCTCACACTGCACTCCCATTATGTCCAAATGTTGGTCCACTGACTCACTGGGTGACCTGTATCCTATAATGTATTTCCTACAGGACTCAACATTGAGGTCAATAAGTTGAAGCCTCCTTGTTTCAGAGTCTTACACCACATAAAAGGTTTTTTTTTACCATGCATGAATCATGATGCTATTTATGTTTTTAAAGAACAACTAAAAGCTGTAAAAGAGCTCACACATTCTCCTTTCTCCCAAATACTACTGTGTTCAGTGCACGATTTTCATGGTTGTCCGATTGTTCAGGACAATAAAATTTCATGTGTTTAAGTTAAAGGTAGGCTGCCTGATTGACAACCATTTTTCTCTTGGATTGATAAAGCATATACTGCTGATGGACCAACTCTTTTAACTTTTTCCGTCATACCATATTTCAGACTTCAGGTGTTTCTGTCTCTCAAACATCACATAGAATCTTCAAGACCAATAGTATATGAACTCAGTTACTGTGTTTTTGGGGGAAAACCAAATTTCCTCGTGGACAACTGAAATTAGTGAAATGGTTACCCAAAGGAAAACCCTAAATTTTTCTGAAAATCAATGCCTGCTGTAAAATACAGTGCTTTCTCACACCCTCCTCAGTTGGTGAAAGTTTCACCCATTCAGCAAAGAGTTCAAAGGCAGTTATTGATACAGAAGTGATGCAAGTTATGTTCTCTGTACTTTTCCTTTTCATTTGCATATGATGCACTGATGCAGGGAAATTGTGCTATACCCTACAGACACGAGTGCAGCCTTGCTGAAAGCTATGATTGTATTTTTGAGTAAAAGAAGGCAGAGAATGTCGCCATCTTTTACCAATGTGGAATAAAAGTGAAGTACTTTGCAAGTCACTTGATATTCTGTTGATTGGGGCAGCCTTTGGGTAATGATTATAAATCTGTACATGTATGCAAGTTTTTGTTGTAAATATACATACTGTGTAATCCTCCTCTTAGCATGTCAGAGATAAAAACTGAGTTTATGTCACTTTTTTCAGCTTGATCAGTTGTACATGCTGTTTTGTAATCCCAGCAGTCATGGCTCATGAATATTATTTTAGACTTTTGAGAAGAGACTCAAGTTCTCCTTTTTCTGTCATACTGTTTTGTTATTTCTCACATTACTTTTACTGAAACACAGTGACCAAAAAAAATTCTGTTTTACAATTTTAAAACTGCTGTTTCTGCTTTTGAGAATGATTTCAGTTTTGCATTCTTTCTAAACTTTAGTCTTTTTTCTTTTCTTTTTTTTTTCTAAGGGAAGTGTTTATGATGAAGGTGCAGTCATAATGTACTGCTTGCTTACATGTCGTCTAGCTGTATCCAGCATACCTTTATTATCCAGGGTATGTTTAAATTGATTGCAAACACTCTCAGAAACCCACTAAATCTTCTGCAGAAGTGTGTAGGGCAGCATAGTTTATCCTGTCTTATACTGTACGACTGTACTGTATATGATACAGAAGTCTCATTGGCAGACAGGAATGTTTACAAACTAGGCTTTATAAATCGTTCCAGAGAAATTCCTGATTGCTTCTCTTCCCACGCATTTGCTGCGGCAATAAATTTGATAGAACTCCTCTCATGTATTGGACATTTTCACATTTGAACTGAGGAGCTGCTGGTTGCCTTTAATTCTAAGATATGATTCAATACCATTTTAAGGGGTGATAAAGGTTGTAAGTGTGTAGTTATTCAGGGATATTGTGTGAAGGTCACATCCTGGAGCTCTTCTCATATTATACCTGTGAAATTCTTTCTCTGAATACCTAATATAAGCTCCACTATTGGAGCATTATCATGGCAATGCATCTGCTTGTCTGCTTGTCTGACTGTCCAATCAGGCACATGATTAAAACAAAACTGTTTTCCTAGCAGGAATTGTGTAAGAATCTTGTATTCACTTTGCACAGGTGTACTTACCCCTTGCTACTTCTTATTTGCTTTATTACTGCTTCGCCCACTGCCCGGAATTGTTCTAGCACTGCACCCCCTATGTGTGCCATCTTGGACTAATGATCGTCCGCATTTGCCTTCCGCGCAATACTGTAAAGCTAGGGAGGCTATGGAGTCTCGAAGTGCTGTTGTTTTCTCTTGAATTGGTCTGGTTCACCCATGTGTTTTTCTTATCACTGTTGTTCAGAGTATTCAACTTGGATGATTGGTCGATTGTATCTTAGTGGCCCAATGCTCTTACCCTAAATTTACCAATTCTCCTCCTTCCCGCAATTGTCTGAAATTCATCCTCATCCAGACACAATTTCAGTTTGTTGTTGCTTCAGAATGAGTATGGAAAAAGCTCAATGTGTATAATCAAAATACTCTCAGTACAGTTCATGATGTGAAATATAAGCTTTGGTACTCTGCATTGTATCAATTAGCTGTCAATTAAAGAGCTTAGCCAATTGAGAATTTTGGTAAACCTCTATAAGTATTGTTGTTTGGGGTGAGAGGATTGGTCCTTCAAGTACTGGTGTGAAATGTCATTGGTGGTAGTACAAATGGTTACATGGTGACATGCATGGTATTGCTTTTTCATCAAAATGTGGTTTTGCCTGACATTGCCATCTAGGAGTCAATTGTTGATGGGCTGGAAAAAATTGAGTATAAACAGTACTTTATACTTTCAGCAGAGCAAATTTTCAATATTGTGCCTACAATCATATAAAGGGGCTGCCTGAAACTGGGCAGCCTTGATTTTCAACTGCTGTAACAACTGACATATACAGTTTTGAAGGTGTTATTGTAGACTTTCCACAGCTTGTTGGTTTAATTGGATCACTGCTCTACATGCATTTAACTGTATATCATGGAAAAGGTGGTACAATAGTTGAGCTATCAATGGTCTTGTTAGCCTATTTCAGTCCTCTCCTCATATCACCCTCTGTGTACCATTTGCGCATACTTACCGTCTGGCAAACTAATAACACTGTGAAATTCACTTTGGGGACACTTCTGTCTTCTGTTTCTCTTTGCAAGATTTTAAATTTACACTATTTAATCTGTGCCCTCTACATGTACCTGTATTAACTTTTACAATGCACCCCCAAATTCAACATTTTGGGTTTGTGAAGCTTCCTCATTCTCTTTTGCAGCTAGAACTCATGTCTGGAGGATTAAGTTTGGTTTCTTGAGCAACTTTTCCTGATTTTCCCGAGAGGAGTGATGCTACAGTACATTTCGAATATATAACTCACTTTAAATAGCTAATCTCTCCAAGCCCTAGTGAGGTTTGTTCCTTAGTGAGAGTTATAATGTCCTGTAAGGTGTGTTTGGTATAGCAACACAAAATGAGTATAAGTACAGTTACAGTACATAATTAAACATTTTAATTTGTTAATTGAAGAAGCTTGGATGAGCATGAAAGGAGGGCAGGTTGCAAGGATACCCTGACAAAGGGCTCTGTGGGATGCTCCTGGTTGATCTATAAGTGCCATAGCACCATGCACAAAAGTTTTCAAAGTTGAAGTTCTCCCTGAACCATGCTGGTGATGAACACTAATAACTACCACAGGGAATAACTTATTTAATACTATGGCTCATTTTTCATTACTGCATGCAAGACAGATTGCAACAAAAATTCAAAATTTTGAAGATTTTGTTCTGTGCATGTACCACCCAAAGGGTCCTATTAATCATAATGAATACTAAGAAAGCTTAGTACAGTAACACTCATTTGTAAAAATTTTGAACACCAAATTATTCCCTGTAGCATCACTGTGTCCTCAATGAAGTAATTTGTGCAAAACAAATAATTTCAAATGGAAAATATTTTTGTCCAGATAATTCACTTTGCAGTGGAAAGTATTCAGGAAGTCCAAAATAACGTGCAATTTGAAAGTTAAAATTTGAAAGTAAACTCTTGACTCCTGCAGCCTCATACAGAGCTACCACAGGAAGTTTTATCTAGATTTTTGACCACACTGTACTTAATAAAATTGCCCAAAGGATTTTGATTGAAATACAAGATAAAAATACACTGTAACTTGTCATGGCTCAGAATCAAGAGATAAATAAGAGAAAATTCTTGGTAGTCACTGTGGCTGGTGGCTATGGGCGCACTGGCACAGTTTAATAAAGATAAGGAACTAAAATTTGTTTGTGCGTGGTTTGAGTTGCCTGTAGCAGAGCGTGCAATATGTCAGAGGAATTAGAGCTGCCACAGACTCAATCTTTGTTAATTACTTGGAAAGTTCTTTTGCATACTTCACTTGTCACATATTTCTGATTTAAATGCAGGGAGAGTGAAAAGAATATGTCTGTATCAAAGTTTTTGTGTAGAATGGTTTATTTTGCATTCTCATCACAGACACATACTTGCCCATAAGTTCAGTTTTGAGTGAAACTGTTCTGTTTTCTGAGTTTTAAATCCCACAGAATTAAATCAGAGAGTTCTGATTTTCTTACTTTCAGGATTAAAATGAAAGGGGAAATTTATTCAGTCACCCCAACTTGAATTGGTGGAGTAGACTATCCTGTTTCATGGTTGGTTGTTCAGAATCATGTGACAATATATTTGTTCCTCAAATGTAAAATTTACTAGCGGTTACTACTTGGTTTACCTTAAATATAAGGCCTAAAATATTATGAAGATCTATACATTGAAGGGATATGAAAAGAAAATTGTGAGATTTAGCTGTTGGTTCAAAATGAGTTTGGGAGGACCTTGCCTTTTAGAGGGAGGTTATTATCGCACCACAAACAGAAACTACACTTGAGTCCCTCCCAGGACTACCTAAAACTCAACCAAGGTTACCCACACACAGTCTACAGTAAGTGAGAAGACAATGACCTCAATGTGCCATCAAAACACTTTAAGACAGCACATGCTGTGTAATTGGCATTACAGTACTCTGCATTTTTTTAACTTGCTGTCAATCAAAGAGCTGTGCCAAACTACTACAAAAATTGCAGTTTAGGGTGAGGGGAGTAGGCCTTTAGACCAGCATGGTTAATGAAAGTTTAAAGGGCAAGAGCAGTCATCCCAAATTGAAGTAGTGTAGTAAACTATTCAGTTTCATGATTGGCTGTTGAGAGTCATGTGACAATGTTTTTGTCTTCAAATGTGAAATTTACTAGAAATAACTGCTTGAATACCTTGAATATATGCAATACTAAAGTCAGGAAATCTTTGAAAGATACTTTGAAGAGAAACAAGACAAAAACAGTGCTATTTAGCTTTTTCCACAAAAGAAGTTTGGGGGGACTGTTCTTTACCTTTAGCTGTTAACCAACTTCAACAAACCAAACCAGACTATTACATACAGTACTCTCTAACTGAGTAGGAAAGCTATTGATTTTACTAGTGCTGCATGAGAGCTGTCCTTTTTGGTTGGATGGGCAGTTGCACTTAGAGGGAAAAAATAGCATTTAAAATGCTTCAACATGGCATTAAAAGTAAATAGCTTTAGTCATTTTCAAATCATTCGGTCTCAGCAATGAACTCCAGCAATAGCTTCATCTCCTCAAAATATTATGCACAAGAAGAGTTATGGAAGTTGAATCTTTTGAAATGTTGAAAGCTTGGGTGAACAAATTATTTTTGAGCAACAAACAACTGAATTTCTATCTGAGGGAAACTTATTTCTTGAAAAAAAAGACTACTATACTGCCTTATTTGTAATTCATAAATACTTTTTGAGAATTCTGGCTTGTGATTGGTCAGTTACCCATGTTCTAATCCAGTGTAGAGACATAGGGTGTATGGAGAGAAACTTTTTGATCAACATGACTATAAACACAGCTTTGCCGACACGTTAGATGTACATAGGCTTGACTACATAGTTTTAGGTCACATACATAGCACACATACTGTACTAGCCCAACTATGGTGCCTGACGTTTTAAGCAATTAAGGCATAGGGCCTACGACTGTAATTTACCCCATAACTGTCCAACTTAAAATGTAAATATATTTGGTTGACCGCAATGTTGTGTGTACATTGCAACGAATAAATTATGTCCTAATCAGATTTTAGACCTTTAATTCAGAGCATATCAAGTGAAGGTCTTGTTAGTGTTTCAAAGTCCACATAGGGCCTAGGCCTAGGCTTAGACCCCGATCGTGTAAATATTGATACGTACACTATTGATGAGAAAAGCATATAAGTAGGACTACATGACTTCCTAGGGCTAGGCCTACCTCAGTTAGACTCGAAACCTCTAGCCTATCTGGGGCGATGAAAAAAAAAATAGTTTTGAAATGAGTTAACGAGTATAACGTTACTCACTAACCTTACAGCTCATCTCACATATTCCATACATAAGGCTTGGTCAAGTATTCTGTGCACAATTAGCTATGTAAGGAAATTTAGCACCAGAATCACCAAAGGAAATGCAGATGTGATAGTATTAAGAAGAGCCTTAGCTGGCCCGAGTAGCCTGCCTACTGCATCGACAGACGTCAGCAAGATTGTGATAGATTCTCTCTGCAATAAAAACTTTAGGAATTGCGACAGCCACCGTTAGTAAAGGCAAATATGTCTGGTTCCATCTGGTCTTTTTCCCTTCTAAACTTCTCGAAATTAAAGTATTTATGAATGGGAATAAAGTCATGGTGCCCATGTCTCTACATCATATTCGAACGGGCTATGACGTCACGCATATAGGCAGAGACCCTCGGCTTCGCCTCGGGTCTCTCAGCCCATATGCGTGACGTCATAGCCTGTTCGAATCTGATGTAGAGACATGGGCACCATTGACTTTATTCCCTAATTATTAATCACTCTTTGCCAATAAGTATTGGTTTTAAAAGGATGAAATTTCCTTGTTAAACAAATGCAATATTTCCCTTTAATCCAAGTCTTCCCTGTAAGCTTTTGTCAGTATCAAGTCTGTTCTCTGAAGAAAAAGCATTCTTATCATACAGTCTTATTCCCAGTGACCATCATAAGAGAGTGGGTCTGCACTCTTCCTTCCGTATTTTGTTTTGGCTTGTGGAGAGTAATCCAACTGTTATTTATTTATCACACATAAATGACAAACATTCCAATTCATTCTCCAAAGTCTGCAGTTTAATAAGAAGTTATGTGATTGTTATGTCATGCAACATTCCTTGTTGTCTTTTGTTATTAACAGACTTACTATTCATGTGATTCATTTTGTTTACACTATACAGTACATTCTTTCATGAAGTGCTTTCCAGACATGGTTTCTTACAGTTTCTGCATTGACACTTAAAATCATATCCCAATACAGTGCACTGAAAATATGTGCTGAGTGTCTGGGTCCCTACATCAATGCTCAGGCTACCAAACTCTGCCTGTTGGGCTACTTCAGTAGCAGACACCAATGGAAGAACTTATGTACAAATGGGCTATTTTTTTTCAAATTTTATTTTCTGTCGAGAACATCAATAGGCTCTCTATCCAACAAACAGCACTATATATATACAGGTATGCTGTATCCATTCTGTACTATATGGTTGAATGTCCAAACAAAGTTGTAGCTTAGAGATTGAAAAGCAGGTTGAAAAACTTGAGCCTTGATCAGTTGTAATTCACATCGCTGACATATACTTACCCCTTGCTACATCTTAATTGCATATTACCCGCGCTCCGCGCGCTACTCGGAAAAGTTCTAGCACCGTGCCCTCACTTCGCCCCGCACAACTAGACGATCGCCCTCATTACCCTTCCGCGCTAGTCTTTGCTACCTCGGAGGTTATCGTGAGGCCGGATTTTGTCAGCTTTCTGCACTTCTTCCGTCCAGGAATTCAGCTAAGTGTCGTTATTTTGTTAACTTACTGTTCCTTAATCCCGTAGACCCTTTCCCGTTTCCATTTGAGGTCTCGTGGCAGGTTTTTCGGGCTTAGTTTTTTGCTGTAAGCTTCCCGTTTTGGTTCGGAGCTTAGGCCTCCTAGCCTAACGCTTCTTACTACGTGTTTTTGGGTAGCCTTGTGCTTAGCACGCGCTACTTTAACAAGCCTTCTTGCTTTCATTCCTAAGCTTTTGTTCATATTGTTGGCTTGTTCCTCCAAGGTCTAGTGACCTTTGCCCCAGTATTTTAAGCATTTATTGCTTTCCTTATTCCTGAGCTAGGCTTGTACTGTTGCCTAGTCTGTTAGGAGTTCTTATTGTTGTTATTATTGTTGTATTGTGGTTTGGTTCTCTTCTCCCCTTGAGTCTCCTTCCGCCATGGAGCCTGGTCCACGTTGTGCCTTGTGCTCCCAGTTCCGCCCGGGCAAGGGGTGGGACCCTCATGCTGTCTGCCCCGCGTGTCGCACGTGCACTTGGTGCAGCCCTTGCGAGCGGTTTATGGGGTTCTCGACGGACCAGTGGCAGGAAATTGACTCCTGGCTGCAGGCCCGTCGGGAGAAGCTCCAGTCCCGGCTGGATGCCCTCCCTGACCCCCTTGGCCCCTGTCCCTCTGGCCTTCCCCCTCCCACGGGGAAAGGCCAGGGGAACAAGGGCAAGGCGCCCGCGAGGCGCCGGAAGGTCCCATCCCCAGGGCGGAAGGAGGCAGATAAGGGCCAGGAGAAGAGTGCGAGTAAGAAAAAGAAAAAGAAGGTTGAGAGTGGTGGTGCTAAGAAGGGTGGACGCCCGGGTGCCGGAGCCATCGGTTCCGCCACCTCGGGTGATCCGGGGGTCATGCCATCCGCGATCCCGGAAGGCAGTGCCCCCACCGGATCCTCAGACCGGCGCTCTCCAGTAACTGGGGATCCACTGAACTCAGGGGCTGCGGCTCCTAGACCAGGTTCTCAGACCCCTCGGGGCCAGGGGCCTGGTTCTGAGTTAAACCCTTCTGCCCCGACTCCGTCTGGTTCCATGGATCCCTCCACGGGTCCCCGTGCTGCCTCCTCGGAGGCAGCGGGGGAGGATCGCCCATATCTCACCGGGGCCTCGGCCCTGGGGGAGGGAGGTGATCAGGGAGCCACGGCTCCTGACCCCGTGACTCAGGACTCCCAGTCCTCTCAGGACCGCGAGCGGGCCCGAGACCGTCGACCGTCACCGTCGGCAGGAGTCCTCCGGGAGCCGGGAGTCGCGTAGGGCCTCGCGGGACCACCGGTCCTGGAGTCCCTCGCGTCACTCCAGGCGCCGGAGGCGGAGCCCGTCCAAGTCTTCGGACTCGGTCTCAGACTCTGACGCTGGGTACCGTCGGGGCCGGTCCTGGGGGACTACCGGATCCCTCAGACCGGGCGTGGCTGTTCTAGCTGGCTAGCCTCCTGGGTCCGTTGGTCGCAAATGAGGTCTCCAAACAGACCGCTCATCTGCGTTCATCCGCCTGTCCCCAATCTCTAGCACCAACCGTGGATCCTCCTCAGACCGAACCCACCCCTCGGCAGGCCTCGACCACTCCCCCTCCCGACTCCCTGGAGCTCATGGCCTCAGATGAGTTCGAGGAAGAGGGAGAGGTGGAGGCTGAGTTGGAGGAGGCTGAGGCTTCGGTGCCGGATGAGCCAGAGGTCTGTCCCCCCAGAGGGACTGACCTCCCTCAAAGCCTGGTTGCCTCGGTCACGGAGATCCTTATCTCCAAGTTGGGGTACCAGCCGCCTGCAGCTGTGGAGCCAGAGGCTTCCGGCTCCAGGTTGACTGCCACTAATGAGGCAGCGGAGTCCGGCCTGCCTGACTTTCCAGTCGACCGTACATGCAGGGAGTGGTTCGACCGGTTGGCGGCTAAGCCTACCTGGTCGGCTTTTCCTGCCCAGCAGGACAAGGCGATCAGTGTGGCTGAGGAGGATTGGGGGTCCCTCTTCCACCCGCCCTCAGTTTCAGAGGAAACTCGGAACAAGGTCCGGGTGGCGGAGGGACTTGCCTCCGGCATGTTCCGGGAGCCACTCCGCAAAAGGATCGAGGAAGACTGGTATCAGGCCGATTTAGCGGCGCGGACTGGTCTAAAGTTCTCCTCGGTCTTTTTGCTCATCGCGGAGGCCCTCCGGAACGCCCACACGCAGATCCCCAGTGACCCGGTGCAGTATTCGGCTGCCGAGGTGGGAAAGCCGGTGCTTCTGCAAGGGCCCCTGGCTAGACTGATCTTTGATCAGTTTGCCAGGGTTGCTTTGAAGGCAGTCAGGGTAAGGCGGGGCAATGTCCTTGACCCCTTCCCCTGGCCTTCCACGGAGGCAAGGAGCCGCCTGGAGCAGCTGCCAGTGGCCAGCCCTGACCTCTTTTCAAACCAGTTCCTTGACCGGTTCGTACAAGAGGTCAAGAGGCACGAGGAGACGGCCTCAGACTTCTTCAAGCCACCGGCTAGACCTGCCCCGACCCAACCGGCCCGTCCCACACCCAAAGGAAAGCCAAGGTCTTCTGCCAAGTCCAAGGCTAAGAAGGCTGCCCCAAAGGCTACCACGTGGCGTGGGGGCTCTGCCTGGAGGGGTAATTCTTCAGGCAGAGCCAGGGGCGGCAGGGGTAGTCAGGCGTCCAGGGGCAGGGGCATGGGGACTGTGCCGGCGAGTAGGCCTGCCTACAACCCCCAGTCAGTCCAGTTCCCCCCACCTCAGCCCTAGGGGTGCCCACCCTACCGTGGTCCCGGCGGTAGGGGGGAGGTTGAGGCTCTTCGCCGGCCTCTGGGAGGCGTTCTGCCCGGATCGGTGGGTGGTAAGCATCGTTACCTTCGGGTACCAGCTGGAGTTCACAGCCCCACCCCCTGTGGGGGGTGGGGGTCGAGCCACTCCAACTCCCACCGATCCGGCACTTCGTCGGGTTCTAGAGGAAGAAATGCACGCCCTGCTAAACAAGGGCGCTGTAGCAAGGACGACCGGAGAGGAGGGCCCCCTCTTCCTCTCGTCCTTCTTCCTGGCCCCGAAGAAGAACAGCTCCTGGAGGCCAATCCTCAACCTGAGGCCGTTGAACGCCGCCTACATCCGGCCGCGGAGGTTCCGCATGGAGACCCTCGCGGTGATTATCCCGGCTCTGCGGGTCGGGATGTGGGCGGCGACCCTCGACCTCAAGGATGCGTATCTTCACATCCCAATTGCCCCGGCGTCGCAGAGATTCCTCGCCTACAGGTACAGGGGAGAGTCGTTCAAGTTCAGGGCACTCCCCTTTGGCCTCTCGACATCCCCTCGAGTCTTCACCAGGGTGGCAGGAGCAGTAGTTGCCGAGCTTCGGCGACGCGGTATTCTGCTCTACCCCTACCTGGACGACTGGCTCGTCCTGGGAGACTCGGGGATCAGGCGAGGGCGAACGTCGGGGAAGCGGTCTCTCTCCTGCAACAGTCAGGTTGGGTGATCAACTGGGAGAAGTCGCATCCCACCCCAGCAAGGTCGCTCCAGTATCTGGGGGCACGTCTGGACTTGGTAGGAGGTCGGGCCTATCCCTCTGCAGAGAGGGTTCAGGCCCGCAAAGACGCGGTTACCAGCCTTCTGGGGGCTCCGGTGAGTCCAGCAAAGGCTTGGCTCCGGATTCTAGGCCTCCTAGCAAGTCTAGTAGACGTGGTCCCCCTTTGCCGCCTGCGCATGAGACCACTGCAGTTCCACCTCCTCTCCCACTTCCGACCTGCTTCCAGAGACCTTCTGGCTCCGGTCCCTCTGGCCGAGCATGTCCAACCCCATCTTCGGTGGTGGACCTGTGACGCCAACCTCCTCGAGGGGGTTCCTTTCGGAACCTTTCGCCCCAGTCTCGCCATCACTACCGACGCTTCGTTGTCGGGCTGGAGCGCCTTCTGCGAAAGCAGGACCCTCGCAGGGGTGTGGTCAGAGGAGGAGGCCCGGCTCCACATAAACGTGCTGGAGCTCGAGGCAGTGGCAAGGGCGGTAAGGGCCCTCCGGGATCATGTGCAGGGCAAGTGCCTGGCGGTCTTCTCGGACAACACTACCGTCGTAGCGTACATCAACAGGCAGGGTGGGACTCGTTCCCCCCAGCTCTGCCTGAAGGTGTGGTCTCTCCTCCTGTGGTGCCGGAGCCACGACATCTCCCTCAGGGCGTCCCACGTGGCGGGGAGAGACAACATGCTCGCGGATGCACTGTCCAGAGGCCGCGCGAGTCAGTGGGAGTTGGCGACCAGGTGGGCCTCGTGGCTGTTCACACAGTTCCATCGGCCCAACCTGGACCTGTTCGCCACGGCGGAGAACGCAAAGCTTCCCACCTTCTGCTCAAGGGTGTTCCACCCTCGGGCGTGGGCAGTGGATGCCATGGCAATCCCTTGGGATGGCATGGACGCTTACGCGTTTCCACCCTTCACGATACTCCACAGGGTCCTGCTCAAGATCAGAGCATCTTGGACCCGGGTGTTGCTGGTGGCCCCATTGTGGCCCAGACAACCGTGGTTCCCACTCCTCCTCCACCTGCTGGTGGATCACCCAGTGGTGTTTCCCCCGGCCCCAGACCTGGTCTCCCAGGACCGGGGCAGGGTCCTTCACCCACGGGTACAGGATCTGCACTTGACTGCCTGGAGGCTGTCAGGAATTCCCTCCGAGCACAGGGACTTCCTGACAACGTTGCCTCTATGCCAGTGGGAGCAAGGAGACCCTCCACTCAACGAACTTACAATTCTAGATTTGCAAGGTTCGGGGAGTGGTGCGCAAGGAATGAGACTTCTCCATGTTCGGCGTCTCTTGCGCGGGTCTCGGAGTTCTTGATGGTCCTCTTTGACGAGGGCAAGCAGGTCAACACCATCAAGAACTACCGCTCGGCCATTGCCGCGGTCCATCAGGGTTTTTCTGATGGCTCCTCGGTGGGGTCAAGTGCGGCTATCCACCAGCTGCTCAGGGGGATGAGCAATTCCAGAACTGTGGTGCGGCCCCTTGCACCTTCGTGGTCCATCAATGGAGTGATGCGGGCCCTCGCGGCGGAGCCCTTCGAACCGCTTCACTCAGCCCCACTTGAGCTTTTGACTCGCAAGACCCTGTTCCTGGTAGCGGTGGCCTCGGCTCGAAGGAGGAGCTGCCTGCAGGCACTCTCTGTCAAGCCGGGCCATATTCGATTCGAGAGCCACGGAGTCCGTCTTATTCCGGACCCCGGGTTTCTTGCCAAGAACCAGACCTTGGACTTCCTCCCGGGGGATGTCTTCATCCCACAGATTGGGACAGCATCCTCCATACGGGAGGACAAGAGGTGGTGCCCGGTCAGGGCCCTTAAGTGGTACCTGCACCGGACCAAGGACCTCAGGGCCTCCCAGAGGCTGTTCGTCCTCCCTAGGAGGCCGCACACGGCGGCCTCTAAGGACACCATCTCCCGTTGGCTGTCCGAGGTCATCCAACGGCATACTCATGAACGGGTCCGGGCACATGAGGTCCGAGGCCAGGCGGCATCGAGGGCTCTCTTCGCGGGCATGCCAATCGAGGATATCCTCAAAGCAGCTGCCTGGAAGACTCCCACGTCCTTTGTCGCCTGTTACCTATCGGATACTCTGTCGGCAGAGGCGGCATTCGGCCGGGCGGCCTTAGGCGCCCCCCAGGCTCCCCCCACCAACTGCTCGGTGTCACTCTAATGCAATTAAGATGTAGCAAGGGGTAAGTATATGTCAGCGATGTGAATTCCCCCCACCTTCCTGGTGGGTGTATTCACGAGCGACTATACTTACCCCTTGCTACATCCCCTCCAGCCCTCCCCCGTGGGGGAATTTGTCTTCACTTGGCGACGCCTCCTGGCTGCGGTTGGGCGGCCCTGGTTCGGAAGTGCTCCGTGGTCCCTCCGGTCTCTTGGGTTGCTTCTGGCCGCTCACTCTGGTAAGTGTTCGCGGGGATAACCTCCTCGCCTTGCGCTCCAGGGTGATGAGGACGATCGTCTAGTTGTGCGGGGCGAAGTGAGGGCGTGGTGCTAGAACTTTTCCGAGTAGCGCGCGGAGCGCGGGTAATATGCAATTAAGATGTAGCAAGGGGTAAGTATAGTCGCTCGTGAATACACCCACCAGGAAGGTGGGGGGAATTTACACCCTCTGACCCCAGAGCAGAGTCAGTTGCACATTATGTCTATCTGAGGTGTCACGCAGGGCTGTGTCAATATTCTCCAAATGTTGTATCAAGGCATTGGAGTATAGGCTCAGCACCATTCCATCATAATGAACAAGAAATGTGCCTCAAAGTGTGTGACATGTTGGGTCAATTTTGTGATGGTGCGTCAATGCTTTTCTGGGGTCAAAGGGTGCATTTTCAAATTGATTAGTGTATTAAACGTATCATATATCAGCAGCTGCAGAGCAATTAAATTTTGAAGCGGGTGAAGCCTAATTACTAAAGTTGCCCAATATGTTCAACAACGTAATAGCAACGTAAGGCAGCCCAAAGTGCCCGCAGCAGAAAAAGTGGGGGGTGGGAAGATAAAGCTCCCATCCCCCTTGCAACTCCCCCCCCCATCCCCACCGCCATTCTCTCTGTTATCTGTGGTCCCTGAATAATTCTGCTGCACTTTGATACAGTAGTGTAGATAGGGTTCTACAGTATGCTGAAGAAATAAAATATCATTAACACCAAGTCTTTAGATCCTTTGAGACAAGACACTGGTGAAAAATTTAATTTAAACATTAATTATTGAGTGAGCATAAAGCCAATTTGGGAAAAAAGGTTCAGTACAGTATGATATTTCAACAACATGTGTCCAGAATTTATGAAGAAATAAAAAAGAGATTCAAAAAGTCTATACTTTTATGATATCACAAATAATGCAATGCCCTGGCTGGTCTGATTTGCAGTTTGTCTGTAGAAATTTGTAACTTAATTCTAAATGGAACATGATGTTGAGATGGAATTAACACCAAGCAGTTAATGGGTAAAAGTGCCCTGATTTTATAATAGGTGTTTTTTAAAGGAATATCTTACATCAAAATGCAAAATAAAATGTGCTGTTTGGAAGATGTTGTACCACAATGATGACCTCCTTGTCAGGCAGTGCTGTTTTATGTTCAGCATACTGTATTCATGTCGCAGACATTCATTAAGCCCTTGCTTCATCTAATTTACATTATTCTTGCCAACCACATGCTCTTCCGAGATGTTCTGACACTGCGCCGCCTCTTTTCTGCCATCTTGGAAAACATACTTGTCCTCATTCTCATTCTACTCTTCTTCTGTATACTCACCAGTCTAAATTATCAGTCATATGAATTTTAATGAATTGCACCCAAGTGCATGTTAGATCAAAACCTAAGTATGAAAAGTTTCCCGAAAGAAGGGAGAAATATTTCTTTAGATGTGAGCAGTCCAAAACAACCTTCAGTAGCCTAATTGCAAAGTTTTTCTTAGGGTCTAATTTCAGGCTGTGAAAATAGCACGCGAGACTCAGTAATAACCTATACACTACTACGATCCGGTTGAAGTGACGCGACGAAATGATTCAACGAATTAATTCACGCATGTGTTGTCACTGTGATAAAGAATAGAAAGGTCGACCGGATAAGGTACCTTTTAGGAAGTGCAGGTGTCTTCTACTTAAATCATAGGGAGTAAAGAGTGTATCTTGGCAAAAAAAGTTCCTAACAATTTGTACCAAAGGTATTTTTGAAGTTTGCAAATGGGAGACAAATCTTTAAAAATGATTTAAAGCAATATATTGTGGAAGTATTGATGTATAAATTCAAATAAATATTAGCCCTCCATGCAAGAAAAACGGTAATATTTTACTTTGCTCTCTGCTGATATAAGGTCACAACCAGTAACTGACCCGAATGGCATATATTGTGCATGCTATTACGTAACTGCGGTCGAAAATCCAGCCGGACGTGTGACCTTTCAGATGGTACAATGCCTTTCACTTAAATAATAGGGAGTAAAGCTGTATCTTGAACTAAAAAAACCTCACAATTCTTTGCGAGAGCATCGAAGTACCTTTCACCATGCATAACAAGTAGTAAAATTATAATTCTAAGCAAAAATGTTGACAAAGTAGTGATGTATAAATGTCAGTCACTTTGTTAAAACATGAAAATATTTGACTATGCCCTGCTATCAAGTAATGTACAACCACTTAGTAAAACACAGCTTCTTCAAGATTGCTACATTTTACAGAAGGTACAAATATTTCTGACAGCTTCGTGTGGACATATTTTCCAGACGAAATTTGATGTTTATGCAATCATGCAATCAGAAATTACAAATATACCCGATGAAAATCACAGTATTTTTTCAAAAAGAAACAAACAGGCAAACATTGCAATATATATTTGGTAAAATTAAGTGTCCAGCAATACCATTCACACAGATGTCCCTCTTAAAAATGATCTACCCTGGCAACAACAACCTCAATCATCCAAAATGAAGACAGTCTTTGGCTTGGTACTATTCTTCTGAAAACAAAACAAAACAAAGAAATAATTCTCAGTCGTTGAGCTTACAAACCATAGCTTCAGCCAACACTAAAATGCACAATCCTTCACATGTTTTGCAAAAGTGTAGTCTGCATGAGTCCAAAGGATTTCCCTTTCGGGAAACCAAAATGGGGCTCAATGTAGACAAGAGCCAATATGGCTGATTTACTGTATATCAACCATTGGCTTGATTCTTGTCCAAAGTGCAGTTGATATTTTATAAACCACTGTGGAAATTCTTGGTTCTTGGGAATCTTCCATGCAATATGAACATATATCTTGGAAATTATACAAAAAAAAACAAAAAACAAAAAATACCCCACCATCCAATAGGAATATAATGCAGCCACCTTGTTTGAATATACTGTAAAGTGTACAGATGGTATCCTAAACTATGTGAATGCCTCACTTTTATCACATGGTAATTGTTTTGCCCCTGAACTGTAAAATTCATTGATTCAATGATTCACTTTTTAATGTTCAATTTGTATAATCAGATGTACACAAAAAGATGCTTGTTTTTCAAGTTGGCATATAAGGAGACATGTAAGTTATCCCCCAACATAGGGCTATTAATACACTGCCCCTTTAATGCAACATAATTTTCATTTTCATTTTCTCTTCAGTTTTTAAGAAAAAAATCATGACTTAATGTTGACATAGGAGGGGGTGTGCATGTGAAGTGATTGTGTGGGTGTTTTCGCTTTATCTTTCCTTATAACAAGGGAAAAGTTTACCTTTTACCAATTCAGCCAACTTTGTCCAAGGACAATGTAGTATCTGCATTCAAAATTGTTCCCATGCTTTGTTCCATTGTAATACATGCTGACCTCCACTATGTACAGTATACTATACATAGCTGTGTTAAATACAATAAACAGAACAGAATGGGATATGGGAGGGTAAACTACAACTTTGAAAGACCTAGTCACAAACTTTGAGGTACTGTAATTGCCTTATTTAACACAGAGAAGTATTGTTAATATGACCCAGAAAGCAGCTATATAGCCTTTTATACGTTGTACTGTATCATGCAAAATTTGTGGGGTGGACCAGATATGCCTTACAAAAGAACACCAGAAAATACCCTGCCATTTGGGCCTACCTGAAAAATGGAAGTACAGTACCACATGAAAAACAGTGAAACCACCATAAATTAAAAGAAACTCAACTTTTTGTACCCCAATAAACTGGAATTTCACAGGTTTGGCTTGCATTTGAATCCCCAGACTGGTTGACCCTGCTTGACTAATATCTTTTCAAGTAGCTAACTTGCTATGTTGACTGTTGTAACATACATATATATAACCTAGCAGGTCTGTAAAATAATATAATATGAGCAGAGGAGTATAAATGGCCATGCGTATCACCTTGCAAAACCAAAAACAAATGCCTGTTTTGCTGGTGGCTAGAGGCAGGGCTTGTGTCAAAATTCCAACCCATTACCTTTAAGAGAAAATTCTTCCACTTTGAAGGAGGGATTGAAGCAGCCAGCCTGTATTTGTAGTCTACTACAGCTAGGCTCAATACAAAAAAAAAAATAGGGTGCTTAGGTGTAAAGGGCATCTTGTCCAATGGCTTGAGCAACAAAAATTCACAAATTATGTTTTGCTCACGGACTTATATACATGGACAGAGCATGTAACGTGTACGTCCTATCTGTAGCTGGTCTCCACTGACTGAGACAAAAAAGGTGCTCCAAGATGGCCGCCGTGAAGCTGTAAATCGTCTGATTTGACAACGACTCTGTTACATTTTAAACAAAAGTTAAACTTGAGTGAGAAACAATATCATATTCCTGCAATACGTGAAGGGATTGTGACATTACCTTGCCATATTTTAAGAATATTCCAACTTTCTTGCAAAATATGGGCATATACTTAAGCAAATCCAAGCTTTCACACAAAAATATAGCAGACGGCCATTTTGGTGGGCTTTTTCTAACACTACAGTAGCGACAATGTACCGTGCAGTATGCTCTGTCCATGTATAGGAAGTCTGTGGTTTTGCTCCACTTTGAACCTTGCTGTTAGACTCACTGTGCTTGCAGTATGGTTGAACACTATGTCATGGCTAAAGTGAATGTTCCCCATGTAATTCTCAGTGATTGCCACAATGATTGTCATTGCAGTGGAGAGCAGGAAGCTTAAATCATAATAATGCAGATTCATGTTTATCCTTGATCTTTTATTTCCTTTATTCAGGCAACAAAAGCTATATTGGGCAACCAAAATATACTAATCTCCAAAAAAATTAGTTGTCTGAAAGCTAGGCAACCAACAAGGCATCAAAAAATTTTTAGACCCTGTGTGATGAATGTCACATGATACAAAGGAAATAGCTTGCCATTTAAGAGCCATTTCCTGTGTAGGTGTTTTATTCCATAAAGATCACCCTGATTTAGTTTTCCAAAAATTATACTTTTCACTCCGTATTCAAGGTAAAAGTCGAGTCAAAAATTGTAAATGGGCATCTCTCAGTTGAAAAACCTTTCCCATTGGGAGAGGGATACTCCTTCCCTATTCCCTCCACTCTGGATGTCAGTTTGGAAAATTGACTCTTTGCTACACATACAGTAAGTGACTAGAACAGATTGTATGGTTTGACTCGTAATTAGAGTGACTTAATGTCATTGCAAGAAACAGCTTCAGTATTAACATAAAGAAGTCAGTTGTTAAAGGGCAAAACCTGTCACTCTAAACATATTTTAGTAACATTTAGTAACATTTTTCCTTTCTCCTCTTCAAAGTAGCTTTCATATTTGAGGACTTCAGTGTTGCATACTTGAGGTAAAACAAATTACCTCTAGTTAATTATTGCAATTGAGGAGGAAAAATTATCATATAATTCTTATGAACCATTCATGAAGTACTGTACTGTACGCCAGTTGAAGTTGGGGGGACTGCATTTAAAACTCTGCTGCAAGCACTGTCAAATGACAGATCCTCATTGGCGATATACAGTGCATGGAAGAAAATCTACAGAAAGGGGAACTTTCCTTCATTAAAGGACCAATTAGTGTAGGTCTGGAATTCAACTTTTGGCCATGTCATAATGATGACTTTCAAAATGGAACTGACTGTGGTTGCGTGTGGTGCTCAGAATAAGAAATGGAATGAAGAAAACAAGCGAGTGTGCTGCAAATGAAGAAAGATAGTGACCAGCCTGACTTCATCCAATTACTTAGAAACTTGAAATGAAAATCCTCATCTGTATTAACTACAGTAACTTACAGTATAAAGATGCATGCTGAAATCTTGTTTATATTGTCTTTAATATACTACAGATGAATGTATATTTAGGATTTTCTGGTCATGATTTGATGTTTCCACAAGACAGTATTTAACTTAAATGTTTACAGTACTGCTGGCAGATACTGTAGCTCTCAAAATTACTTTGATACTTGACCAGTGAGATGTGTACAGAATATGTGCCTTTAAGGGTTAAATTTTGTACATATATGTTCACCATTTTTATTAGTTATTTTCCTTGGGGCAAGATTCATTGCTTGACTGCCTGTAAAATTTTGCAACCCAACAGAGAGTGCCAAATTAATACTTTATCTTACATTTCCTGGAGCATACAGAACAAAACTGTAATCTTGCTGAAGACATTAATAAAATTATTTAAAATAAGAAAAAAATACTTGCGTAATTGCAAAGCCTTGAATAGGTTTTTCCCAAACTAGACAACTAAAAAAGGATTGCAGGACAGCATTTGGTGAATGTTGTTTTAGGCCAAAGGTGAAATGACATTTACAAAAAAAAACTCATACCAAAAATCTGCCCTAAAATCTTTTGCAGTCGCTGTTTGAAAAATGATCTGTACATTAGCATCATCTGCTAGGATCTGTCAGTTTTCATTTTGATCAAAACCCTCTTCAAATTTAGTTCAGCTGTAATACAATTTTGATACTTTGTTTTTGCCAGGCAAGAGGATCACCTATTTATCTAGGTGTGAGACTGAAGATTGAAAAGATTAAATGAACAGTTGACTTCAGTTTCCACTTTTTAGAAGAAAGAAACCAGAAACAAACTACATCTTATGAAGATGGTCGATTATCAGTTTTTGTGAAGAGTCCCCTCCCCTCCAAGGAGGAGGGGAAGGGGATTACCATATTGTTCCTCACATAAACAGAGTTAAAGTGTGTGCAGTTGCAAGTCCTGAGTAAACAATGGAAATTTAACATTCATTTTGTTTGTAATTTCAAAGTGTACAGTACCTGAAATGACTTCACAGACTGTTATCTAAATCATGTTTGCATTTATAGAGAACAGTTTTCTGCAGTATATGAGGTTTCACAAGAGTTAAGTAGTCCCTTCTGTTTACTCTATATGGTGCTTCCACCAGTTGGCTGGGATGACCTGGTATTTCAATGACTGTATTGCTGTTATGTATAATCTGAACTTCCTTTTATTTCAATCTCACAATATATATTTATTGTAAATTCTTATCCTAAAGAACATTTCATCATATCTGGACAAGTCTGATAGTTGGTATATCCTGTAACTAGGCCTACAGAGTATTAGATGATATTCAACAATTTTGCTAAGATAGTTACTCTTTGTTTAGTACATAAAATATTCAAATTCTAAGTTTGAAATCACCCAATTGAAGCAACCAGTACCAACTGTAACATGACTTTGCCTAAATATTCATTCTCAAATATGCAAAACCATCAACCCAGTGCCACTCATTACTTTGGTTTTCAAAACCTAACCAGCGATAAAGTTTTGTGGAAACAATATGGGCTGAATAGTAGGTAAATGAGGCATACAGAAGCAAGGAAAATTAATTTTGATTAGTTAAACTTGGCGGTGGTTATTGATTACCCTGTCTAAGCAATAAATTTTATACTGGTACACTACATAGAGTATATTAAGGTAAACAAAGCCAAGTTTACATTAGCTCTAGTTTTGCATGGCAGCACAGCACTATATAAAAGGACAGGTTGTCATGAAAATACAAACTAAAATTTCTTTAGTAAAAACATTCACTGCAATTACTGCAGCTTTAATCAGCATTTGTGGAAAGCAATGTTGCCGATGTAAATAACTGAGATGAGTTTTGTTCTGATATGGCATTTTTATGTAAGAGTAATCGATCTGGCTTCCATGAAAAACGATCTTGATGCAGTGTAATGAATGTCCCATGTGTCTGCCCCAGAACAATTTCCAAGCAAATTTGATTACTCTTCAAGTTTACCTGTACTTTTACATTCCATGTGCACAAAGACTTTTGTACAATAATTATAAGCATTACCAAAAAGCAGAGAAAGTACAGTAATTTAACAATTAATAATAATTATTATGTGGAGAAAATTTAGCTCATAACAAAAGGTGTAAGTGGAGGAATCAGAAATAAGTTTAAACTTCTTTGGTCTGGTCCCTACATCAATGAAACAAAAAAAATATATATCTGAAGAGTTTTCAGGAGGAAACAACAACCACACTAAAAAGAAGAGAATTATATCTGACAAGTGTTTAGGAGGAAATACAGAGAGAGAAGAGAAAAACATTAATGGAAGAAAGCTGTCTCATGAGCTAAATTTGCGGTGGATTTTTCAGGATAAAATGCTTTTGCCAGGCTTAATGTGTAGTGCCAACCTATTTACAATTTACATATTGAACTTCAGTAGTTGTATCATATACTGGTAAAAGAATACAGTAATCTTTTCTTCTTTTACGTAGTTCATCTCTGCATACTTGGTATCATTTCGTTGTTTGCCACTATTTAAGTTTTTCTTTTGTTTTTTACCGTTTTAATAGTGAGTTTATTTTATCAAGGCACTTCCAAAGAGAATAAAAAAGGAAGTCAAAGTAACAAAGCATTTGAACTTACAGCAAAGTTCAAATTATGCAAAATATTTCAGTACAGTATTTAATCCTGTTGATGTTGTAATAATATCTGGAAGTAAAAAAGTAAGTGAAAGGAAAGAAAAAGATGAAACAAGATTCAGGCTCTTATTTCATGCATTGTGAATTATGGCTGTATCTCTTTCTTAGAAGATTAACATATCTCCTGATTTCTTTTTAGTGTGCATTTTCTTTTTGTGTTGTATTACTCGGCGGAAGCAAATTTTTTTATTTTTGTTCATTGTGAAGATAAGGTCTTAAAGAGTAAAATAAGGCACAGGGTTGGCTAAATCATAATGGCATTTACAAAGTTTGATGGTTGATTTAAATAAAACCTTTGTGGATAAAGAATCATAACCAAGTTTGGATCTCATTGCAGTCATTACGAATAAGAAAAGTTGCTGTGGCAAAAAAGTGCTGAAGTAAAATGGATTAGCTGTGGCAAAAGCACACTTTACCCCAATAATTTTAAAACTAGTATCCTTACAGTTCATTAAATGTTGATTGAAAAAAGCATCAAACTCAACTCAGCAATATTTTGCTGAAGTTGAGTCAATTTGCTTTGACAGCATTTGTACAACAATGTCAGCTGCCACATTTTTTTGCAAGGCCCATTTTTTACCCCAGTAATTCTTGAAAAAACATACTGTATTGTGTGTAATTTACGTGCCAGTCAGAGTATGATTAAGTGATGGACTAGAGTAAGTTGTATTTCTCATGTTCTTTTGAATGTATATTTTGATGCAACTTGCATAGTTAAGCGGCTCATTGAGTAGTGCGTTCATAAAACGCAATAGACTTTTTCAAAGCTGTTAAATTTTCTTCACGTTTCAATGAGAAATGGTCAAATTTAGTCAATTCCCATATCTGTACAACAGGCATGTAGCCAGGATTGTGTCCACGGAAGGGGGGGGGGGGTTCGGGGCATGACTGAATGTTCTTTGCATGTTGAAGCTGTCCATAAAAAAGAAGATATTAAACAGGGTTTGCCCTAGAAGAAGAACCCCGACTTTAGGAAGTTTGTTCTCCACTAAGTGTGCGTGCAATATTTGATGTTTTAGGAAGGAAACTAAGATGATTTCTAGGAGGGTGATTACTGTATATCCTAATTGTGCTGTGGGAATGTAACAGGAAGAGAGTGATTAGTACATAAGTTGTGTTATTAAGCACGGTGGGAGTTGTTTCTTAATATACTTAAAACTCATTAAAATCCACTTAAATCTTGTTCATGTGTAATCTGAGCTCACTTTGAAACGTCCCCTGGGCAATGCATATTGTATTGCTAAGAGGCCTCCAAGTACTCAGGCTTCACCATTACACTAGTTTCAGAACACACTAGTGAAAATATTTTGTGATAGAACAATTAATCTCTTTATTCTTTCCTTCTGTTTGCTATAGTTGATACTTTTCTATCACTTTCATTTTTTGAGCCAGGAGCCTGCTTCCCAGAACTGAACCAAATGTTTTTGAGTTCTTGCTACAGTACCCTTGGTGACCTGTAAAAAATAACCTGTAGATCTTGTGGAATAGGGTTTGCTTGCAACAACTACAAGAGCTCTCTGGGTGCTGCAGAGGAACCATAGTAGAGGTCACAAGAACATTACAGTCCTACTTACCTTGCCCATAACTAACATTAGACAGTTGCATCTGCTGTGGAATGATCACTGGGGATGAAACACAATCTACTGCAGGTATAGTGCTATGCCACTTCCTACAGCAAACCATCCTATCTCACCCTTGTTTCATTGCCAGCAAAATGATCATCATCATTTTGTGTATGGTTAGAGCTACATTCTGCTGTGTGGGGTGACTGGGGTCCATGATTTAGATGGTGGTATACTAAAAGTAGTTAGAGTACTATGACGGTCTAGAGGAGGATTGAACAGTACTGGAGTACTGAAGCCAATGGGCTACAACTGGAAAAATTCTCTGGGCAGCTCGACATGAACCAATTGATTGACAACTGGACTGTAAAACTGCATCTTACTAACTAACTCGATGATTTATAATACTATAGCACTCCACTTGCATGTACAGGGGCTCATTGAGTCAATGATATTGATAACTTTATGAGAGCATTAAAAGTTCACTATCACATGACAATGCTTTTAGTTAGCATAATAAGTCAAGTTACACATCCAATAGTTATGGGAAAAGTTAAAATTTTCAATTTTACATTGTCCTGACTTATAACAGGTTTTTACATAGTTTAAAGAAGTTTCTGGTCATAAATGTTGAAAACAGAATAAAGCCGTTAAATGCTCACTCTTAAAAGAGTCATTTGTTTGTAGGATGTAGGGATTGTCTAAGTTTGACCATTTGTCATTGGTACTGTATGTGAAGAAAACTTAACAGGGTTTGGGAAAACTTGTTGAATTTCACGGACCAGCTCAATGTGCGGCCTTAGTTATTTCCATCTGTGCGGCCTTAGTTATTTCCATCTGTCAATAAGAAATGGTGAAATTTTTGTGAGCTTGTTATAGATCTGATAAACATTCTTACTATTTTAGTAGCAAAGTAGGAAATTGGTAATTATTTTTGTTACATTATTTGCACATAAAGTATCAACAGATTTGTGATTGCTTAGTTTTCTCTTTTGCATGAATGGAGTTAATGTTATGAATCCTGTGTCAAGCATTGTAGATAAGCAAAGCACATGGCTTTGAATCGTTGTGCCCTTGAGCCTTGTTACGTTAATTAAATATTACTGTTTGTTAAGTATCAATGAATTGTCTAAAACTAGTGAGTAAATACGGCAGTAGTTACATAATACTTTGGGTTGAAAATAGCAGCCTAAAAATGTGGACAAGATGTTTAAGTTGATTTTTTTTTTTTTGGGGGGGGGGGGAGGGGGTCTCAGTCACATTTATTTGGATTTACACAACATGTTTGGCAGTTCTGTCTTATGTTTCAGTGAAGGTACTCTTTTAAAGTGAATTAATTTAAGACTTATGTTCAGTTTGTTCACCTCCATCTCCCATGGCTGTCACACTACAGCATTTCTTTAGCGGAGGACTGGTGGGAACAGAAAAGTAGACCGTAGGGTCACCAATTGTCCCAACAATATTAAGGGTACCCTACCTTTTACCCCTTTCATTGAAGTCTTAGATCAAGCTGTAAATTCTAAACTGTGAAGCAGGGGCATTTCTGGTGGTGCTGGGTGAGCCAAAACAATCATCTTAGCCATCCATTTCCAAAGTGGGCAAAATTTTGTATGGGCTAGTATAGGTGAAGATATACATGTACTCTGAAAATAAACTTTATCTGGTTTTAACCCCTCCCCCCCCCTCCCTCATTCTCCATGCCCTCTCCTCCTAAGAAAAATATGTTGGGAAATAGTTCCAGTATGTATATACTTTCATAGCTGAGTAAAGGTATACTTAAGTTCTACATTTCCTGCAATATAGTATATTAACATTTGCAAAATAATTGTTTCAACAATGACTTGCATTTCATTGAGAAAACTTTGTCTGAGAACAGTAACTGCAGTAAGCCTGTCACGTTCCTTGTGGCTTGTACTGCTTTTCAAAGCCAGCAAAATTAGTGAAAGTGAAATAATGATGCCGTTTTTATAAACATAAAATGTTTGTACTGTTCTGCATTTGTGTATTATAGTTTGACTGTACTACAGCAGTAGCTAAATAGTTGATGTCATTGATCAGATTCTTGTTTTTCTCTCCTATGTGTAGTATGCTTTTCTTTTATTCTTCCTTTGGGACAAAGAAGTCCTAGGATGTGTCATTTTATATTTCCTCAGGGGAAACAGTATGTAAATATCTCAAACTTATGCATAGGATATATCAAAATGAAATTACAGTGTAGAACAGACTTAAAGGCCCAGTTCTCTCATCCCAAACAGTATCAATTCTCCTAACCTTCTCACTTAAGCTCCTCCCACAATTGTCTGAAATTCATCCTCATCCAGATACAATCTCAGTTTATTGCTTCAACAAGAGTGTAGAAAAACTCAATTTAAATATAATCAAAACACTCTCAGTACTGTTCATGCTGTCTAATTTAAGCTTTGGTACTCTGCATTTTTTGAATTAGCTGTCCAGCAAAGAACTGAGCCAACTGAGAATTTGGGTACCCCCATACCAAAATTGTAGTTTAGGATGAGAGGTTTAGCCCTCTAAGTACTGTATGGTTTTTGGGAAAATTTTGCAGTTATATTGTTTGTTCTGCAAACAACAGAGGTTGCCATAATACATGCTCAAAAGGGGTAGACCTGCCTTTAAAGGGAATATACTGTGTGCACAGTCACCCAAAGTAAACCAGAGTCACCCAGTTTTATCAATGGCTCCTTAGAATCATGTGACAATATTTTTCTCTTTGAAATGTGCAATTTCTGAGGAAAACTGCAAACTTGTGTAGACGAATCAGATTAGGGCTTGTTTTTAGTGACTGTAGGCAGCCATTAGTGGGGTCCATCAATTAGCACTTGTTTTTAGTGACTGTAGGCAGCCATTAGTGGGATCCATCAGCCTTTAAATCGTCTTCATTTATTGTCTACATGAATTATAAACCCTCATATTCAGTAAAATTTAGGGAATCAACATACATTCAGTCTTCAACAGTCCATGATACAGGAAATCATGGAAATCGAAACATTAAAAGGTGATGGACCCCAGGTAAGGCTGACTAAAATCAGTCCATCACTTGCTGTCTGAATTCATGTATATGTAACCATACAATACGTAAGCCCAAGTTGAAATATTATGAATGATTCATGAAAGAGAATAAAAGGGACATTACATAATATCTTTTGTTTTGAAAAAGTATGGGATAACTGTTAATGCCCTTTAGTTAGTATGATTAATGAGCAAGCATTTTCTCTGTTTTGTTTTTACAGTCATTAAAGCCCAAGAACGGCATCTTTTGTTTTCTTATTCATGAAGTACGAAGAGCCACACCACTGGAAGTACCGGGAAAGGATAATACTTTTGTTTTGAAGGTAAAGGAGGAAGGAGAGGTTTCTGTTGATCTTTTGTTTATCTTGTGCCTGCTCTCTTTGGGGGTGCTTATCTTTCTCTCAAGCCCAGAAGGGTTGTAAGAGTACTTCCATTTTCAACAATTATTTCAACAAACTTCTTTATATGTGCTTATCTTTTATCTTTTTAAAGTATGATATAAATTGAAAATAAAATAAATGACATGGAACGAAATGAAAACTCACTTTCTTCACCAATTCAAATAACTTGCTGCTATGAAGTATGAGTATACAGTACTGCTGGGAATAACCAGAACAAGAATTTGTACATGTATGTAAGTTGAAACTTTTTGAAGTTTACATTTAGTTTGATGTTTTTTTTTTTTTTTAATTTTGAATTTTGAGAGGGTGGGTGGAAGGTGGGGGGGGGAGGGAGGGAATTCGAAAGTCTATTTGCCTCCTGCCATCCCAGGTATACTGTACACCTATAGTGACTTATTGTCTGGCATTTTAAATTGCACTGTGGTTACTCTACCAGCAGGGGGCACTCTATGCCCCATAGCTTCCCTCTCCATTTTGTCTCACTTTCATTCAAAAAAAGGTCTCTATTTGGTGAATTTTTTGTGAGTTATTTTTCTGTGTTTTCCTGGTTGTCATGTGGTACCACTTTAGAAGATTTCCATTAGCACAGTGGAAGTATAGGTATAAATAGTTACAGTAGGATCAGAGGTAAGTATTGGCCCTCATGAACTCCCTATACAGAATTATGGATAATTTCATATTAAGCAATAGTATTGGTACAGGGTGGATCTGGGTTAAAAAATCCTATTTGTTTAAAAGAGGAAAGCATTATATTGCAAAGTGTTTTGAGATTGGTGTAATTAACTTAAAGATTTAAAATGGTACCATTTTATAATGTGTGGATCTTTTCTATTGGATAATTGAAAAGACCACTTCAAATTAGGTGGCTAACCAACTCAACAATTTAGGTCAGATTTTGTATCTTTGAAACGATAATTCAGATGGGAAAACTCTAGATTGCCCTTGGACCCACCTCCCTTGGACATGGCTAGGCCTGGGAGCAAACCCAGATTTTGCAGTTGCTCAAGAATTGTGTCTTTCAAAGCAGCCTTTCTGTAATTTGCCACAGCATCAGCTAACAAGCTACAATCCTGGACAAAAGTGATGGGACATTTTTGCCCAAATGTAGCAACACGTATGCACAGACTCGCTGGTTTTCCAAAATCCCCTCCCCCCTTGTTCAATGTTGTTCTCGACAGATTATTCTCAAAATTTCAAAAATTGCAACATTGAACGGGGGAGTGGGGGACTGTCCCATGTATTTTTGTCCAGGATTGTAGATTTACTACCACTTTTACGTATTAATTTTTAAATAGAAGTCAAAATCTCTTCAAATTGTACAGTTTTGCTTCAAAAAGAAAAAGTTTTCCTACAAGGAGCTTTCAGGATTCCAGATATATATCCTCCGTGAGTCTGACTGTTCAGTTTATTCTTTTATGAACAACCTTGCATCCGTGAGGGATAAACTCATTGGAATATAAATGAAGTTATCCAATCTGTGTTAAAGCAAAAGGAGGGAGGATAAACTGCTGTATTTGATTTTTCAAGGCAGCTCGGAAGGATTTACTTCATTCGTATGAATATAAATGGCAGTTTGAAATGTAAAATGCAGTCACTATTTCGACTAAATTATGGAATAAACAGAGTTAAGAGATAATCACCTTTTCTTGTGTTTCTAACACTGCACCTACTCCAGGGTTTTTCCTGGATTCAGAATTGAACGTCGCGCATCTAATGCGTCCATGAGTGGATCGCCGGCCTGGGGGGGGTATGAGGGGAGAGGGTGTCCCCCTGGAAATTTTGAGACGTATGGAAGTCCCTAGACACAAAATGGTGACACTTTTGAGGCAAATTAGTCAACACAACTTCTGTAAGTTGACGCCAAAATATTAGCACTAAAACTCACATTCATATTAATTTTGATGTACTGATAGTGTTTACATTGGCGTTATATCACCGTAATTTCTGCTTCAAAAGTTTTGGTTCATCGGCATGGCTTTTATAAAGCGATGGCACAGGACGATTTTTACCCCCGGTTGGCCGTTATTTTGCACCCGTTGCTCGCCAAAATTGACATGATTGGGCAGGCTTGCAATATTACCAGTTCAGGATAGAAAATATTGGGAATATTTCCTTTCGTTTCACGAACGGGGTATCACTTTTGTAGGCGTAATATTTTCACTTCAAAAGTGGAGATACAAGTCACCGTTAATACAGTACTGTAGATTTGTTTGCAGTCCATGTCACATGCTCTTTAATAATTTAGTTCTTAGGCCAACATCATGCTCATTCTGTTTTTCATCCCCCCCTCATGTTGGAACATTTGCATTCTTTTACTGCACTGGGTAGTAGTGGCGTCATGTAATGTAGCCACTCTCCTGCTTTAATGAACCCCATGTAGAACAATCATTCAGTTCATGATAATCTTAGCAGTTCTGGGCGGCCACAACAATTGCACCCGGTTAATGTATGTTATGGTTCCTTTCGGATATATATCCCCGTATATTTTAAGCAGTTCTTGTCCAAAACTTACGTCTTGTTTAAAAAGAATCTGCAACTGAAACAAACGTAAGTCAGATCCCCCAAAAATCCACGTACCCAGAGATTTGTGATACCGTTTCATGGTGAATTTGGCACCTGGCTCGCCCCGCTGCGATAGCCGGCTATATAAGCATGGGAAGTGTGATCGTCGTAACACAAACTCAACGGGTGAAGCTTGTCTCGAGACCGAGTATTTTCACACAATAAATCACATAGGTGAAGGCGCAAGTTGTAATTGGCTGGCTAGAATCAATGCAATGGAACCAATCACGATGCAGGGACCAATTTAAATTTTGAAATGGATTCTATACATATGATGTCACCAAGCAAAACATGATGCCTTGTTTGGTGGAAAAAACGGACATGCACGGAAGTCTACTGCACGCGTGGGCCAAGAATTTTGCTGCATGAGACCACGTGCATCACTATTTTTGTTTGCAATGATGTCGCATGACAACATTGCTTAAGTCCTACTGTAAATAACATTACGGAAGGAATGCTAGAAATGACTTAATTTATGCAAGAAAGTAACCACGGAACTTTACAAGATTCTAGGAGCTACGTGTACAAAACGTGCACAGATATGTATGCTAAGCTTGGGGATTTGAAAAAGGTGAAACACTGCAGCTCGATAGTCTGTTGTCTGTACAATGTGTTTTGTGCAGAACAGTTTGTACAACAACTTATGCGGCGCTTTCTGTGAGAAAGCAAGGAAAACACATTGAAAGCAATTCTAAATCTAATTCCATGTAATACTACAGGGTTATAGCGGAAAATATCAAACGATCACTTCCATGGCGGGGGTAAAATTTTACGTTTGTGGTTATCAATGCACCCCGTTTTGGCAGGAAGTTAAAGGATTGAGTTAACGAGAGTTGTAAGAAACTAAGGGCAAGTTTCAAGTATATTTTAGCCCCTTTTTCAGTTTGCAAATAATTGGTGGTCTTGATCGAGTGAATGCCAGCATTTATAAATGCAATGGAGCACACGGCTGCAAGCAATCACAGATTGTGTGGGTACCGATCTTTTTATGAAAACATGTTGAGAAAACAAGGGTTCTATGACATCATACACATAAGGTCCATTGCACTTATTTGAACTTAGTTACCTCTACGTAAGAATCATCCTAACATCGTAGTTGGTACATTATTGCTTTTAATCAGCCAATCATACTCGCGACATCGTCAATGCAGTTTTACTGTGTAGGAATAACGTGTAGAAACCGTCTTAGAGAATTCTAATATTCCCATTGCATTTGTACTGCGATCAAATTTCTCAAACTTTGGGTGTAGTCGGGCAAAACAATCCAGAGATGGAGTGTTTACTGGGGGGAGGGGGGGTAGACTGCAGTGTACGTTCGCACAACTTCATTTTCCGATTTTCTGAATTGTGGCCTAAGTTTTAAGAATGAAGTAAGAGGAAATATGTGGGGTTTCATCGTAAAGATACAATGACATGGTTCGTTCGTTTGGTTGATAATTTCCCAAATCTGAGACATTAGCCCCGCCTCTAACCTGCAAAACGGACGTTTGTGTTTTGGTCGTGCAAGTCGTGTTGTGCCACGTAGCTACTGCGCTCCGGAGTGAGTACAACAGTTTCCCTGATGGGAGTTTACGAGGGCATGCAAGTGTAGGCTAGTTAATATTAATAATACTGTGTTGTTTACTTGTTCAGTGGTAGGCCCAATGGGACATTTACATACAGAGATCCGACTCGCGTGCAGTGATATGTGCATGGAAATTAAGAAAGTTAGTTGCAGTTTTACAAATAAGTCAATGATTTTTTCGTTTATTGTATTAACAACAAAAGCAATCGTTGACAGAAAGAAGAAAAATTATGGAGGCTAGCTGGCAGCAATTTTGAACATTGCGGCTGTTTTTTGAACGTTGCGGCCTCCTTGACTTTGAGGCTTGAACGTCGCGGGCCGGGACGTTCAAAAGGCCCAGGGAAAACCCTGTACTCCATGTATGTTTTAAGACATCTTCAGAACTGTTAAAGGTGACATAATAAGATTATCAATAGGTACTGAAGAACTTTGCTGACTTAATTTGCAAAGCAGTTTTGAAGTGACTTCCTGTTTCCCGTAAAATTGCTCTGTATTTATTTTTGGTTATTTTTCTCCAGCCATTTTTGTCTTTTCCTTCATTAGTCCTCATCCCCCACCCCAATTATCAACTACTGTACCCTTAAACCACAATATCTCTCAAAGATCCTGTCAAGCAGACATTCTGCTCTACCTACCTCACCTGTTTTACAACTGGACTATCCCATTTACAGTGGAAGGCTATCTTGCAGTGTCACCAGTAGGTGGCACTACACCCTATTGCTAGACACACCCTTGTTTCATTTTCAGTGAGAACTATACCACAATATGTGGCTTAAGCATTCTACTGTCAATGAAACAAATGTGTGTCTAGGGAGTAGTTCCATAGAAATACAGCACCACTTGGGGAAGACATTGCCAGATAGCATTCCATGCTAAATGGGGTAGTCCAGTTGTAAAACAAGGGAGGTAAGTAGGGCTTGTAGATTCACAAACCATCGGTAAGTTTTGTTGATTTTGCATTATTTTTTCTTCAGGCTGAAAATAATCATGAGTATATCATCGAAGCATCAAGTGAGCAAGACATGAACTCTTGGCTGACACATATTCAAAGTTGCAGGAGGCAGAGCTTCAATCACACATGGATGAGTCCATCTCCACCAAATGAAGACACGCCGTCAAATGTCTCTGGGTAAAGAAGTTTACATTGTTAAAATTATTCTCCATACCAACTCTACTTACTGTACTTTTTCCATTGATAGATATGCAATGAAACTAAAGAAAGGGGGATTCCAGTGCAGTCCTGGTAGATATGTACACTTAAGGTCTACAATCCTAGACAAAAATGATGGGACAAAAGAAGAAAAACAAGCAGTAGGGGTATAACAAATAGATTGTTATACCCCTACAGGTATCTTCTCCCCACTCCCTTATTCAATATTGCAACAACAACATAAAGTGTTGTGAAAGTTCAATGTTGAATCAGGAGGGGAATTTGTCTCATATATTTTTGTTGAGGATTGTAGCTCCATGGTGGCAAAAGCATGAACACAATAGTGGCCCTGTAGTTATATGTGTTGTTTCCTAAGGATTCCATAGAGAGGAACACCCTGCTCTGTCCCCCCTTTCCGAACACCTTCCAAACATTGTGAAACCTGTTCCCTTTATGCTTTCAAACCTTGTGATGACTTCATGTGTCCTACTGGTACAAGCATTTGGTTGGCACTTGGAGGAGGGCAGATAAGGTGCCATCGATTGGTTTGTAATGTTCAGACATGAGTCTACATCGCCCCTCTACTTACCTCCTATTCAAATATGTAATCCCCACATACCCACAACTAACCATAGTAAACTAGAAGCACTGATAGCAAGGGTGCCCTTGCTCCCCACAATGAGGAGCAAGGACACCCTTGATCATCATCTCCTCCCCTACCACCAGACAGGTGTTGACAAAACTCTTTTTGCCCTTGGTGTTTCTTTTGTGGGAACATTTTTGTGTTGGATTTTTACCCGTTGGATTTGGATTGTCGGCCTCTTCCCTCAATGGGTTCTCATGGTTACAATGGGTTCTCATGGTTACAATGGGTTCTCATGGTTACAATGGGTTCCCATGGTTACAGTGGGTAGTATCCTTTTTTTTTTGTGGAAGTCAGATGGGACTGAATGACACATCAACACAAATGATATAGTCTTTGGTAAAAAAAGAAGTAAATTTCAAGCGCGGACCAAATCTGTTTAAAGTCCTCCACAGCATATTCTTCAACCCCCAGCCCACAGGGGAGTGTTTAGGCATGGAGAATGGGTAAAGAGTGTGGTGTAGGGATGGGGGGTGAGATCAACACATTAGTTAAGTGCAAGAAAGTGCAAGAAAGAATTAGTTCCTGCATAACCTTTTTCCATCACCAAGCTTTTGGCTTTCTACTTTGTCACTCTCTACGAAATTAGGAAACTTTCTAGAGTACTGTGTATCTATTTATTAGAATGATTTGGGATGTAGTTGTATGGATGGGGGGGTTGGATCTTTAAAATGTTAAAAGATTCTCACACTACTGGAAGCCCTAAGGGGTGCTTTCACAGAAAATAAACTTCCTAACATCAACTTTTGTGGTGACTCAAATGTACAGACTTTTTACATTTTTGGAACCACTGTGAAGGGTCTTTTTGCAGTTTTGATACAGTTTTTCTACTTGTAATATATATGAGATATTTTCATTACTTGTAGCAAGGATAATATTTTAATGTCTGAAAAATAAAGAGCAATTGAAAAAAAAGGGAGGGGGGGGGACACTTTTGTAATTTTGAAACAACACTGTCACTTTAAAAACACTGATTTTTTGAAACACTGAAACATTGCTCTTTATGACTGAAAGGGGATGGAGGGTGGGGCGGGCTGCATTCATCTTCATAAGACAGAGTTACTTCAACTTCTTGTAAAATACTCATCAAAAGCTGAAGTCTATTTTACTCCTCACCCATTGTACCTCCTATCACACTTTCTATATCATTTATACCTTCACTGTACCAACTGTCAAATTAAATGCAGAAGGAAGCTACTTTGTGCAGGACACCCTCTGCTGATAGGGCAGCCACAGTACTATTTAATTTGCTCTTTGGAACTTTGTATTCTGCTTCACTCCTCTACCAACCTCCTAAATTATACACTTGTGATGGTACCTACCTGCAACTGAACCTTGAAGGTGTCAGCTGTCACAGACTCCCAAACCAATTAGGTTGGGGATTATAGAGGTACTGCATTTTTTTTATGCATTTTTTGACACCAGGGCATTAATTATAGTCAAACACACTAGTGTTGCCTGAATTGTGACACAGGGTGTGTCAAAGTTCTCCAAATACAGCAGTGGGTCAGTTGCACGATATAGGGATTCATCAATGCAGAAAAATATTTCACTTTCCTGAAGAACATTGAATGCATGGGCGTCCGCAGAAAAAAAGTCAGGGGGGTGCAAAATTTCTAGGGAGGGGCAAAACCTCCAAGTCACCATGAATTGACACAAAGCATGTGAAAATTTCAGCCCAATATGCCTCCCAGATCACCGGAAATGGCATTTCTAAAGCCTATTTTCCACATAGAAACTTGGAAAACAAGTTTTGTTCGGGTTTTTGCTTTTATTTTTGTACATTTTTTCAAATTTTTGATTTTCCAGGGGGGGGGGACAAGTGCCCCCCTTGCCCATACCTGCAGATGCCCATGATTGAATGACTTTGCTTGAAAGGCGGGGGGGGGGGGGAGTCTAAGGATGCATCTTGCAAGTTGCAAATGACAAACTGCCCAATGATATTGGCATACATGCAGTGGAGGTTTGCACCCCTACATGATAGTCATTTGTGGAAGAACTGAGAGTATACTACCCAGAAGCCACAGCGTGAGAATCACCAATTTGATTTTTCACATATAAAGTGAAATTAAAATATAATTCACTGCTCTGGCTCATGTGTATAATCTTTCAACAGATTTAGGAAGGTTTCAGTTTTGCTTGAGGAGCTTATTAGCTTCAAAATTAAAGGTGAGTATCATGTCCACAGTTCTCAATGTAGGAAATTATTAGTGGAAGGAACTGTGGGTTACTTTAGTAGTGAAAATTGAACATCAGTTACTTGTTAAAATAAGTGGGTTGAGGTTCATTCACCCACTGTACTTTGCAGACATGGTTCAAAAATAGTCACCTGTGGAAATTCATAGAAGGGTCTCTTGAAAATTAGTTAACTGAGGAGGATAATATGGCTGCAGGATGGGTCTCAAGGCTGTCACTATTTATTTGTTACATTTGTTATATTTCCAGTGGTGGAACTAACAGTGGGGCAAGAGGGGGATTTTTCCCCTTCCCCAGATTTTGTCATTGCCCCCCAAGTTAGGTCAGTTAGGAGTTTGGTTAAAGGGTATTGGTTAAAGCAAAAAACTACAATTTTCACGTGTGAAAGAAGAACTAAATATCCTCAGTGTGGTGAAATTTCCAGACAAATCAGACATTTCACCAAAATGTTTAGGAAAAGTACCCCCCCCCCTTTACATATCAAAACTTGATATAGTATGAGCTTAGACCCTTCTTTTAACAAAAAAAAAAAAAAAAATTCTCCCATGAGACTTTTTTTCCAGTGGTCTGCTCAAACCTTAGAGCTTCTAGGGCCTAGCTTTGCCCTGGACCCTCACCGCCTGGAACAGGCACTTTGGGCTAGATACGCTGTGTCTGATATTTTTATTTTATGGTATTTTTTATTTTTTGCCCTCCAACATTTTCATTTGCCCTTAATATTATTCCCCATGCATTTTAACATTTTGGCACTGCCACTGCACATTTCAAACTTGCCTGTAAGGTACACAGCAAATAATCGGAACAAGTACAGGCATTCATATCATTACTTTGTTCTATGAAAAGCTGTTCTATGACAAAGCTGGATGTAGCCGAAGATTTAGAGCAACATTTTGCAAATCAGAGCAACGTAAATTCTTGGAATCTGTCCCAGGGGACATAAGGAATTACTCAGTTTATTATGCTTGATCCAGTTTTGTCTGTTGATTAGCACGGTATTTAAAGTTTCTAGTTTTGCATCACACATACATCCAAGATGGGACTTCTCCATCATAAGTATGTTATATGAATCTTTGCCCCTGGCTTTTGTGGAGCGTTTCGTTCATAAATCATCCTGTAATCAAATTTGTAATGGTTTCTAAAAGTCATCTTTAGCCTGGTGGTGTACAATTCAAGAATGCATGCAAGTAAACTTCTGTAAGAAAAAACAACTTTTGAGGATGAAGTCTGCAGCTGAGCACAAAAATAACAAATTCATTTTGAGGATGCAATGCTCAGCTGAAGGGGATGAATACTACATCAAAGAATACTGTAGGTGCCACTGCTTTTCAGATTTATAACACCGAAGGGGTTTTCTATGTCCACAGCAGGTTTTGGCATTTCTGTATTTAGTGAGCAATGCTTATAATTACAACAATGGAAAAGTAAACATTTTTGTGGCAAATTTAGTACTGTATGTAAGTTCTTTTTGCTTTAAAATTTGAAAAGAATGTGAAAATTTATACAATGTTGGTATTGATACTGTAATCTACATTCCTGTCTAGATGGTGAAAAATACAATGAAAATAAACAGTACTAACTGACAAGAAAGAAAAAGACACTGAAGTATTACCTTCAATGTACACAGTGTTCTCTATACCTTATGCAGTAGAAGGTACCTGTGATTGTGATTGCTATGAAGAACATAGGAGGCATACATATCTCCTACAGAGGTTATATGGGGTATGCCACAGGGTTCAAACATGTGAGAAAAGAAAGCAAATTTCTTTACCAGCTTGCAGAGTACTGTAAGGAGTTAGATTCTCTGTCCCTCCTCCACAAAAATATTTTGCTGCTGTGAAAAGCTTCTTCTGCCCTCTATGGCTTAATTAAGACCTCTGCGCTTGGATTACAAATTGGGCTGCTGTCGGAGATGTTTGGTTCTGTACAGTGGCGTAGCTACTGGGGAAATTTGATGAAATTGGGGCAATTGATGAAATGTTTAGCCGTTTTTCCATTTCTCAAAATTGTGAGACATTTCTCATACATAATTCGTATTTTCATGCAACAAATTAACCCAGATTTCGTCAGTGTCACATGAACCGGCCCGACTCGTGTTCCACAGAGATGTTCTTGCCGCGCAGCAGATTGAATGGTCTCTATCTGGAAAACATGTGGGTAATATGATCAGTGCATTCCAATGCACAGGAAGGGTTATTCAGCTGATCATCATTACAGTGAAAGGCTGTAAACCAGAACTAAAGAATATGATCACCTTGTACACAGTCTTTAATCCTTGAAGGCTTACAGGCTATAGTTCGGGAAATAGCTTTCTGCTCACTTGGGGTGCAACAATAAATGGGTCCATGAATACCTTGTCCTATGCTAGAACTTACTCGGTAAATGTAGCCTTCTACTCTCAACAGACTGTTGTTCTAACAGGATATCCTGTGTGATCGAAACACTATTAGGCCTCAGTCCCTTCAGTGGCATATGAAGGGAAGAGCATTGGGCCACCCCCCCCCCTCCCTCAAGGATACAATTTACTTTAGTGTTCTTAAAATATGTAGCCATACTTCAGTAACACAGATTTTACTTCAACAGATAGCATTAAGTAGCACCAGATTGCATGTAAGGAGGCTCAATTTTTTAAAAATTTTCAAAAGGGAAGGATTTTCTCTGCAAGGCCCCTTAGTGATGCCAATATTTTAAATTTCACAAGTAGGTAAAATTCTGTACGGTACAGTATATCAAGTTTTTGCCGTGACTAGTTGACCACTTTTAGTCCAGAATTCATTGATCTTCTTCAGCTGTAATGTGATCAATTAATTTTTAAGGGCAAGAGCAGTCACCCGAAGTTAAACTAGTGTATCGTAGACTATCATGTTTCATGATTGGTGCTTGAAAGTCATGTGACAATATTTTTTCTCCTCAGTTGTGAAATTTACTTGAACTTTCAGCTTGGTTTACCTGAAATATGCAATATTGAAGTCCAAAAATATTTTAAAAGATACTTTGATTAGAAATAAGAGGAAAATTGTGAGATTTAGCTGCTGTTTTAAAGCAAGTTTAAGGTGACTGCTCTTGCCCCGTAAAGGGGAATGTTTAGGCAAATATTTAATTTTCACATGTGACAGAAAAACCAAATCTTCCCAGTGTGGTGAAGTTTTCATTTAAATTGGACATGTGGTCCTTGAGATAACAGTAAATGAATTTACTAGATTTGTGTTCCAAAGTGAGATTGAGGGCAGTACAGATTATATCACTTCCTCATAATGGAAAGGAATAATTTGTTTCCCTTTGTTTTTTCAGACTGTTGTGTTAACCTTGATGTTAATAGGAATATGAACTCCCCATGGGGATTGCAAAGTTTGAAAAGTTTTCATGCCACTTATGCAATCACATTTTGATATAAGGGACTGTTCAAGAGAAAATAAGCTGTAAAGTTTAAAGAAAAACAAAAGACTGTTCATTAATGTGGGGATATGATGTCATATGTGCTTGCTACAAGTTAAGTGTTTGTTGAAAATGCGACAACTTTACTTGCTCATACCTTGAGAAGCACACATTGGATTGCAATGCAAATTTCACCAAAATACTTGGAATAAGTACCCCTCTAATATATTAAAACTTGGTATGATCTTTAATCATTCTTTTAAAGGGTTGATGGGTTAAAAGCTTGATGTTTTATTGCAGTGAGACATAGATGTTTATGATAAACTGCATTTCATAGCTCTGCACAAAGACAAAGATGTACGGCTTGAAAATGGTCTTGAAAAAGGTCTTGAAAAAGGCCCGCTTTCCATGGTCTATAATTAGATGGGCATGAGGTGAAAAAAAAAATTTACCCTGTTTTTGATGCGCTGTTTTAAGGAAGAAGGTAGTTTATGGGGTGTAAAGGCACTCCAGGGCAATTCCACGAAAAAGTGGACATGGGCATGAGATTTTAAAATTCATCGTATTTGAAAAAAATTTGCTATTCTGAGTACAAAATAAGTTAAACTTTCTAGAATTATTAATAATTTAGGAATTTCTATTGTATTGGATAATATAAGATTTATTAATTATTCCTCATCTTTAATGTAATTATCTAATCATTTCACATGATTTATAAAAACTGACAATAATTTCTAGGCAAAGCACACAAATGTTTCTTAAGTTTGACAGAGCAGTTCCACACTAAATGTCCTTCAATACTCCTTAAAAGGAGAAATTAAAAAAATGTTATACCATTAATTAAGAACTGTTAATTAATAGGCATTTAGATGCATGTCCCATACAACAGTAAACAAAGTACCTAATATGGCATAACTTCAGAGTTGAGAAGGTCAGTACATCTGATGTCCATAACAATCAATAAAATTCTTTTGCCATCCCATGAGAACATGAGTTATACAAAATGTACATTAAATAATCTGGTGGTGGCTTAAAAAATTGGCTGTGGCAGGTGGATATTCTTTAGATGCTATTGAGTAACTGTACTCTTTCAGAAATGTTCACACAATGATTGGTTTGATAAAGCAAATTCCTTTTGTAAATTACAGTAGGATACTGTAATGAAGGAAAAGGGAAAGAAATCTGTGAAGTTATGAGCTGAAAGGTGCAAAGGTATACGGTATCGTGCAAAGAAATTTCTGAGTCATTCCTTTGCTGAAGGGTGTAGCAGCAGACAACATTACTGTTGGGGACAGGTGTGTTGGTAACTACTGTACCTGTATGCAGGTGAATACTATTACTATCCAGAGAAATTATGCAAATACATGATGGACAGTATAAAGTTTCTGTGGTGATTTGGTCTGGAAGTTACTTCAAGTATCCTGTTTGCCCTGTCAAAACTTTAACTTTCCACATGAACTTCTGAAGAATGTATTTAGTTGGTACACTTGGCCATGTCGACTTTGAAGATTTTGAATGACTAATGCACCAAAATATAAAAAGCTAACTGTATGTGCACATGGAACTGATGCTCAGAGGATATGAATCTCTACATAATTCATAAACCAATAATACTGTACTGTATCTTGGTTCATTCCTTCCCATTTTAAAGGGTTCCATACAGTCTATCTGGACATAGTAATTTACAAAATAAAAGATATTTCTTATGAGCATATGGTCTTTATAAACTTCTTGTGAAATGCTACAGCATTAGACCCACTGTACTTAAATCTTGATGTTTCTGGTAAAAATAATAACTGAGCTTGTGTATTAATGTAAGAGTAAAAACTTGTAGGCCTACTTAGTTTCTTGTGCACACTAAAAAAACACTCCTCAGAGATGTGCTGAGCATGTCACTTAGGGTTGGTTAAGAACATTAATGGTCTTCTGAGGCTTCGTGTGTGGGGTAAAGAAGGATATGGTGGAGGGCAATTATACACTCTGTAGGTTTGTCTGTGCTTGATGGAAGGTGTTGTAAAGTTTATCCCCACAAAGGGATCCTCTTGTAAGTGCAGGATTACAATTACCTTGAACACAGGTCCACCAGTTACTGGGCCTTAATTACACCACATGATGAGAGCATATATAGTGCATCTCTGCCAATAATAGTTTTACACTGTGTACAGTATATATGAAATGGCTATATATTGCTCATGGTATAGTTTTAATGATATTTCCTTGTATAAGCACAGTTGTGCTGTACTTGGGTTATTGTGTCCATCAAATGGGAAAAGTGGCAGTCCATTGTAAACATTCTGTCCAGGCACATGTACTACTGTACTTGTTCTACATTCATAAAATACTGTAAGCATACTATAAACCCTCCTGGAGTTCCCCAGCTTCCCTTTTCTCTTATCATGTTCCAGTGCTGTGAAACATATAAAACTGGTGTTTTGCTTTGAATTAATCAATCAATGATTTGTATTTAATTTTATGATGATTTTGTTTAATTTAACTTAAGCATCTTTTAATTACTGTTAATTAAACAATGGTGGACAAATATGTCCCGTACAACACTTTTTTCTGTCCCGTACAACAACAATGAATTTTCTTCCTTTCTTCCCAAGGGTTATAAAAGAAGTTTAAACATCAGTGTTATAAGAAGTAGCTACTACCACAATATCATGAATATGAATGAGGGTTGTTTCTTCCCTGAGGATTCACATAGTTTTGCAAGTGAAAAGTTTAGCTAAAAAGCTGTGTCCACTTTTTGTCCCGCACAACACGCACAATTTATAATGACCTTACTTGATGACCTTGACCTTGATATGTTCCAAACTCATGAACATGCTCTATTTAAACTTATGTGCTATATGCCAACAAGCAAAACAACCAGTTTTGTGATGTTTAATTGTAGTAAAACAGACATAATATCCCCAAAATGCCCTCTAAATGTCCCGTACAACACGCTTGGAATCGCCCTCCAACAGAATGTTATACAGTGCCTCCAAGACATATGAAAGTGACAACATAGATTCACAATTACGTAGCAAGGTATGGGTCAATATCCTCTTAAAAGATTGCAAATGCTGTAGTCATGTCAGAGATTTCTATAAGGTTTGTTTTAAGGAAGAAATGATTTTTGAACTTGAAAGTCAAAAATAAAACAACATAGGTCATATTTCAGGAAACTGACGTAGATGACTTTGCATAAAGGGAAGCATACTGTGATATTTAATATAAAAGGTTGAAAGTTACTGTGCAAATTTACAAACTGGATGATGTAATTTAAGGTTCAAAATTCTCAGTATCTTATGTATATCACAGTGCTAATGCCCTGAAGGTATAGAACCAAACACGTTATTTCACGGAGTGCTCGGGTTAAATTGCGAAGAAGCAGTTTATAAGTGACATTCTTGTCTTAATTATGTATTTTAATATAGGGAAGTGGAAATACTCACTTCTGTCCTACAGTTAGATGATATTTAATGACACACCCAACATGAAAGTGTTATATAGTGTCAACTAGGTGAGAAGTTAAAAATTAAATATGGTTTCAAATACAGTTTAAGTTAGGTTTCAAATACAGTAGTTCAAATATGATGCATGTCGTTCCCTTTTATATTCACCTGTGAAGACAGGCATGAAATACCATGGGAACATTCTATAACCCCCAACCCACAGGGATGGGAGGCAGTTTTGCCGTACAGGTACTGTAGTAATACATATTTCATTTCATTTCATTTATTTGTTTTTCACATCATACATATTCAAGTACAATATTTACATCAATTGGAATAAATCCTTTGTTATGATATGAAGGAAGTTGAGCAAAAAAAAAAAAATCCCTCACTGGCTTGACGAAGTGCTCAACTCTTTAGAGCAAAAGCAGTGAAAGAAAAAGGAACAACAGAACTTAATAAGATACCTAACTTTCCCCCAACCCCACCCCACCCCCACCCCATAGCACCATCATTCCTTCATACATGGCTACAAGTTACAGGCCTGCTTTCGCAAAATATAGTAGAGTAAAACAGGACTCCGGAGAGCTGAGCATCAGAAAGCGCTTGGATATAGTTTACCAAGATTATACCTGAAAGATCTAAAACTAGGACTATCCATTACAGTCTTGGGTAGGGTATTCCAAAGATTAATGCCACGATGGTGAAGGCTCAATTTAGAATGAGATATGCGACTAACGGTGTGAAGAAGAAGCTAAGGAATATGAGTGTTGTAACCGTGAACATGAGTACTGGTCATATGTACTTCCTTTTTTCCTGGGTGGCCACTCCCTAGTGACAGGTAAAGAAGAAGCTGACTCTCTGAGCAGAATTACTGTCACATAGCTAATGAGAAAATTTTTGGCTTCTTAAACCATATGGCCGGGAAACATCCCACCCGGAGTTTATGCTATGTGGTAGAGTTCAGAAAGTGGGAATGATGTGTTTGAAAATGAAATCATCTCTGAAAATGGAATGGAAGGAATAATAAGATGTCTGTTGCAGTGTGAACTGGAAGGTACAGCAGGAAAACATGATTGAAAGCCAGGTTATCTGAGTGGAAAAATGCATGAATGGCCACCCTACTTCTGTCATGGTTAAAAATACTCCAGTTTTAGTATTTTGTTTTGTGTTTGGCAATCTTCATTGCCCTCCTTAACTCATATAAAAAACAAACAAACAGACAAACAAAACAAAAAAAACAACAGTGCCTTAAACTAATTTGTAACTGTCTGATGGGAAGTGGAAGAGGAGTAGGTAGGACCTCTTTAGGTTGAAGGGAGCCTCCTTTCACACTATTAGTTTGAGCACGGACGCAAGACTGTATTAACCCTTTACCCTTGTGCTCAAATTGGGACTATTTGCGGGCCTCGGGAGTGGGCGGAAAAGCGGACGTAGCACGCCCGGCATCATCCGTAGACCAGTGACCCTGTGACCCTGTAGACCTGTGACCCTGTGACCCTTGAACTGTTGTCCCTCTCTTTGTTGTGGCCGAATTTTCGGGTAGCTACTCGCAGTTTCGAGCTCCGGGTGAAACAGTAAAGATGGGTGACAGCCGCGCTCTCCGTATGGGTCCAAAAGGACCCAAACAATGGTAAAGGGTTAAAGTGAAATTACATGAAGCATGTGTCAGGCCTCAAATGTCCCAAACTATGGAATTTGGGAGAATATATTTCTTGGATTAGGAATTTCTTGCATCTGTTTGACTTCAGTACCAATCATTTCATCCATTGCAGGACTCAAAATAAGCAGTTGTCCACCTGCCCCGGATAAGTGTTTTTACCTTGCACAACCAATATTTATTTCAGACAACCATGCAGTCTATGCAATACATATCAGACTGTGCATGGAACATCAGACTTTCGTTTTTTATGAGTATTCATCGTATTTCTGTAGTTTTGTAGGTTTATGACATGTTTAGTGCTGTACATTCCCACCATCTTTCAATGGCATGACCTTGAAACACTAAAGGTTGTGACTTCATTTAAACTATCTGTAATTGGCTGAAGAGCTTTTATAGCAAAATAACACAAAAAGAAACTTACTCTTTGCATAATTGTTGAGGAAATAAATTGATCTAGACATGGGGATTATGAATTTTGTTTTGTCAGACAATAAGTCTACATTGGTCATAGTTTAATGAATTTATAATGTTTTTAGCTTTATTTGCTGAAGGAGAAACATACAATAATGTATGTCACTTAACATTTGAAGTGGTTAGCTCAAGTGATAGATAGTGCTATATGAAGGGAAGTTGATTTCAGTTAGCTTTAGTTAATGCTGCTATCAATATGCTAATTATAGACATCTAGCTCAAAGCCATCAGGGTTAATGGTTGAATTCCTGGTCAGTGAATTCTTGGTGACCTCAGCCTATATGAATGACCAAGCCTTGTGAAATTGAATGAAGTGTTGGTAATTGGCACTTTTTCTCTGTTATATGGAAGTGTAGGAAGAGTTCAAACATGGAGTAAGGAATGAGAAAGGAAATCAGCACGTGCATGGAAAGAAGGAATATTTTCACATGAAACCAAAAAAAAAAAAAAATGTCAGTTAAAACAATGGTTAAGCTAACACTTGAAATTAAATAAAAGGATCTATCCAAATACATTATGCATTGTTCGATTTCCATTTTACAGTAAAGGCCCAGTTCTCTCACCCCAAGCAATACCAATTCTCCTAACCTTCTTATTTAAGCTCCTCCCACATTTGTCTGAACCTCATGCTCATCCAGATACAATCTCAGTATATTGCTCCAAGGTGAGTTAAGAAAAACTCAATTTATATAATCAAAACACTCTCAGTACCGTTCATGCTGTGTAATGGAAGCTTTGGTACTCTGCATTGTTTGAATTCGCTGTCAATCAAAGAGCTAAGCCAATTGAGAATTGTGGTACCCCCGTACCAAAATTGTAGTTTGGGGTGAGAGGTTTGGCCCTTTAAACAGCGAGAACACACTATTGAATTAATTAGGTAAGTTGTAAGGTTTTGTAGCTCAGTGTCTAATCATTTGGTTTAAGTCCAAGTGGACACTGCCTTTCCCTAGTGTGGTTTGCAGGCTTAAAGGGCAGGAGCAGTCATCCCAAACTGAAGAAGTGAAGTAGACTGTCCAGTTTCATGATTGGCTGTTGGGAGTCATGTGACAATATTTTTTCTCTTCAGATGTGAAATTTACCAGAAATAACTACTTGGTTTACCTTGAATATACAATAGTAAAGTCATAAAATGTAATTGAAGATACTTTGAAGAGAAACAAGATTAAAATTGTGTTATTTAGCTTTTTCTTCAAAATAAGTTTGGGGTGACTCTCTTTACCTTTAATGATTTCTCTACCCCTATTGCTTATACTGAGCACCAAGGACAAATGGCAGTTAGTTCTAATCTACAGAGAGTTTGGGGGGATTTTATTTGAAGGAAGAGAAGTAAAATACCAGCATTTGCCTTCAGAAACAATAATTTGTCACCTGTCTTTTAGACTGCACAGTAATGTATAATTTAACAGAAAAGATCTTGCACGTTACACCATTGAAAATAATACAGAAAAACTGTCATAATATATTTTCTGACTCCGGAGTGGGTAAATATCACATTAAATTTTTCCTGCAGAATTTCTTCTTAGATTTTACCACAGGTCAAGTTTTTTCAAGATTATCCCCCAGATAAAATGTGGCACATTTATTCAATTAAACCTTAAGACACCATATTCACAAGATTTGGTTGCCATAGCAATATTTAATGAACACTAGACCGTTGTGGTTGACTGTACAGTGTGTCACAGCCCTCTGTTATGTATACAGTATTTCTTTGTGTATATGAGTGCCCAGCTGTGCCAGAGACCAAGTCATTGGTAATTTTGCAGCCTGCTTTATCAACCAACAAACATACATGAGCATTTGCATTTAAAGGCAGCAGTAAAAAAATAGAAGGGCTGAGATGCCTTTGATTCTTGGATGGAAAGTCATCTTTAAGAAAGAAGAGGAGAGGAATTTAATTTATATCTCCCTTACCATGGAATTTAATTAACTAAAATTGAGAGTGTGATATCATTACAGTCTGCCCCCATCTTATTTTCCAGTCACTTATCAATTGATGATAGCAGGACTCTAGTTCTGTATCACATATGACTTCATGCTGTGTTCCTTTGATCACATTTCCATCATCGTCTACCCATCATCATTCCATTCGGCCTGTCTCATTGTTTTACTTGGAAAATGAACCTGTCAAATTTCATGAATATGTGATAACTTGATAAGCTTTCCAACCATAAATCTGATTTCAGGGAAAGAAGTTTGACTTACAACTTTGAGATTGTTTTACCAGCGTCGGATTGCATTTAAATTTCGGAAGTTTGGGTTTTAAAAATTAACCAGTTTGTCGGGAAAGGATGGTGTATTGCCTTTTTCACAGAATTATCAGGATTTTTATGTTACAGACATGTACTGGTTGAAGTTCATTGAAGTACAGTTGTATGTGTTAAAAAACAAAATGAGCACAGCTGTTTCTCCTAAATGTTTATACAAACATTCTTTTAATTTTGTATCATATGTGATATTGGTAGATTAATTTAAATAACCAAAGTAGCCACCTGAAACTTATTTTGAAACAATTGCAAAATATTACAGTTTCTTTTTATTTCTAGTCCAATTATCTTGCATGATTTAAGGACTGTTGCATATTCAAGCTTATAAAGCTAAAAGCAAAAATTTCACAAGCAAAGAGGAAAAATTGTCACATGACTCTTAAGAGCCAATCATGAAGCAGAATAATTTTTTGCACTAATTCAAGTTGGGTGACTGCATTTTAACATTTTAAGCTGTTTAGTAGTGAGAGTGATGGTGGTTTTACATTGAAAGAAAACATGCTGCAAATGACTTTGAAATAATCAGATGAGCATTACCAGATTTCCTCTAACTTTACAAGCAGGTTAAACACTAAAATTGACTATCACATGAAACTGATGAATGTGTTTTAAGCATAGTGCACCCATTTACATATTTAAATCACTGCCGTCAACTGCATTTTCCCTTAAACTGTTTCCTCAATAGGGCAATATGTTTGCTTCCTGTTGCATTGAAGTACAGTTATAGCAGTTTTAAGTATGTGGCTAAGACTAGTAGCTGTGCATATATTTACGCAAGAGTGAATGTTATTGTTAGACATGAACTTAAAGCTATCATTACAATAGGCTTTGTTAAGATTGCATTTGTATTAATGTTTTAAAATTTAAATATAGAAATCAAGTGCAATTGTGCATCATTTTCATGTGAACTTTGATAAACTAATGTTTCACTTTTGTTTTTAGAAAGATAGAAAGCAGGAAACTTCTAATTTGTTTTGTCAGCCTTTAAATATTTTTTTGACCAATAGGTTAGGTTTCTGTAATGGATTTTATATGCCTCAGCTTATAGCCTTCTGGGACTATATACTGTAATAACCTTTAAGTTTGAATCTGCACTCACAGCCTTTTTTCCACTTGTGGGCATAGGCGTACGAGGCGGGGTGGCAGGGGGGGCAAACTGCCCCCCCCCAAAATTTCTCAAGACCTAGAAATCGGGCAGGGATCTGGAAAAATTCCGGCAGCCGTTTGGGTCATAAAACCTGGTTTGTTTCTACTTACACAGAAAACTCCTAGGCGTGCCCGAATTCCTTCAAACACTTGGCCGAAAAATAATTAAAAAGCGTCATAGTCACTGTACCATTTTCATGAAAACTCTAAAAGATACCAAAATTCGCGACACATTCGGGCAGCTTATGAAAAAACAATTTTTCCTCAGCCTCACTCATATTCTTGCGCGAACCTTTGCCCAAAATGACACAATATTCGGGCAAAAGTTTCAAAAAAGTTCTGGGATATTTTTAATTGCCAGATTACAAGGGGAGAGAGGATGTATACAGTCCCCAAAATTTTGCCCGAACAAATCAATCAAAAGCTATCTTGTGACACACCATATTACTAAATGACAATCACCAATAGTCACCAGAAGGCTGAAACGTACTTGGTCAAGAGGTATTTGGGCAGCATATGAATGAGATGACTATTTTGCACTTTTCAAAATGAACCTCTTAAAATTGTGCAAAACTTTTTAACCTGCAGTGCTGTGGAACCAAAATTCGGGCAATATGGTAAACAAATCAGCGTAGCTTGTTTGCTCACTCATACGAATTTAGTGTGGACAAATCTGCAAGTAAGTCTGCCCACAAATTCGTGTAAAAACATCTAGCAACGTGACAAGCCAGGTTTTTCTCAAACGGCTTTGATGCTGCTTGTAAGCCTGGGAATGATGTTTCAAAATATTCTGTACGCTCCACGCCAACCGATGGTGGCGCTCCACTTAGATAGTCTTTCGAGCAGAATTACATTTTTCAGGCAGAGAATCCTCTGCCCCTCAAACTGAAATGCTCCCGTATGCCTGTGCTTGTGGGACAAAGGATTTTTGACCCTTTTTCCCTTTTATTCAAATTTTTCTCCCTTTTAGTCAAGTTGACCATTACCTAAATTTGCAATACTTCATATTGATCACATTTACGCTGATTATAAGGAGTTCCAGCTCTTGCTTGAATTGAACAGCATACTCTGAAAGCAAATGGCAATGTCCAAAATCTGACTTATTGCTTATGAGCATCACACACAGCAGCAGCGGGTTCCATTTTTAAAGTCTTTGGTATGGCCCCACCTGGGAATCGAACCCCAGACCTTCAAAGTGAGAGACAGATGCTCTATCAGCTAGACCACACACCACCCCGTTTGATAGAAGAGAAATGGAGCAAATAACATAGGTTTCACATACGGTAACCATGATTTGGCAAACTTAGTGATGGTTTTATATACTGTACTCTGCAGCTGCCTATTTGGGGAATTATGATGGCTGGGAAATTAAATCACTCCTCCTGTAAAATTTAATGTGAACAAAAAGTTGTAAACCCTCCACGCATCAAAATTCATGTGCCTATGCCGTGCATGTCTTCTCAACCTTACTTTGAGAGTTCAGTTCAGATTCCTATTTACATCTTTTTAAGTTTCAGTTGATCATTATCTAAATTTGCATTATTTCATCTTATTTACGAATTACATTTATTGGGAGGAGTTTCATTGCTTGCTTGAATCTCGACTCCCTGCTACATACAACAGCTACATTGAAGCAAATGACAAGATTTTAAAATCTGAGTCTAACAGTCAAAGTGGCAATTGTAATTATTGTAACAGAACAGCATGCTTGGCTGTTGTAATTATTGGAACAGCAGACTTAAACCACAAAGTACGTATCCATAGTGGGTATTGGACTATGGTAACTAGATCTCAAACAGGTTCAATACAGACTGTAGAAATAAGCAGGTTTGGTAATGCGTTGCAGCGTGGAATTGTGGGACAAATGTGGGATACACAAACCCAACTCAGCAAATAGTTTATGGCAATCCGTTATTTCTGTTAAAACACAGGAACAATACTATTTAAATGTCTAGCCTACTCAAACAAAATTAGGGGTCTCTGTCCTGTTTTAAGGCAAATTAAAGTGCAAATTTTTACGCCAAAAAGACAATTTAGACACGATCCACTGCACCAAAAGACACTTAATTGAGACCCCTCCTTATGTTATTGATGGATTAAGAAAAAATAATTTCAGAAAATTTTAATGTAAACCCAATGGGTGAAATGGGTGTTTTAAGTGTGGGATCAGTTTGTTTATCCCAGTGATTTGGAGGATGTGCCCATATGCATATATACCACCAAAATGAATTTCCATTTTCCCTTCAATATTTTCATTCCTCCCAATTGACGTCACTGGGCCTGGAGTTTGTCTCCTGGCTGGATCATAATAAAGGCTTTAGAAATGAAACTTACTGCCATTGGGCTCGCTGCTCAGCATAAGTAACATTTAATGGAGTATGGAAAGCCTAGGCCCACAACTGGAGGCAGACTTTAAAGGTAAAGAGCAGTCCCCTAAACTTATTTTGAAGAAAAAGCTAAATAATACAATTTTCATCTTATTTCTCTTCAACCTATCTTTCATTACATGTTATAACTTTACTATTGCATATTCAAGGTAAACCAAGCAGTTATTTCTGGTAAATTTTGCATTTAAAGAGAGAAAACTAAATTGTCACATGACTCCCAACAGCCAATCATGGAACTCGGCAGTCTACTTCACTTCTTCAATTTGGGATGACTGCTCTTGCCCTCTAACCAGTTGGTTAGAACCTGAGCCTTAAAACTTCATCTGACTGACTTAAATTTTCATGCATGGTAGGGAGATATGAAATTTAGATGTACCAAAGGGTAGGTACTATAGTTACCAACTTGCTTGTTAATACACCTACCAGGGAGGCAGGGCCGGGAGGTTCAAAATAGGAGAGATTACAAAGTTACAGAGGATACAGGTAACTATATACATAACAAGCAATTTTTACAAGTACAGCCTACCTGAGCTGAAAATAACAAGGTATGTACAGTAAAGTATGAAGTACAAGTTCAATATAGCATGCCTATAACTTTTGGCACTTTTCCCCAAGTTCATCTTTGTCAGTTTCCTGTTATAAGATTTTCATGAAAGTTTTGTTTAGTCATACGTGTCAGCTGAAGAATTAGACGATGGACTGTGCATTAGTACAGGAGAATGCGCAACAGGGTGAATGCAAGGGATGCATGAGGCCGCAGCCTGATGGAATACAGCAAAAGCATTAACCCTGAGGGTGCATTATCTTGGTCTAATTAAGCACAAGCTGATTTCTAATTCATGCACAATTATAATTTGAAAGAAAAAATGAGTTTGCATGTAGATTACCACCTGAATCACTGTAATCTTGAGTAATTGAATGGTCTAGGATGAGTTCATTTATCTGTTACCATGGGTATTGGTTGGGATAATACACTGTCACCTGACTATGATTCATCAGTTCAAAGTTAAGGATTATTACTAGGTACAGAATGAATGATGTTTTTTTTTTTAAGATAATGTGATGCCTTAATGAATACTTGGGAAGTATTTCTTTCCAAACTTGTAAATAACTTTGTTTTTATTTTTCAATTGTGTTTTTACTTTAAATAAACTTAAACAATTAAAATAAAGGTACACCTCAAAGTTACTTCTCCAGTTTCGAGATTTACCATGAACTATGAGCAGTGGATAAATACAAAGAATATACACTTCAGTTGGACTTGAAAGACTCTAGCTTGAATTGACGTTATCATTCATCCAGGAAAACTAATAAAGGAAATCATACTGGCGAAACGTCAATATTTTGTAGGTGTTTTAGGCTTGAACATAAGGAGTCTGTAGTGTGAAATCCACTGAAGGAGATGTAAATGTCATGGTTTGCTTAGTTATGTTTACCTATTCCAGGAATATAACCAGCTGCCAGGGCTGAGTTCTCTGTTATTTTTTTTTAATCTTGCCTGGAGAAGTTTGACCTTATGTCGCAGATACGGAATAATTTAATGAAGTAATTTATGCGTCACTCTTGGCATTGGGTAAGTTGTATTACGTGGATCACAAATCAAGCAAAGGAAGCAAGGAATTGTTACTGAATTAATTACGATTAAATATAGCTATCATTTGCTGTTATAATCAATGGAATAGGGCTGGTGCTAGGGATTATGAGGAGATGTTGACCTTGTGCAAAGTGATCCCATTGAACCCCCCCCTTGCATCGCAAAACTGTAGTGAGAACATCTGGTACAGTTTGTGGGCTTGAGCAATTCCATAATGTTGGATTGGGGTTCCAGCAGCTCCATTAGTAACAAGTCTTTATACAGCACCACTCTTCGAACTTAAATGAATAACATGCTATAGGCCTAAGTGTGGTATCAGAATTGACCTTTGAAAACAATTAGAAGCCAACTTTGATCAAAGTGAACTGTCACATTTCCAGGTGGATAACCAGAAATTTTTAAGGTGATTGGTATCCAGCATGCAGACATATTATGTGAGCATAGCGCAGCAATGATTGGCCCATATATGGAAACTTTGCTTAAAATTACCTCTCAGATTCCTAGAAATGACACTTAATCTCTGGCCATTTTGTAGCATTTATAAGGGGAAGTGCTAATAATTATTAACATTCAAAAAACAATCTGGAAGGTTTGTTCAAGGAGAAGGGTTGTTCGTCCTTTTGACTAGGTGCCTACAGGTTTTCATTAAAAGTAAAGCTGACTTAACATTTGTAGTTGTGTAAAGTTGTAGCAGTGTCATAACATTGCCTCTCAAGGCCCGCTATGGGCTGGGGGTGTAGAATATGCCCACCGTATTTCCCACCTGTCATAAAAGACAACCAAAGGGACAGACTTGAATCGTTTTATCTAGATGACACTATATGACCGACCCATTTGTGTTGGTGTTTTGTTTAATTTCATAGTCCAAAATTATGACTGTACACCATATGTTGAAACTGTGAAAGCTTCAAAAGAAATATTATATGTAATCAGCAGTCACACTGTAAAATATTTTTAATATAAAAGGTTGTTTTCATTACAGTATTCCAAGAGCTTAACTATGAGTTGTATTTATGGTTAGGTCTATATTCTGTTTCGTCTATGAGTTTCCTGACTGAATCCAGAAGGTGCTTCAAAAAGGTTTATACAGAGCTTCGATCTCTTCATTTATATTAGTCTCTTTTTCCAGAAATTCAGTGTAAGGTACAAAATATAAATATAAAGTACAGTGTGCACCTTCCTATACCACTTTATGCAAATCATCAGCGGATCTTAGTTTTGGCAGGAAAGACAAGTGAATGGTGCTGTAAATCTTGCATTGTTTCATAAGCCTCCTGTGTGAGGATGTGCCAAATGGAATATTTACAAGTGATTTATCAATCTAAGTGGGAATTATCCTATGCAAGGAATAGAAGTACTATTCCATTCAGTGTGTTCATGCAAAGGCCAACACATGCAATATCCCTGCTAATCAAAACTCTGAAATACTGAGTGTAGAGGAGGTTTGAACGGAGGATGATATTTTTTCACTTGTGAAGATGATGATAGCTTTGAGAGACAAATTCATCTCCTTGAAGGACAGTTGACAGTATTTGATGCTTAAAGAAAGAGCTTCAGTAGGCTGCAGCAACGTAATCAAGCAGTACAGAAGTTGCTGTAGGGAACCCACGTTGTGTTCAAAATTGTTTGTAGGGTGCAGTTGTATTATGTGTTGTAGGGGTAGGGGGGTGGTGGTAAAATATGGGGGGGGCGATTAGAGAGATAGCTGTGATGAAATTGAAAGTATGATGCAGTAGTTATAAAAAGAAAAACATCTAGAAGATGGAGGTCATGGTGATCTTTTTACCAGAGATGTACAGCACCGTGCTGAGCGTACCTCTAAATTCTTTATTAACTTCAGATCCCCTGCCCCTTTCCAGATATTCAGGGTCATATCTTAAGGTTTATCCGTGTGAGTAATTTCCTTTGGAAAGAAGCCTCAGTATACTATGTAATTGTAAAAAGATAATACCAACTTCTCTTCTTTCTTCCTGTCTTTGTTTCTGTTAAAATATTTCCAGATATTCATTAAATCTATACCAGTTTTGATGAGTATAGGAGACTGTTCCATTTTGTGAGTGGCTCTTAGTAATCAGGTGACAATAGTTTTCTTACTCATTTTTGAAATTTGCTAGAGGTCACTGCTTAAATGACCCTGAATCATGCAATACTGAAATATGCCCCAAAAAATCAATCGTGCAAATATTGTAGTTTCAAGAGTAAAGTGATTTCGCACCAGCAAAGCAAAGAACAACAGAGCAAAGCAAAGCAAATCAAATATTTTGTCAAACATGCTCCCTCACAATGCGTAATCTCGTAAGTGTTTGACAGAAGTTTCTAATTAGGTATTTAATTCCCTTTCCTTTGCTGGCCCGTGTGAAAGCACCTTAATATCAGAAAATTTGTGAGATCTAGCTGTTGTTATGAAAAAAGTCAGGGGTGACTGTCTTCGTCTTTTAAATTGCTTTCTAAAAATAAGAACTATGTATCTCATGCTGCTTCCTATCTCCATCTCGCCTGGCAAGTTGGGGAATTACATAGCAGGTGAGTATCCGATCTCATAGACTCCAAAAGCAGTGAAGTTTTTTGAGTGTAGTCGAGTCAAGAGTATCATATAAATTTATTTCGCAAAGGGTTACACAAAATAAGCAACATGGACACACAGATTGCAAAATAGCAAGAATTTATTTTAAAGGGGGAAGATAAATCTAAAACTTCCTTAGGTAAAACAATGTTATAGAAATCTTTGAAAAGCCAGGCACTTGATTATTTAAGGGGAGTGTCATTTTTCTAACAGGTCAGTATGGCATGTGGGCAAAGGAAATACACAAGTGACTTGGCCATAACTGCCAGTTAAATAAATGACTCTGCCCTAATATACTGTATTTCATCAAGAGATAGTAAATGACTACTGTACTTGGATTTGAACTAAAATCAGTCATTAAAGGTCAAACCTCTCACCCCAAACTACAATTTTGGTTTAATAGCAAAGTGGAAGTGCAGACCTACTATAGAGGGCACACACCTCATCTTTTCAAAGTCTCTGCCTCTTATTTCAATATGTACTCTGTTATTGCCTGTAATGGAGGGGCAGAAATGGGTTAGAGGTGTTAGTTTTTATTGTACAAATCCCTCTTTTGGGACATGTAGTGTTTTGCTGATTTATTATTGCCAGCAATAAGGGTATATAGAAGGCAAGTATTGGATTTAATAAACTCCAAAACAAGTGCAGTTTGGGGTAGTGCTCTTTAAGAATTTGGCATGTTTTCAACTCTGTTTCAGGATGCAAGGCGTTGCGATTACAATTGTCTACTTTGCTTACGTCCCTCTTCCCATCATTCCTGTCACAATCTCCCTTCCCATCAATCTATTGCTTGATTAGATGATAGGGAAAGATTATTAAGTTCAAAATTGCTTTCACCATTTTTGTGAAAAAGTTGATATGGCGAAAACAATCAAAATTTTTGAAAATTAGCCAAGAAGATCACATAATTTCCCTTTTAAACTTTCATCAAAATGTGAAAAAATGTGATTTTTGAAAATGAGCCAAAGACATCACAAAGATTCCCTTTGAAACTTCCATCACACAAAGTTTATTTATTTTCTACCTTCTCAGCTCCACTCTTTTCAAATGTCAAATAAAAGAAATGTTTGTTCAAAAAGACTTATACATTGTGCTTGTGGCATTTTTAATACTTGGGTGTTTTTTTTTTGAGACAGATGTTCTATGTATAAGAATTTTTGTATGTAAATATTTATTGTTTGGTGTTGCAAATTAGTCCATGAGGAACAAGCCTGGCAGGCCAGGTTTTGATTTGTTTTACTGATTGTTACTTGTTCTGGCTCTTATGCAATCCATTGTTCTTTTGATAATTTTGAAGTTCGCAACCAATTAGAATAATTTCCTGGTTTTCTGATATCTTCTGTTTAAGCAAACCAGGTTGCAACTGAACCAGGGATTGTTGAAAAGGGAACAGGAGGGCATGGCCTGCAGTAATCGCCAGTTTTGGAAAGGAAAACCATTTCAAACAGTACATTGCTCTGCAAAATTAGCAGGGTTAATGCTCCCCACTTCACCCCTGGCTTTTGCTGTGAGAATGACTTGAATACATAAAATGTGAGACATTTGCTCAGCAACTCCTGGGAAAGAGAATAGCACCATCATTTTCACATACTCAAAGGGCCAATCCTTTCACCCCAACTTACACTTCTTGTAGGGGTAACAGAAATGCACAATTGGCTTAGCTCTTTGATTGAATTGAAACAATGCAAAGTACCAAAGCTTTTATTACACTGCTTGAACTGTACTGAGAGTGTTTTGTTGATAAACATTGGACTTTTTCATACTCACCCTGAAGCAGTAAACTGAGATTGTGTCTAGATAAGGATGAATTTCAGACAATTGTGGGAGGGACTTAAGTTAGAAGGAATTGGTACTGTTTGGGGTGATAGAACTGGGTCTTTAAATTAAATATCTTAGAGATCCAGGTACATAATTCTGATATGCTGTGAAGTGTAAAGGAAAGTTTGAGCAGTTATTTGTAAAATTTTAGAACCTCCACCGCACTTGAATGTAAAAGTAAATGAACAGTAGAACTTGAATTCAGTTGCTATATTTTTGTTTCTTTTATAGTCGGCCGTTACCCATGGCACCAGGGGAGGACCAACAATCCAGGCAAGAACAAGATTTGATGACATCAGATCCTGGAGGAGGTAAAAAGCAAGCTATGAACATTCTTAAATAAATGCCCTATCCCTTCTTGTAAATGTCCCTCTTAGACCCCTAGCTTCAGTAAATGGGAGGCAGGGGAAAACATTGCTGAGAGTAGCAGTGTGTGCATGCCAAGTTCAATGCACCATCAGCATGAGACTCTAGCTTCAGTGAATGAGGGACAGGACAGGAGAAAGCAAAGTTAAAGGTCATATTCTTTGCATGTAAAGTCAAAACCACCATCAGCAAGAGGGCCTAGAGTAGCTGCAATGAAAGAGGGGCAAGGATAAAGTGGCTTAAGATCACATTGTGTGTATACAAAGTCCTATTTGCAGAGTTGTGTTGTAGAAAATTTTGGATATTTTTCTGTAACGGAATTTGAAAATTTGGGGGGGGGGGGATATTGAAGGATCTTCACTTCCTTGAGAAATCAAACATTGCATGACTGGAGCACATTGTTTTGACATAATGCTGCCTATAGGCCTGCAGAATGAGGCTCTCCATCAACGTTTACAAAAAATTTCTGAAATTTTGTTTTATTTTTTTTATTAAAATAGTTCAAAATTAAGAGCTTATATTGGAAGAAATTTGGAGTTTTATGACAGTAAATTAAGGAAAATAGCACTGTTGTAACATGCTTATGTCAATTGATGATCTAGTTCCAAATATGGCACAATTTTTTTTCTTTCCATTTCAAAAACTCGGCTATGAGCAAGCACTACTACATATGTAGTAGCTGTTTGTGGCACACAAAGTCGGCAGGAAATTTTGTTTTTTCAAAAAAGTAATTACAAACATGAAGCTTGCTTTGGCTAGAATTCAGAATTTTACTTTAGTGTAAGCTAAACCCTTTGTTGTTGCCTTTTCATTTTCATGTTGTAAAATATTTGAACATCATTCAAGGTTCTAAATAATGTGATACATTCATGCTGCATAAAACCAAATACATCTGTTTAATAGGTGTAACACCATTTAATTACATTTTATTAGAACGGGGAAAAAGTGGGGAAAATAAAACTGCTCAATAGTGATATTGACCTGTGGTAGTACCATCACATTGGACTGCATGCAATGGATATCAGATTCTTCATTTTTTTTAGGCAAAATAAAACTGAAGAAAACCAGGAAATTAATTGAAAATACAAAATGAAAATATCCGGAATTTAATTTTAGATATTCAATGCAGTCATTTAACGTTTTCTTTTTTCCTTTCCAACGGTTCATTGAAGAAACATATACTTCCTTGTCAGAGTGACTTCAACAGTTTACTATCTGGTTTATGAAAGAAAGAAACCTCTTAGTTGAAAGCACCCACTTATGAAGTTTAAGATTCTATTGAGACACTGTATTGAAGGAAGTATCATGTAAAAAATATATGAGCACAAAAAGAAACTGTGAGCTCTCTCTCAACCACAATTATACAATGAGGTCGTTCGGTGCTCATACATTCTCATAAAGTTAGTTTAATAGTTAGATGAGGTTTGACAGATCATTTTCCTAACCAGTTGGATTAACCCTTTACTGTTGTGCTCCAACTGGGGCGTATTTGCGCGCCTCGGGAGTGGGCGGAAAATCGCACGTAGCACGCCCCGCATCAGCTTCTGTATGCTATTGACCTTAAACTATTGTCTCTCTCATTGCTGTGGCCGAATTTTTGGGTAGCTACTCGCAGTTTCGAGCTCCGTGTGAAACAGTAAAGATGGGTGACAGCCGCGCTCTCCATATGGGTCCAAAAGTACCCAAACAGTGGTAAAGGCTTAAGTCAGGCCAGCCACAGCCTTTTTTCCAGTTGTGGCTCACTGGCTTGTTTTCCCAACTCCACTGCTAATGCTGAGCAGAAGGTTTCATTTTTAGAGTCTTCAATATGATCTTGTCTGACCTACTCAAGACCTCCTGGTTTCAAGTCAGATGCTCTAACCAGGGAGTTGCTATAGCAACTCACTGTCTTGCAACTCCCTGCTCTAACCACTTGATCGTACCTTCTTATGTAAAACCGAAGTATAACGACAAAGAATGTTAGAATCTTTCAGGAAATGGCAGGAGAAAGGCCATGACCAGTGTAGACTACACAGAATAACCAAAAACACTTTGGAATTAATGGGCTGAAAGGATTCAAAATATATTTAGAATTAGAAGATTACACTTCAATGCACTTCTTAATTGTCAAACATTAAACAAAAGTAACTCAAGTACTATACCCTCATTTGTACCTTTCACTTTTACTTGGAAGGAGTTTTGAATTTCGTTTTACTTTTCAATATGAAGCAAACAACAAGATATAACTTACATACATGTTCCTTTTTTTTACAGTGCTGATGTATTGAACTAACATCATCAGCCATTTCTTTTTAGCCATGTTCTGACTTGATCCAGCAAGCTAGATCTTGATGGTAGATCAAACTCAAAATGGGAACGCAGATCAACAACACTCATTCAAAATCAAGATCCCCCATTTTGATCGACACACGGGTAGATCAGACCCACCTCACTGGATGAAAATTTGTTATGTGTACATAATGGGTAGATCATGTGACCCAAGATCTTTGCTTTACAGGGGGCTTTATACTACTGTATGTGCACATCAGAATACCCTACCTGATGAAATGGTAATGCAACCATGCAACTCTGGATCAAGTCAATAAATGTCGATCTACCCTGGTAGATCAAGATCCACCCCTCTTGATCAAGTGGGAACATGGAGTATGCAGTCAGCCTTTCTTTCATACATCAGTTTACATCCCCCCCTCTACTTGCATCCTATTCACAAAGTGGAAGAGGATGAGTGAGGGCAGCCTTGCCCCTTGTTGCATGAGCAAGGGTGCCCTTGTTCTCTGTGCTGTTAGTTTACCAGAGTTAGTTGCAGCTAAGTTGAATATACAGTAGGTGAATAGGAGGTAGGTATCGGAGCTGGTAGATTTCTAATCCAGGGAATTTTGGGGAATCCATCCCCTTGTACTTCTACACCCATGTAAGGACTTAGAAGATAAGTCAACTGCCTGCCTATGGCTACCTATCCAGCCAAGACTAAACACATTCATGTCAATAGCTGCTTAAATATCCATTTAACTAACTCAGCACTACTGCTCAGTTGTTTTGCCTTTAAAAAAGTTAATAGGTTAATCTGTAGTGTCATTGTTTTACATGGTTAGCCCTGGCACCATTCAAGCCCCACCTCGCCCCTATGGTGATTGTCATTTCCAGTTGGAATTGAACAATAAATTGAACTTGACTGTATTGGGAAGAACAATGTTGAATTCAATCTAAGGTGGTCACATACTGTACACTCTAATTCCAGTGACAGGTCTAGGTGAGGTTTTTTTTTTTGGGGGGGGGGGATAACCCCCTTTAATTTTAAAGCCTTTTTCGTTTTGTATGATACTTGTGGAAGTGCTCTTAGTTGATCACTGTGTTGCCCCCTCTCTTTAGTTGAAACCTGCTTCCTTTCCTGAATCCAGTGTGATGTATGTGAAGTGCTAACTCCTCAGTACAGAAGAAAACTACAGTAGAAATGAGGTGATATAGCTGAAGGGGAGGGGGGCAGGAGGTGCAAACTGAAAAGTTTGGAAATTTGCCATATGTAACACCTGTACATCAATGTAAAACTTCTCTTCCATAAAATAGGTGATTCATATTGGTAGCAGACATGCTTAAGAGTATGAATTTGAATGAAAGGAGCAAATTGACACTACTATTGTTAGTGAACCGTTAGTGAGTAAATTTCATTTTGCAAGCAGCAAACTTAAATCTCTCCTCAAAATTTCTTCACAATGGAGAGGGTGCAAGACATATGTTTTGTCTTTTCATTTTGATACTGTAGTACAGTTCATTACATACTGTACTATTCTAAAGATTTATTAGTCAACTTTTCTTCACCTCTATAGTCAGATTGTTTATCTTGTCCACACTCTGCATTTCACTTTATTCCTATTAATAATGGATTTTTTTATTTTCAGGAGGCCAAGCCTCATCTGAAGAGAGTAATGAAGACATTGCTCCTGGTCTTCTCCCTGCACATTACAGCAGTGCTGGACCACCAGAGGTGGCCCCTAGACCTGATACCAACCCTGCACCCATTCCAACAGATGATGGCATCCCTGGTAAGATATAACCTATATAATATTACCCCTCTCTAATCTCCTCCTCCAGAGGTGGCCCCTAGACCTGATACCAACCCTGCACCCATTCCAACAGATGATGGCATCCCTGGTAAGATATAACCTATATAATATTACCCCTCTCTAATCTCCTCCTCCAGAGGTGGCCCCTAGACCTGATACCAACCCTGCACCCATTCCAACAGATGATGGCATCCCTGGTAAGATATAACCTATATGATATCACCCCTCTCTTATCTCCTCCTCCAGAGGTTGCCATTAGACCTGATACCAACCCTGCACCCATTTTAACAGATGATGGTATCCCTGGTAAGCAATAATCTGTATTGCCCCTTTCTTATCTCCTATTTTTGCATGTATCAATTGCAAGAAGCACCCTGTCTTACCCCTAGACATTGGTGAGTCAAGTATATTTTATGTTTGTCCAAGTTGTGATGCATAGGAGTGTCAAAGTTCTCAAAATGATATAAAAAGGCAACCTAATATGAATGGTAAAAACATCTTGAATATGACCAAATGTTGTCAGGGTATTTGTCTGAGACACATTGTCCAGACTGTCATCAGTTTTGCTTGTTTTTACTTGGAAAAACTGCATATAGAAACCTTTTTGTTACGCCTTAAACAAAGTCCAAGTGCCACACTCAACTAATGAAACTAATGGCTCGGAGAACAAGTTAATGTGTTCCTCTCATCAGTTGTGTGATTAGCAGTAGGTTTTGTTTCATCACATGGGGAGTTCCGTCCATGTTTAAACATTAAAGGAGAAGATGAATTTTGTGAAGAGCGTATAAAACGAAAATGTTTTTTAACATGAAGCAAACACACTTCATGGTTTCTGGAGTTGAATTTATACTTGTTCATGTTCAGCCCAGTTGAGATTTTAAAACTGTAATGTTTATACATGGATGAAAAAATTAGGGTTGAGGCAAGCTCTTTGCAGGCGATTTCAACATTCAAAGGAAAGTTTGGCCATAATGTTGTTGATGAATACCTATAAAAGCTGAGAGAACTTTGACTTGCATATCAGGAAATGGATATTTCGGGGGCCTTAAAGGTAGGTATCAGAAAACTGAAGTTTAAATATGTAAGGATGTTTGCAACAGCAACATTCCAGTTTGAGGGGTCTCCATTTATATTGTGTGTGATTTGACTTTTGGTCTTGAAGGGATGCAAGAAAAAGTTTACAGATTCTGCTTTCTTGCTTGCATTTTCATTATTCTATTGAACAGCTGTAATAAAGATTGGAAAAAAGCAGTTTAAAATGTTTGTGACTTACTGTTAAATTAGATGTCAGAAACGTAGTGTTTCTTCTTTTAAAAATGGCCAGGGAAAAAAGATTGCCTAGGAAGCAATTAAAATTTAAATTTAATAATGTGCTGCAAGGCGTGTGATATATTTTTTATATTGATGAGAAAAGGCTTACATTTTTGAAGTGTAAAATTAAGTCTTTGATAAACTCGGTCAGAGGTCACCCAGAGCCACTGTGCTATTAAAACTTGCCAGGGATTTACTGCGTTTAAGTGAGGATTACAAAGTGTAAATAGGAGGTAAGTATCAGGGCTCATAGATTCCCAAACCAGGGAGTTTTGGGAAATCTACATCACCCCCTCTGCCTCAATCTTATCAACTTATAATTTAGTTTGTGTCTTTTACCACAATATTACACCTACGTATGCCGCAATGCTGGAGTGAAAATGTTTGCTTAAATGTGCATAGTGTGGGGATAGTGTGGGGCAAACAATGTTTTCACGATTTTCACCAGGGTCCCCTCCCCTAGTTTACGTTTTTAGCCCTCGACTGATATTGTTTGCAGTGTCATGAACTATACAGTTTTTATTTTTTGAGTTACCATTATCTCATAGTAGTTGTTGGTGAAACATGAAAGTATGGCTTACACATGTGCAAAACAAGGAAGGCAGTATCATTCTTTGCCTTCTTCTTTCACCCTTCCTACATCCTACATTCAACCTACCTAATCCTACATTCACCCTTCCTACATCCTACATTCAACCTACCTAATCCTACATTCACCTCTCTTCCCAGGGGCAGGGTTGTAGAACGTGTCCAGGGTATTTCCCACACCTCCTGTAAGAGGCCACTAAAAGAAAGGACTTCCATATTTGAATTTTTTTTGAAATTGAACTTGAACTGTATTTAAAACAGTATTGAAACTTGACCTTTTTATCTAGGTGACACTGTGTAACACAGCCATGTTGATGTGTTGTTAAATCTTGTCTAGCTAACCAACTAACAAACAAACAAACTGACTAATAAATAACTAACTAAACCCAATCCTACATTCCTGCATCAACCTTTTTTAAATACTTTGTCTTCTCCATATTTTACATGAGGATGGTAAAAATACTGCGGTATGGCTGTTTCCCAACCTCAAAGTCAAAAAAAATTATTGAGGACTTACTTTGTGAGAGTCCTTGACAAAAACCTTAAAATCAACTTGGCAAAAGGATTCAAAAATGTCCCCACTGAGAATGAAGTATCTTCTTGTCTCATTATTCAGTATCATTGTAAACATTACTGCCAAACTCCTGTGCACAAATTACACTTTATAATCACATGAATCATTGATCGTAAGGAACACTCTGGAAAAAAATAAATTATCTTCTTTTCACAAATTAAGGAGGAAGAATAACATTGTTTGCAACAAACACTACTGTAAGTTCGTTTTTAAGTTTTGCAAATGGAATCATTTGTCTTCTGGAGGGATTGTTAAGAGCCAGAACTCTATACTGCACATGTGAATCAACTTTGAGGGTTAAGAACCACCTCCCGAACTGGTGAGACCATTGTTGATGGAGCTTGCTGTCTAGACAATGTTACATATCAGTGGTGTGAGTTTGAGAGCCATCTTGTCATGGCCTAGGTCAGAACTCCCTCAGGGAAGCCCCTCGGTTTTCCTTCGTCAGGTTTGTAAACAAATACAGCAGGGACAGCATAATTGGGGGCAGGGGGTTTTAGCCCCCCCCCCCCGATTTTTCTTGTAGGAGTTTTGGGCAGCCTTTTATTGCTATTTTATTGTTAAACATATTGGGCGGCTTTAGTGATCGCCCCCCCCCCCCTTGCTTAAAAATTTGCTCTGTGGGCCCTGTACAATATTGATTTCCTGATCCTTTTCTTTTTACTTCATTCTTCATTTTTTTGTTCCTTTCTAGATTCCCCTATCATGCCTCGGAGCGATGCAAACACAAATTCATCAGATCATCCCTTGGCAGATTACCCATGGTTCCATGATAGTTTAACCAGAGTACATGCTGCACATTTGGTCTTACAAGGTGGTGGACCAGATAGACATGGAGTCTTCCTAGTACGACCGAGTGAAACCAGAAAAGGGGAATGCGTTTTAACATTCAACTTTCATGGAAGGCCCAAGGTACAGTTTTAATGTGTCAATAAAATCTCATATCCTATAAATCTACTCCACCCCTCCTTAGCTCCTATTTTTCCAATCCTTGGTATGCCGAAATTATACTTGCCAACCATTCTGCTTTGAATAGAACTGTCCCATTTTCTGAGACTTAAAACCCATTAAAATCAGAGAGTTCCATTTTTACGACTTCAAGTGTTGAAATTATAGTTACACTTGTCAAAATTTTTTTTTTGTCTCGTTTATTGATCAGTCTTTAGTACAACAATATAAATCTATTATTCACACAACGATTTGAAACATAACAGGGATAGAACATAAAAGATATCATAACATAATCATAAAGTGAAGATTTCCTTGAAAAGTGTCATACGAGATACATTGCCGGCCTTACTTAAAATATAGCATGCAACATTTAGGAAATACTTAAATTTATCGGAAAAAGCAATGGCCTCTGGGATATTGTTATTAATCTTGCAGTTAAAAATGTAGTACTTTCCATGTAGAATAAAAAGATTTATTAGCTCACACAACACACATGTGTGAGGTTATCAAATGGGGCAGATGGCATCAACTTTTTAACAAAAGTCTTCTTCTTCCTCATTTTTGAAGATTTGGGGCTGAAATTTTGATGTATGATTGCTTTGGAGTCAAGGATTCATACCCACCTACTTGCATTAAAATTTAGGAAGTTAAAGTTGTGTTTTAAAGCTGTTTTTTTAGGACTGAGTTCATTTTGCCTGCTTAGTTGTTTATTTATTGCACTAATAGCAGTGTGCTTGGGTGTGTGTTCAGTTCTTATCTTGCATATATAAGCAGGCTATTTAACCTGGTTCTTTATGTTGCAGCTGGTTGAACAAAGCATTCACAGTACTGTCACTGTATGCTTGTGTAGGTGGTCCCATAATCAGCTGTGGTCAGATAGTGTGGAGTGAATCAGTCTTTCAACAAGGGAGTTAAACAGACCCTGTTGCAACTTATCTATTTTTGAGATACCTTTCATTCTGTTCTGTTCAATATATCATAAATTGGCCAAGCCAAGCAATATCAACATAACTGTTTGAGTTCAATTAGCACAGTGCAGTAAGAACTTCTTGAGTCTCTGTGGTTTTTTTTATTTTATTAGTACAGAGTCACGCAGTGTTTTCTTGTGGATTTGTAGGTGCAACTTAATGTACTTTGCAATACCTGAGCAGTTTACAGGTACACCATGCATAAGTTATTAATTTTATCTTACTGCCTAATGCCTTTAAGAATACACAGCCCAGGCTTTCATGATTGGAGAAAACACACAGTGATAAATAGATCTACTCTTAAACTATATCAGATGTATCTACCTGCAAAATTAGAAATGATTTGTCTTCTCTATTCTTTGCTGCCTTGCATTTCATTTTGTAATATAAGGAGGTTTAGGAAACAGATAAGAGATAAAATTTGATTGAACTTTGAGTTCCTATTTTTAACAGATAAAACAGGTTGTGTGAGCTTCACAGCAGCATTGCTGTTCTAGTTTAACACTTTTCAAAAAGACAGGAAATAACAAAGCTAGAACTTGACAAAAATAACATCAATCTTTGCATACTGTATTGAGATATTCACATATATTGTGAATATTAAAGGGATAATCCTGTCACCCAAAACTACAATTTTTGTATTAGTCCACAGAAATTCTCAATTGGCACAGCTCTTTCATTGATGCCTAGTTCAAAAAATGCAGGGTACTGAAGCTCATATTACACAGCATGTACTGTACAGAGAGTGTTTTGATTTCACACTGGGTTCATGTATACTCACCCTGAAGCAATAAACTGAGATTGTGACTGGATGAAAATGAATTTTAGACAGTTTTGGAAGGGGCTTAAGTAAGTAGGTTAGGAGAATTGTAACTGTCTGGGGTGAGAAGAGCAAGCCTTTAAGAGAGGAAAAGAGGAACTTTGCCCCTGTACCATTGAGCTCACCAAGGTTTGGTTATGTACACTCCCTGCGCATAGTGAATTATCTGCTGCAGATTCTGCTCTCTGAGATGATGTTGGCTTGTATGTGAAAGTCATCATAAAAGCATAAATCAGTACTGTCTGTTTTGATGAAAGGAGAGACATGAAACCTTGTTGAATTTCATTGTAAAGGACAAAAACAAGGAAGTCAGCTCCTCTCTAAATCTTCATTTATTCAAAAATAGGACAAAGGTGAGATTAACTAAAACTGTTTAATACAATCCCGACATCTTTGTGGCAATCTTCAAGTTGTAATGTGAGTGGAGTTAGGAAATATGTCCCAATGAAATTGTATAATTTATCAAGAAAACAGTTAACTGCTTGAAATGAGTTTGAATTATAGAATTCCCATCTGGAACTCATACATGGGCTGCATGCATCTCAGAGTAGTTTTGATATTGCTCCCAATTGTCTACTACCTTGGGTAATGGCTCAACTTCATTTTCTTTCCATTTCTTGTATCTATTCTGATTGTCATCAAGTGTGCTTTATATTTCACAGCTAAAGAAAAAGGAGAACAAACTTCTAGCTAACATTTGAATGCAAAGGGGTGTGTTGGCATTCTAGGGTATGTTATCAATCTGACCCTGGTTTGTGCACAGACCATTAGATTTGAGAGAGGTTGGGGGGAGTGTACTGCTATGAGCTATCATCCGGGACCTTTAAAATAGGATGACTGTCAGTAAATACTAACAATTGTTTAGTACTGCAGAAGAGAACTGAAATGTAATAGTCTTTTTGACTTCACATTTCTTATTTCTGTTTGCATGAGTTTAGATCTAATTGCCTGCATTGACTATCTGTTGTTCTTGTAGGACTGGGGATCTATGTCACCTCTCACCTACCTCCGAATAAACCAGTGTAATTTCCATTTGCCTGCTACTAACCCTGGTAAACTCAACCCTGGTAAACTAAACTCGTACCTCATTGGAGATACGAGAATGCCCTCTCTCTGCACTGTGTTGTTATTTTACTATAGATAGCTGCAAATAATTGGAAATTACTGTGGTAAAGCGGAGGAATTGGGGCTGGTAGATTTTCAGTCCAGACAGTTTTGGGGTTATCTGGATCCCTACCTACTGAGGGCACTACATAGCGTAACTAGTTCCCCATTTTTGCTCTTTCTGTATTAGATGTTCAAAATTGGTTTGGGAAACTCTTTGGGTTATTTTTTGAATAAGGAATAGAAATATGATAATTTATAGTTACTGCTCATTGTATTACATAGACAATGTCAGGGAATGTATCACCAATGACCCATAATGTAGCATTGCAGCAAAGGGAATTTTCCCTCACAATAACTTTGCTTAGAATGTACAAATTTTGGGGAAGTCATTTCCATTGTTTTTGTTACTTTATAAGTGATTTATTTTGTGTACGTCAAAAGTGAAAAGAAATAATTCTGCATAGGAGTACTTCTTGTGCGATTGTTCAGGTTTGTTTTAGAAACGTTTTGCATTCTGTATCCTACTGTGAGCACTTTTTTACACATCTGTATTCAGGATGTTCCTTGTAGTAAGAACAATGTTGTAACTTGAAAAGCACATTCCTTTGTTTGAACCTGGAGGGAACCTTGTTCAAAGGAAGCTTACATCAAAAGACAAGGTGAGTCTTCATTACAGACAATACCCAAGCACTAGGGACTTCAAAAGTGTTCTTAGCTTGTACTTTGCAGTTTAATTCACTTCTTGCTTATCTTGTTATGGTGTCATCCCACATATACATCCAAACAAAGGACTTGTGGGGATTTTTTTAATTTTTAAATGAACTGATGCCAGTTTTCAGAATGAGGTAAAATGTTCTTCTACCTTTTGATTTCAGCATCTTCGTCTAACCCTGGAGGCAGACGGCAAATGTAAGGTCACTCATCTCTGGTTTGATAGTATTTTCGACATGCTGGCGCACTTCCGTTCTCATCCGATTCCTTTGGATAGCAAGGATGGTTGCCCTCAACCAGATGTTACCTTGACTGAATATGTACCAAATTCTCTGTCATTCTCCCCTCCTGATACCCCGGACACATCCCAAGGGTTTAATAGGATGCCACAGTCCAGACCAGCAGCAGCAGCAGACAACGGTTTTATGCCTCAATCAGAATTTGTCGATTTAGGGGAGACGTTTGAACTTAATATGTCGCCACCCCCATCAGAGCATGCATCTTTGGAGCGGCCAGTCATAGCAGGCATGATGGCACGCACAGCTGCAAACCAGTACTCCTTTTTATAAATATCCTGAAGAGAAATAACATCTATATATTAAAATGTATAGGGAAAGATTCTTTGGTTTTTGTGAACTAATTTTTCCAAGTGCCTAAAATGTATAAAGTATAATTGTCAGCAAAAAATGTTCACTGGGAAAGTTCTAATGCCAATAGTTGTACAGAGAAATTGGAGAAAATATCTTTTATATTGGTTCTTCTTTTGCCCATTTCAAAATATGTAATTTTTAATCACAGGTGATTCCTAATAATTGTTCTGGTAGTGTTATATCCTCGATAAGGTGAGCTTAAATCTTTGACAGGTAAACATTTCACTTCAATGACCTGCAAATGAATTGTACAAAAGCCCACTGTTACAGAAAGTTGTTTCTGTGGAGAGGAGGTTGGGAAAAATACATCCTTAGTTTTTCACCATGATGTACAGTCACAACACGACTGTCTACAAAACCAAAACACTATCAAACTTAAAAACCATAATTCTTCCACAATTGTTTCTTCGATGGTCACAACGATGTTTTCTAATTTTACATGCTGTTTATAAGTTGCAATGATAATTCCTCTTTTACTTTTTATTCTATAGAGTCTAATTCCTTGAAATCAGTGATTTTGGGGTGGTCTTTTCAACTAATCTTTTTTTTAAGATTTCATTTAATGTCAGAGCTTTCCATCTGCTTGAGTCATGTGTAACTTTCAAAATATTTCTGTCAAAGCATTAGCTGTAATGGAATAAATGTGATACCATGCTATGTAAAAGGTGGCTGTCACACAGCTTTCACCAGAATTTCAACAAAGCTTCACTAGAATTCTAAAGTCAAGATTCCAAGAAGCTTATATTTCAAATCTTTTTGAAGTTCCGCAATTCAAACAGTTGGTGACATGTCTTGTGACAAATTTAGGAGACTGTCAATGTAAAATTGACACCCAGCCATTCATCAAGGGTTGCTGATTTCTTGATTCCTTCTGAATCCTTCATGGCATTGTTTAGGAACAAGGAAGTATACTCAAGATAAATACATGAAATGGTCATAAAATATGGTTACAAGTTGTTGAGCATAAAAAAAAAAAGATTGAAGAACAGAAGCTGAACAGACAATAAAAGGAGTTATTGTGTGAGTTAGCAATTGAAACTGGTATTAAAATGAAAAGGAAGTATTTAATACACTTTTCCCCTTTGTTAACTATTTATTACTTACACAATACTCTGTTCGGGTGCTATTATTTGTTGCAATGCTTCCTGATCCCTTTGATTGTCAAAACTGTTTTAGGTTTTATTGTGTAAGATAAAAGCCATTCCATAACCCTAATATTTGGAAAGAATTTTAAACAGTCTGCAACCAGATCAATTCCAAATGACTCTGTAAATCTCTAGCCTTGAATAGTTTGAGAGGTCAAGAATAAGAAGGATTTTGCTTGAAATGTTGAAATGTATTTTACCTCTCACTTCCTCCCTCAATGTGGACCATATGGTCATTGCTTGCAATGACATGAGTTTGGGGGAATTTGGTAAATGGTGAGTTTGTCAAAAAAGAACTTTATCTTGAAAAATTATGAATGAAAATGAGGATATTATGCTTTGCAATCTAGTTTAAACTAAGATTCTGTGGTTTTTAGTGTTCACTTTTATATTCAAACCCATGCAAAACCTTTCTTTAAGAATTTTTATCTGGCATTATGTTCCAGTAATTATATCAACAAAAGTTGCAAAAGTATGAGTTGGTTAAATCCCCAGGTCTTGCTCTTATAAACTTTTAAAATATGAAAGTAAATCCATCAATCTGTTTCCTGTGATTTCATGATTTTCTACGGCCATGTTGGGGAAAATTTGTTCTTACAATGTCATACCTCATAAAAAGACCTTAGTAAGGTGCAGTATTGTATTAAACAAAATATTAATTACAATGTGCTGTCTGATACTAAATTCTCTGGAAATTAGGTGGATAGCTTGTTCAAAATATTTTCTTTCATTTTTCCACTCATTTTAATCTTAACTTCTCTTGCAAAAGTAGTAACCTCAAATAATGCAGGTCATTATCATCATTATTTATCTGTTTTATCAGCAAAATTTAAATATTTGCCTAACATAACATCTACCATAGTGACATTGTTTTAAGTCTATTAAAATTTGTTGGTCATGAAAATCACAAAGCTACTGGCTAGATAACTACCTGTGAATCTGCCATTGGTCTTTTTCCACATATCATTTACAAAGCATTGCAAGATAAGGTTTTGGTATGTTTTTGATTCCTTGCCGAAGGCAGGCAAGGAATCTGTGGGATGGTGATGTTGTGTGTATGTGTGTGTGTGTGTGTGTGTGTGTATGTGACGCTTTGGCTTGTAAACATGATATCTCAAGAAGGGTAAGTGTGACTAACCTCATATTTGGTGTGTAGGTTGGTCATATTGAGTAGATGATCCCTATTGTTTTTAGTGGAGATCAAAGGTAATTTGGGGTCACAAGAGGTCAAAACCTTGTAAACACGATATCTCGAGAACGGTACATGTGACTATGCTCATATTTGGTGTGTGGGTTGGTCATATTGAGTAGATGATCCTTATCAATTTTTGTGGAGGTCAAAGGTCATTTGGGGTCATGAGAGGTCAATAGGTAAATTCCTTAGAAATTGCTTGTATACATGGTATCTCAACAAGAGTAAGTGTGACTAATCTCATATGTGGTGTGTGCATTGGTAATATTGAGTAGATGATCCCTATTATTTTTGGTGGAGATGAAAGGTCATTTGGGGTCATGAGAGGTCAAAAGGTCAGAACTTCGTAAAAACGGTATCTCGAGAACGGTACATGTGACTGTGCTCATATTTGATGTGTGTATTGGTCATATTGAGTAGATGATCCCATTGATTTTCCCAAAGGTCAAAGTTCATTTGGAGTCAGCTGTTCAAAGCCTGACAAGCTTTCCTGCACAGTCTTTCAAGAAAGATCATTTGGGTTCACAATGGGCAAAGGGGATCTCAATGTAGGAAGATTGGATGCCTTGCATGTGTGCTTTGTGGGCACATTATGGAACCCTGTTAATTGAAAAACATTGCAAAGCAATGTCAATGCGAAAAAACGCCTCACATTTCATGCGGCAAGGAATCACTAAGCCTTTTGGCTCTCTGGTTTTTTTGTTTTCAATGACATTTTACAATGACAAAAACAACACACACCAACATTTTATCCCACAATCCTTTGTAATATCTATTTATATTTTTATTAATTTTCTCATGTAGTATGTTTATATACAAATAAAATAATGTGCAAAACACAGAAATGAATTGAATTAAAATGAAATGAAATTTGGGAGGGTCAATGGTCAGTATCTGTGATGGCATTTGGGTGTTCTCTGGCAAAAACCCTCGTAGGTTGCATCAATGGTTTATAGGCAACATACCTTTGACACTACTTAGTTCACTTAAATGGCTCTTTTCGTGTACATGTGATCATGTTTTTTTCTCAGCATGGTGGCATTTTGTTGGCACTACAGCTTGAATTGAATTGGTTTGTAAAAATTTTATGTAATAAATTCTGTTCAATCATCATGTTACGCAGTGGAGATAGTTGCATGTTGTATTGGAGAGAAAACTTGACAAGAGGTTTAACATGGTAGCTTCCTCCTGAAAGATCTGTCCCTCTTTCAGTATTTTGTAATTATTTGTTTTGATAGTTTTGATTTAAGATAAAAATTTGGAGATGTCAGTTTACCCGTACAATGCGCAAAATATTTTTGAAAAAGGACAATGGCACCCCATCCATTCATTTTAAAATGTAACAGATTTATGGAAAGAGTTGAGTATCAATTTAAAAGAAGCAACAAAAACTGTGTTTTCACAAAAATTAGTAACTTAATTTTTGAATGTCAGGAAACATGCTGACATCAAAGTTAATCAGATTTTATGAAGCAAGCACTACCAGAATGTAACATTAAATTCCGTGTTTTACATAAAAAATGATTTTCCCAGTGGAATGCATGGAATGTTTTTGACATAAGGGACAATTTTAGCAGTAGGAAGTATGAAATCCAAAAGGAAGCAGTAAATTCCACTGAGGATAAAATTACTGATAGGAATCAGTGGTGATACACTGCAAATTTTGCATTGGTATTTCCTCTCAGAGGGGAGGGGTATGAAAATTTAGGGTTTAGATCTGGGATTTGCAGCAATAGATGATGGTAGGATTTGCTTATTTTAGTAATTTGGTAATATTCACCTTAATAAGTAAAGAAAATGAAAAGTGATGTGAGACAATTTTGTGTATAGACCAATCTGATTAGCGCTTGTTTTTAGTGACTGTAGGCCTCCATTAGATGGGTCCGTCAGCCTAAAATCGCCTCTATTTATTGTTTACATGAATTTCAAACCTTCATATTTTGTGAAGTTGGAGAATTAAAGATGCAAATCAGTGCACAACCATCCATGATAGAGGCAAGCAAGGAAATCAAAAGATTTAAAGGTAACAGACCCCAGTTACGGCCGACTAAAGTCAGACCATCACTTGCTGTCCCGATTTGTGTATACAGTGGTTAAAGAATATGTCCCATCACTGTTTGCTGTTAAATTAAGTCAATGGTGCTGCTGACTTGTCAAGAAATATTTAAATTCAAGCTGATGTTTTGAAGGATAAGAATTTGTTTGACTTTTACAACATAAGAAGCAACCTTTGAAAATAACATCATTTACTGATTGCATTCTGCTTTTAAAATGTGTTATGATAATCATGTATCTAAATGGCTGGCAATCTGCCAAAATATGACTGTCGTCATCATTAGATCTAATACCTGTTCTCATGTTTTGTTATTGTCGGCTAAATATGATATCTTTGTGGGATATATATGGTAACCTATTGGATAAAGTGAAACTTTCAAGGAATGTTGTAATTGATGAAACTAACACACAAGTGTGGAATTGATTGGATAAGCTTGATTCATCGTTTTTTCAGCCTATATTTTTGCCTGACTGCAAAAATTAGGGAAATGATCATGAGAGCTGCAGGGCTTGATGTCCAATGTAAGAGAGATTTTGAAAGTTGAAGTAACCTTAGATGCAATTGGGTGCAATATTAAGCATCGTCTGAAGTAAATATTGTGTTCCATTACAAAGTATTTTTCTTTCATTCCCCCCCCCCCCCCAATCAAAAAATGATGTTTCATTCTGATTGGGTGAAATATTTGAATTTGAGTTATGTTGAAAGAGTGTACCATCATATCCATGACTTGTGGGACAATAAATATCAAGGAATTGACATGATGGCTGTTTTGAAGTAAAGTCTACAGATTCATTCATGTTTACAAACAAATGACATCATGGCTACTTGGCAACAGAATTGATGAGGTACATGTACAATTTGTCACATTGGAATGTAGATTCTAATTCCTCTAAATTCTACAGGCAGTCCTGAGATCATTGCAAAACCAAATGTGCATGCAAATTTTGCTGCACATGCACTATGCCAACCAGTGCCAATAAGCGAAGGAAGCCTGAATGAGTCTATAGTAGCCAATGTATGACAAATTCAGCTGCTAGTGGTGTTAAATGCTGAACTATTTGATAGTAATAAATGGAAAAGAGGGTGTTTGTCATTCCATTAGGACAATATTTTTGCACTATTCTCAATCATTTATTTTCCAGCTTTAGTGGACTTCCAGTGCTTGTTCATGTCTCACTGAAATTTTGCTGCTGGATGTTGATTTTTGAAATGTTTTAGTGGTTCAGGTATAGTGTGTCATGTATTACATTTGTCCAGACTAAAGAAACAAGTTTATTATCAGCTCTTGGAATTGAGCTCTACAGGTGGTCTCAGAAAACTTTTTGTCCCTTCCATTATTTGCCTGGCTTTTGGCCATCAGTTGACTGGTTGCATACCAGGAAAAAGTATTGCAAGGGCAATTTGATATGGCTCACCCCAAAAGTTTCTTAATATCGTATGAAAAATATGGTGGGACATGTTGAGGAAGGTATAATGCTGCTTTTAAATGAAATACTAATTCTGAAATTTCTAACCTTTGGGGTTAAGGTAAACTAGATGCTCTAAAGTTTTGTCTGTTTTTTTTTGTTTTTGATAAAAGTTCAATCTGCTTAGTACATCAACATTGCATAAGTATTCTAAGGATTCCAAGCAAGTGTTGTATAATGACATTGTAATGACTTTGTCAAGTCACTGAAGAATTACCAATTCAGTGAGCAAGTGTGACATAGATTTCCTTGAAACAAAATTTTGCATTAACTCTTAATTTCTAATTTGATACAATTGTTTTCATATTATTTTGAAAAGCTTCATGAATGTGTTTTTTCTGTTTCTATACCAGACCTAATAAGTTTCAGTCAAGATAATCCTGTACATTGATCCGTGAAAACGAAAGGATGAATTATTTTATACATTATATTTGATACAGTATGCTTATATATATATAAATAAGGGTGCACCACCATATTTTATCACATTTTTTACCTATAAGTGCAGAGGACTGCCTACTGCCACTTATGGCCTCCTAAATCAATAAATGGTTACAGTTTCGAGTTGTGCTTGTAATAAATACATATTCAAGCTTCCCCCACTCCCTCACCATCAATCTACTCGGTATTTTTGATAAATGTGATGAAAGATGTTGATGGCCTTTTTGGTAAAATTTTAGCCTTTTAGTGGTAGTTTTTTATCATTGTAGCATACATGAGTTACCAGATGGGTTTGAATGTGTTTCCCTCTGATATTCCTTACATCCCCCTCCCCTGCATCACCTTACACCCCCCTCCTCCACATCACCCACTCTCTCTTGGAGGTTGTGGAAATTTCAAACTACTTTCGAAAGTTGCTTTTATATCTTTGAAGCATGGAATACATCCTTGTTTTTCTTTTGTGTTTAAACTCTTAGATAAATATTCCAAGCTGAGATCATACCTCCATTGTCATATTACTTTGATTGTACAATTTTTGAAAGTGTCCCTATTTTCTAGTATTCATTTGATAAATCATTTAATATGGGAACTGAATATTAGAAATACCTGACATGCACATGCACCAGTGAAGAATCAGAGAGGTTCTTTACAGAACCAGTTTGGTGTCGCTTTTATCCCTGTAATGGTGCTTACAGTTAGTAAGGTGCATTTACACTAGGTCACCATTTTATTGCCTGTGCTGGATCAGGTCCCCTGCTAAAGATAATATTTTTAGTGTAAACACAGATCAGGTCCAGTTGAGACGGCCCAATTTTGATCCTAGTAAGAGGGTAGGATTAGATCTTGTACACTGGTGATGTAAATTTGTAGTGTAAATGCTCTCGGCTAAACCTGCCACAAACACCCATTCTTGCGTTGTGGGCAATTAGAGTAAAAGACAAGTGTAAATGCTTTAGAATCAAGTCATGTATGGGTTACAATCTAATGCTAAGATAGAGTGTTCTGGTCACCATATTGACCCTCATTGTTGGCAGGAAATGCGTTTACTGCTACAAAAAAGTTCAAGACTCTAAAATCATCTTTTATGTGTTTTTTTTTTTTTCCCAAAGGGAAAAAACCTTACTTTTATGAGAAATAATTTTTCACACAAAGCTCATGACTGATTTGGTCATTAAGCTTTCAAATGATACAATTTTTGTAATTCATTTAAATGTATTACATTGAAGAGAATTCTATGTCAACTTCTATATTTTATTGCTGAGCATGTATGAGACAATGAATGATACTTTCTGAGCCTTGCATTAGTTCAATATAAACAGAATATTTTCTCTAATGTAATGAAATGCAAGAATGAAGGCCTTCTATAACAAACTAATCCTCAGCTTATCAGATTGGAATACTTTAAATAGTGTTGGTGTCACATTTTTATGAAGGTCACATTCCAATGAAGGATTAACTCAGTAATGCTGCTTTCATGGCAGATTTGTAGGTCAACAAATCTTCTTTTACACATGCATGTTTGGACCTGTATATTGTTCTCCTTTTATGTTTTCAGAGACACCAGTGTTAGTGCAACAAAATATGTGCAAAAACCTCAAAATCACTTTTTATGCAACAAAGTAGGGGAATTATGTAACCTGTCAGCATATTTCTAAATTGATAGAAATTTTGTAGATGGGTAGGCGATGTGTTTTTTTCTTTTTTTTCCAGTTGGTTTATTATCTCATTTACAAAAAAAAAACTTACTTTTTAGTTCTGCACAGGGTTTACTCTGTATGCTATTGTCACCTGTATGTGTTGAAAGTTATATTTAGGATAGGTGTGAACAAACAACAGATTTTAATGGTATCTAAGTCTATACACTATGCAAATATTGTTTTAAAAATGTTATATTCTGTCAATGTTGTATAAAAAATTTAAAGAGAAATATCTACCCTTTTTTCATAGAAATATGGCTTTTAATGAATTTTTAAAAAGAGGGGTGGATGTTATATTAATGTGAAACATATCATTAAGTTGGAGCACTTTTTGCCACTGTAACAAACGAACATAAAAACAGTCTTGCTGTGTCTGGGGTTGTATGGAGCATGATTTGATAAAAGCTGTGAGCTACAATTTTGGATATTGAAACGAGAGACACCTGACTAAGCCAATAGATGAATGTGGGCAACAAGTGAAAGCGGCCATAAATGGGGTCCTTCAGCCTTACATTGGCCTAAGCCCTCATATTCGACGAAATGGGGGGGGGTGATCAAGGAGTGATTTAGTGTACAATCATCCATGATACAGTGAAGCAAAGAACTTAAAAGAGTAAAGCTGATGGACCCCAGTAATTGCATGACAAAATCAGACCATCACTTGAATATTGGGATTTGTCTATAGGCTAAGGAGCCAGACACCTCTGACATGCCATCTATATTGATTCTGTTTATACTATTAAACATACAAAAATGCCCTTCATTTACTCATAGTTTGGACTTGCCCAAGTCATTTCCTGTGTCGGTTACAACTGAAATTGTGACATGCACAAGTCTGCTTAATTTTGATAAACAAGAATAAAGGTGTCCATAGAAACCAATTTAAATGGTATGAAGGATTTTTTAATTTTTATAAAAATGACATTGATGTTGAATTTTGGTGTTGAATGTTGGTACATTCATCATCAATCATGTAGAATATTACTTAAGGCTGACATTATCCTGCAGCTATTTAAGTGAGCCACGTGCGTATAGTGTATCTTAGCAACCCATTTTTGTCAGGATCTATAAATATAGAATAATTTAAATACAAATTTCATTTTTGTACACAGTATGTTATTTGTGGGTTCAAGCTTCATCGCAATTTCAGGAATCTGCAGGAAAAAAGCTAAACAGTGTAATTTGTTGAAGGTGCCTGTTGGTTGAGCTGTGTGTTCATTTGGCAAAGGAGAGGGTTACAAAGATTCACATATATTTAAGTTTGTTCAAAATGCTCGTTTGATACTTTTGCATTCATTTTTAAAGAACACATTGTATGCACAGAATAAAGAGAACCACATAAATTGTGTTGTCCTGTGTTTACCTTTGCATTTTTCTCATTGTGTATTGCTGAAAATGTAATGATAGTATGAGTGTCAACTGAAAATATGTTCAAAGTTTCGTCAATGAATGGCTCAAGTCTCGTGGTTGAGATGTTTGTGATTTCAGACTGGGGAGAGGAGTGTAAAGGGAGGGGCAACCCCCTCAGAAATTTTTGAAATCTGAGGTTTTCTTTAATGCAATCTGGTGTCGCCCATGCTACCTTTTGAAGGAGAGTCCCATGGTTGAGCTGTTTGTAATTGCAGACACGTGGGAAGGGTCTAAAAAGAAGGACATCCCCCTCTCAAAATGATTGAAATATTGGAAGTCATCAAATGCAATCTGGTTCTATCTATGCTCCCTTTTGAAGTAACATCTTGGTTCACATACTCCACACATTTTTAGGGGCTAAGAAATGGCCCCCAAAATAATGGAAACATATAGCTTAAGTGGCGGTCGCACTACAGCGAATTCGAATCAGATTCCGTTCTTGTTTTTGTGAGCTTTTGTTGAAATCTTGTCCATCTTTTGTCAGAAAGAGCCAAAAATTTGCCAACCTGTGTAAATATATGAGTTGTACTGCAGGACTAGGAAAATTAAATATATGCTTATTATTTCGTGACGTCACATTAACAGACAGATTTTATCGCTTTTCGATGAAAACGTATGTCGGTGTGACGTCAGAAAAAATAAGTTATCTTTTCATATTCATAGACATCATATGCAAATCACATATTTATACTGAGGAAAAAATTCTGGCTTTCCGATTTAAGATGGAGGAGATTTTGAAGCAAAAAAAAAGTGAAATCGAAATTCTATTCGGATTCGTTGTAGTGTGACCGCGGGTTTACTGCCTCCTTTGTTGTGGGGGATCAAAACACTGTGGTCATATTTGCTGTTTTCACTTGACACGATAGCGAAACGAAGATTGATAAGAATAAAATCTTTGAAACGTACACCACTTCTGATTTTAAAATTATCACGGGTTCCTTGTTTGATAGAAAAGTAAAAGATAAGTCTCCTCGACTCTCTGGCGAAGAGCAAAGGTGCAAAACCGAACAAATACTCGTGGAGTTCTGTTGACCAACCTTCAGACACATATATCAAGGGCTTTTACTTACATGGTCCCATGTCGTGGCTGGCCCGACTTGCACCAATTGGTTAGAAACGGGCCGCAAAAACTCCATCTAAACTAACTATGTGGTTCCGTTCTTGACTTCCTGAATATCGTTTCTCACGCTCTCAAATACATAAATGGTACAGGAAACGGTTTCAGACATTTTATTTACCGTAAAAAGAAACTGAACCCACACAAAGCAGCACCACCGTTTACGATGACATAGCACGAGGATTACCCCAGATTAAACAATGATAAACATTGGGTCGGGGGCAGGAGGTAAGACGCAAAAGCCTGTATTGGGGCCCGGGTACAAGTTCGTTAAAACTGTAAACCAATACTTGAACTACCACACGTAGTTGGTGAAAACTGCAAAGTTCATCAATATACGCCAAGGTTTGCCTGTTGCGTAAATGAATACAGCATCGTCTAATAATCACAAATTTATGAAATTGATAAATTTGTGATAAAATTGTTGAAATGTTCTTTCAAATTGTTTTTAATTTTCGTGTATATTAAATTATGACCAATTTCGGTCCCAGGCCCAACCCCTCACTTCTTGGATTAGTGCAGTACGTAGACTATATCCAGTTCCATGTATGGTTATTAAGATTGATTTGACGACAGTTGTTCTCCCTCCATTGTGAAAGTTATTAGGGAGTGGCACCTTGGTTTCTATTAAATACGCAAAAATGCTGAGGCGACTGGTTTCGTCCTTTGAAGACCTCTCCCACGGAATGAGATAATGTAAAAATTAACCGATAACGTAAAAACGACCGATAATGTAAAAAAAAATTACCGATAATGTAAAAAAAAAAATACCGATAATGTAAACAATCTTTGAACCGATAATGTGAAAAATCTTTGAACCGATAATGTTAAAACTGTTCTAACGAGGATTTCAAATGGTCCTAACAATAGGTATGTTTATGTAGGTAAGCAGGTAAGCTGGCTGAAGGCAGGTGGACAGGGCGGGAAAGCAAACAGATAGGTTTGTGTCTGCGTACGTGTGTGTGTGCATATGTACGCATGTAACCTATGTGGATTTATCGGCCTATGTATATGGCTATGTTGTGTCTGAGTGTAGCCTTAATCACGGTAGTAGCAAGGATTTTTTATTGGGGGTGGCCAACTTCGGGGCCTGATTCACCATCAGAGGGAAATTTTCGAATATTTAAGTACCTTAAGATCAGTGGCGTAGCTACTGGGGGAGCAGGGGGGGGGGGGAAATTGCCCCCTCTGGAAAAAAATTTGGGGAAATTTGATGAAAATGGGGAAATTTGATAAATTTTCTTATTCTTACAAAAATTTCTCAAAATCTTTGGTAGAATAAGCATTTGTGAGACATTTTTCATACATAATTCGTATTTTCATGCAACAACAAATTAACTCAGATTTCGTCAGTGTCGCATGAACCGGCCCTACTCGTGTTCCACAGAAATGTCCTCGCCGCGTAGCAGATTGAATGTTCTCTTGTATACGCACTGGGGTTATGATCAGTGCATTTTAGTGCACACATGCAGGTATTTAACAACAGCTGATACAGTGCAACTAACACTGAAAGGCTGTAAACCCGAACTTATCCCCTTGTACACAGTCTCTGTGTTGTGCACTTTGGGAATTCAGTAAAAGGATGTGAAAACTGACAAGTCACTACCATAGACCCCCGGGGTTATTATGTTGTTCTACAAGCTAGTAGTAGCTATACCGATTTTACTCTGTGTTCGTAACGATGGATGGGGCTGAAACAATCCATGGCCAACGATAAACTTCAAGTTAGTCTAAAAATAAGAATGAACGGGATCCATTGGTATACTTAGATTTTGTTACCTAGCCTAATCCTTGGAGGCTTACAGTCTAGCTCGGGAAAATAGCTTTCTGCTCACTTGGGGTGTAACAATAAACGGGTCAATGGGTACCTTGTAGCCTTCTACACTTAACAGACTGCTGTTCGAACAGGATATCCTGTGTGATCGAGCCACTCTTATGCCTCCTTAGTGGCGTGCGAAGGGGAGACCATTGGGCCATGCCCCCCCCCCCTCACAGATGCCATTTTTTCTTTGTTCTTAAAAATACGTAGTCTAACTTTAGTAACACAGATTTTATTCAAAAGATAGCATATGTGGCACCAGATTGCTAATAAGGACACCCAATTTTTCAAAAATTTTCAAAGGGGAAGGATTGTCTCTGCAAGGTCCTTCAGTGATGCCATTTTTTTTTTAATTCCTATAAATAAACCTAGGCAAATTCTGTCAAATTCCAATTTTTACCTAAAATGGTAGACTCTGTTTCCCACTGGTGGCATCGATAAAAAAAGACTACATGTTTAGATTCTCTTTAAAAACATGAATACGCTGTTCTTGGCCATCTGAGGGGTCTGATTTTTCGAAATTTTCTTTACGCTCCACGCCAACCAACGGTGGCGCTTCGTTCAGTCTTTTGGGCAAAATTACATTTGTAGGGTCAAATTAGCTCTTAACTCTCTGATCACTTTGCAGTTTGCGAACATATTTTGAAGTGAGCGTTTTATTGCAAAAGACAAAAGAAGAAAGCGGCTCGTTAGATTCTTCGTATAAGTCAGGAAAATGCTATTTCCGGCCATCTGAGGGGTCTGATTTTCGAAATTTTCTCTACGCTCCGCGCCAACCAATGGTGGCGCTCCGCTTAGATAATCTTTATGATAAAATAACGTTTTGTGGCCAAGAAAACCCACAATCCTGTACCGATCAATGCTCTTTTATTTTGACTCCTAAAAGTGTGCAAATTTAATGACAAGTTTTACTTCGTAAGGTAGCATAAATGGCATAAGAATGCATGTAAAGACACAAAAGTTTCAGTTTTATCCTCATGAACCACCACGATTAACTTTTAACACTGTTCCTGTCAAAGTCGAAAATCTTGCACCATTTTGCATCTAGGCTCCTTGAAAACGTCAAAAAATTTCGGGACATCCCCTCCCCTTAGACCATACTGCATGCCCCCCCCCCCCTCAGAGAAATTCTGCGTACGCCACTGCGTTACTACATACAAATAAACCAGATATTGTTTACCAAAATAATATACTTTGTTATTTCCGATTGCTCTATGCTATACTTTAGGATTAAAATGCAGGTAATATTACAAAATAACATGGTAATGTTGTTATACTTGTAAATTTGCATATTTTATATGGAATACATACACATTGACCGGGAAAAGTTTGGGGAAATTTCATACCTTTGCCCCCCTGGAAAAAATCCTAGCTACGCCACTGCGTTACTAGGGGTGGGGTATGCTCCTTGACTCACGATATTTTTCCAAGATTTCCTTTACATAATCTTTTATTAAATAGTCATAATTTTTTGTAAGTCTTCAAAACGCTCTTGTGAGGAGCCTAGAGGCGAAACCAAACGTTTACTTTCAAAGAAGTTCTGCTCTTTGAATGTCTAAAGATCTAAGTTCCGGAAGGAAAACAAAACTCAACCCTCCCACCAGAACCCCACAGCATTTGTCAATGATGCATGGCTCTATCTGTAACGCTCCCCTCCGATGGGAAGGACCCGCCTTCCCCCAATGTTTTAGAAGAGGACATCAAAATGAAAGGTAAACTTTGTAAATGAAACAAACAAACAAAGGAAATAACAAGGAATAATCTAAAAACAAAAGACACATATTGATTAAGTTCTTCTGGATTGTTGATTATCAACCATACAAATTTTCTCCCAGATGCAATAAGTGAAAAACAAAATTTCGTCTTACACAACATACGTAAGTGATTGCCAAAATTATTGTTTCCAAAAGAACAAAAATAAAACAGACAAGAAAACGGACTAAAATTTCATTTGGATAAAATTTGTTTTTGCGGTCAGAAATTGAGGCTACGGTTAAGTCACTTCAACGAATATAAGCTGCACATACCTAACATTTGTTCGGTTTCAGGGTGTTAACCTCATTATCTTTCACAAATGTGTAATCTTATTTTTATGGTTGTTTAGAGGCCTACAGTCATGATCTTCACGTATTTTCTCAGTTAGGCTTAACTACACGCTACTATTTGGCATGCGCAGATGGCCCAATGGGAAGACATTTTCTGAGGTGCGATTGTAGTGTCGGATTATCACTATAACTGACAATCCATTGTGGGAGAGATTTTTTCTTGGGGTTGTCTACTAGGACTAAGGTGTCTAACGCCTTTGCGTACGGCACATAGATTTCCATGAACGTAGTACAAGAAGCAACTCCATATTTAGTAGAGAAAACCCATGTTTTTCCGGTTTCCAAAAAATAATGGCCTTGGATTTGCATTTCCATTGCTTGTAACAATCACGCAGTCGAAATTCCATCAATTATAGTCTCTGTCAGGGCTGTAGTCGAGTCCGGACTCGGGCTCGTGATTTCAGAATTTGAAGAACTCGGCCAGAGGGGTTGATTTTTCCCCATTGAAAAAGTACAGGGACTCGAGTGCTTGAAAGTTGAATATTGCCGGACTCATGACTCGGACTCTTCGGACTCGACTACAGAACTGCTCTACGTAACTCAGAAGTGTTCCATATATAGCGATAGTCATGCCTTGTACGGTTTGTTTGCATTTCAAGTCCTGGTTATAGTCATATTATCACCGAATCTCCGATCGCACCTCTATTTACAACAACGAGCCATCTGCGACAACTGCCTATTATTCATATCTTGCATTTTATGTCATTGAGGTTAAGAAAAAAAAAAAAAATTCCAAAGAACCATCGTTCAACCAAGATATGTTTCCCGCAAAATTTATGGTGAAAAACGAAAGAAAAAAATTAAAAGATTCGTGTCAGCATTGCGGAGTCCGTAATGCGTCCACGGTGTTAATCGATCAGACAGCTATTCAGAAGCGAAAACTGAATAGATGGCGCTCTTCCTGATCGATGAAAAGTTCTACTTGGAATGATTTTGCCAGCAAAACCATCTCGAGTTTTTATGAAAGGTTGGAAGTCATTGATAACAACCAAGTTTGTGGCATAGAAGTGGTGAATTAACTTTTTAAACAGACATATTTACCGCAATAAATACCGTCAAAAGTGTTATAGAAACATTTTGATTATTCAAAACTGCATTTCTCTTCTGAAAGGACTACAACAAAACCGGCTAAACAAAACAAAAACAAACAAACAAACAAAAGAACAAAAAGTACTTAAATCCTGCCGCAAATGAGTTCTTTTTCACTCTGATATTGCTAAAAATGAATATACACCGTAAAGAGTCTAGCTCCTGACTCATTTCTCAAAGAAAGGTGTTTTGAGGAGAATTTTAAATTCAAACTGATATACAAAGAAATAAGGATGTGGCCTATTTCCAAGAGTTCGGATTCGCGAAAAAACAAAATTTGCACTCATTCGAACTAGGACAAATTTTACGTCGTCTGGGTGCGATCTTTGTGTATCATCTTGTCTTGGGACCGAATGTGTGGTGTAATGGTATAGCATCCTATTTTCGTCCAGGAGATCCAGGGTTCAATTCCCAGATCGAGTCATACCAAATGATTTAAAGAATGGAACCTTCTGTCATTGTCCGTGATGCTCCTCATAAACAACGGAGAAGGAAAACAATCGATCAACCCACTACTGGAGAGGGGTCGTGTGTGTTGCTAGGTTCTACCTCGCCTATTCCTGAAACAGAAGGTTATAAGAAGAGGTGCTAAACTCCATCAAATGAATTAATCACTTATTTATCTAGTCTTGAGATGATCAGTCGTTTTATCTTTAAACACGTCAAGTGAACAATTCTAATGATATTCAGACCTCTCGAGCAATCACCTGTGACCATATTATTCAATCTCTATTCCTTTATCGTATTCCTCTTCTTCGAAGCCAGCAAAGAGTTCGTTAAAGAATAATGGAGAGAGGGGAGCTTGAAAGATAATCCAGATGATTCCGACGATCACAGAGAAGAGATAAAGGATTAGGAAAATCCGATCAACTACCATCGCCAGGAATTTGTAGTCTTCACGATCCTGCAAAGAAGTGTTTACAAAACTGTCAGATAAGTGGCATGAATGGTAATCATTTCCGAAAACTACAGTCAGATAAGAACACGCTTTCCCGACACATGCCTTCCGCTAATTCTCGCCTTTTTGGCTAAGATCATGGGTATTTTTGAAGTGTATATTCTTTTTAGTCAGTTAGGAAGGCCTATAGTGTAGGCGATCTAAAAGTAAGGGACTAGTCATTTCATTTTCTTTAGGCTGTTAGGGAATTAGAAAATCTATACTGGGGTTTTGTTCACTTTTGCTGCTTAGCTCTACGCAGTAAAATGGGATTTAGACTAGAAAGCCAACAGGCTTAGTGATTCCTTGACGTATGATATATCATAGCAAACATGGAAACAAACATGACATGCATGAGATCCCATACAATTATCCTACTTAATTGAGATATAATACTAGTAGGGTGAAAACTTTTTGACCTCATGTGACCCAAAATGACCTTTTGACCCCTTAAAAACAATAGTGATCACCTCACCAACACGTCCATCAACATGAGTAATTCAAAATTAAGATTAGTACAGAATGAGTATGGAAGTACTACCACCATGGTATGAGATCCCTCACAGTTATCCCCCTAAAAATATCTATATATATATATATATATATATATTAAATATATATTATAAAGTTTGATCTGACTGTCACCTCAAACCTTTGATCTCCACACACAAGAGGAATTTCTCACACAGCTTTAATATTCCAGAAGACTGTCTCATTACTTGAAAAAGCGGTATTTTGAAACCATTTTTATCAAAAGTTTGGTCAATGGGGACAGCTCTCCATTCTGAAGTCTCTATGTTCTGATGCCTCTATGTTTCGAAAAGTCTGCATTGAGGTTAGTGTTTAAACAAGCCCTCATCGACACACTCTCCTACAAGCATTGGATCAAATACTGTGTTCTCACATACCCCGCGCTCGAGGTAACACTGTATTACCTCACGCTCGAGTAACGTGGGAACGCGGGTTAACGCTGGGTCGGTGTTTAAATTTCAATCCACCTCAAATCGCAGGGTTAAGCAGTTTTAAACATCGTGTTTGTTTTAATCAAGCAAGGTCACAGGTATTTATAGCACTGATGACAGGTATTTTCTTACATTTTGCTGTCATCGGTGTGTGAAATATTTGGTCTCGTTACTATGGTAGCACTATCCAATCAACGAAACACTGGGTATGTGAGAACACAGACTGGAAAACACGGGGTTAGCCTGTGGTTTTGTCTGATTGTAAACACGACTTAACACTGGGTGTTGGGGGGTATGTGAGACCAAGCCTTAAGAGACATCTGAACAGAGATCATGTGTAACCTTGGCTATTACTGACAGCAATTTTTGCTATATGGGGGAAATGCCCCACCCATTGTCTATGGTATCCTTTGCAAATTAACAAAAGCAGATATCCCTATTAATCCATAATTTAACAAGACTTTTAATTCGCCTTTTGTCTACTTATACTGTAGGTACAGCATAACATACAGTACAAGTTTTCCTTGTTTGATACACAGTATACAACATTATGCTTGCTCTTATTACCTGAACTACTTCTAAATGACAGCAGCAATGCAAAATAAAATCTTAATACTTTTGAAAAGTGTCATAAAGGGTAATCTTGAAGCAATGGTTCTATGCATTAAGCTTTATGGTACACTTTTTTTTTTTTGGGGGGGGGGGGGATAGTGACATGGATAAAAATGAAATGTGAGACAAGAATTCCCACTCGATGATGATATTTGACATTGCTACATAATCCTTCGCACAGGGGTTACTTTTTTGGTGCAGTTATCCAGATATAAGCAGAGATGAGGCAAGTAGTATGCTGATACATTTTATGCTATCAAAAATTTAAAACAAATTCTAGAATGAAACTAAGTGACAAATGATCACTGTAGAGCATATTGAAACTGTAAAGCAGAAACACCAATCTAGACCGACACCAATGTTTAAAGTTTGTTCAACAAAATTCCTTATACAAACACACTATTTGTTCAATTCCACCAGCTTCTATGTAAAGGACACTAATTTCTGAAGGGTGTCAATCTACAGTATTTCTAAGATGACTTTCAGTTTAGAAACATGATCAGTGTACATGAACTTCTCCATCTCCAGACAATGGCTAGGCAAACAACTTTTATTTGTGGTCAGATGAGACAAGATAATGTGGACAGTTATTTTATGCTGGATTTAGCAGAGGTGTGACTTTCATGGAAGTCTGACATTTTGACCACAAAAAGAGTACTGAATGCCTGCAGGGAATGGCAGGAAATAGGAGTATATACAAACAATGGGCTGTCATGGTTATGTACTGAGATAAAAATAAGCTTTCTTCAGAGGGTTTATAAGAGTCAATTAACACCACTTAAACAGTAAAAAGCTTAAGTCAATTGAGCTGTATGTTTGTATGAGGTAATCCTTCAGGACACTGTGGGGATAACTGGCAGTCAACTGTGAAAAATTGGGCGAGATAACTGTGACCAAATGGCAAAGAATGGGTCAGTCACAATTTGATTCACTCTATTAGGCAATGACAGTTCATGTGCGCTGAAGGGTATTTGATACCAAATGATCAGTGTAAATTAGGTTCTTTTTTGTAAAACTAACTAACTGTAGTATATCTAATTAATCAATTCCCACTTCCAATTAATGCATGCTTGCATGCACATGTCCTTATGAGGACACAGTAGGTACAAGGTTTGTCAAATATTAGCACTTTTTGCCACTAAATTTAATGTTTTCTTCAGGTTTTCTTTAAGGTTATTGAAAAAGCAATGTAGGTATGTTATAAAAGAGATTCTTGTGCATCACACAGAGTACTCTCTGTTCAAAGTTTATACTTTTAAAGTTCCATATCAGTCATCTACTTAGTGTGCACAGAAGCATCTTCTAATATTTTCAGACTATGTCCCTAAATGACCCTTATATACAGACTGTTTAAACTCACATGTTCCACATCAGTTTCATGAAAATGTATTTACTTGTGGCTGCAAAATCAGCATACCCATGAGCATTGAAGCATGTATGCCAGCCTGATGAACAGATTTTGCCTTTTAAGATTTTATATTTTGCTCTGCCCACTTTTTCATGTATTAATACTTGGAACTTAATGTAATAACAGGGCACAATTTCATGCCAGAATCAACATACTGTACAGTAACTACCATGTGATGTGCCTTTTTGTGCACCTTAGACCTTCTTTCTATGAGTTTGCTTCAGTACTTTACAAATGCATTTTCAAAATTACCTCACTAAAGAATTTACATAGTGAAGTTAATAAACTGTTCCAAAAAAATTATATACCCTATGCCTATTACATTACACATGCCAAATTATTCTTACCCTTTCACCCTAACCGCTCATGGATATTAACTTCAACAGTTATATACTCTTTTGAGATATAGTGTTTGCAAGGTTTAGATGTTTTGAACTCTGATGACCCCAAATGACCTTTGACATCCGATAAAAACAATAGGGGTCATCTACTCAGTATGGACAATCCACTTAGTAAATATGAGATTCCTGGCAGTTACCTTTCTTGACATATGGTGTTTACAAGTTTTTGAGCTTTTCATCTCTGATGACCCCAAATGACCTTTGACCTCCACCAAAAATAATTGTGATCATTTACTTAATATGGGCAATCCACCTGCTATGTATGAGATCCCTCACATTTACCCTTCTTGAGATACAGTGTTTACAAGGTTTTGACCTTTTTCCCTCTGGTGACCCCAAATGACCTTTGACCTCCATCAAAAACAATAGGGACCATCTACTCAATATGGACAATCAGCAAGGTAAGTATGAGATTGCTCACATTTTTCCTTCTGGAGATATCGTGTTTACAAGCAATTTCCAAGGTATTTACATTTTGACCTCTGGTGACCCCAAATGACATTTGACCTCTACCAAAAAAAATAGGGACCATCTACTCAATGTGGACAATCTACATGCCAAGTTTGAGATCCCTGGGGGTTACCGTTCTTGAGATATCGTGTTTACAAGCAGGCGTCACACACACACATACACACACACACACACACACACATACACACACACGACATCACCATCGCATAGATTCCTTGCCTGCCTTCGGCAAGGAATCAAAAAGTAGCCACGTACACCCACCCTTCAATTTGTGTTGCCAATTTAAAACAATATAAAAACATGGTTGCTTCGATTGTGTATCTTAAGGATAATGAGACCAATTAGTGCCCGCAGAGTGGACGAAGAGTTTTCGTTCAGCTCATCGCGAAGAAAAACCAAGTGGCGGCAGCCTAGGGGCTGCAACCGCAGAGGCGCTACACAGGCTAACAGACGGGTAATCATCGGGCTTTCAGCAAAAAATGGAACTTATACTGTCGTTATGCTTGCTCAGCATAGGCAACACAATATGGGAAACAAGTTTGTGAACTACAATTGACAAAAGACCGTGCCCGTCCCGACGTATACCAATTGTTAGAAAATCGTTAGAAAACCTCATCTAACTCAAGTAAAATACCTATTCAGGGTGAGTCGTTAGTCTGCAGAGTACATGAACTGGAAATTCACGGGACCTTTTATGCATTTTATTCCTCTAACTCCACATAATTCAACTAATGGGAGACATTTAAATTTCCCAAAAGGGCACATTTGGCCAATATGGTTGGTTTGTACTTAAACTTATTCTTAGTGCATATGATACACTCTACAGAATGAACCGACAGAATCAAATGTCCGTTTTTATTTCAACTATGTCTGTACGTAGCAAATTACGGTACTAAGTTTATTCGGTGCGGAGTAGGGTTTCTTGGCTTGCAGGTAGAATCAAATCAACCAGTGTCAGTTTAAGATTTTGTTTTCAAACGGAACGGAGGCCTGCAGGATACACCTTCTAAATCCAACCCTGATAATGGTTGGCCTGTACCATGTCATTTACCCCTCTCACACCAATCCAGAAAGCCATTTCGTGGTCACTTCAAGGTGTCCGTGAGAGAAAAAGATCAAAAATCGAAGTCATCACGAAATGGAACCGGATCTCACGGGTTGTCACGATTTAACCACGATTTGGCCACGTGTCGATTCCCTCCGAGGGCCAATTCTCACGGATGCTCCACGGATCATCCCCCCAAAATTTGGACATGTTGAAAAACTGAAACGTGGGCACTTCGGAAATTTATTGTCGATATGGAAACGTTTTCAATACGGCTTTGTCGAAGTACTCTCGAAGTGTTCTCGGGGTTGGGTCGAAGTAACATCGGATTTCACTGATGTAAGAATGAGCCTCCGCGGCCTACGAAGTGTCCACGAGTGTGCTATGAGCTGCTTCCGAACTATACGTAGTACCCTCGAGCTGACGCCGTGGTTACCACTGACGCCACGTAGTAGTCTTCGGATGGTGTCGAAGTCATTACGGGATTCGATCGGGAAGGCCACGAGATGGCGCCGGCGTACAAATTTTCAACTCCGGGAAACTGACATGTGGAGGGGGTTGCCTCGCTTTGTTTTCGGCCTGGCCACGGATTACATACGAAGTGAAAACGATTGACCACGAAAGTGAAACATGGTGACATATAAAAAAACGGACAAAAAACGTAGACTACGGATGCTGTTGCAAAAAACCATTTCCGAAGTGACCTCGTACTGGTTTTGGATTGGTGTGAGAGGGGTATTATCTTTTACCGAAATTGTTATATCTCAAAGCATGCGTTTAAGATTTCAGCGGTTTATAGGTACAACTAGAAAGCCAAAAGTCTTAGTGATTCCTTGCAGCTGAAATTAAAGCCAATCTTTTTTCAAATGGACAGTGCTTTTAAATTTTTTCAAATGGACAGTGCTCTATAATGTACCCACAAAGTGTACGTGCAAGGCATCGAAGCTTCCTACAAGAACTATGGTTCTGCTCATGATATCACATCGACATACTATGTGTGAGATTTTGCAGTATCCAAGATTCCAAGCATGGGAAATTTGTGTAAATATGATATTGAGACTTTGACCCCTTGTGAACTAAAGTGAGATTTGACCTCCACCAAAAAATATAGGGATAATTTATTCACCATGCATCATCTACATGTCAAGTTTGAGGACCGTACAAGTTACCTTTCGTGTACAGTAATATTATGCAAGCAAGTTTGTCGGACTTTGAAACTGCTAACCCCAAATGACTTTTGACCTTCACAAAAATCAACGGAGATCACCATCTCAATACCGCTAACCGAGCATAGCCACATGTACCATTCTTGAGATATCGCGTTTTCAAGGTTTTGATCTTTTGACCTCTCGTGACCCCAAATGACCTTTGACCTCCACCAAACACAACAGGAATCATCTACTCAATATGACCAAGCCACACACTCATGCATACGACATCACCGTCGCATAGATTCCTTGCCTGCCTTCGGCAAGGAATAAAAAATTATCAGAAACCCTGGAAAAATTCTCATTGTAACTAAATAAACTTTTTAAGTGAGATTGTTTGGAGGTTTGGAACGTTTTTGCAGTCGGTCTCATCCCCACTTAAGTTTTCCATTTGTCATCAACACGATTTCAGGTACCTGAGACCTGTAAGAACACATTCATTAAAATGAATGTGTTCTTACAGGTCTCATTCAAACCCATTCAGTTCAATGGTACTGAATGAGATCTTTGAAGAATTAAGCATCCAAAAAATCAACTAAAAATTTTGTCCCTTCTTCGAAGTCCTAATAACAAAATTTAAAGAACAGGCTGCCGAGATTATTTAAAGGAGGATATTAACAAACTGAAAAAGTGCACCGGCAGGCATTTTTTGTTCGTCTGAGGGACAGTCTCCCCTATCAACTACATGGCTGCTTCGCCACTGCTCCCCTTGCCTCACAACCCTTCAAGCGATATCAGAAGTAAGTAACCGACTTCGATGTTTAGACATCTTCATCACGGGTCTCCTATGCCTGGTCCCACTCTAACCTTACCCTACGGGAGTTCGAGGCATTGTTAGGACATACCGAAGACTTTAAAACCGGACCTACTGCCTTTGTGCTTGTCAGCTTGGTGCTCAGCATAAGCAATGGAGTAGGGAAAATAAGCCAGTGAACCACAACTGGAAAAGACAGTGGCCGGCTCGACTTGAATAAATTGGTTGGAAACTAGGCCGTGAAACACCATCTAACCTAAACTACCACAGATGATAAGCAAAATTTAGAGTCATTCATTAATAATAGTGATAATCCTCAACTTCTGGTGGGTTTCTGCTGTCATGTGACCATGCCTTATCCCGGCGTAAACTCCATTTGAATGAACACACTCATGGTGTACCTTTCCGTTTTAAGAGGGTTTGTGCTGTTAAGGTTATTTACAAACCAAAATTTTGATCCTTTTTATTATTTTAATCTAAATCTCATTGTAATTGAAAGAACAAGGTTAACAACTATATACCTCCGAAGCTGCATTATCTTGCGCAAATGCAGGTCGTCAATCGTTTTTAAATTATAGTTCAACTTCAAAGTCATCACTTTTATCATTTAAGGATCACGCGACATTAAAAGACCATTATGATTGTGATTATCTTGTTTATTCAAAGGGCAATCAGAGTTGGCAGAGAATATTAAATTTTCCAGCACCTTGTTTTCCTTCTAGACTGGTTGTTCACCAAAAATAGAAACATTAGAGTGTTCTTTCAGATTAGGAGGAACGTTTATTTTGTGTTAATTCATGTTAAATGAAAGTTTCTGAATATTTTTTTTGGTTAAAAAACCCACACAAATGGAAGACTGGACAGTGTCCACCCCCCCCCCAAAAAAAAAAGAAAATGTAAAGAAAAATCAAAAAAAAAAACTCTGACAGCGGCTTTAACAAATGAATTTACCCGTGCTGCATCCTCTTCGTTTTTAACGTGCCACGTCAAAAATAGAAGTTCCTCTATCGTCCGATGAATCAACATACCCTCTGACATGTCAACATCACCGTCCATCAACGGCATGTACATCCTGGGATCGACGTCAGAAGAATCTAATTAATAAACATAGCCGAAACATTGTTTTAAAACCTCACGATTTGTATTCTACGGCGTCAGATTCGTATCTTGAGATGTGTACATCATGCCTTATACCATGTTAAATGAAAAGCACCGTAAAAAATGCTACAAACATGTTGTAGATTTACAGAACAAAAAATAAAAAATACAAATCGGATATGGAAGAAATGCCGTCAATTTTTTGAAACAAATTGACAGCACTTATTCCGTTTCCTTTTTTTTTTTTTTTTTTTTTTTTTTTTTTTTTTTTTTGGTGTTCTGTAAATCTAAAGAAATTTTTACCAGTGTATGGGGATAGTTCTAGATATCTCCGACGAGGGCTTTCATCTTGTATAATTTTCATGTTACCTATTGGGTGATTATAAAAAGAGTTCTGCGAATTATGAAGAATGAAGAAGAGTATCAAGAATATCCATCTACCTTCTATAAAAGGAAAACAGCTTGTTTTTGTTATGCCACAAATTCTCAAGATGATGAACAACTGAATCTGAATGGGTGTTGTGGGGAGAGGAAATGGTGAGTGCACGGTAGGATACGTTACGTGCAATAGCGGTCTGTATTTTCCTCCATGTAGGCCTATGTTATTTTTGTATCGTATTTTATTCTATCCTAATCTAATCAGAGCTGCCAAGTCCTCCTGATTCTGCAGAAGACTTCCTCAAAATTTCACCTCAAAACATGCAAAATATAAAATCTTCCTGATTGAGAACAGAATTTCCCTCATTGAAATACACACAAATCCCTGAAATCTTCCTGATTGATAAGGTAAATCTTCCTGATTTTAAGACCTCAATGTTGGCAGCTCTGTCTAATACATACTTTATCCGTAACTTACCAACATACATTATACATTATATTACACAAATTGAAAATATTTATCAAGCGCCTTGTCCACAAAGGTTCATAGAGCTTTGGAGAACAACTCATGCATCTGTATAAGTGAGTTACATGTACTACAGGATGTATATTAATTACTGTTTGGGAAAATGGATTCATGTTATTATATGACAAAGCGAAAGTGTACTAAAGGACGTCTACCCCCCCCCCCCCCACACACACACACACAATGGTAGTTTCGAAACTGTAAATCATTAGAAGCCCCTTCCAAAAAAAGTATGTGTTGACCTATCCTGCCCATCTTTCCGGGATCTTCCCGAGTGCTTAACCTGTTTCTCCATTGTCTCACTTAATTAACTACGTGAAAAGAAACCCCTTCTTATATGACCAACTGGGAATGTATTAAAGGGCGTCTACCCCCCCCCCCCCCCCAAAAAAAAATGGTAGTTTCGAAAAAGTAAATCATTGGGAACCCCTTTGCACAGTGTATGTGTTGAACCATATCCTGGCCATTTTCCGGGATCTTTCCGTGTGATTGACATTTTTTCAGCGTCTCATTTTATTTTACTAGGTGAAAAGAAAGAAACCACTTCTTAGCTTTGTTTTCAGCAAACGGTTTTATTAAAACTTCAACACTGTGGATTTCTTTAATAATTTCAGTCGGTATTTTATTTCAGTCTTGTGCTGTCTATTTCCCCTGGCTATTTGGTTGACGTTTTTTCATTAAACCATTTTTTCCAAGGGAGGGTTTCTTTCCCTTTCCGGGATAATAAGTGAGTTGAGGAACAGTTCAGCTTATTAGCCCTTTGTTTCTGATTTTTTTTTTTTAATTTTCACATCAAAATGTATTTTCCGAAATGAAATGGTTTGAATGTGGTTCTTTGGAAAACATCGTTACTACGCATAGGAGAACTTCCATTTTGAGATAACAAGTTGAAATTGTCGTTATTCATGAATATGGACCTGCACATCATTTTTCATTTGTTTTTATTTTAAAAACAAATAAACCATACATTGTAAACCTTATCTTGATTTCATAATGTTTCTACGTTTAAAATTTGATAGGGTTTTTACTCAATTCCCCAGTGGAACTGCACGGAGTACGTCGTGGGTAATTCTGCAGTTCAAAAACTGCAAACAGTTTATTTTAACATTTTACTGTTTTGAAATATGTCATCATAGATTTCACAGTGAATGACGTATTGCATAGGACAAGGAGTAAAAAAGGTGCATTCCCTTCCTATTTTATCTTTCTCTAAGGTAAACATTTCACAAAAGTAACGCCAGTCCAGCGCGGATTTAGATATTCCAAAAAAGGGGGCTGAAGTTAAGAGAAAACAGGGGTGTTGGGGAGTTGCAGTGCTAACTTTTCCCGTATGTGTTATCGTTGATGTAGCGAAATAGAGAGGACTGAGGCCGTACCCCCCCCCCCCCCGGGATCCGCTCCTTCAGAGTGATGTTGAGACAAGATGGCTGTTAATTGGTCGGGTGAGGTTTTACGGCTAATGATGTCTAACCAAATGGTTAAAGTCGGAACGACAACAGCCTATTTCCAGTTGTAGCTCGTTGGCTTATTGTCACCAAGAGTTTACATAGCGCACATATCCATACTGGTCATGGCGCCGGACATAAATCTTTTACAATCTGTTCATTCCAAAACTCCCTCTCAGGCATGGGGACCATACAAAACCTGGCTGCCATTTCGGCGCTCTCTGTTTTAACACTCGTTAGTATTATAATTCTGCTCTCATCTCTTGTGCTGAGCACCGAGCAAGAAGGCAACAGGTCCCATTTAAAAGTCTTTGGTAAACTAAATGTTGCGCAAGGCCTACACTTTAAAAAAAACATCCAGATTCTGTGTCAGTAAATCACCCACACAAACCTGGTTAATTTAACCAGGAATTTTTTATTAAAATTAACGAAGAAACTGGCTAAAAGCCAGAAGAATAGCCAGTTACTTGGTCAATTTACCAGTGCTTTAAAGGTTAATGTAACCATGATTTCCTGGTAAAAGAATAACCAGGATTGTTTAGGTGTTGTATCAACTCGGACCTGGTGAAATTTCACAAGACGTTTTAAGAGTGATATGATCCATGGCACATCCCTGTTTGTGTCGGGCTCCAACTGTAGATGAATAACATACATGGACTAGAGGCAGGGGATAAAGGGCCTACATATATGTAGATAGATAGAGGTCATGCATGTGACGCAATGCTTTAAAACAATGCTCTGTAACTCCATCATCAATGGATCGCGCGTTTCCTATTGCAGTATTGTGTCCATACATATATCCACTAGGAAGTGGTAGTGGGACTACCTGGTTCAGTGGCGTAGCTACAGAGAGGCAGGGGGTGATTGCCACACTTGTGACACCAGTCAACTACAGTGTGGGTTTTCCCAACTGTTGCTTCATGAAATTCCGAATTCTTACCAATAAAAACGGGTAGATGCGCACTGTTTAACAAGGTGTTTCTTGATTGGTTGTTGCCATTGTATTGTATCGATTGTATTCTTTGTTAGGGTTAGGGATTAGGTTAGGGATTAGGCTATCGTTAGCCAGTAAGGAAATTTCTTGTTAAACAGTGCGCATCGCCCCATAAAAACTCAGTTTTTCTCATTATTTTTTAAAAAACAGAATTCGCCCGTCACAAATTGGAATTCTTCATGCATTAGCGCTGGCTTATACTCTCAATTTGGTCAACTTTTCCAAACTCTGGTAATGACAAATCCAGAAATTTGCCAATTTGTAACACTACATTGTAGTTATCTAAATTCTCTTTTCATGAAACTCCAAATTCCCTCTAATAAAAGCTCCACATTGCTCATTATTTGTTTAAAAAAAGAACAATTTTTCGCAGGCTTCGCGGGCCACAAATTGCAATTCCTGATGCAGTAGTGCTCGCTCATGTCTTTTTTTGTCAACTTTTCCGAGCTTTGTAAATGACAAAATCCTAACCCGGACCCGACCCGACTTACTTTTGAACGTTAACCCTTACTGTATGGTTACCGTCATTTTGACTTCCTGAATTTATAATCTAATTTCACAATGCATCTTCATTGGCTGTTCAAAAGAATCGGGTAGCATTCAGTAAGTCGATTAAAAGCCCAGGATCGTAGCTACAGGGGCGGGGATTGCCCCATGGCTCTGAAAAGTCATAAATTCCAAAAATTTTCCATTTGTGACACCAGTCAACTACAGTGTGGTTTTCCCAACACTTATTTCATGAAATTCCGAATTCCCTCCAATGAAAGCCCCATTTTTGTATTTATTTGTTTCAAAAAATACAAGTTTCGGGGAACTTCACGTGCAGCAATTCGCAGTAAATAATGGATTCGTCTTCGCTCATAAATCAGTTTGGTAAACTTTTCTGAACTTTGGGAATGACAAAATCACCAGATCATCAAGAGACTTTGGCAACTACGTTGCTATTTTCAACAATTTTCTGTCATTAAGTTCAAAATTTTCTTCAAAAAGGCTTTTGACTCAATTTGTAAATAACATTGGGTAGCAACAACGATTTTTTGTCGCCGTGCAATCTTAGACTTTCCAATAAGAAACACATGTTCTTCAATAATTCCCGAACTTTTCACATTTCCTCACATTTGAAATCCAAAATGTAACATTTTCTCCAATACAAGCTCCATATTTTCAAAAAAAAAAATGTAAGTAAAGGGTGAAAGTTTCGGTGCCCTTCGCGCGCCGCAAGCTACTCCCTCATGAAAAAAGTAATCACCACAATTAACTGATTAAAGAAAAAACTTTTCAACGGATAAAAAGATGTAATAAGGAATTGGATACTAAAACAAGTCTTTTCATTCGGCTTTTACAATACAATTTGCCGTCCAGCATGACGTCCCAGCTATCACTTAGTCTCGCCCTAACGTCATAACTATGACATAAATGTAAGACCTCGAAATAGACGAATCCGAGCAGCATAGGAAGTTGGTCATTAGTTGGGTCCGCCAGCCTTAGAAATCGGGGTAATTTTACTGTCTTCGTGCAATTCGTAACCCTCATATTCAGTGAAGTTTAGGGAATCAAGCAAGAGGCATTTTAGTATACAACCATTCATGATACTGATTCGCAAAGAATTTGAAAGATTAAAGCTTATTGACCCCAGTTATGGACGACTCAATCCGACGTATGTTCGGATTCGTCCCTCAATTACATGCCAGTTACGACCATTAGAGACATAGTTTATGCTCTAGGGTGAAATCTGGAGTCGGATAAAAAGTCACTGCCCCCCGGGAAAGGGTCACGTGCGGTCATGTTTATATGGTTTAGAGGGCAAGAGCAGTCCCCCAACTTGAAATACTGTAGTAGACTGTCCTTTTTCATGATTAGCTGTTGGATGTCATATGACAAAATTTTTTTCTTCTAATGTGAAATTTATTCGAAGTAACTGCTTGTTTTACATTGAGTATGCAATATTGAAGTTAAAAAATATTACAAAAGATACTTTGAAGAGAAACAAGAGGACTATTGTGATGTTTAACTGTTGCTTTAAAATAAGTTCGGAAGGGGGGGGGGGGGACTGCTCTACCTTTACTGTGTTGAGTCTCTGAGGCCCGTTGACGATGCATGGCTACCATGCGCAATACTTGACTGACATATAACATGCGACTACGTACCTGCTGTGTCTAATTTGTGACTCCATTCATCTTTGTGAAGCTCTGTCTCTCGACGCATGCGTAGTGTATAATTATTGCCTCTATTTTCCATCGCTAGTTTACTGGTATTAAGTTTATTACGTTCAATTGCATCTCGGGTAAACATAATTCCTACATTTCGATATCTTTTCGTGTATTTTTCTGGTCGACTCATCCCGAGTATGCGCGGCAAAAAATCCAAAAATACCGTCCTCGTAAATTTTGACATCTTGTGTGTCTCTGGCGAACGGAATCTGATGTTTAGAACAAAAACAGTCAAAACAATGGAAGACGCTACCACAACCATCGTAAAAAGAAGGTATTTCACGATGAGCGGGAAACTGTTGGCATTTGCAGGGATCTGAACCGTTATAAGAAGAAGAAACACAGCCAGAGATAACAGAACGTTTGTACACAGAGACATTTTCTCACTGATGTCAGGTGGCAAGTAGAATACCAGTATTGTATTAAAAGATATTATTCCGCAAGGTAGAAGTAAATACGCAAAGTAGAATAGAGGTTTGCGTCTCAGAGTGACCGCGAACGTGAGATCGATGTACAGTTCTTCGCAGCATGGATACTTTTTGGCTGTTCGTTTACATGGAGATGATTCGATGATCCACTCTCCGTTGGGCCAATAGTGTTTTCTCTGAGCGCGAGCGAATGACGGCTTAAGGTCCAAGGTGTCACCTGCGTGAGTCCACGAGCCAAATTTTAGTATACAAGTTTGTTCGTCAAAGGGATACCACTGTACGTCTATCTGACAGGCACTTTTGTATACGGCAGGTGGAAACCAAACGACTGTTCCATTGTAATTTATTCCGGCCCACGTTGCGGCTTCGATGTCATAAGGTCCATCAGCACTATATAAATATGAAGAGAAAAATTGGTAGGAACTCATTGAATGGAAACTTGTCTGTTACAAGCAAGCAAACAAAAAATACGAAGAATGCTTGCAAGTGTATTCAATCAATCCGACTTTTCCAAAACGTGTTTATCAAGATCAGTTACAGATTAACATAATTTCTTTTTTGAAACAAATGAAAATCAGACAGTTCCCCGAATATTTCGACTCCGCACAATTCATTCTACCTGGACAAGTTTTTATTGCAGGAGCAAGAGAGAATGATCTACAAAATTAGCGTAGCTACATCTTCTCAGCTTCAACCGAATATTTTCCGCTTTGTCGCGCCCATCACAGAATATAATTTTGCATATTACAGGTAGAACAAAGAACTTATCCTTTGTAAACTTCACAATTCAGTGGGAAATATATTGACTAGTGGTTCTCAACAGCTAATCATAAAGTAGGATAAACCCTGATACATTAATACCGATCACGGTGACTGTATTTTTCCCTTTAAATATCCTTACTGAAGACGAAATCTGGTTTGGTTGTCTTATAATTTTATTCCCACAATTCGAAAGCTCCAGTTATTGACATGAATGAGATGCCGGGCGTGACATTTGGCTACGGAAGGGTGACCTATAGATAGAGAAATTTCTCCTCAACCGGTTTGAACCAAAATGATCTTTCAATAAATAATACTGCTCTTAGTATTAACAGTCAGTCCGAGTCCACCACACGCACACACAAACGTACACACACATATATAGGCGTGCACCGGATGCGCTCTCAAATCAAAAGAGCGAAATTAACTCCAAAATGGGTGTTGACCACCCCCATATTAGACCGCGGAGCGGATGAAGTCTTTTCGTTTAGCTTATCGCTACAAAAAAAAAAAAAACATCTGCTGGGGGGCAACCTAAGGGCTGCAGCCACGGAGACGCTACAAAGGCTATCCCCATATGGGCCTAAGAGTATTTTGGCAGTAAGTAAAGTAACAATTTACGCAAAGGAAAGCGATACTTCATACACGCGGAATGGAATATCACTCTGTTTGGAGTGATATTCATTCCACTCGGGGTCTATTTTCACTCTTGTTTGGCCGGGTCCCTTATGGAGTGAATTTTACTCTCCTTTGATTTAAGAGTTTGACTGGGTACTGGCAAGATCAGAAATGGAAAATACTTTCATAGGCGACGACGCGAAGGGCAGGGGGCCTGCTCCCCCCTCCCCAATGTTTTTATTAGATTTGGAGGACATGGCCCCCAATAACTGAATGTCGCAAAATAAAATTTAAGTTGCTTTTATGACCTTTAGGCTATTTTTAGGCTCAATTATTACTTTTCAGAGTGCAAAAGTTGCAAAGCTTCGGGAAGCTTCGCCCCTGGACGCCCACATTAACGATAACGGGTAGGAGAGTTTACTTTTGCCCTTCAAACAGCTAAAACAAAACTTTTTACAAGCTATCTTTCTTTTTCAATTGTCTTTATTCTTCTCAAATCAGCGCCTTTTAATCGTACTGATCAAGGGGCATGTCCCCAGTCCCCTTTTGGCCCCAGTGACACACACTTGCCCCAGTATTAATGCCCCATTTAGGATTATTAGTAATACCTATACAAAGGTACCTTTTTGCTTCCATAACGTCCCCTTAAAGGCCTAAAATATCAGAGCTTACGGGCCCTCCCTATAGCGGGGCCCCTGGACTCCACGCATATTACCTCGGGGTTTAAATAGAACACCCTAGTGGCAAAGTGCCCCAACACACTTTGGATCGATTAAAATGCCCTGTCTCAAATTATCAGTCACATGTTCAGATTTGAGTAGCTTCAACATTTTGGCTTTTCCCCGTAGATTACTGTAAAGTATGTTTCTCCTTAATCAAATGCCATAGTACTTCCAGATTCCATTCTCGTCCCTTACCCCACCCAACCCTGAATTAAATTCATAGTTTAGAACCCTTAATTTGAATATGATTTTCGACCATTTCGGAGCCTCTCAAATCACTAAAGTTGCTGCGCTTTCGAAGGCTTCTCCCCTTGGACCCCCTTGGACGAAAGCGGGGATTTGCCCCTGGACCCCACCAGGGACCCTTAAGGGGGCCCTGGACCCCACGCAGATGGAGTTTTGCGAAGCGCAAGACCGGGCGCCTTACGGCGTCACCATTATGTCGGCTGCCGAAAACCTGTGGACCCCCAATGAAAACATCTTCCACCGCCTATGACTTAACAACATTAGGCATATATATTTCAGATAACATTCATATTATTTTATACATGCACACTGTTCATGTTGCTCACTTATTATAGATGAGGATATCTGGAAGCCAAACGTAGCTCTGGGGGACTTTTATTTCAGTGATGCCTTCATATTCGTCAGGATCCCAGGTTAATCGATAGTCGTTCCAACTCTGTGGGACAAGTCATACATATTCATTAGGTAGTATGCCTTAAGTTCGTCAACCGTTATCCATGACCGTATAAAGAGAGTGTAAATCTTTACATCTAAATGTTAAACGTACACAAGATAAATTTAATACTAACTTTTGTCAGGAAGATTAAATACTTCGTTTATTTGTTTGTTAGTTAGTTAGTTAGTTAGTTAGTTAGTCTGTTTGTTTGTTAAACATAACAGCTAAAATGGCGGCGACGTGCAATCATTTTTTATGACCTCAACATACGGCAATTTTTTCGCATTCAAAATGCAACAGTTACCTTTTTTCGATACAAGAGAAGTAGGTTAGGTTACATTGGTTATTACGCATCAAATTATAATAATTTTGGTCGAATTTGCAGGGCGTCCACCGTCTCTTTTCCATTCCGTTATGGGGGGCTGGAGTTGTGTCGTACTTCAAGAGCATTGGGAACTCACTGTATAAATTCTAGTGGTAGTCTCATGTGATAAAAATGTATGAATTTCGTGTAATTGCAGTATATCATTGATTGATTCTAACACACAATTGAATAAGTAGCAGTTTCACCAGACGCACAGTATAAGGGACGTGAAAAAATATACATACATTTTAAAAATGCCGGTAATATTATATTATACAGAAGGAAAAAAATAAAGAAATACAAAAAGAATAAATAAAAAGTTCTGTCAATGAGTCGACAGCTTTTTATGTTTTCTTTTGTATTCTTTATTTTATTTTCTGTATATGTACAGACAGTTTTTACATAGTATGAACTCTTTGTCACAAAATTGATACTTGAGTCATGTAAGTCAGCCAGCACTTAAATTTTTCTTTCAGTAAAAGAAAATTGTAGTCTCTCTTTCCTATTGTATTAAAAGTGAAGGGTTCACCCAATCCTCACAGTATATCATGTAAAATAATACAGTTTAGAGTTTTTAACCTACTACTAAACTCATCTCATGAACACTAACCTAACCTTGAGACATGATGTCAGGCCTGATGCACATGTCTCGAGAGGTAAATGTGACACCTTACAAATCAAAGTTGGAGAACAGTAGCTCACCAGTGGTTGAGTAGCGTAAATCTTATTTTGAAACACCGATTATAGCATATTTTTCTTTTGCAGTTTTTGACAATTTTCATGATTTTTTCTTTTCAAAGAAGTATCTTTAAATTAGTTACAAAATTATTCGACCTGCGTGAATGTAACAGTTATAAGTCTATTAAACAATATGTATATCTTTTGATCAAAAAGAACATTGACTGAATTAGCATAATAAAATTCCGACTCCAATTGATTGACTGAATCGATTTTACATTAGGTTCGAAAGAAACATTCATTACCTGATGTAACCAGACTTTGGTAGTCAATATCTGATTCCGTTCATCCTGAAAAAGAAAATAAAAACAAAAACGGTCATTATAGACGAATCCGGACAGCAAGTGATGGTCTGATTTCAGTCGGCCATAACTGGAGTCTATAACCTTTAACTCTTTCAATTTCTTTGCTAACCTGTACCCAAGACTGTAGTCGAGCAAAAATGAAGACGATTAAAAGCTGATGGATCCAACTAATGGCTGCCTACAGTCACTAAACCCAAGCGCTGATAAGATTCGCTTGTACGTGAAAGGCACGTTTATTCTAGATGATGTGCACACGAGTCCAGGGCTGTAGAGTCCGATTTATTTTTCGTCGGATCAAAGGTTGGCCCTGAATGGGGTACTAGTTAGATTGAGTATTACGGCTCAGTTTCTTACCAACTGATTTAAAACACGGCCTGTTCCAGTTGTGGCTCACTGGCAGTGCCGGATTAACCCCATGGCAGAAGCGACATATGCCGGTGTCCCGCCCCGCGGACCTCGCGCTTTCTGATTGTCAAGTCAAGGAGTCACAAAATAAGTTTTAGTACTAGCCTAGCCCCACCGATTCAAGCCGAGACTGTTACTTTTTTTCTGAACGTGGACACTAGAGATCAGTGGTTTTCAGGTGCTATTGGCTTACACACAAAGTCACCAAAGAATTACACGGAATTAGACGCTTGCGTCAACAAAGTCGGCGTCACTGGTCGGCGTTATGACGTGATAGGAACAGCGCCTGAGCTCAGTGAGCTTCCGCAGTCTCCTGCTGACAAGTTTCGCACAGGTACTTTTCTAGTTATACGCAGAATTGCAGAAACGACTAGCGACGCGTATAAAGATATTACGGCGAAGTTTGGGTTCATGTGAGACCTTAAGGACTGGCCACTTACCAGATAACCAAGTGATCAAGAATGCAAATATCCTTCAAAAAGCCTACCCCACATATCTTGAAGACAGTCTGTCAGATGAATTAGTACATTTTCAAGTTTTCTTAACACTGAATTAGCTAGTAAAGCATTAAGCGAAACTGTTACGATAGCAATCTCTGCTGCTAATTCTAACGACTGAGGAAGCTGATGGCGTTGCTGTGATAACTAGAAATGACGATGACGTTAGATTAAATGTGGAATCGTTGGAATTGGGAATATACAAGCTTCTTGTAGACAATGATCGGGAAACGGGGCTATGTGAATGTTTCCAAGGTTCACTTTTTCCGCGGTTCAACGTTCTCGAATCTTAGGGATATCCACACTTCTGGGAACATCGAACCTCGGGAATAGCGAACTTTGTTATCATCGCCAAGTCACCGAGATATACAAAAACGAGGAAGATCGAACCTTGGGAACATTGAACTCCGTGAACATCAGATAGGCGCAGAACAGACTAAACAGCCTCAAGCTGATCAGCCTGGAACATGAAAAAATGAGGAAATGGAATTTTCTAATTTATAAATGATTTTACTTGTCATAAATCCCGTCAAAATTTGTTTTGTAATAGTCAATGTTTATGTAGACGTGTTTGGAAAAAGACCCACATTGATTTAATTACTGGTTGTCGGGCTGACGTTTTCATGTGTGCGCACTTTTGCCATGCCTTAACACTCTCTGGCATATAATGTATAATAACTGTCATGTATCACTGTATAATTTGTAAAAGCAAGTGATAGTTATCAGCGGTTAAAAGCTATAATTTAATCTGCTGAGTGTTATTAATTTTGTGTAAGAGGGCGGTGAGGGGAGAGGAGGTTAAACTTGTAAAAGGGGCCCCCGCTATAGAAAGTGTCGGAGACCCACACAGCACTAATCCAGCCCTGCTCACTGGCTCGTTTCCCCTACTCCATTGCTTATGATGAGCACCAGTCACAATGGCAGTAGGTTACCTTTTTTAAAGTCTTCGGTATAATCCGGCCAGCAGACAAGGAGTCGAACTCCATACCTACCGGTTGCAAGTCTGATGTTCTAACCACTTGACCATGCATTCGGAATGGGGAAATCAAACTGACGTGGCTCGAAATTACAGACCATTGTAAGTCCGGGACGAGAAAAGGTTGAGCCCCAATCGTAAAATAGAGTTTGAAATTTTCCTTGACTGAAGTACATTTGCGCACATTTGACCCCCTCCCACCGGAAAATTTTTCGCCCCTATAGAACATTGTCTGCCTACGGGTCTGCCATTTGGGCTGCATTTGAAATCGGCTCTCAAAGTCGGAGCCGAGTACAACTGAGAGTCCAAAGTATTGAATGAAGGGATAAAAGAAACTCAGTTAACTGAATTACATGTGGGCAGGGGTATTAAATTGATCCCTTTAAAATCTTAGTATAATTGCATGAAATTGTAAAAATTGAACAAGCAGGAAATTTTACAGTCGTATAAAGGCCGTTAACGGATGTATGGAACCTGGAATCAGATACTAACTTACTGGACAAGATATTATCCAGGGATCTAGGCCAATGTATTCGAAACAAGCCCGGAATCTGGTTAGGTGAATTCGAAACACCCCTTGTACAGCCCGTTATTTAAAAGTATCAATACGTCTCCCAAACGTGTGTATTTTTTTGGACGGGAGGGGGCAATTTCTTCAGGTACTTCTTGGATTCAGCCCTTGACCGAAAGAAGAATTTTTATCGCATAGAGTCTCCTCATGGCTGAGCTGTGCAGGATAACTGGCAACACATTAATACATATAATAATATTAAAAAAATACATATAATAATAAAAAATACATATAATTATAAAAAATACATATAATAATAAAAACATACATATAATAATAAAAAAATACATATAATAATAAAAAAACCCAGCAAATTGAATTAAGAAATATTCGGTGATTTCGAAAAATATTGAACGAGTAACTTACCACATCTATAATTTGTGTTATGTACAGTGCTAAATAGATATCAATTATATCAGAACTGTTTTGTACCGGTATCGTTAGTGTCTTATAGGTGTTGTTGGTAAAAAGCTTGTCACGTAGTTTGGCCTCGGCATTCGATGCTTTGGTTTCTGTAAAGAAGCAACATTGAAAAATAATTATGCAAACTGAGAGCTCTGGTCCAGGAAGGAATAACAGTACGAGATTTTTCTTGGGGTGAAACCTCTGCTGAACTAGAAAAGAGCCCGACATTTTTTCAAAACTCTGCCCGACTGCCCGACTGCCCGACTGCCCGACAGATACGTTTTGATATTCTACGCACCCTAGTTTGGGTGCCTAACTGCATGGGTGATGAAAACTTGATTTTGCACCTCATTTCACCTTTAGTGGTCAGTTTGGTTATGCTTAATTATACTTCAGTTGAAAAACCTTTACCGATAGGGAGTTTGAGCCCCGGCTGGGTCATACCGAAGGCTTTAGAAATGGAACCTCTGCCATTGTGCCTGGGGCTCAGCATAAACAATGCAAAGTAGGGAAAACAAGCCAGTGAGCCACAACTGGAAGGAATGCCGTAGCCGGTTGGATTTAAACCAACTAGTTAGAAACTGGGTCTTTAAACTCCATCTAACTAACTAACCTTACCTACCGAAAGTAGAAAACTGATGAACTTGCGAGGTTGGTAAAGAAGCGATAAAATATTTATAAATGCATCATCTTATTAGAAGAGCCATCAACTGTTAATTACCTACCGATAGTTACTTTGAGATGCTAGTTTTCATCTAATTAAAATGTTAGTTTGTGTCTCGTTACACTTTTGTGAATTCACATCAGTATCTTACAAGCTCTGGCATTTTTCTGGAAAATGCACTTGTACATACCTTGTGAAAGTGTCAAGAGAATAAACTCGGCCATTTTGCGACTTCGTCATGACAATGATTTGCTAATTAAGTAAGTGTCTTTCTTCGAAATAAGCAGAGCAATGACATTGGTATGTAATTCCGTGGGATTACAGGTCGATTATTACCATAAATGGTCTTTGATGTAAGGGTGGCTGTTATTTTAAAATAAGTTTGACGCGACTGTTTTTTCCATTAATTTCTCCTTAACTTCTCTATCCTAAGGTAATAGCTGTAGTCGAATCCAAAAGTCAAATGGTGGTCTGATTAAGTTGGACATAACTGGGGGTCCATCAGCCTTTATCTTACAAATTCTTTGTTTACCTGTATCAAGATTATTGTATACTCAAATACACCTTTTTCCTCCAAACGTAGGCTTAGGGTTTAGAATTGCATGTACGCAATTAAATGAGGACGTTTTAAAGAAGGTGGACCCCACTAATGTCCAACTGCACTAGCTGTTTGGATTCGTCTATATTAGTGTGGTGAGATATTTTCCAAGAAATTGCCCAGCGGCTTTCTGTCTAAATCGAGGATAACTTCCATTCTTTTCTTCAAGTGAACAAAACTCCAATCGTTAACAGGTTATATACGTGTGCTTCATTCGTTTGATAACTCTTTTTTACATATATCCCTCAAGAAAACACTCTCAGCTTTAAAACCAAGAAAAAATCTTGGGCGATATCATTCCGAATCTTTCAAGATTATATGAAAAACAATGTTTGGACACCTTTTAACCGCAGGGCCACGTGACCGAAGAGTTTAATATCTTAATATGCGACCTCAGAATTGACTAAAAGGTGAAACTTTCCTGCTCGGAGAGAGCGCTTGATAATCGCAAAGGTTTTAAGGCTTACATTGACGGTTATGTCAATATATGTCATTGGTTGGCATAGAAAATGTGCAGGTACATATGCGTGTATGTTCGGTTTTGCGTGTGCAGCGTTCTCGTGAATTGCAGAATGTAAACGAATGAGAATCTACAGTACATTTCATTGTAACGAAAATGTAAGTGCGCCTCATCAACTCTGTTATCACGCATTCGTGATGTCATTTGTTTGTGAAAATGAGTTAGTCTATATGCATAACTTATTTTAAAGCAATGTACATGTAGATCTCACAAATTTCCCTCTGTTACGACTCCAAGTCTTTCATGATATCTCACATTTCAGGGTACTTCAAACAGTGCGTCCCTCTAAATTTCACAACTGAGTGAGAATAGGTACTGCCACATGATTCTCAAGAACAATTCATGAAATAGGAGAGCATACTATACTAATCATTCCAAATCAGTGTAGTAGACTGTTCTGTTGCATGTTGGTTCAGGAGAATCATGTAACAATATTTTTCTCCTGAAATGAGAAACTTACTAAGGGTTGGTAGATGCGCACTTTTTAACAAGGTATTTCTTGATTGGCTGTTGTCATTGTATTGCATCGATTGTATTCTTTCTAGGATTAGGGATTAGGTTTGGGATTAGGGCTATCGTTAGCCAGTTAGGAAATTTCTTGTTAAACAGTGCGCACCACCCTCTAGAGGTAACTGCTTAGTGTTCCTTGAATACGCAACAGTAAACTCCTGGACTATTGTTAAAGCTAAATTTAAGACAAGTTAGACGAAAATTGGGAGATTTACCTGTTGCTTCAAGATAAGTTTGAGGCAACTGCGCTTGCCCTCTAAAAACACCAGGGTTAAATTTAACCAGGACCCTTGTTCTATTTACTCCAACCCTGACACAATCCTTACTAAATTTTGACTCAAATCCTGATTCAACTAACTCAAATCCTACTTTTTCACCAGAATTTGTGTTAGTTTAAGTAGGATTTACGTTAAAATTTAACCAGCATTGTGTCAGAGTAAATAGAACACCGGTCCTGGTTAAATTTTACCCCGGTGTTTAAAGAGTATGTCCTTAAAGTTTTAACGAAAATGTAGTCAACTATAATGTGGGTCTAGAGGGCATAATTCAATATTAAGGGTTTTTCGGCAGCTTGAAAGCGAGATTGGTGGTTCGTTTGGTGGCTGTGCACATGCGCACAACCTCCAAATCATCGGGATAAAGAAACTAATCCCGCACCTACAACGCGTTTTCCCAAAATTTGAGTTTACATGAAACTTTGGTGACATTAGTCTTCCTTAATCCAACCATAACCAACAAGAAGGAATCATTAGTATGGTTCTGTGCAGTTGACTTCATCGAAATTACATTTTTGGTGTAAAAATATGCACTTTAATCTGCAGCAAAGAAAGGCTGAGTCCCTATTTTCGTTCGGATTTGCTTTTCAGATGTATGCGTTGTGTTGCATGCACGTATTGCACAAAAACAAGGGAACGCCGTGTATCCCACGTTGTGGCCCAAATTCCATTCTAAACCAGCTTGTTGCTCTGCTCTTTTAATTTCAAATGGCATGGAAAGTAAAAATGGGGTTAAAGGTTATGGTTTAGCCCTCGTCAAATTACGGACTCCGGTGCACAGCACATTTCGAGGTTGATGATCATGAGGAGGCAACACCCAGTGTTTTCACAGGGGAAGAAACATGGTGTTAAGGGCCATAAGTGGCCTACCAAACGAGTCAGACGTCTGATTGTATCATGCGGAAATTTTGAATCAATTGGGGGGGGGGGGGAGATTGAGCAGACCACTGCCCTTCCCTGAGAAAAAAAGCAGTCGTGCATAGACCATCGATAGAAAGCCAGGAATAAACTATAACCGGTATGGACTTGACAGATACTAAGAGAGTTGTTCCCCTAAACTTTAGTTCAAAATCATTTGCTTTAAAATCACTAATTGCCTTCCACGCTCTCGTGTGTGCTGCCAGATCATTTCTTTTCTTCGACCGTGTAAACGTATTCCGCTTTCCAAACGAATACGAATCCGGATTCTTCAAGTGCCATTTCAGTTTTCGTTTAATGAAACCAAGTTAAATGCACTTATGAGAAATGAGAAAGATAAGTTGACTTATGAGACAATATGTGGGATATTCAAAGAAAACATTTTCCATCAGTTCAGAATTTCGACTTTCGTTTAACTTTCTTTTGAATTAACTTGACTCTGAGTCTTAATTTGTCGAAAGTAAGTCCTTTCACTGACTCTAATCAAGATGAAAACTGATATATCTCGGAAATGCAAAATGGAAATTTTTCCAACTAGGGATCGCTCCTTACGCCGGCTTCAAGAACGATTTTTAAATTGAACGAGGGTTATGCACTTTCGTTTGTATTTGAACATTCGTTCAATTTTCTCGGACTTCAATCATCACCGGGAAATCAAAGCAATGGCACTCTCAACTCAAATAAAAATCACTATACTTGATGCAATCCCAAGATTGAAAATATATCTCTAAAAGTTCTAATAGGTGCTCTGTCAGCCGTGATTTCTATACGCTAAGGTGATTCCGTCTGATAGAATGTGAAAAAGTAAATAAGCCCCCCCACTTTGACGGACACGGTCGTATCACTTGAAACCTTTCTCAAGATATACATAGCTCATCACATCCGCAATCGATCCATAAAAGTTCACCTTCATGCAAACGACTGGGTGTTAATGAGTACTTCAATATTCCAGTTGTATGTTTGTGTTAACAGTCAGAAGAGCCATGAGAATTGTTAACGAGATGATTTGGGATGATATATAGCCGTTATATTGATGGGTGAAATTTCAGGTTTGTTAAGTGTTTCGTACGTTCGTCGCATGATGAGGCTGTGTGAGGTTAGACCAAAATATACCATGTTTTGCACAGTTGCTTTTTTTCTACTGTTTCCTTCATTATGAAAAATCGCAGCAAGACGTGATTTGATTATTATCTCTCGGCACTATACGTACATATTCTGTTACTATATTTACGAATTGCACACAGATATAAAAAGACAATCGGAAATTACTCCGTAGCTTTAATGAGGTTGGGTTCGAGATAACAACCCCTTTGAAAGTCTTCACTGTTTTGGGTCGTAACCAATCGTTAATCGTTAAGGGCAAACTATTTCTGAAAGGAAGTAATTTCTCCTTCATGTGAGGTCGATTGATGTGCATGGATGCAGCATGTATAGACGTATGACTGAATGGGACCGTCTTTCTCTGGCAGGGTGGTAATTTTGATGAGACCCTCCAACAGAATATAGGCTATGTTTGTCTAATTTAATGGCTCTACCATTGGTCGCGACGTACGGCAATATATAGACGAATCCGATCAGCGATTGCGTTTAGTGACTGTAGGCAGTCATTAATGGGGTCCATCAGCCTTAAATCGTTTTCGTTTATTGTCTTCATGAATTTCAAACCCTCATATTCAGTGAAATTGAGGGAATCAAGATACAATTCAGTGTAAAACCATCCATGATACAGGTAAGCAAGAAAAATTGAGGGCCATGGACCCCAGCTATATCCGACTAAAATCAGACCATCACTTGACTGTCCGGATTCTTCTATAGGGGTTCATTACGGCATAGACTTATAATGCTCCAAAGAAAATGGGTGCATAATGGATTTTGAGGGACACTTTCAGTCGGCGATATCCGATGAATGGTGCCCTTTCCAGTTAAAAGTGAGCTGTTATTATTTGGCCAGTTGTCCGAAAGGTTAAAAACAATGATATTCCTTGAAATTTGCTTTCAAGGAAATGCGGTGCGCCAACACCAGATGTGACCCAGATGTTTCAAACTAGTACTCACTGGCCGAGCTGCCATATGGTCAGGGGAGCGGTCGCCCCCCCCCCCCCCCCGACGGACCAAAATTGTCTGTCGGCGCCCTTTTTAGGTTTTAAACACATTTTACTCTTGCAACATTATTGGCAAAAGACATAATTTAATAGCGTTGTTTTAAGGCCCAGATAACAAAATGCTCAAACAGCCACCAGTAACTGTACTATCTGCACTTTATTCTGATGAAAAGGGTCATCAACTGTAACAAAGGGATAGGTTTTGCCGAAACGTATCTTCATGCTTTATACGTACTAATGAATGTTGTCGCTGTGCTAAGTTAAATGCTTCCACACCCAGCGTGATTATAAGCTTACAAAATACACAGACTGTCATTAAATTCACCCTCCTGGCCAATAAAAGGTGTTGCAAAGGGCGCAACAATAATTGTAGTGCAAATAGCCAGTGTTGTCGGGGATAATTGTCAACATCATAGACAATAAAAAGTGTTTATAAAGATACCAAACTAGCTTCGACAACATTTTTCAAATCATTTGAAGAGAACATTCAGGTTAAAATAAAATAAAACTGTTATCATAGTGGTAATGGTTTAAGAGATTTAATGAGCAGTTTCAATTTTGCTTTTCTTCAAGTGACCATTCTCATGATAAATGGCTATTTCTGACTGCACGATAATCCCATGAAAATGCTTATTTCTGTACTTTTGCATCTAATAAGCCTAGGTTTAGGCTACTTTTATTTAGTATGAATTCGGTATCTAGAGAGCTGAGCAGACCTTTTGTCTTGGCTATTTCTTGCAATGTACTTAATTAACGGTTATTTCAGAGCGGTCACATGATGTAAATTACGTCAATTAATGTTTCTTTATGTACTTATCTTGATTTCCAGATGCCAAAAATGTACACATAACGGTGATTCATTTCCATAACTTTTCCCCTGTAAGATTGCTTTTAAAAAAATGAGACCTGACAATAACACAAAATATAGAGACCGCCTCCATACTAGAATGTGAAAGAGGGAGATAGAAACATGGGCGTCCGCAGGTAGGGGCAAGGGGGGACTTGCCCTCACCAGGAAAACAAAAAAAAAACCTGAAAAAAACGAAGAAAACATGAAGAAAAAGACGAAGAAAAATTAACATCAGCATTTTTTAACAGTTCACTCAATGTTTACCCTATTATTATGCGGTAAATAGGATTTAGGAATGCCATTTCCAGCGATCTGAGAGTCATTTTGGGCCAAACTTTTCTTGCGCTCCGCGCCAACTCATGGTGGCGCGGAACTTTTCTCCCCCTAAAAGAATTTTTCCCCGGGATTTTCTTCTGCGGAGGTACATGTTTTAACAGAAAAGATTGCAGAGGAGAAATGGTCTTCTACCAGGTGCGGAAAATGGAAATCTGAAAAGCCGTGGCTTTGATCGTGCTGAGGCTCAGGGTATCTACTCTTTCGAAGCGCCCATGCAGACCATTTTCGTCCCCTCTGACCGAAATCCCTAGCTCCTCCACTGGTAGCACCCTACTTATAATACCTCCATTGACCGACTCCAATTTGGTCGGTTTTCTGGTCTCTCAACTGTTGTTCAGCAGAGCAGGTAACATAACGTTTCACATTACAGTGTAGTTGGTACCCAGCATATGCAACGGAATACGGAAAATGCTGAGATCGATATAGGTATTGATCTTATCGGTTATTGCTGGTATGTTTACTATGTTAAACACTCTTTGTTTTGAAAAAGAATAACAACGAAGTTGTTGATGATTTACTGTACATATGGTTCTAAAAGCCTCCTATAGTATTCATGTTTATTGGCTATGACGTAATTGCATATCAAATGTTCAACGTAAAAGCTTACCAGTTTAATCGACAATAAAGTAGCTTATTGCAGATAACATAGCATACACAAAAATGCAGTTTTATTTGTCACTTATGTTTCATCAAATGAGGCGAAGGCTCTAGATCTTCCCTCTTCATTACAGTTGGGAATGGAATTCAAATGACAGCGTGTAGTTTAAATAACATCATTAGCGGCTCGCCATTGGGGCACGGGGGCACTTGCCCCCCAAACATTTCCAAAGCATGATCTTCAATTTTTTTTTTAACGTTGAAACCAAAAAGTCCGGAACAAATTTACGTTTGATATTTTGAAGAGGAACATATTCTAGGCATAGCGTACCGGGGAAATTTTTATTCATTTCCCATTTTGGTTCTCGAGATATTAGAATTGAAGTTGACATATTTTCTACAAAGAGTTAACTTGCAGCAAGTAGACGTGATGTCATGTATTGACATTGATGGAAATGTTTAGTTATTTTCTCTAAAATTTAACACCATATTTATACAATTTAACAGTGATATGTTGTAACCATAAGTGCATCCCGAGCAATAGAAGTTTAAAAACTTAATTTGCCTAAACGGCAAGAGAGCATCCCTAATCAATTCAAGATCAAGCAGCTGGATGAAAAATAAATAAAAACAAATTAAACAAAACATTGTTTATCAATATGAATGCATGCTTGGTTCAAGTTTACCTTTTGTAGAAAATGTGTCAACTTCAGTTGCTAATATCTCGAGAATCGAACATGAGAAATAAATGAAAACTTCACCAGAGTGCTTAGAATATGTTCGTCTTTAACATATTAAACAAACATTTGCTTCTAGTCTATTCTTTTTAATGGAGATTTTACTTTGCGACAAAGAAAATGATAAAATGTCACATCGTCCTGTAAAAGAGCCAATACATTTTATCTCGTAGTTTTCTGATCATTTTGCAATTTGATTTTCTTTTTATTAAAATGAAGATTTTATTGCAAAGGAAAGCTCAAAATAACGACTGCTTAAATTCTACTTACAAGCTTGGCAAATGCAATTTCCGGCTATCTGAGAGGTCGCGATTTCTCAAAATTTTCTGCAAGCTCCGCACCAACTAATGGTGGCGCCCCTCTTAGAAAATCTCTCGGGCAGTCAGTCACCACTTCTCATGCCCCTTCCCACCAAAAATATTTTTGCATGACATCTACTGATACTATTTGAGATGTCTTGGTCTCAAGTTGAGTTTGCCCCCTGCAAACCTTATATTTCCTCCAATTTCCTTATATCCGCCCTTGAATAACATTAAAGATAACAATCCATTGCACTGGGGCACGAGCCTTCACAAGACCTCTTTCCACTGAACACTTCCATTGCCTGGCACCCTGAAGATACTTTAAATATGTAATATTTGGCCGACTACATTCTTCACCAGATGTTATGGTAGTAATCCATTCATCACCTATACTGTTGCCATGCCCGATGCTTAAGTGAAGGTTCCCAAGCGAAATAAAACGTTCCTTATTTACGCAACGCACTATTCATCACCATTTATCTGTCAGCGAGTGTTTGTAAGATAATATTCATCATAAATGGCCGGAAAATTCATCAGTACACATTACAAGGACGATTTCCCCCTGGAAATGTGTCAGTCATCTTTTTTGTTACGTTGTTTCTAAATCAATGTAGCCTACGTTTAGCAGTTTCCCTGTCTACCGATGAAAGGGAAGTTTTATTGCAAGCACGTGATCAACCGTGACATACGAACAGGACGGAGCAGGTTTGTAAATGTGACAGTCCCACCTCTTGTTATTATTGTAGTGCGCCTCACTACAATCTTGACATTTCTGGGCGACTGACAATTTCTTTTAAAGCCCTGTTTGGCTCACAACTCATTTCCTGTGCATACCGTAACTTAGTTCATGCAAATATTCATGTTTGACCTTCAAACAGCAACAGTGATTGGACCCATGATCGTTATTGCATAAAGACTAAAGTAACAAAATGAACTACCATGACTACAAGAAAGGTTTACCAGTTAACTAAGGGATAAAAGAATTCTGCAGATAAATTCATATGAAATCCAGTGAAATGTGATTCGGTCTTACCATTACAGTTCGACTTGCACCAAGTCTCCCAGGCTAGGCTATTCTCTATATACCACAAACTAGGGCTACTCGTTGCTGTATTAGCTGCGGCTACTCGTTACTGTATTAGGTGCAGCTACGCGTCGTGCAGTCTAGCCTAGCGTGAGAGGCTTGGTGCAAGTCGAACTGTACCTTCCCGTAGGTGGTCCATATGAGTAAAGTGTATAAACAAGAAAGTAATGCTGCTACGGGTATAACGGTATTACAACTACTGGGTGTCGTGCTCTACGAGAAAGTCCCACTCCGCTCGCTACGTGTGTCGAATTGTAGCACAGTGTATAACGTTACAATATACAGTGTAAAAAATAGAACTATTCCGTAGATAAAGTTTTCATGCAGCGGTGCAGGCGGAGAACCTAAGAGGGTGTCATTATTTAACATAAAGAGCAGTGAAAGAGGAGGAGAGAACCGATAAAAATCAGTTTAAGGCTGGAAGTAAACAGCACGACAGATGGTATCGTATGGCTAAGTAGGCTACCCAGCCCTTACTTCAGTGCTGGCAAATATGCAGTGCTTCAAAATAAAGCTAGTGACTGACTACTCGTATTATATTAGTAGCATAAAAGGTCCGTATTTACATCATTGGACATTCTTCTATCATTTCTTTTTGCGTCCAGCCAGGGAGCTGGGGGGCAACGGGTCCACCCTTGTACTATCAAGAAATAAAGTTGAGGCCGGGAGAGGCCAAAACAAAACAACAGCCCCTCTTCTCAACATGAGCAACTCTTAAAGTTCATATTAAAACTGGCATACTGTACTAACGGCAAGGACATATCTTACACGCGCTACAATTTTGCGTATTTGCAAGCAAATGCAGTTCTAGTTTGCTGCGTTATGAGTAACCATTGTTGTTGTCCATCAAAATGCATAGCATAGGCTTCAATCTGGCAACAGTAACCTATCCGTTAGGCTGCAAAACGCTGCTTGAACTTTGTTTCCGACACACATTACAAGAGACTGTCATCTCAAACCAATTTGTAACATGATAAACAAAGTGGTCAAAATTACCCGTTGCGTCTTCAACACTTAATGTCGAACGCTGCTGTGATCAAATTAACATACGTTATATTATTTAAGTATTGTTCATCTCTAATCTATTTTAATGCAGACGGACATTTCGAGTGTCGGATGACGTCTTTCTTAATATCCATCACTACATGCGGTTTACTCAAACCTTTAAAAGTACAAGAGAGTCACAAAGGGTTTAATGTAACGTCACGTTATTCGATACTATGACGATTTGCACCACCTAGATGTCACAATATAAGAGAGGCTGTTTTTCATTGAATGTGACATCACAAGTATAGGCCTACTCACATGGTAAATACAAGCTTTTGCAAGTATACCGCATGTTTTTTTTATCCAATTAAACGAATGCTAGGCCTTTGTCATTATTGTAGTTATTATTGTATTGTAATGGTATCGACAGTTTCGGGCATGCCAAGCCTCTTATTTTTCAGGTTACGATTACAACATCTTCATTGTGAAACATTTTCCGACTTTTATATATTAGAATATGTTATAAAGGCAAAACGTAACTCTGAGAGAAAAATATTTACGTCACGAAAAGGTTCCATCGTAACTGAGACTCGATCGTTGGTTTTTTAATTGTTGTGTTATAGTATACAAGGCTCATGCAGGCCGGATTGTAAGTTTAAAGACTCGTTAATTTCGTTCACCTCACTTCGACTATAGCCTACTTACAATGAGCCATCTACACTTCGCTTTTTGTTGTGACCAGAGTCTTGAAAGAAGACTAGGACTGATCCAGAGATGTTTGAAAGGAACGCACCATGGGTAATCCCTGAATCGAAGGTACACCGTACCACTGCAGGACGCGGGGCGAGAGTGTTTGTGGGTGGGGCCATACCGTGTTAGAAGCCGATGGAGTTAGGGCAAGAAGCCACAAGAAGCTTTCCTTATGGTGCTTTTCAGGAAGGAAAGACATTTGTTCCCAAGTTGTACGCTGTTTGAAATGTATGATTTGCTTTAAGATTTTATGGAGTTCGATGTTGCCGAGTAGACGACTCCATTGCCGATAAGTAACAACGTAGGCCTACACGACATTTCTGCTTTAAAGGGTTGATGAATAGACTAGCTTGTTTTAAGTGAATAAACTTTTACAATTTATAACTTGGCTTAAAAATATCTTAAGAAGATAGGAGTTGGACTGCTATTATTCATTTTCATGTTGTCTAACATATATTTTTGATTTTTTTACTTGAGGTACACTTTAATTGCAGCTCATTGTAGAGGTAAAGTTAAGGTAGATGGAGTTTTACGACGGCCAATGCAGTTTCCAACCAATTGGTTCAAGTCGAGCCGGCCACGGCTTTTTTTTTCAGTTTGGGCTCACTGGTTTGTTTTCCCTTCTCCAGTCATAACATCTGAACCACACACATACCTGGTGACATCTAATTTAGAGTCTACAAATAATTATCGAAATCAAATATATGACCAGTGTTGTATCGTTTGAAGCGAGGTAAAATACTCAAATATCGAAGTATGTGATACCATCCATTTTAGCCGGATCATAAGAGCATCGATCAGCAAAAGACTTACTAGATTGTCCTAAATGACAGCACTATTCACGCGTCATAGCTGCTTTACTCAGTGACTCCGTTTATCCTGTATGCATATTGAAAAAACAATGGCCTCAATTCATTTAGGGCAACTTTTGACGACGACAATCCTTGCGCCTGTTTTTATCAGCCGTTGAAATGCCAAACTCAAGGCAACTTGAGGGTAAATTGTGCCTTCTTAAACGAAACAAACCTGGCATTTCTTTTCCCGTTTTCTTTAGATATTAAACAAGACCGTTTATGTATTTTATTAGGCGCATTCAGTTTGCCCTTGATGAACCCGTGAATTGTCTTCACAGCTGTTGATACCTCAGCAGGATAATTGTGGCCACAGATATTTCATTTTTGATGGCACAGTCGGTTGTCTTCGTTCCACAGAGTCCTTTTTAGGGATTGGCTACCTTGAAGACAAGAAGCAGGAAGACACTCCAATACATCAAGATCGAGATGTATGCATCGTCATGTTACCAAACATTTAATGTAAGTGTTTTGAAAATTCCAAAAATTTGATGTTGAGAAGACGTAGTAGAAATATTTCCATAATCGGTATTTACACCCAGACCGACCTGTCTTGGACTTGTTTTGTATACCGTATATTTTGTGCAGCTATAAGGTGGAAAATGTAAACTGTATGATCAGTGATGTACATACGTTTTCATTAAAGGGGGGGGGGGGGTGTAGAGGATGTGGAGTGATTGCGGCCAGGTGGAGGGGTCTAAGGGAAGGGGATATTTCCCCCTTTGAAAAATTGTCGACGTTTGCAATGAGCCTAGATGCAAAATGGTACAATATTTTCGACTTGGAATAGTCTTGACAGTTGAATGTAGGTGGTTAACGTGGGTAATACTGAAAATTTAAAAGAAATCTGGCTACTTTTTCATGCAATTTGGTGCCACGTGAACTATCCTTGGAAATAAAATTTAGAGTGTTATGAAATTTGCATATTCTTAAGCACTAAAAAATGGCATGAGGGGGCATCTTTAACTTTTTCTGTTCCCAATTTTTATTTCGGGGCCGGGTAATATAAGGAGGCATGACCCAATGGCCCCCTGTATTCGTCACTCTTTACGATGATACAAAATGCAATGGTATTTGAAACATATCAGTAGCGCACCCTCGATACCGTAACTACATCTTTGCATCAGTAATAATTATAGTATTGGGACACAATCTAAATTACAAACGGCCTTGAATTAGACCTATTGTACTCGTGTACTGTTATTATTGCGAATATTGCTTTTGTAAGGAGCCCGTAAGGGGACATTCAAGAAAAAAATTATTTCGTCTACACGAAATAATTATTATTCGTACATATTATTCGAATTATTATTCGAATTTATTATTCGTATATACGAAATAATTAATTCGAATATACGAAATAGTTTTTTTCTTGCATGTCCCTTTACGGGCTCCGTACTTTTGAACGCAAAATACCAAAAAAATAAATGTACAAATCTGTCTTTACGTGTTAAGTTACACTCTCACGAAAATAAATTGGCGTTAATTGTTTGCCACCATTGCATCATGTTTTCAAACATCATGTTTTTAAAAGTCGCAAAACTAAACGTGCAAATTAAGTTTGTCTCACGTGAACTTCGGAAGGTCTCGAGTTGGGTCATACCAAAGACTTTCCAAATGGGACCTACTTCCATTGTGCTTGGTGCTCAGCATAAGCACTGGAATGGGAAAAACAAGCCAATGAGCCGTGACTTTAAAAAGTCAGTGGCTAGCACGACTTAAACCAAATGATTAGAAACTGGGCTGTAAAACTCCATCTTAAAAACTCACATGAAGAAATGAATGCCAAAGCAAAATAGTGTCAAAATATTAGCACTTCGTACAAAGTTATCACTTATGTCGCAAAACAACCAATCTAAAACATGGAGGCCATTCGGCCGAGGCAGGAATCTCTAAAACGGTGGACGTTAGTTCTACACTAGCATGGGCGACAATCTTTACTCGAGTGTGGGGGGTGGGCACTTCCGTTTCTATATAAAAAATCTTAAGTCAATGGGATACTTTAAAAAAGTGGAGGACGTGCTCACCCATCTACCCCCAGGCCCCCCAAAAAGTCGATGGCCATGTTAATTAGTGCTACATCTTTAGTGACAATACTAAACTAACACATCGCTGTCGTTTGGAGATCGACTCTCTCAAAATCTTCCAGAAAATTTTGTACTTGTTTGAAAATATTTTGGATGCTTTTGCGATTCCGGCGAATTCGTACCACACTGTTGCTTCATGTTCTACTAATATTTGGCTAATTTGCGTACTTGTTCTCAAGCTATACAAGCTATACATTTTTACTGTAAAGCAGAAGGGTGGATCGTGCGGAAAACACATGAAATGCGGACCTTGTGGAAATTTTACAAATCCGCCCGGACGCCAGTGCCAATTAGTAAAAAGAGGACTTGTCGAAAAAGTCGTTCTACAGTGGCACTTGTCATGGGAAGGAGTGAGGCACGACATAGGCTTACTTGTTAGGGATGGATGGGAAGAATTATTCGAAGGCAGTACCTTACATTTAAAGGGCCAATCCTCTCACCCCAAACCACAAATTTTGTAGGTGTAGTGAAATTCTCCAGTGGCTCAGCTCCTTCATTGACAGCTAATTTAAACAATGCAGAGTACCAAAACTTTTATTATACAGCATGTACTGTACTGAGAGTGTTTTGTTTTTAAACATTGAGCTTTTCTTAACTCGACTCGGAGCAATCAACTGAGATTGTCTCTGGATGAGGCTGAATTTCCGACAACTGTGGGAGGAGCTTAAGTAAGAAGGTTAGGAGAATTGGTACTGTTTGGGGTGAGAGTACAGGGCCTTTTAGGCATATTTTGTGTATGATAAAGTATAGGAATGGTCGTGTAAGAATGGTCTCCAGCGAATGATTGCCTTATTTTCAGTAAATCAACCAGCCATTCGAAAGGCAGAAAGGGTCTTAACCTAACAAAGTCAAATTCGAGTTTGACGTCGAAAGGTTCGTTTCATCTTCGCAGTGTAATGCAATAAACGACAGTGCAGATTATATACGGTATCTAATTTATCTAACACCTCCCTGATGGAAGAAATCATTTTGAAGTTATTACTTGATTTCATACGTGCACACAAAATGTGTTCTACACACATTCATGCATGTTTGTTTAATTGGTACACACTTTATTCCTGTTTTTGAAGGAAATACTTCAAAGTGTATTTCCGTTCAAACTTTTTATTTTTTCTCAATAACTTTATCAGGAGGAAAAAAATCTGGGGGGCTTGAAGAAAATCTGGGGGAAAGGCTCCCAGTCCCAGCCCCCCCCCCCTCTTGGCTACGCCACTGAGCTATACGCGATGGAAATCTTTCTTCGTGAGATACTAGCATAAAGGTAAACCCGAGAAATGTTTTAGAAATTACCCCTCAGACAGCTGAAAATGGCGTACCCCTGCAGGATTACAAGGAGGATCTAGTGTAAGCAGTCGCTAATTTGATCAGAAAATTACCAGATAAAATGCACCAGTACTATTGGATGAAATGGCCTTGTATTTTTTCGGGAGAAAAACCACAAAACGCAATTCAAAACATGCTAATGTTTTTATTACATTGCGACTCTTGGCTAAATACAAAATATAGGCCTATTAAATGGATGACTATAAATGATTTTACTTCCATTAGTAACACTTTTTGAATTAAATGTCACGTTACGAGGTGTGTTTAAATGAATTTTCAGGCTCATGGGAAGACATTCTCACATTTTTCGGGGCAAAATTTAAAACTCAAGTGGCTGTCCGAATTTCTTCCCAACTCCCTGCTCGAAGTTTAGATTTTGCAGAAATTTGGGGGCAGTATGCCCCCTTGCTCCCCCGTCAGGGAGCGCAATTTAGTTGCGGTTTTGCTAGGACCATAGTCTGCATGGACAAAACCCTAGGGCATAGTTCAAGCACTGCCCAAAGATATTAAAACATCTTTGACACTGCCTTAAAAGAGCGTCACCATCGTCAAGCACGTGGTATATTTACTTGAAAATTCCTTGAGGAGAAGTTGAGCCCACTGTTCCTCATGGGTTGATCATGCCTAACTTGAATATCTGTGTCTAAACACTACATTAAGTATATGGCAGTGAAAGTCGCATTATGCTTTTAAAACACAGTTATGAGTAGGGGGTGGGAAAAACATGAGTTTGAAGTAGTAGAGAATGCCAATTTCAGTAGCAGAAAATGCAAAGATATGTCTTTTTATGCCTCGGTTTCTCTCTTTAGAAGTTTACATTTTGATCGTGCCAGTTGAACGTTTAACAGGAAAGTCACGTCATGTTTGTCATTACTGTCCTGAGTCTATCACGCATTGGACGCCATTAAACAGTTTAATGGGATGATGGGGAGGTCGCCGTAGCCCTACCACTCAAATCCTCAGGCAGATTCTGCGTAATTATATCGAATACCTAGCAGCCTAGCTTGTTTGAAAAGTAACGTCGACAAGCACTTCTCAAAAAAAAGGAATATTTTGATGAAAGGTTTATGTCTCTGTATCCGCGTTTTTTTTTACCGAATCATACATCTCGCCTGTGTTTTATGTTATTTCTGTTTTAAACTGCCAACGTAAATACCGGAGTTGTGTTTCTTGCGTAGGCTGTCGATGTAAAATATGGTCAAGGAGTGTTACTATAGCAACGATGTGAATAAGTGCAAAAGTTTCGGAACTCTGCATGTTAAGCGTATAATAAGTTTTAAAACCTTCTTTTCTGTCCGTCAGCTAGAGGATTTAACGAGGGAATTATCTCACTTATCTCATAAACGATAACATTCTATACGATAACGGTTATCATATTAGTAATTGTAGTCACGTTTAATCTGTGTAAATTAAATTCAAACCATCTACTACGTCTCTAAACACCATTTTGTCCATCAGCTGGAAGATTTCAAGAGGGAATGATTGCAACTTATCTCATTAATAGTAACATTCGATACGAAATAAGTTAGCATATTAGAAATTTTTGTCATATTTAATCGCTGTAAATTAAATTAAAACCATCTACTACGTCTCTAAACGCCATTTTGACTTAATTACACTGCAATCTGACTTTGAGTAACGCCTGGTATGTTTAGACTACGTAGAAAAAAAAACGATAAATCGAATGTGTCCGTTCGTCTTCTGATTTATATATTATTTCAGTTGTCTCAGTTCAAGTTGACGACACTTTTATTTATTTATAATTGTACGTGCTTCCAATTTGGTAATGTTAAAATGTTTTGTATGTCTCACATAGTCCGTCATTCACGATCGATCATGTATACACATCTCTTCGTTACATTTCTGGGGAACACAGCATAATCTTCTTGTGTATAAGGCCTAATGTGTAAGAGAATACGAAGCTAAATGTATCACGAACCGCTTCAATGTGCAAATGTGCTGTAGATGAGTATTCGAATTATAATGCTTTCAAACATTTGGGGAAGTTGTCAACATTGTCGCAACAGGGAGTCGCTGTAACTCGCTGGTCGCAAACCATACTCACGTGATTGCTCCCTAAAAGCGTGTTAGGTAATTTAACATTGATTTGTCTCACCTGGCAAACACGTTTAAAGTCTGTTTAGCAATTAAACACTAAACTTTTAGCAATCAAATGTGTTTAAAAGCAAAATGGATAGGTATTAGACACGTTTATTTAGCATGTAAACGTGTTTGCAAAGAGGGAGCAACAAGGTGATTAGATAAAAGTTGTGCCCTCCGCGCCAACGACTGGTGGCGTTCTCCTTAGATACTCTTTCGGGATGAACTATATTTTTCCGGCAAAAAGTTTGTGTCACCAAACTGAAATGTTCCCGTTCGCCTATGCCGGAACATTTAGACAAACGAGATAAACATGAAACAAACAAGAGATGCGCGTTCACGGTAATTTCAGGTAGTCTGAAATATCAGCAAAAGCTTTGACTTTATTTGACAGTAAAGAAGTCAGAGCCCCTAACTGAGGAAGAATCTTTTGAAATCTCGCCACTATGTTTAACCGTACTGTAACCATACGTCTCAGAAGACTGAATGATTTTGGAGTCACTTGTTGCCCTTTTGTTTCCGGATGAGGATGAGTTTAAGAGAGCCATGTAAGTTGCTATTAAAGTAAGTACGTTGGGAGAATTTAAACTGTCAGGGGAGACGAATGACTCCCTGAAGCTGTTTTGACAATCCCCGAGGTACATTCTGAGAAGTATCTAAAATGTCTGCAAATTTACAGAAGGACAAATAAAAAGTGCAATAAACATTAAACCGATCTATTAAATAAACATTCTCTGGGTTAATCAGAAAGTTGGAATATTCCAGCTACACGGGTTGATATCGCTGTGATTACTAGTTAATAATGAATTACAGACTCTAGTAACAACGCATGTTTCCTATTATTAGAGGAATATTTAAATCATTCCAACCCATACGCTTAATGTTATAGCAACAACGTTTCTCTTAGGCACAACCTTTGTCTGTCTTTGAGATTTCGTTCACATCCAACCTTTTTCGATTTGTTTTCATAAAAGCTGTGCTTCTCATCGAATCGTAAATAGTGCCTCTATTGGGGAAAGTTTTAATAATAAACCTTGTTCAGTCGCTGACCGCGAAGCTTCTCGGCACATGTCTATATCTAAATCAAGACGATTTCTGGTTTAAAGAAAGGAAGAGTTCTGAATGTCGACCTGATTAGGCCTGCAGAATGTTTTCTCGAGATAAAAATGAGCGACAGGGAGACACAATATTCTTTTAAATATGCCCAGTAGTAACGATGTTAGACACTGACATTAGTTGGTCAAAGACATGCATATTTTCAAGAGAGTTCTTGTGATTATTTAAGTTTTAAAGCAGATATTCATTTTCCCATGCAGTTACAATTCTCCAAACCGGTTTAGATCTAGCCCCTCCCACAGCTGTCTGAAACTCATCCATATTCAAACCCAATCCTACTGCCCTGGTGAGCATTCAAATACCCGAACTTGTAATCAGAACACTCTCAGTGCACGTTGAACCAATAATTGAATACTGAAAACTCGGCCGCAAACTCCATCTAACTCAGTCCTCGTTGTGCTACTCTGTAATTTTGATCTGTCAATCAAAAAGTTCTCAACTGCGCAAATTGAGAACTTTGTAGATTCCGGGTAAACTTGTAGTTTGGGGTCAATGACAACCTACAAGAAGTTTGCATAATAGTCTCTTATACCAGGGAATTGTCAGGGACGACTCCCTGCTTATAGGCGATATGCACGTATAATTTAACGGTCAAAATCACATTAACTACCCCCCCCCCCCCCCTCACCTTGTATAAACACACACCAAGTCTGGTTAACGGGTGTCTTGTAAGAGTGTTCTCGTTAGTAGAATTATATGCAACCTTGACAATTAATAATGTCATTACGCCATTGTTACACACGCTAGCGTTATACCCTTGATATGTAGTAGGCATATACCATTCTAGCGTCATAAGCCCCAGTGCTCTAAACGGACTTGAAATTATATTGTTTAACTAGATTCTTGTTACGGGTTGCTCAACCATATTCTCGTTTTCAGAAACTTGAAAATCAAGAAAAATGCCACCTACAAATAGTCATCATTCATTTAACCCGTGAGATGTTGATTCCTGTATGAAGTGCCTGTTCACTTCAAACCTGAAACTGGTTGAATCAATTACTGACCCATCATCAGCCGGGATTAAATTTATCACTTTGCTCTTTTAGCGTGTGAAATAAACGACCATTTCTTCACACCAGACTCTGTGCGGCTGATCATTCCGATCAAATTTCTTTGTCCCTTCTTATTTTACTATGTACTTGTGTATTTCGTACTTATGGGTTCACTTCTAGCAGTTAGCGCTTCTTGACCTGCAGCATATCTTTCTGAGACATTCTAAATATAACGTCGAACCTAATTAGTTGGATACAAAAACACAAAGATAATTAATTAGGTGTCTGAGGTGACCATGCTTATTGGGCTCTTTGTTTGTCTTTATCTAATGTTAAGATAACAGGGAATCAACAGCTGAAATTACACTAGAGGGTAGAAGGGGGTCTGTTATGACGTTTGGACCGTTTAGACTAGTAACGCAACATTGTATAACTGTCCAAAAGCGTAAATACGTCTAGCTGGAACTGGCATTAGTTCTTCCTTTGTAATAGAAGGGTCCCTACCTGAACAACAGGCCCTCTTTCAAGGAGAAAATATACACCGGCTTAGGACGAATTAACAAGTGCCCTAACATATCTCGCCCTTGGAAAATCATGTGTGATTCAGACGTTAAGATAAAAGATGGAGTTTTATCATTATGGTGTTGGTAGTACCGTGGTTATGAGTCGATACTCCGTGTCTCACGTCACAAAATATTTCACTAACTTTGAAAATATTCGTTTAACTGAATAACGAAAGCTTTCCAGCCTCCCCAGAAAAATATATAGATCAATTTCAGTTGGTGGTACATGTGTTTACGTCCTTTCAACATAAGTTGGGTGCAGCATGACTCGTTTAGAATCATTTGAAACAAAAACACTAAGCGTGGCTATCAGGGGATTTCGGCAATCGAAATAAACTGTCGTAGAATTGGAGGCTATAGTAGTTTGAATGCATGGAAAACTGTAAGGATGAAAGATCGCTCCCACCTTGTCGAACAATTGACTGAACGCATGAAAAAATAGTCTTGAAGAGCTGTTTAGGAAGAATTAATAAGCTCAGCGAGTTCAAATAAGATGTCAAAGCTGTCAATAGAATCCTTCCAATCTTGGAAAAATTTATTACGCTGGTTTCAAATGTGCAAGATGCTTCCAACATGTCTTCCCTTCTACTTTCGTTGAAAAAACGAAGGGTTAGCTATATTATTTCGGTCTAAAATTCAAAATTTCATTGATAATCGAAAAACGGCGAAAATTTCGTGACAGGGTATTTTTGGTAGTATTAAACGGTTCATATCTCCGATAACTGTTACGAATTTTTGACTCGTCGGCATGAAATCAGCATGTACAATTTTATCATACTGTATGTACGTCTACGTTTTGTAATTACTATATTAGCCAAACAAGAATGGCTTTACAAGACAAGACGGATATTTTGATTGATTAAATTTCAAATAACGCCCGATATGACCCGATATGATAGATGTTTACGAGCGTATGGTACTGCTCAAAATTGGTCTAGAAATAAATTTTAAAAAGTTTACGATGACCCAAAACAATCACAAATGCATTAAAACTCCTGGTCGGGGGGGGGGGTTGCTTGTATCGGAGCTTTTAGTTTTTGTTGTTGCATTGGTGTTCCTTTTATGATGCCGAGTAAACATCGAACTTGGTTCAAAAGATGTTTGCAAAGAAGCCATAAAACTTTAAAAAATGCACATAACCTCTGCATTAATCTTCTGTTGTGCATGATTTTTGTCTTTTAAGGACCGTCGGGTGCAGTGATCAGGGAAGATTTATTTCCTAAAAACAAAAGTCCCGAGCTGGGCGTTATGAGGATCGGTTGGGATAAGTGTTGTTTTTCAATGAGAAATCACTTTTATTATAACGACAGAACTAAGAGTTACGCCAGGGCTTTAAAAGCGATAGAATTGAAAAATGGAGATGTTCAAGTAATTAGCAGTTGCTAATGTTCTTTATGATTAATTTTTTTAATGGCTTTTGTGGAAAATGGAACATCTCTCCTCAAGATTCTGTGAACGCAGCCCTGTTATAATGAGTGAAAAATAATACTGCACAGACCTCTTAGGTAACATGTTTCCCACTCAAAAAGCGACAGTCTGGCGTTATGGCTCCGTTTAGATGTGGACTATACGATTTTTCACAGTCCTGATTAAACGAAAGATAATTATAAAACTGACTTCAGAGCGACCTTATTACAAGAGGAGGTACAAATTAATTATGTACTTCCAATTTGAAAAAAAAAAATATTTTAATGAATTTCTAGTTTTTCACTTGCAGCTTTTGTAAAGGGAAGTATTGCCTTGTACTTATTTTGTGTTTAACATTTAAAAACAATCTTTTAAAAACTACATTTTAGCATGGGATAGATTATAACTAATTTGCCGTTACCATCATAAACAGTTAATTGAAAAGTTAACACCGCAAAAACACTTTTGAAATCTTTTTCTGCTCGCAATCGTTTCAAAGCACACAAATGTAGACATCATATATATAAACTGCAAGTCTAATTATTAGTGCACACGGTTTATCAACTCGTGGAGAAATTATCTAAATGTGCAATAACCCATTATTGCGTAATGATGGTGACTTATGGCATGATAAAACTGACGGCTATAGAAAAATTGTCAGTTTCCTTCTTATTGCTTGGACAACGGATTTTTGACACTAAGATCATGTCAATCATGGGCAGTGGCGGCGCTACGAGAGAGGGAGAAAGGGAGCATTTCCTTCCTAAAGTTTTGACCTTGTTCCCACCTTGTCTCACCCCCCCCTCAGTTAGGCCAGTCAGGAGTCAGGATAATCAAAAAATAGATAAAATGTCTCTCCTGAGATAAAATTTTTCATTCAAAAATATCTTAAGTGAATTTGTTTAGCTGTTTAGTGACTGTAGGTAGCCATTAGTGGGGTCCATCAGCCTTAAATCGTCTTCATTTATTGTCAAAATGTATTTTCAAGCCCTATTATATGCAGTGACATTGAGGGAATTAAGAGGAATTTTAGTGTACAACCGTTCATGTTACAGGCAAGCGAATAAATTGAAAGGTTAGAAGGTGATAGACCCCAGTTATGACCGGCTAAAATAAGATTATCACTTGCTGCCCGGTTCGTCAATATAAATTAAGAATGTTTCAACTTAAGAAAAAATATCTGAAACTGAATTTTTAATTTTTAGCCCATTAGTTCCTATGGTCCCGTGGAAAATGTATTGATAAACAACAATCTCCACTCCACCCCAAATTACGGCAGCCATCATAAAGAACACTTTATGAGGTTGAGTTGAATGTTACTGGTTTTCCCCTAGTACAACCAAGTGGGAAAACGAGCGCAATCTCTGCTTACCTTTGCAATGCAAATGTCAAAATTAAACACAGACTTAACAAAATTACGTTAACTTCAAGATTCTTTCTGTACATTGCATATGGCAGAACTGGGTTTCCAAACTGTCCTTTTTAATGGTGAAAACGTGTAAATGCTGTGAATTTACAGAACAAAAAAAAAAAAACATGTGCCTATATAAGATAAGATGAGATAGAAAAGTGTTGGAAACTAAGTTTCAAAAGCTGTCAGTTCTTTTTGTGTAAACTCTGTATTTTTTGTTCTGTAATTTACAGAAATCTGTACAGTGTACTGAAAATCCATGTTTTCATTTTAAGTAGCTTTCGTCTTTGCTAAAACTTTTCGTTTTAGGTTAGCCATGCAGTTTAAAGATGTGTTGCACAACTTTTCTTGCCTTTGGGAGAATTTGTATAACCCCAAAACGAATAACATCTGATAGAAAGTGGTTGTTCAGATGGAGTAAAGACTAAGGAGTTAGTTAGATAGAGTTTTACGGCTCAGTTTCCAACCAATTGGTTCAAACTGAGTTGGCCAATGCTTTTTTCCAGTTGTGGACCAGTGGCTTGTTTTCCCTACTCCATTGTTTATGCTGAGCACAATGACATTTGGTTCCGTTTTTACGATCTTCGGTTTGACTCGGCAAGTCGGATGCTCTAACCACTTGACCATGCATGCGGCAAACACTAAGGAGGAATACAGAAATTTTGAAATTAATTTCGAAATAAAATGTATGTGTTTGAGGGTAACAACTACTGTGTTCCATCTTCATCATTGTTCCAATTACATTTACATGATGCATAGATAGTATTAAAAGCAAAGACAAACGTTTACGTAACACCAACCTTTACAGCATCTCTTTGGAAAATGCTATCGATTTAAGCAAGACAATTTTCTTACTATATTACATACATAACTACCACTGTCAGATTGCATTTATGTGTTTCCTTCCGATTGCCGATTCTGTCTTGCGCTTAAGTGGACGTATAGCTTCTTCGGAAAGCAGGTTAAAGTTTGGTTTCGCCGAACGGCCCTTTGCCAGAGGGTCGGGAGGACTTTGGAAAAAGTTAATTCCTTCTGAATCTTAGACGGTCATCGGAGGCAAGGTTGAAACCACCTCTCGCTATTCAAGACGTAACTTCGGTTCTATTTGACTAATTACAAACCTAAATGAACCGTACGTTCTGTAAGCTGTCAAGCTGAAGTTTTATAAATATGCTGATACGAGAAAACAATGGCGTGACATGACATGTTGGACACCGATCAGCACGCACTGCACAAGTAAAATTTGGCATAAGGTGTAGCATAGTTTCACAATGGAATGCTTATAAAGTCCTGTGGGGAATCGCCCGATGCCCTCTCTGCAGCAGATGGTCCCGGTCTGTAAATCGGCTAGGTGAATTGACGCAAGTATAGTTTTCGAGACTGGGTTCGCTTCCGTGTGCAAAGTATTTTGCTGATACGCTGAGGAATGCAGAGAGCCTCGTGCGTTTACTCGTCAATGAAGATATTTTATAAGCACTTGAAAGTGCCAGGTGACGCATGCTTGGAACATATGACTCGGTATTGAGACCAATATGAGTGTGTGTAGTAGTGTGTGACGGAGATGAATAGAATAAACTATTGATGTCACAATATTAACGGGCAAGGACGTAACATTCATGAAACGGACTCGCTTAAATGGTTGAACCATCAGCAGTAGATGGGTGACTCGATGGTCAAGCTTAATCAAAACGGAGGATGAAACTTAGCCACATACTAGCAAGACGTTTTCGTGCTGATGTCATGTTTCTAGTTATACAACATTTCATGAAAATGGAAAAATCGGGGACGTAAACCATCCCAACATTGTTTTCAAAGTGTTCATAGGCTACAGACTCTTGCTAAACATACAGTTTTCATTGTGAAGAAGAATGACCAATGAAAATAGGCCTACTGAGACATCAAAACAAAAATCATTTTCACATTACACATTATGTTTTGTTTTTAATGGGAAACCTAATTTTCCAACTTACGTAATATTTTAAACAGTACGCTGTGTAGGCTGCATAAAAGGTGAAGGACCTTTGTTCATTAACAGCAACGACGGGAAGCAACATATGACAATTAAAATAGACGCTTCACATTGAGACAAGAGGCCTAATATACCTGATAAACAGGCGACGAACACATATTACGGAGTCGCGAACATTAACCCCAGGCGAACCCTCTTGGTAGAATCTTTGTGAAAACACGAATGTGGTGATGTTGTACCTTTGAGAGTGTGAAATGTAAATATACACTATTCGGGATGACTGTTTAGAAATGCCCCGAGGTGTTTTTATTTTGATAAACCGATAAGGCTTATATCAATGCAACATGTTATTACAGGCAGTTTGTCAGTACAGTGGGAAATGCGTTAATTTCGCTGGTTATTTTCCACTTTATTTTTGTGTTCTTTTTGATGGCGCTCAAGATGTTTATTTATCTCTTTACTCAGGGCAGTGATACCATTGCAACAACAGGAGAGTATAAAACACGCAAAAACATACAAATTATTCCCTTCCCTCATTAATTGCACCCGTCAATCACTCATTTCATGGGCTGATAAGCATTATTAACAAGAAATTTCCTAATTGGCTAACGATAGCGCCAATCCCTAACATAATCCCTAAACCTAGAAAAGAATACAATTGATACAATGCAACGGCAACAGTCAATCAAAACGTTCCTCGGTAAACTTTTCATTCATCATATGCTGAAAAATTCTTGCCAATGTGCAAGGCTTCATGAAACATCCTATCGGAATAACGATAGCGCAAATTCGTAACCTAATCCCTAATTCTGTAACAAACGGCCTACAATACAATGAAAACAGTGAATCAAGAAATAGTTGAACAGTGTGCGTTGGCCCTAACAATTCGTTAAGACAAGACTCGACACTAGAAAAAATGTCGAACAACAGTGTGTCATGAGAGTTTCCATCATTCTAGTCCAATGCATGATTGACGCAGCCATACGTTTACAATGTCACAAAAGCTACAGCAATTCGTTAATAAAAAGTAAGAAACTGACATCATTAAATGGACAGGAGAACAAGCTACGATAATTAACTCAAAGCCGATACGGATTATTAAGTGATTTCCCTGACAGCCAGACTAGCTTAGCTGAAGTACACCTAACGACTTACGTGTAACTGTTGCACTGAAACACTGTTGATTTTGCCCGGCAGTGGGCGGGGCTTACCAATTGTGACAACACGTGAAAGCATTCTATAGACGAATCCGTACAGCAAGTGATGGTCTGATTTCATTCTCCCATTACGGGGGTCTATCACCTTCATTTTTTCAATTTCCTTGCTAACCTGTGTCATGGACGGTTGCAAACTAAATTGTATCTTGATTCCTTCAATTTCAAGGCAGTTTTTTACTCAATAATGTTAGATCAAGAACCACTTACCAAAAACTGCGGTATATGTCGCATGAACGTTTGAATCTCTTACCATATTCCAGACAAACGCTTTTCAAGGTTTGACCGTTTCTGGAATTGCTAGATATGAAAAAAGATGTGTAGTGTGACAGAATGTCCAGTCGGTATTTCTTTTGTTAGTCCTTAATGTGAACATTTCAAAGAAATAGACAGCTTCACATATAAACTAAACCTCGGTATTCTAAGATTGCATTTGTTTTTTGAAACAAAGGACATATTTCCGAGTTCATTCTTCACAGGTCATTAATTGACATAAACAGCTCATTTCTATGATTGATTTTAGCACCTATGTGTTAATTAAATGGTAAATATTGTCGAATCTTGATGAAAATATAACTAATTTTCATCGTTTTTAATTCTTTTAACATGGTTGGAAGGGAATTGCATTTGACGTTCAAACCTTGTTTTGTGTTCTCAAATTAGTGGAGTCAGAACACTCATGGTCACACTACAACGCATTAGGATTGCCTTTCGATTTTTGTGGTTTTTTGTTAAGATCTGCTCCATCTTTGGTCGGAAAGAGCAAACAAATTTGTCAACTAGCGTAAATATATGATTTGCATCTAATGTGAACTAAAATGCCAACTGACTCTTTCTGGAGTCACATCGACGTACATTAATGAACATTGACGGATGAAATCAGTGTTTCGATTGACGTCACAAAATAATTAGCATGACTTAAATTTCCATGGTCCTGTACATATATAAACACTGGTTGGTATTTTTTGGCTCTTCACAACCAGAGATAGAGGAGATTTTAACAAACTCCCAAAAATCGGATCGGAATCCGATCCGAAGTAGTTGTAGTGTGACCGCAGCTGTAAACATTGCAATAAAACTTTTTAAAATGTTTTAATAGAGTATTTTACATGAAATCTTTAAGGTCCAGTTCTTTCACCCCAAACGGTACCAATTCTCCTAACCTTCTTGCTTAAGCCCCTTGCCTGGAATTCATTTCAGTTCATATTGCTTCACAGTGAGTATAAAAAACTCAATGTGTATAGTCAAAACACTCTCAGTACTGTTCATTCTGTGAAATGTTAACTTTGGTACACTTCATTTTTTGAACTAGCGGTCAATCGAAGAACATAGCCAATTGAGAATTTTGGTCAACCCCTTTAAGAATTGTAGTTTGGAGTGAGAGGATTGGTCCTGCAATTGGTTAGTCAAACCCTCTCTGCCTGGCAAAAATTCATCAGCCATCACCTCGGCCGTCGGGTGCTTCTCAGCTAGCTATACGTACTACAACACTACAGTTTTTGTCTGACAGTCCGAGAAAGGGGCATAGCTTGTGACATCAGTAAAAAAACAGTCTGTACTCTAGTTACATTGGAACGGCGTGGTGGGTGGGTCATCTTCCATGGGCCGTAGGAAGTTGTCCTCGGCAGCTTGGAGGAAGATGCTGTGAACGAAAAATTTTGGTATCCCCTTCTAGTAACTAGGTTTGGGGTAAGGGAATGGTTTCTTTAAGCCACCGACGGTCCTTAGGGAGGGATAAACTTCAAAAATCTTTATTATGTTTTGAAATTGTGAACGTCGCTAGATACAGTTTACTTCTTAAATAGTGTTCATATGAAGTTTCAAATGGAAATTTGATTCTTTGTTATCAAAGTGGGTTTTAAAAGGGTATGGGCGGGTTGGCATAATGCAGGGCTTTTGCGTTGAAGGAAAGGGTGGATAGGGGACCGAAAGCATACTTTACTCCCCTCCCACTCCTCGCTTGGCACGACAATGCCCTAATCACAACTTGGTGTATTGTCGTGCATAGAGTTATATCGACTAAACTCAATTTATGAGCCGGGGCAGGAGGACATATCCCCTGGTACTTGAGAAATGACACATTTTTTTTAATTATTCTCATGGTAGTGTTCTGAAATGCGATGCACCTCCTACCCAGTGCAAAAAAGAACTAATCGCTACCCTTGACTCAGTTTTACACGTGTTGTGTGGCTAAGCTCTACAAAACAGAACTTTCCCAAACGTCCCATGGTCAGATGTTGAATGCTTAGTATAGAGGTGATGAAGTCCGCGTTGCGTGTAAATATCCAGATTGGCCCCGACACGCATATCAAGTTCACCCCTGATATAGGGCCGTTTCAACGAAATGACGTCATTCGAGCATAACTGATTTCTTTTTATATTTAAACTGATATGATACTGACGTAATACCCTATACGAACAGCACATGTTACGCTTGATGCATATGACTTCTGAATCCAAACTATGTGTGTTAGTACTTGTTCAAAATCAAACCGCAGTCTTAATATTCTTGCTAAGCCAATGCGCAGTAATCAATTATCATGCAACATTTTTCACTTACAAACATTTGACAATTTATTGGTCTACATAACATACCCACACAGGAAGACAGAAAATGCCAGATGTCAATTCGAATGTTCAGTTTCAGGAGGTGAACTAATTGCTTTGTACAAGCAGGTCTTATATACTAAGCCAGGGAAGGCCGAATGACTTTGTTTTGCTCGGCAGACTCTTCTTGTTGTGGGGGACCAGGAGGAGGCAACCACAGAATGTCAACATTTCATTAGACTTTCATATTTGACTTTCTTGAGATTCTTAATTCAAATCCCTGAGGACCGTGGCCAACTTGAAGGGAGGGTAGGGATCCATAGCTGCCTTAATAAATGCTTGTAATACAGGAATCACAGAATCACAGAACGTCAATAAATGGCCATTGTAAGATAAAAAAAATTAATATATATCCTCAACATTCGACGTCACCACTAAACTGTCTTACCTACGATACTAATATTCATGTTATCTAAAGTCTTACATAACAGCCTTACATACAATGGAGTATGTACAGTACTCCAATCATTTTAGTTATCTGTTAAGTTGACATTGAGAATACGATCAGTGAACGTAAAAAAGTACAAATGGGTCACACAGTTCAAGTTGTGTGTGAAGTCAGTAGACCTATCTGATATCTGAGAATAAGCGTCTATCTTTAGTGAGAGACAAGCCTGCTGTGACGGCGACCAATTTACGGACCCGCGTGGGACCGTAGCCACACAAACCTATTGTATATCACAGAAGGATACACGCATATGACATAGCTAATAAAACCAGCTCTCTAAGTCTGGTGTCTGTTCAGTCGACACAGCCTATAAGGTCACGAAGACCCTATAAATGATGAAATATCAAGGTAACTCATAACTACATTTATAAATGTTCAGTTCAAGAAATACAGACATATGAATCCTAAAGGATATTAATAAATGATAGCATTTGGCTCAGCTATACATCGGTGTACAAACGCCAATTTCTAGTTATCAGTACATGCCGGGGGGGGGGGTAGTTTCGTGGTGGGGCACGACATGAGGGAAAAGTCTAAGGATAGAAAGAAAATCGCTATTTTAGGTGTTTTTTGCATTGCAAGGTTGTGTGAATGGGAGTTCTTACCCCAGCTCCCAACCCCCTGTGGCTACACCACTGAAAGCGCGTCAGATGCATCGTCTACAATAGCTCATCCCGTGGGTATATATCTGGCCGTTATTTCTCAGAACATTTTTTCTAATTTCACTTTTTCTCTCTTTTGATTTTCACTTCTTCTCAAGTAGCATATTTTGTCTACGTTTGTTAAATACAGTGGTGGGTAGGTTAGTGGGCCCAAACACCATAGGTTCACTTCTTATTAAGGACCTCGCTGAAGGGATTGGGGTCTGGGGTGTCTGAACACCACTCAGTGTCTCAGCCTGATAAAATGTAGAGAGTGCTGAGAGAGTCGTGCAGAAGTCAGTTTGCAAAGTAAGAGTTCCGGGATAGTTCGATCACAGAAAAAAATCCAATTCTAGGTAATTGAAAATAAAATTCCGATTACCGAGTGAATGTAAAAGCCTAAAAGCAAAAAAAAAAAAAAAAAAATAGAAATTATAAACGTGGACAGCTTCGCTCTTAGGCTTCTTGTTTCATTGTGCATTATTGATACCAAACACAAACGTCGGCTGAACATGGTACACTGGCAATCCGTGCCAGAATTTTTTGCAGTTATATTTCTCTTTAGATTGCAAACCAGAAAGCCAAAAGGCTTAGTGATTCCTTGCTGCTGAAATGTAAGGCCTTTTCTCACATTGACATTGCTTTGCAATGTTTTTCAATTAACTGGGCTCCATAATGTGCCCACAAAGTAAACATGCAAGGCATCCAATTTTCTTACATTGAGATCCCCCTTGCCCGTCATGAACCCAAATAACATTTGACCTCCACCAAAAACTTCTGGGACCATGTATTCACTATGTGCCATCTACATGACAAGTTACAGGACCCTACAAGTGACCTTTCTTGAAAGACTGTGCAGGAAAGCTTGTCAGGCTTTGAACATGCGGACTTCAAATGAACTTTGACCTTTGGGAAAATCAGTAGGGATCATCTACTAAATATGACCAATCCACACACTAAATGTGAGCACAGTCACATGTACCGTTCTTGAGATACAGGGTTTACGAAGATTTGACCTTTTGACCTCTCATGACCCCAAATGACCTTTGACCGCCACCAAAAGCTATAGGGAACATCTACTCAATATGGCAAACCCACTCGCCAAATATGAGCATAGTCACATGTACCGTTCTTGAGATATCGTGTGTACGAAGTTTTGACCTTTTGACCTCTCGTGACCCCAAATGACCTTTGACCTCCGCGAAAATCGATAGGGATCATCTACACAATATGGCCAATGCACACACCAAATATGAGATTAGTCACAATTACCCTTCTTGAGATACCGTGTTTACAAGCAATTTCTAAGGAATTTACCTAATTACCTCTTGTGACCCCAAATGACCTTTGACCTCCACGAAAATCGATAGGGATCATCTACTCAATATGTCCAATCCACACACCAAATATGAGCATAGTCACATGTACCGTTCTGAGTTATCACGTTTACGAAGTTTTGACCTTTTGACCTCTCGTGACCCCAAATGACCTTTGATCTCCACCAAAAACTATACGGATCATCTACTCAATATGACCAACCCACACACCAAAATATGAGCATAGTCACATGTACCGTTCTTGAGATATCGTGTTTACAAAGTTTTTACCTTTTGACCTCTCGTGACCCCAAATGACCTTTGATCTCCACGAAAATCGATAGGGATCATCTACTCAATTTGGCCAATGCACACACCAAATATGAGGTTAGTCACAATTACCCTTCTTGAGATATCGTGTTTACAAACAATTTCTAAGGAATTTACCTATTTACCTCTCGTGACCCCAAATGACCTTTGACCTCCACGAAAATCGATAGGGATTATCTACTCAATATGACCAATCAACACACCAAATATGAGCATAGTCACATGTACCGTTCTGAGTTATCACGTTTACGAAGTTTTGACCTTTTGACCTCTCGTGACCCCAAATGACCTTTGATCTCCACCAAAAACTATACGGATCATCTACTCAATATGACCAACCCACACACCAAAATATGAGCATAGTCACATGTACCGTTCTTGAGATATCGTGTTTACAAGCCAAAGCGTCACATACACACACACACACACACACACACACCCACACAGTCGTGTTTTTACACACAACTGAGGACTTCATTGTTATCTCCATTGTGTCTGCTTACTTAACCCTAACCTTCACAATAGACTGTCTATTGTTAGACAACCGAGGACTTGACAAATCTTTTGAATTTACTACCGAGGACCTGGAAGTCTATTGCTTAGGTCCTCTGTTTTACACAAAGACAAACCCACACGCACACACACACATACACACGACATCACCATCGCATAGATTCCTTGCCTGCCTTCGGCAAGGAATCAAAAAGGGACTTCACTCCCCGGATTTACTTATCTGCTTTTAATTTTGATATTGAAAACTTCTAAGTGGGCTCTGAAACTTGGCAGAAGATGCAGAGCATCGATGATGCATAATTATCACCATACCCGTTAGATGATACTTCCACACAAATACACATAATAAGCAAGTTGAGTTTAAGTGTCAAGAATTCCTCATAATACAACGGCCTATAGCAGGCTTCCTCAATTTCATTTTCTGAAGCACCACATTTCTAAATGTTACTGATGTAGTGAGCCACTGATCTCCCTTTTATCCCCCTGCCCTTTTGAAAATTTTTGCGTTTCAGAAGGGGCTTACATGCAAAATAATGCAAAATATGTTCAAATTTCCCGGCCAAAATTTTTCACAAAGTTAACAGTTTTTGTCGATTCACCAGTAACGATGAATCGACAAAGCCCTGACTCTAATGAATGTAAACAGTGACGGTGATTTTACTTTCTTGTGAGAACAAATGGGACGTTTTTATACCCTTATCGGTATGTGACGTCAGTGTGTGGGAAGTATAAAATTTATTTACAGTACCTATTTTTGAGACAGAACTATTCATGTTAAAAAAAATTATGAAAAGTTAAATTTTTCAACATTCTCCTGGTAATCTTTGCGACGCTCCCAACCACGTCGCGCGCCACAAGTGGCGCGCCCGCCGCTATTTAAGGAAGCCTGCCCTATAGCTTGCCTCCTAAGTTCCATGAGGCAAGGTGTGGATCCTTCAACCTGTCAGCTGGTGGACAGCCTGATATTACAGGGAGGGTGGCCCTCTCCCTTTTTTAAGTTTTTCATTTTTGAAATGTCTACACGAAAAATGGTAGCATTATAGCAAAATTAGTTAAAAAATTTCTTTAAGTTGCCACCAAAATATCAGCACTTCTACTCACAAACTCGAGTGGCTTGCCTTAAACTTCCATTATGACAGCTATCACTAGTTATTGTTACCTTAATTCCTGATGCAGCCATCTGCGTATCAAAGAAGAAATTAGGTCTTAATAAAAGAGAATATTGAATAAAAATATGTTAATTGTCTTTTTTAATTGCCTAAATTCTTAAGCCCTCTTGACCAACTGATCAGGCAAGCAAACCAAAATAAGCCTGGTTCCATTTTTCGCACACAGACGACTCAGTCATAGTGACCTGAAACAGCCATCTGCTTTCACCGAACGTTAGCCTCTTGAATATTTAATTACTAGACCGTTATAAGTGACCTAGCTAAACATTTTCAGAGGGCAGGCACACAAATTTTGTATAAATTTGTGTAAAGTGTGAACGTTACTTTTGTGTTAGCAGGTTAGAGGCGCAATTTGCGGTAAGCTCGAAATGTTTGTTCTTTTAAACAAAGCATTTAAAATACAGAGCTGTACCCCAGAAAATTTTTGACTCTGGGATTACTGCAAGGAAATATGTAAAGTTTAGAGGTTGTTGAAGATTTTGACTTTTCTATTTGCAAATCCAGTACTGCACGATGGTGACTAAAGATAAATGTTGTTACGTAATTTTAGGCCTATATTACACCTGCAGATTGAGACGCTATGGCGAAATTCAAGTTTTCAAAACTTTGCTGTCATTTTGAAACATTTCTGAAAATCGTGAGACAACAGGATGGAGAAAATTTGAAATTTTATGAAAAATAACCTAGCTTGAAAACACGACTGAATTTGATCGGAGTGCCACTTGCTAACCTTGTGTCAAATAGGGCAAAATTCCAATATTATACATTTCCAGAGCCCGGAAAAGTTTCCAGGGGCCCATTCCACAAAGAGTTACGCACAATCTTAAGTTTGATTCACCATACTTAAGTCAACAGTAAATCATATACTTAAGATTGTGCGTAACTCTTTGTGGAACGGGCCCCAGGACTTAGTGTGAGCATTATACTGTGTCAGGTGTTGCAATTTGTGGAGGGCCAAGCGCACCTTATTCCATTTAAAAAAAAATAAAATTATGGAGATTGTATTGGAAAAAAAATCGGAACTTTATGAGAAAGTCGAGGAAACAGAATTTTAGTTGACCAGTCCCATTTGATGGTATGATGTCACATTGCAAATTTGCAAAACCGCACCATGGACTGTGATCGAAAATGTTGCTATTTTATTAAACATATATTTGAAAATAGTGAACTTTGGTTGGAGAGAATTGGAATTTTACGGAAGAAAAGTTGGTAAAACGGCTGCTTAGTTGACTGTTGACATTTTTGATCTGATGCCACATAGAATACATTTAAGAATTTTTTCACTTTCACAGTCAGGGGGAATCCTTCGTGCACCCCTTCCCCAAGTCAACGTTTACTTTGTCAAACGAACGATTCTCAAGCTGATTTCGTTTGATTTATCAATGGTTTATTTTTCACTGAAATGGTTGCTTCATTTCCAAACCCTAATTCATCCGACGTACTCGATGGGGCCGAATGGCTTCAAAGGGCCGAGCAAAATTTTCTTCCAGAGGAACCAAATATGTAAAAATGAATTAAAGTAAACGGCATCTGGAAATCTCCTCGAGGCGAAAAAAGTTCAGGGAATTTTGCTTCCCCTGGTCTCCTAGCTCAATGCCAGATCACGTTAGTTCTGAGTAAATAATAAAATGTGTTTGAATTACCGGGGGGTTTTAAAGCACCTCTCCAACATATGCAGTTTCCGCCACGTGATAGTAGATGAATTTAAAATGAATTTCCTCCCAAAATAATCTTTGTTCTAGGAGCTCAAATTATGAAGAAAATATTGTTCAGTTCAAAACCCAGATTGGTTTACGCATCCATGATATAGCTGGTGTTGACAGCTTTCAAACAAAAAGAAGACGCGTTGTCCTTTGTGAACCCACCGAACCATACCTCTGTCAGCTACCTTTCTATCCTATATGGTGAAATTAATTAGTCTACGGTTTATCATGTTGCCTGAAGTACATACGATCTGGCAGGACATCTCCTGCGCAATCAAGCAATTAAAGGCAGTTATGCCGTTTTGGAATTAAACTCCTTGGCAAAGTTTACTCTGTAAATGTCAGAAGGGTTGTCTGTCTATGTACTCGAATGGTACAGCAAAGAGGATGGACTTAAAGGTGAAGGTCGACTTCAAGTTTGTGAAATGAAACTAAAACGTTTTGATAGATACTTTTCATTCAAGATATTGCTAGACTGCTCATTATATGTCTATCCTTGAGCAACACCCCGAACTACATTCACAGAAGTTTCGAAGGTCCTGGTGTCAGCTATAAAAGTTATCTCCTCTCTCCTGCAGTGTATTAAATCATGACTGATGCGACCGTGGGTGTCCCACCCTCCAAAAGAAGTCGTCGTTAGTTGGGAAATCTGAATTTCCGGTTGGAATTTTCTTATACTCGGTCGAGCATGTTTTTTCCCACTGATCACATATACGTCGACTTATATACTTCCTAATTAGATCAAGTGCGGTCGACTTTTTTTGCGTTTCATTTATTATTTACCGAAGACCATTAAGACTAACCTTCAACTTAATTTTTTTTCATTTTGCCACCCTTTTTTTCATTTCTGCCACTTTTACTGTCTAGAGTTAAGCTGCTAATTGTAAAGTCGATTCCCCTGAACGCGTTTCCATATGTCCTAAAACTCCCCCAAACTCGCGATATTTCTCCCAAACTCACACAAACGGGGAAAATAAAGGTTTCTCCTAATGGTTTTTTCGTAATTATTTAAGTTAGCACCACCAAGCCAAGTTTTCACGAATAAATTCCACAGATTGTCAACTAAATTTTCGCCTGTTGCGCTGTCTATTCAGTCTCATGGATGTATCACAAACATCACACTTTACGCAATAGTCCGATCACGGAGCTGCCTAGTTCGATCATGGTTAATTGTTCGTGTTCATAGGCTGACGTGTGTCATTATGAAGGGACTCAGCATTCAAGACCGCAAATCAGCACAAAAATTTTTCCTTTCTCTCATTTTAGTCACGTGTAATGTATAAGTGGAAGCTTTATCGGATGAACAGACAGCATTTTTAACATTAGCAAACACATTTTTGAAGAGTCTGCATATTAAAATGTTTGTCATGGAAATTAATGACGTCCATTGCAACATTCCGGCAAGCATGTTAACAGGTAATAGATGACACGGGCTAAGACACTTACCGAAAATTAAAGGTACATCGCAATGGTTACAGGTAGGTGTCTGTTGAACGAAAAAAGACGATTTTTTGTTTTCTGTCAAAAATGTTCCCCGAATTACCAAAATGTCCGTGCTCTTTGCCCCTTGAGTCTTCGACTATTATTTCTACCCTAGTACAGTCTCAACCGCATTCAGATTTTTCAACATAGTGGATTTAACAACTGCTCCAGAGCACTAGAACAAATTTGACCTGATTTACTTGCAGTTATTACAGTATAAACGTCACCCTTCTTTTTCACCAATGTGTAATAAATGAATGTGCATGCCCAATCATTTTCCATTCTTCCTCTAAAACATTTAATCTGTATCCCTGCGGAGGTAGGGTAAGATGGGTTTTTGACCAAGAATTAGTTCTAGCCATGATCTCAAACAAATAGTTGATCGAAGAGTCAATCACTTCGGACCCTAGACCCACGAGACGGGCCGGGGTAAAACTGCCTCCCATGCAAATTTCCAGATTTCAAGATGTGAATTTCGGGCGTTATGTTATATGTAAACATTCGGACAGCCATTTAGTCTTTAACCACCTGGTATCTATAATTGCACAGAGAGAACCTAAAGCGTGGAAAAATTCTTTCAAAATTTACCGAACAAAAAGGGAAAAAACAACATAGTCAGGATGAAAGTTTCAAGAAAATCCTCAAAACATAGTGAAACTTCTACACAAACTCCGGGACACTATAAAATAAGTTCATCCTCATTTCATAGTTTAGACAAAACATTTCCCGAAAAATATATGTTATTATTTTAAAGTTGAAAAGAATTGTTGTAGGATGCTTTAGCTGACAGATTACACCATCAAAATTGACAACTTTTGGTCAAACGGGGGGGGGATTCCCCTCTCCTAAGACTCATCTTCCAGACATCAGATCGGTAATGGTTCACACCCTGCAAAAAACTTAGGAAGCAAGATTTGGAAATGTCACTTTCGATTTTTCAAAATTTTCTGTACGCTTCGCGACAGCTTATGGTGGCGCTCTGCTGACACATGTACTGTCTATGTATTATCACTAAATAATTGGTAAAAATTTGATTTTCGTCATGTGATACAAATGAGATAGCTACACAGGTTGACGAATTTGGCGTTCTCTCCTGACAGAGTTGGCGAAATATTAGTTTAAACTTCAAGTACAAAAATGAATATCTCAGACTAAATCTCAACAGCTTTAATATCCCATTTGTGGGTCTAGTTCTCTTTTTACTGTCAATGTTTCCTTTTTCTCACATTTGCCTCTCTCCTTTAATCCCTATATGTAACTTGGGCAAGTCATCTTCAATAGTCTCATCCAGTGTAGATGGATTTACATGTTTTATGCACTCTCTACATCTTTATTGATAGGACGTAAATATACAGAGCTGGGGGAAAATAAGGTTAGATGAGATGGAGTTTTACGGTCCAGTCTCCAACTAATTGGTTCAAGTTGAGCTGGCCAAGGGAAATAAGAGAAAAACAAAACGTGACATTGACTGACTCTTACTAAAATTTGACACAACGCAGACTTGTGGGACTTTTGATAGTCTGGAAAGAGTGAGCTCAGATACATCTTTCTTATCGTACATGTTACGTATAACTGATCCCTTCGTCCAGCTTTCACAAAATTTTCAATGGCAAGTATACTAGGAGCAAAAGAAATTGAATCTCTGTGTCAGAGGCAGAAGGGATTCGGGGATCGACAGTCTCCACCTTTTCACTTAGAAGTCTAAAAGAGCCTGCTCCTTTCTTTTGAAGAAAGTTGCCACAACAGTAACAGCGAAGATGACTACAGACATTAAAATTTAATCGGGAGCTGAATTTGACCAAGGAACTAAACGGCACTATGATCCGATGCAAGCGTTGTATGAATATTGATTAGAGTGATGTAGGCAGTCAGTTACAAGATTTCTAGGTCACCTTGACTGACTGATTTGATTTTCGATGAATAAACTGTGATGAGGACATCCATCCTTTGAGTTTTTTATGAAGCCAGTTTTCCAGTTCATTACTGCAGTGTTAATAAGATGGCCTCTGTCTCACTTTCAATAAACGAACAGAATCAATCTGGGTAACACCATTCAATGGTACAGGGTGAGATAGTACAACCTTCATGAATATACGCGTGTGTCGTAGTATATTAGCATTAATGTATATCTGAAGTAAAACGGGCCCTTGATTCGATTCTTAAAGTATAAACTATATAATACGGCGTATAGTTGATAAAGCAGCCGTGAGTATAATTGAAACTTATTGCTGTCATCTGAATCTCAATGTTAAATAGGAAGCATAATTAGTCTCAGGTTCCCTGTAAAGGTTACCACAAGAATGAACTTTGGATAATGAATAACGATGGTGTCATGATCGACTCAAACAGAATATACATCCATATCGGTTAACATTACTGACGACGACGCTGCAGTGGACCGTTTGCCCATGGCTAATGGTACAGTGATGTGTGGTTCTTGCTGTTGGCTGTATAAGCAAGCATTCATCTTTGTGTTTTAAGTATCTATATCACTCTAAAAACATATGGTAAAATTTTTCTTGGTTCGTGTCTTGGTTTTTTTCATCGGGAAATCACATAAACAAATAAACTGGAGAATTTAACCGAATAGCTGCATAATCTTCTCCTTGGTATCGTTATAATTTAAGCAGGATTGTGTGAGTTCTTTATGGACACGGAGTCTGGTGAAAATTCACATGATACTTTTAGAGTATCATGTTTTCACTGGAAGAACGGCATCGGAAGAACGAAACAACAATGCACTGATAATCGGCTACAAAGTCCTTTTAATAACTTTTCGTGACAGTTGTTATACCTCGATCGAGATATATCTCTCAAAGCAGCTTTCGTATTCTCCATTTATCAGTCGTTTTGTATTTTTAAAAGTACTATACTCCACAAAAATAACAAATACAAAAGGCCTAACGAAATAAAACCCGATTGCAAAACAAGAAAAAAAGAAATAAACTGTATTATGCAAAAATAATTGTAAACGATAGAAGTGGGCAGAAAAGAGTGGCTAACAAACAAACTGTCTCAAAAAAAGAGGGGGGGGGGGTAATTGAAATTAAAACGAACAGCTAAGCAATAAAATTATCTAAAAGAACAAATGTATTTTTGTGTATCTTAATTTGCAATTAATTTCTTCAATTCTTAACAAGATTCAAGTCTTGACGTCTTCTGTTACTATCGAAGGTTTAATAATGTGTTTGTGTCTTCCCAATAAAGCATTAACCTATCTTTGAACAAAGCATGCGGTAAAAGATACCGTGCGCAACGGGTAATTATGCTGAAAGTTATTCATGCACATTCCTATGTTTCATCAGATCATGTATGCCTAGTGCATTCCGCTGTAGGACTGATTAAATACCATCCTCTTCTTTAATTGACGGATTGATACTTTTTCACTAAACATAAATTTAAAAAGCCCAACATGTAGGTTGTATAACACCGAATGATATCCGTGTCTTCTCGAACGCAGGAAAACTTTCCACGCCAAAATGGAACTTCCGTTCCAGAGCTATAAAATAGTATGAAGAAGATATCTTCAGTCAATCTTTCTAAGCCTTTCTTCTATTTCTCTCACTCTCTCTGAATAATTGATTTTCTGCCACGTCTTTTCTCCCCTATCAGCAATGTTTAATCTGATATGTTCCTCTAAAGGGTATCAAAGCACTTCTGTAGATCATTTCCATTGGTCCAGGTGATTTGTGATGTCCGGGAGTCCCAAGTATCGATTCAAATTAAGAGTGATATTTATCACCGATGATTTTTTTAACCGATTGTCACGCATATTCCCATTTATCAAAGTGACCTGCGGTTGTATATTTAATGGTATTTTTTTCTATGATACCCTGTAATATGGACTTAGCTGGGATACGGCAGAAAATAATCATCAGATTGTGTGGAAGGTAACTCAAGATAGGTGCAGTTGGATTGACTGTTATCCTATCCAAGTTACTTCTGTATGATGTGGATCACCATTGGCTTTAAAATAAGGGCATAAAAGAAGTTCTTCAGAATACTTCATAATGTAAAAGCCTGAAACATATTTAAATCTGTGAATTTTTTCATGAATCATAGTTACAAATGACTAAAATATTCATGTCAATAGAAACTAAAAGCAAGTTTTAAACATCTCTAGTTGACCACTCTTCAATAAGATTCTATCAGAGAACTTCCTGCTCATGTTTCTTGAGATCAATAAAGTTAAAGTTCATATCTGCGCATGGGTTAGTGACCTTTCTGCTCATGTCAACTGGTAACTGAGTTAGATTGAGTTAGATGTAGTTTTACGGCCCAGTTTCCAACCTATTGGTTCAAGTCGAGCCGGCCACGATTTTTCCAGTTGTGGCTCACTGACTTGTTTCCCCTACTCCGTTGCTTATCCGTAGCATCACGCACAACGGCAGTAGGTTCCTTTTTAGAGTCTTTGGTATGACTCGACCTGGGAAGCGAACCCTGGCCTTCTGCTTGAGAGGAGAATGCTCTACCGTTAGACCAAACACGCGGTGTCACTCGTAACAAAACATAAGAAGGCTGCGCAGGCCGCGCGTAGCAAACTGTTTGACATGTGTTTACATCCCGCCACCAGCTTTAACAATCTCAAAAATGTTACACTCGTTGACCTTTGACATATCGGTCTATTTTCAGATTAAACCATCTGATCATGGCCCACTAGTGCATGATGCCCCTTTGATTTGTATCTTATGGAACTGAAATAAATTTATATAAAGCTGCAGTATACCAAGGTCAGGCCTACTTTCCCTGTTTAATTTGTTCGCATAGCCAGCCAACAAGACCAGCCAACAAGAAGCACCACGATAACATCAACATTATTGGTACGAGAACCGTCAATGTGAGAACCTGGTGGAGACTGAGTTCTAAAATGTGGAGGACGGGGGGGGGGGGGCGAGGGGGGTGTGTGGTCATGTCACCAGATTTTATTTAGTTTTTGTCATCGCAAGTGAATGTGTGTGATAAAAACCATTTCTTGGACTAAATAAACCCGCTCGGATATTTTACCTCCAAAAAATATTGCAAATTACCTTGAAGTTACTATAATGCTTTGTGTCTAATATAGATGTTGCTAATTGGCATTCATTTATCAAATGCTTAGGATGTCGAGGAATATTTAGTGTTCTCATTGTTTTCATCGCGAGCTTTAAGTCTGTTCATGGAGTAAAACTGATACAGAGAAAAAATTTGAGGGGCACTTGGTGCAATATAATGCCAGTCAAGACAATTTTCAAGAAATTATTTGACATACAGTAGCTTTCAGCTAGCAGACTTTCCAAGAATTGGTCATGAAAGGATAAACTCGACAAAGGGTTAAGGGGGAGTGTTTTCCGTTACGGGTCCAGCAACTAGAAGTTGCGCCAGAAGTGATGGTATTTCGAAACAATGTCTGCAACAAAACAGTTCAAACACGAATAACACGGCTTATCTTAGGGTAATGAAAGTACGTTGTTCTTGCATCAGATAATTCCGATTCTCTCAACTACCAGTTAACGTACCATCTTGAGCTCTTCTATATGCAGATGCAAACTCTCTTACATTGTTCACAAATTATCCAGAGGGACACGAAAATCCATACTATGAGATCAGTAAACTTTCTCTCTGTTCATGTAAAGTAATGTCAGCTACCCTGTTCCTTTGGATTTTGATGATAATCAACTTAATAGCATTCAGCAATTAATTATAGAAAGTAAGAAGAAAGAATTTAGTTTTCTCATAAAAAGTATTCTTGAGGTAAAAAACCAAGGCCTATGATTTCGGGGAACAATCCTCTTCCTCTAACCCGAATGTATCACTGCGACAGTTTTTCTATAGGCCTACAATATGATGTGTTTTAATAAAGAATCTTCAAAACAGTAGTAAAAATATCTTTAATAGGTTTCATGTCGTGTATTTGGTACAATAGCAATAGTGCGCACTACCGACGGCTGTTTGTGCAAACTATTTTCATTCAATCAACATATCAGCAATTCGTGTAGGGTAGTTTAAATCAAATGTATCTGTGGAGAACAGGGCGAGTAGCTGGCGAAAATTTTTGTAATTTTAGAACGAAATGCTCGGAATTTGAGAAACTACATGTCACATCAAGCATATTAATTTTAACCAAAATGTGAATTGGCCACACGTTATTATTTCTTCATGCCTCACATATTGAGATAAGTAGGCCTACTGATGTGATGCCCCTCCAAAATATTGCGCAACATGCTAACAGTATACTTGCCACTAAAATATGAAACAGAATCAATTGTAACACGCCCTCAATATTTGGTAAATACCTCGACGTGTAGGTTGAGGGAGCACATATACGCTTTGTTATTCTCAGTCAGCAGTATGAACTTTATACGTTAAGTATAGGTGAGTGTTAAAATATAGACCTGCGTATAATATGTTTTTTTTCGGCCAGTCTAGAATGAAGTCATACCTTACATGACAGATAAATGATGTAAACGGTCAGAGGGCCGTGAGGTTGGTCAGTTAAGTGTTGTCCTCTGGTGGACGTAGCTGGCTTGGGAAGCAGTTCAATAGTTTCGTATCGTTGAACCTCTCTTTACTAGAGATTCGGAAGGATTCTAGAAAAAGGATTATAGACCTACATATACAAGGCATGTTTTCCCATTTTCATTTTCTGGCGTTACTGTTTGTGACTTACAAGCCAAGTAAGACATTTCTGTCACGGCAAGTTCATACCGACCATCGCGGCCTGTCTTAGCTCCCGCAGTTTGATGAACATATAGTGAGACATAAATTGATCCCTCGTCAGAGATGCGTCAATCTGTGGCCTTTTGTGATGTAAATGAATGACATGGCTCCGTTTTAAAGAAAGAGTAAGTCGCAATTAAATCTTTAACTCTGATTCAAATCCAGCCAATTAAAACAATCATCGGATTAAACAGACGAACAGGGTCCAAAGCAGAAAGGGGTCGCTAATATTACAGCTCTGGTTCATTTGGTTCCACGCATGATAGAATAATATAAGGGTTCAATGGAATGTTGCTTACGTCATCACGTCTTCTGTGCATTTTACTCGTAAATAATCGCCCTGTCAATTTTGAAATATGCCCTCAAAAGTCTGAAAGATGATTTTCAACACGCTTTGAATTTTAAAGAAAGAGTGTTTTGCCCGGACCGAAGGACTTTTGGTACAAGCTGTTTAGCACATACTAGAATACACCGAAAGAGATTTTTTTATCAAATGTATACCTCTGTTTTTTCAGGTAACAGCTTGTCAGTTTTCCAAAAAAAGGTACTGCATTATTTTCATTAAAGAGCAGTGTTTTATTGGATAAAGCAAAAGAATTATTACACCAATCTTTACATACATTTTGTTCTTAAAAAAGGACGAAAAGTAGAGAGTTTCCCAAGACTTTTATCAAAGTTAGGTTCCTACAATCTTTTGCATGTACTGCTAGTTGATCAGTGTTAAATCTTCCTTTTAGCTCCTCTTATTTAAAGTTGTGCGTTCAATGTGAACCTTAAGTAGATGGTAATACTAACACTTGACCCAGCCTTGCAATGCAAAAAACACCTAAAATAGCCTTTCTCTCTCTCTCTAGACTTTCCCTCATTTCGTACCCCCCCCCCCCCCCGTGACACAATCCTGGCTACGCTACTAATGCAGTTCATGTTATTCATATTCAATGCATTGAAGAGGTAAGCAAAACAAACTCTCGATCTATACCAAAGCATTCTTGTTCAACTGGTTCAACGCATGCGTTAATTACGTCGAAATGTATCGTTAAGTCTGAAAGAACCATTAGCCTGAGCGTGAAATTTCCATGCTAAATCCAACCCCTGCCTTTCAAGTCGAATACTGAGGCTATCACAGTTATCGAAACATAGGCAAGATATCAACACTATATGTAAAAGATATAGGATCTTTCTTGTTGCGATTTTATTGCCCTCTTAGTATGTCCCTGAAAGACTCAAAGCCCGTCGCCATAAGACGAACATTCATTTTGGGGTCACCGTCTGCACTCTACGGGATGTTTCGTTAGTAGGGGAAAACGTAACGGTTATTACACAGATATCGAATTGCAGGTGAAATGTGAGCTACGGTTAACAACTTTGACAGCTTTGACAGCTTGACAGCGCTGGAAACTATTTAAAGTGGAGATAGTTGACTTGAAAATGTAGAACAGCTACCAGTATTTTTATCTAAATTTTTTTCTAATCTTTAAAATGTTCACCGTTATACAACAAAATAGTGGTACGGCCAGATTTTCACATAGCTCGGATTTGACGTACACCACTTCCACAGAGAAAATTTATTTCGTATATTTGAAAAAAGTAACCATTTACTTAAAGAGTACATAAAGTTAATAGACTTTTAAAAATATATATATTTTAAGTGGTTGAAAAGTAAATCAAATCCACCCAACGTGCAATATTCAGAAGTTTCAATTGAACATAAATTAACACAAAATAAAGATTTATATATATATATACATATATATATATATATATTTATACATACATAGCTTGTTTCGTATATATGCTGGTAAACAATCAGGAAATGAAAAAACTAGATGCTGGAAGGAAAGGGTAATGTCCTCTGTCAAACTCTGATTGCCCCTTTAAGACTTCTTTTGTTAAGTCCTTCTATGAGAAATTTGGTATAGATTTGAGAAAAGATATTTGTAAATATATCCACTCGTCGCCACCGCGCCTGTTGTAAAAGGCAACACCTTACTGAAAACTGGGTTCATTGGCACTGAAACCAATACGAGATGTATAAACAATCTTCATCTCTGAGGATGTATTTTTTACAAGTAAGTCAGAAGTTATTGGCAATACAAAGGCGTTCGCATCTTTAACTGTCAGCAAATTATAGTTTTACTTTACTTTATTAATATAAATTGACTTATAATAAATATACCCCAAAGCTTTGATTCAAAATTTGAATAAAAAGTTTCCAGTAAATGTAAAGGAGTTTATGTGTGGAGCTGTCTCATCTCATAAGAGCAATCTGTTTACGAGACCATCTTTTCAAGAAGATCGTCGGCTCGAATTAAGTACCAGAGGGAATAACATCCTTTTTAGAGCAATATTACCAAGAAAAGGGGTAAATGGCTTCTTCTTTCACAAGAATGTGATATACAGTTCTAAATAAAACTAGCTCGTCGGAAGGATTCAGGGACCGTTTTCACATTAATCATCGAAACTCTAAAGATTTGCAAAGGTTTTAACTGTCCCTAATTGACTCATGCAGAAATTAAAGTGTGTAGGCCTCAACGGAAATAGGGCGAGGTGTTCCTCTTTCCTTGCCTCTTATTGAAAATACTTCAGCGATGCAATCTATCAAATTTGCAGTCCCTGCCTCATTCTTTTTGACCATGGTGTATAGTTTGCAACAGATAACGTTTATTATGGCTTGATTCTCAAAAATATGCAATTTTTAGACATTTTGCATAATGATGTCACAGACCAAAACGTATGCCTTTCTTTGGGGCAAAACAAACCAACACCGACAAATGCAGAAAGCTTATTCGTTAACCAGTCGAATACGCACATATTCTGATATGCGTGCAGGGAGAATTCTTAGGCGAGCGGCCGCGTGTTCCATTGTTCTGCTGTCAAGGATGACGTCAGTGTGTCGTCAGTGTATAAGGTCTTGTCTTGTAAAGTGAAATATTTTTTCGTAAGGGTTTTGTAAGTAATGTTAATTGTATTAATACAGCAAATCCTGTTTTTTTTTTTGTTTTTTTTTGGACGGTACAGAGCAATAATTTATTATTCTGCCCCCAATCAATTGACTTTGTTATACTTTTCGGTAGAATTTTCAAAATGAAGAGAACGTGCTGTTTATAACTTTCTATTTATAGTTAAAAACTTTTGGGAATTTATCTTATCTTTTTTTGTAGAACGGGATGGTAAGAATCGGGGCACTATTGAGAAACGTGTCTATCTCTTTTGGAAAGTAGTTACACATGCCACTTTTTAAAACGAATATTGTACATATTTCACACATGTCTATCCGAGTACCCTCCCTACTGCTTGAACGTTTTCTCCTCCCTGGGGTTACATGGGGCACAACGTTTGTTTATTTTTCGTTCATACACTTGGAGGATTGATTACACGGCTCGAGGAATAAAATTTTTAGCCCGCATATAATGTTCCGAATAAGCTCAGATTCAGAGTTGCAGTTTGTTCTAAAAGTTAAAGGTTTCAAGGGTAAGCACTTCCGATTGAGTCAACGCTACTATAGTAACGGCATAGTGCAGAGTGCACAAACCCACGCATAGAGCGCGATCAGGTCATATGTCATAGGGATAAATTAGTTAGTTAGTTAGTTAGTTAGTTAGTTAGTTAGTTAGTTACTAAGTAAGTAAGTTAGTTAGTTAGTTTTAGTTAGTTATAATTACTTATTTAGTTAGTTAGTTAGTTAGTCAATTAATAAATTAGTTAATTAGTTAGCTAGTTAGTTAGTTATTTAGTTAGTTAGTCAGTCAGTTGGATTAGGTTTAATGACACATCAACACGAACGTATTATAATAGTGTCACCAAGTTAGACAAAGTTACAATGTTGTGGAAATCTACCAAAACAAACTAAAATGTAAAAGTACAAAAGCAAAACGGGGGCCAATTTCCACTAAAAAGATAGCAAGGACTCATATCAGAAATTTCTATAAAGGGTACTTTCCTTGAGAAAGCCAAGAATAAGGGAAGAGCCGGTTTGTTCAAACAAAGTTATAGGGATTATAAACGGAGCCATGGCCCATGCGCAGTAAGAACTCTGAACTCGGCGTATTGGATGAATCCTGCACATTTCTTTAAAAAGGCCGTAGTGGAGAGATGTAAACAACTATGAAAGTGTTCACTTTGAATTATTATGGCTAAAAATTTCACACATTTTGTTCTTGATCCCAACATTCGATACACAATCGGTTGCCTAAGAAAGTAAGTCCTAAATTGTGTTTCAACAATTGGATCATTTCAAAAACACCTCCACTAGTGAGTGTCTTCTGAACTACAGACGAACAGCGAATGAGGCAATATGAAAACAAACACGGTTGGTAGCAGGCCATCCTGACGTCACCTCTTGAATATGTAACATTGTCGTTAAACGCTTCACGGCTTCAGGAACATACACATTTACACTTGGCAATGCTGTGCTTGAATACTATATGTGTATAAGGCTACAACGCACTCACAACGGAAATAATTTCCCGCCCTATTGCAAAGGAAAAACCTGGCTTTTACGCCAAATTGCTTAACAAAACACTAGAGATACTGATGTCTTGGAGATGGAATTTTTTTTTTTTTTTTTTAGAATGAGAATCAAGTTTTTTGTATTTGAAAAAAGTTTTCAAGACATTCGGGCAAAGATATATTTTCACACCTCACAGAGTCAAATGCCAGTGCTGTGAAAACAAGTTGCACCCTTCCATTACCTATTTAACTTAGTCATCCATGTTCATAGTTTGAATTTATTATTTTTAAATACCTTGTAAAAATAATTCCTAACAAGTGGCGAAGTATTTTTCTCTTAATTAATGTATTTACTGCTAAGACCGTGATAGTTTTGTTCTTTTGTTCGTTTGAAGCTAATTTTGTCAGCTCATTTGAGTTGTGTTGATAAAGTGACAACTTCAAATAATGCACTCTTCCAAGTTTGAACATCAACAAAATGAATTATTCATTAGCTTTCTTTCTTTAGTGGATTGCTGGTGGGGATCCTATACATTTCTATAGAGAAATGAATATGTGTAGATAGATCAGAACCTCCCCTTTCAGGTACAAATTGTACTTTTTGCAAAAACTGTGTGTGTGTGTACATCAGTCCAGAAAGGAAAGAAGCAAATGTGACGTCAAAATAGTAATTGGCAGTACAGAAGCGATAGGTGCTACATTTCTTAAGAAAATTGGCTTCGCCGGTGGTAATTTTTTAGTTTTCTGTGCAGAATGTAAAACGAAACGAAAGAGAAGATGTTTATCACGAGAAATATGAATGTACTTTTGTGATTTGAGCGACAGTTTTAAAAATATCGGTGAAAAAATGTGCCCCCCCCCCCCCTTTGACTGCTAGTGCAAACGGATTTGCAGTTCAGATTTGGTATCGCACGCATGTTTAGGGAAAGGAGACAAAAGTTTTTGTTATTTGCTCCCTGTACAAAGACCAACATATGAGAAGGTCCTAGATATAGTATTCATAAAATTGTAATATTACTTTCTATAAGCTTACACGTGGATTCGCAAATTCTAAGTGGTATATATATTTTTACATCAGGCAGAAGATTATTAAATATTGCATTGCACCACCCCGCCACCCCGTATGAGAAATAAATGATGATTTATGGAGTCTTTCAAAAGATGAAAAAAGGATGGGTTCATGTAGAGATAAACATTTAAAGACAGGCAACCCAACCTTTTAAGGTAATGTTAATGAAATCCAAATCCTAAATATATGTTAGTTGCGTAATACGTATGTAACTGTCTAATAAGCATAGCTGCAGGATGTGGGAAGGTGTAGGCCTAGTCCAGTAAAAACTGTATCGGAACAGAAAGCCCGTACGATTCAAGAATAACACTACTAAATTGCTCCCTTAAAAAAAAAGAATGTCTAAGATTTTCTGTCCTATTTCTTGAAATTTGCAAGTAGTGTACTAAATGTCTTCATGCTTCAAAGAACACCCTCCCGCAACACTACGTCTTGAAACAATACCCAAACTTAGAATATCTTCCTTCACCCATATGTAGACCAGGCGGAGAAGGGGGGGGGGGGGTGTATCGTCACCCGAAAGCGAAATTTATGAGAACAAGTGGATTTGGTCAATTTTGGGTCGCTGATTCCGAAAATCGAGGGTATACGGGCAATATCCGGGCTTTTCTGCGCCATTTTGACGTTTAAAATTCAAAGGGCGCCCTCTATTTATCAAAAATCTCGTTTTCTCCATATATTTACGGTCCGGTCTTTAACTGATGTGATGATTTCGTCCTTATATTCTGTAAATATAATGTCAACTGATAAATACGGGGAAATATTAGTATTCCTATTAATATGCTAATTAGATAAGGTTAAAGGTCAAGTTATAATGTTAGCAGAGAAATAGGCCGAGGGTTTGAGTCATGGGAAATTACATCACAATAGACCTGCCTTACACCCTACAAACACCATAGATACTCATTTTAGAGCAAGCGGCAGGGTTGGCGCTATCTGACGACCCCCTCCTTCCTCATCTGGGAACAATGGACCCCTTTTGAAGACTTAAGTTGCATAAGTGTAATGCCGACAGGGTTGTGTTGGTCATTGCACGATCGTGGTTTGTAAGTTGACTTCTTTCTCCAGTTATTAATTATATACAATACATGCAGTTTTAATTATGGGGGACAGATGTAGTCCTAGTCATATCGAAAAGTTTCGATTATAAACCTCACAAATGCGTTAAAGTGTTTGGGCGTTTGTTATTGTTCGGTTTTTCGCTTAATGTTGTGCTCGGGGTTGTGATTTAAGGTCTGGCAAATTTGGATTTGTGATGTCCATACTATTACACACACAGTGAATACTTTTTTGATGGGGCACACCTTTTAATTTTGTCGTTAAACATTAATTCACGGGAATTGATGTCTTTAAGCAAAAATTTGCTTTTCACCCCAAATTTATAATTTAAAGGATTAATATTTCTAACCGCAAATAAATCAAAATGGCTAAACGTGTTTCTGCATGTCACAGGTAGCAGGAGGAAAAGAGTTGGTGTTAATTGGGTCTATAATTTTGTCGTAAACCGCGTTTGTGTGACATAAAATGAAGCTTTATTTGGGGGAAATTCCCCAAAATTATGACGTCACAAAATTTTGAAATCGTCAAAAATGATGTATTTCGAATGAAAATTTGTGTTTCATGGGTTGCTTTCACCTAGACATATCATTTCGAAGCATAATTAGAAATTTTGGTGTAAAATGAGCAAATGATCGTTTTTGTAAAAAAATTTCGATATGGTTGTCCAATCAAGGCTTGACATATATTCTATAACATCTTTCGGAGAGAACATGAAAGTGATTTCATTTACCGAGCCTTAGTCGGCACGGTTCTCAGAATCGGTTCCCGCTCTATGGCAAAGGGAGGAATTTGTGCCTAAAAGTGCCATTCACAGTAGATGTGTACGAAGGCGTGGTCGAGGAATTGCTCAGTTGCCCGGTACGTGGGCTCACAATAGGCTCAGGAGAGAATTGTTAAGTGCGCGGCTATTCATCTAAGTGGCTCATTTTCAGGGATGGTGTTACCTGGGGCCGGAAGTTCGGATTTACTTGGGAAATCTCGATCCCTTGTGGGACAGTGATTACTACTTCTGATAGCCTTGTTCCGGGAAATATATATAATGTATGTATTCAAATTGTCACGTTTAGCTAAGGAATCATAAAGTGTCAAGCACTTTTGCAGTTTGCTTGGCCCTTGTGGTACTTTTTGCCATTGTTCCATGAAAGCCAAGTATTCTGTTTGATCACTGAAAGAAAGCAGTTCACTCCATCATCTCATGTTTGGGTAGGACATTAATATGTCAAGCATTTAAAGATTGATGTAAACATGTTTCATAGGCTACTTCTTCAACTTTGGCTTCAAGTTTACTCTGATTGACTTCTGACCACAACTTACTTTTCGCTACCCAAAATTTGGGATTTATTCCCTAAATTACGTTTTTTTCTGGAACTCGTCTCAAACTCCTATGCCCTCATATGAAATACACGTAAGACTGACCTTTGTAATAAATCAATGAGATATTCTATCACAATCGCACCTTTAAAACCAATGTTATTGACGTATTACTTACGTAGGCTATTGGGGTAGAATTGCATCAAAATTCATGGGTGATCTCCACTCCACTTCCCTCCCTTTCGTTCAAGTCTTCTCCAAATCTGCCGTTTGAGCAGGCAACGCAGGTGGGAAGATGTTCGAAACGTGTCTATAGCCCTCTCCCCTCCATACACGTATACACACATTTCTGCCAAGAGCATTTTAGTCTGCTTCAAAATGTCATTTGTGTCGCTTTAATTTGACTAAAAAGGGGGAACAGATGGCAGTGGGATTTTTTTCCATGTGGGACTTTAGTGAGAGGTGGATAGCAAATCGAAGGCTATGACATAAATTGCACATGTTATAATTTGAAAGCATATATCTTGCGAATTTTTATATTTATTTTTTCGCATATTTCCCGCTACAATGCTATCCGAAGTAGCAATATCATTGTCCCACAAGGGATCGAGATTTCTCAAGTAAATCCGAACTTCCGGCTCCAGGTAACACCACCCCTGCAAATGACCCAATTTAATGAATAGTCGCGCACTTAAAAAAATCGCTCCTGAGCCTATGCTGAGCCCACAGGCAGTTGAGCGTTTCCCTCGTTCACGCCTTCGTACACATCCATGTGAATGCACATATTCCTCCCTATGCCATAGAGCGGTGACCGATTCTTCGAAACGTGCCGATTAAGAGTCGGCAAATGAAATTACTTTAAATGTTCTCTCCGAATGATTTCATGCTATTTATGTCAAGCCTTGATTGGACAACACTGGTACTATATTTGTTCCCCATAACTACAATGGTATATATTGTATATAATTAATAACTGGAGAAAGAAGTCTACTTACAAACCACGATCGTGCGATGACCAACACAGCTCTAGTTGTCGGCATTACACTTATACAATTTAAGTCTTAAAAAGGGTTCCATTGTTCCCAGATGAGGAAGGAGGGGGTCGTCAGATAGCGCCAGTCCTGCCGCTTGTTCTAAAATGAGTATCTATTGTGTTTGTAGGGTGTAAGGCAGGTCTATTTTGATGTAATTTCCCATGACTCAAACCCTCGGGATATTTCTCTGCTAACATTATAACTTGACCTTTAACCTTATCTAATTAGCATATTAATAGGAATACTAATATTTCCCCGTATTTATCAGTTGACATTATATATACAGAATATTAGAACAAAATCATCACATCAGTTAATGACTGGACCTTAAATATATGGAGAAAACGGGATTTTTGATAAATAGAGGGCGCCCTTTGAACTTTAAACGTCAAAATGGCGCAGAAAAGCCCAGATATGGCCCGTATACCCTCGATTTTCGGAATCAGCGACCCAAAATTGACCAAATCCACTTGGTCTCATAAATTTCGCTTTCGGGTGACGATACCCCCCCCCCCCCTTCTACGCCTGGTCTAATGCAGTGGCGTAGGAAGCAATATGAAAGTGGGGGACCAAGCGCGACGGAAAGTTTGCTGTCTCTAGAGATTTTAAAAAATTAAAAAGGAGTTTTCAGACCCGGGAAGTGGGGACGGAAGCATTCTTCTACCCCCCCCCCCCCCACTGTCGCCCCAGTCCCCTCCCCAACCGCTTCCTACGCCTATGCCTATATGTCAGCTGGAAAAAGAATACTTGCTTATTTGTAAGTACGGACGGGTTTCAAAACGCCGGCAACTAGTTGTATTTTTAGTATTCATGAAAGACTTTTACTTATGCTAAGTTGGCAGCAAATGAACCAATAACCGATTGAGAACTTTAAATAACTAATTGGAAACTGAACCATTATGTTTAAATAAACGTGATGAGGTAGTAATTCCATCGTCTAGAAAAGTATCATGACCTTTGGCATGCTATGCAGAAATTTAAACGGCTGAAGCAGTCTCCCGAGAGCCGGAACTTGTTTTGAAAGGACGGCCAGATTCCACGGGCAACTCCTATTTCGCTTAGAACTGCCTTTTACATAATTTCAGGATTAAAATATTGCATGTCGAAGATAGCACAATGAGTTGCCCTACTAAAGGTTATAAAAATAGTCACATGACTTGTCTCATGACTCTCAATAGCCATTCACCATACAGGAAAAACCTCAACTATTACTCAAATTCAAATTGAGTGACTGCATTTCCCGTGTACGTTGCCAACGAGTGATGAGCACGGCTTTTCCACCATTACAAATAAAATAACATCATGTTCAACTCAATAAATTTCAATTTAATTAAGGCTTTGAAGGACAGTTGTTTTACCACGCTAAGTGACCACCGAAGTGAGAGAAATTCTTATGGCTTATAAATTATAACTTCGTTACGTGTAGGCTAACCAACTCAACCATTTTAAATCAAATTGGATCTATTGATTTGACTTACAAAGCACCAAAATCCAAACTACTCTTGTAGGCTAAAAAATCGATATTTAACATGGCCGTCACCGGGTGATGCGGAGGGTGCGAACGCACCCCCCTCCAGACCCCCCCCCGCCCCCCCCCCAAAAAAAAAAAAAATTGGGGGAGTTTCGCCGGGTGTGGAGATTTTTTTTGAAATTCGGTCGGAATTGTGTATGGAACGGCCGGCCAAACGGCAATCTTTCCTACGTTTTCACTACTTCTAGACTATCATGTGCAGTTTCAGCTCGTAGTCGATCCATGACTATTTCAGGGATATATTCGGTAAAAAAGCTTACCTTTTTTCCGCCTCTCAATAAAAAAAAATCCTAGCTTTCCCAAACAACGACCAAAACCTCACCCAACCCCACATTCGAAAGCCTGAAAAGCTATCTGGGATCCCGAAAGATACAACACTAGGTGTACCGAACTTGTTTAGTTGGAGGGGAGCGAACAGAAAATTTTGAAAAAAGTCGGAATCCTTAGACAGCCGGAAATAACATTTTCCAGGCTTATAAGTAGAGTCCAAGCAGGCGGCATTTTGAGCTTTCCTTTGCTAAAAAAATATTCACGTGGATTAAAGTAGCTAACTGCAACGTGATCAGAAGGCTACTAGAAAGATTCTTTTGCCAAAAAATGTAATTCTGCCGAAAGATTATCCAAGCGTCAGTTGGTGCCGAGAGCACAGAAAATTTTGAGAAACCGGGTCCCTCAAATAGCCGAAAATGGCCTGTAACTAGAAATGAATCATGCAGTTGTCATTTTGAGCGTTCGTTTACAAATAATAGAAAAAAATCAGCAAACTCTCCAAGTGATAATCAGAAAATTGACAAATAAAATTTACCACTGTCACAGTCACTGGATGAAGTGGTCTTGTATCATTTTGGGGGAAAGAATGTAAAATGAGAAAGTGCAACCAAGATAACGTAAACAACAATACCAATGAAATGAACGATGAAAGTCATGGCAATAAAAGTTCAAGATTTAAATCTAATTTTGAGGAACAAAGGGTGTTTTGTGTCTACCAGTGGCGGCATATGGTAGTGTCATCCCGCCAGTACGAGGGAGAAGGTTAGAAATCCGAATACTATGTCCACATTTCTGATATTGTAGACCTGTAGACCTATACACCTCTAGTCCTATTGATCAATAGATTTTGCACTGAGGCTGTTGGTTTGATTGGACGCTGTTCTGGTGAAATTGTGAGGGGACTTAGGGAGGGGAATCCCCTTCAAAAATATTTCCTTTTGGAAGGGGGACTCAGATGCAAAATTTTTTGGTGCAACATTTGACACAAGCATATTAACACAGGAATGAAGGTCAATATTTGGGGTGCCCCCTATTACTGACTCGTGGATACACCACTTAATAGCCTACAGTGGCAAATTGTCCCACTGAAAAGATTTCGACTTCTGCATGGAGGCAAGCCCTTACGAGAAAACAGTTGGCTCATATACACAATATAGTTTGGGTACAATACCCAGGATCGGCGAAGTCGCTGGTGCCAATTATTGTTTTAGTTTATAAAATATTACGTATAATTTTCATACAAATTTTACTGTAAGGTACAGCACTACGTGGTTCATAGTCCCCGTCAGGACATTGGTTCATAACGGTGGACAGACTCATTACTGGAGGAGTGAACCAATTTAGAAACCTACTAAATTTTGAACTGTGAGTGTTTGATACTTAATACAGTTGCAATTGTGTTAGGGTCAAATTTATTTGTGAGTCAATCATTCATATGTTTTCTTTCAAGGAGAATATAATGATTAAAATTATCAATCACCCTTCCAGATACAGTTAATCCTGCGCCTGAATTTCCTCTCTAGGTATGCACCAGATTGCGCCATTTAAAGTTGAACAATTGCAAAGCTTCCTACCATGGGAGGGGAGCCCCTCCCATGCCCCCCCCCCCTTCTGCTACTTCGTAGCCTCGTCCACAACAATTTCCTCACTCACATGCTCAAATTTCAAAACGCACCCCTCTCCCCTGAAAAAAGCTGGTGATGGCCCTGTTTACTAAACTATTTAGCAGGTTTTTTTTAAAAAAGGACTGACCGTGTCATTTTACAACTCCACCTTTTGAATATTATTCATTTCAGTGTCAATACATCGTTGTCCCTCCATATTGAAGTGTTCCTCAAATCAAAAATATATATCTCAAACAGCATGAAAAAATTCTAACAGTCCAGCTGCCATTTTCATAAGACATTCTAGAGCTGAGATATAAAATGTTGAAGTTTATTCACTCAAATTAAAATGGTACATTGCGCAATAATTTTTGATGCCATTGTTGTACTACTGAAGTTACAGTCTTTGTATTTCTTTGTTTTTCTGAGAGTTACTGCACCTTGCAGCAAGGTGTGACCCCATTCTTACTGCGGTGATGCAATTAATTAAGCCCTTTATGTGAAACATGCTAATGAAGCAAACAGGAAGTGCCCAAAGGTCTTTAAAACATTTTTTAACAATTTTAAAGGGAAACAAGGCGGGTAATGTGCACAACAAGAAAGTCACAAATCATTGCGCAGTGGACTAATTTGTTTGAAGTGAGTAAAAGTTTTGTATCTCGGCTCAAGAATGTCCTAAAAAGATGGGGACTGGACCCTTAAAATTAACTTTTCATGCTGTTTAAAATATTTTTTATTTACTTAATCTAAAGTATCTGCACCACGGGGCTGTGCAAACACGCAGAGGCAGCACCGTCAAATTTGCAGTAAACACACTCCAGGGGCTTTAAATGACCCTTTTCTCGTCTCACCGGTCGCTTTTACTACAGACGGGGGCTCTGCTGTCATCCGGGGGGGGGGCTCTGCTGTCATCCATCTTTACTGTTTCACGCGGAGCTCGAAACTGCGAGTAGCTGCCCGAAAATTCGGCCGCAACAACGAGAGGGACAATTGTTTATGGTCACTGGATCAACAGTCTACGGAAGCCGACGCGGGGCGTGCTACGTCAGCTTTTCCGCCCACTCCCGAGACGCGCAAGTGTGCCCCATTGGAGACGGACGCCAAAGGGTTAAGGTACCTTTGAACGACTTGGGGCGAAAATTACCTCGAGTAATGTGTCCATCTAACTCTGACGTATAGACTGAAACTGTGCTGTAGGGGGCATATTGAGTACATTATTTTCTGCAATTCTAATAATCATTTAACCACTGAGAATCAACCTTCAAAGCCAGTACTTATCGTATTATGAACAACGTGATTTAACGAACAGATCAAGACTCTAAGGGCTCAACAGCTGTTGTGTAGTACGCTCGATTCTAATCGAAATTTGACCATTCGCTTGATCATGGAGCTATTCTGTAATATCTCCATGGTTTGATTCAAGGTAGTAACTCCATGGTTTGATATTGAATCCTGTGTTAACGTATTCTTTAATAAATGAAACTCTACTAGTCGTGCGTAGATTGTAAAAAGATTTTTAGAACCGGGTAACTCGACGCTACGCTACAGCAATGTCCTTAAAATATTTCGGTCAAAGCACCCAATGGATATTAATCCTTGACATTTATATAAATATATACTCCAATACCTGCAATATCCCACTAAATGTACCGAGGTGATTTTAGTCGGAGTTTCAACCCGAGCGAAGATGGACCGGAGGGTTTTAAGGTCTGTTTCGTTATAAAAAAAACAACCGTTGTTTGTCAGTACTGTAAACAGCTCTAGGAACAATAATTGATATCTAGGCGCTACTTACTGCTACAGGCCTACGCATATGCACCCTCAGTTTAAAGACAGCCTTTGGATTAAATTAGTTGAGAGTGGATGATGGCCGTACAAAAAGGCTTAAATCAGGATCATAAGTAAAGGGGATACATAACACGATTAGAGAGCCGAGTTTGAGCCTAAAACATGTTTTGTAGCAGTAAAGAACTAAAGTTCTAAGGCCATAGTTTTTATTTCACTAGCCCCTCCAGGGCAACCACAGAATTTCCAAATCACCGCCGTGGCTGACAACTCTGATCCTCGCCCTGCTTACAACATTCGAGAAATGTGATTTATCTGGGTACACGTGTATACCCTCTAAGAAAGGGGCTCTATGCTTTCCCTGAAGGAAAGAAGGGGTAAGTGGTAAATACCTGACAGTTTGTCTTTAGTTATTGATGTAAATAATAATAATTCAAAACGAACCTACAGGGTTCTTCATGTGAAGCAATTTTTGTGGGACTTTTTTTTTTGTTAGAGTAAATGTCAACATGAAACTCGAGACCAGTAGGCCTACCACCACCTTGCATAGAATATATTTTAAAAGCCTGATAGCGATGAGGGTTCAGTGTGACCTGTTGAGTCGTCTGTGGTGTGCATACTAGTGTATTTGGTGATGAACTATAGTGCCAAACAACTTGAAGCATGGCCCCCTTTGTGGATGGTGAAAAAGGAATTTGGCAACTAATTTTAACCTGCTGCAAGCAACCAAATTACTTTAGGGACAATTTCTATAATATTTTTCAAAATATATGGCTGTGGCTTTCTTTTTACAATTACTCTTTCTCGTTTTAAGACTTTTGAATGTAAAATTCAATTGTATGTTTTCTAGGCTGGTTCATCGAGCATAAAACATGTGGCATTTCATATTCCTTAGACCTATGTAAATTGAAAAAACTCACCCCTTATGAAAATCAGCAAACCCACTCCAAGACAATAGCAGAATGATAAAATATTCATAATGTGATGAAACTTCCAACTTGTCCTTTGGAAAAATCAAAGTTCTTTTACATCGACACCATTTCGTGATAAAATGTTTCGACTTCACTTTTCTTCTTGTTTAATATTAAGCCGTTTGATCCAACCGTGAACACTACATCAATCTCTCTTTACTTAGAAATCAACACTGGCTTGTTTTCAATCCTTGAATGATATTGAAAGTGACTTAAATTAGACTTAATTTATCTAACCTCGATTGCACTTGTAATGAGCTTGCTTTAACGGTAGTAATATACTCCACGCTATAATATAATCCGTATGCACTGTTCATAGCGCGATAAAGTACGGTTATAAAACTTGCATTGCTGGATAGCGTAACATTTCTACGGAGGCCGTTAAGAGACGACAGCTCTCCAAGTCACTATTAGTATATCTGTTGTGATTTCAACTGGCACACTTAATTGGTTGGTTGGGCAATAAAGTGCCCTTCTGTAGGTGCTGTAAATGACTTTTGTTTAAATAGATAGAACATTTACGGGGAAAGTTCAAACAAATTTCGGTTTCAAGTGAGCCTTCACACCTTGAGGATACTGAAGGGATTACTGTAGGTATAATTTGAAAGCATCCATTGCAAAGAGATAACTAAGGGACGTTGTACTCTGAGAGCGATTGAATCTAAACAGCTAACATTTGCATTACTTATGATAAGAACTTAACTGACCATATTTCAAGGATATTAATCTTTAGAACAGCAGAGCGAACCGAAAAACAATGAAGTATGGCGCCCGCTCTAATTGGACTAAAAGTACAATCGAACTTGTTAACTCCACCATTTATATCAAAATTACCATTTCTGAAAGTGAACTCAGGTTTCGGAGAGTCTAATACATATTTACTCTCCATTTATATCATCTTCTTTTGTAAGCGTGTTCAAGTGCATTTTGCAGCCAATGAAATGCTCCAGAACTTTTTCAAATCTAAAATATAAGAATACTCGGACATGTCTATTAGCCTCTGCAGTAGATTGTCTGTTGAATGATTTTCTCACCTCAGATAGGCACAAAAACGTTCAATAACATAATTGATTGCCGTGGACGCGTTGATTTTATTGTGAACAAAAAGGTTTACCTTGAAATCTGTTACAAAAATTATCAATCAATAATTGAGTAAAATGAATTCCCTATTCATGTGTCGCTTGTCTGTTTTTCGTTGGGAATATCATCCAAACAACCAATGTGATTGTAAGCAAAATGGTGAGTGGAAACATTTTGACAGTGAAAGAATGTCATGTAGTTGTTTGCTGAGTTCGGTGTGTTAGCAATAGAAAAAACCAAGTTCAAATAGGAAACGTTCTCGTATCCTAAAAAGATACTGAAAGGAGGCTGGGGAGAAATGTCCTGTCAGAACGGGATGGATTAGTTAGTTAGATTGAGTTACAGCTCAGCTTTTTAATAAACGATTGGTTCAAGTCGGGCCGGCCACGAGGCCCCTTCTTCAGTTACGGCTTACTGGTTTATTTTCCCTCTTCCATTGGTTATGCTGATCACCAAGCACAATGACAGTAGGTGGTTCCTTTTTTAATGTCTTCAGTAAGACCAGTAAGGAGTCGAACTCCAAACATCAGGACTGCTAATCGGGATGATACTTAGAAGTGTTACGACAATGTTACTTTTTAATTTTCTCTAGGCGAAATAATTAAAGCAGACTGCTGACCTCCTGGCTCACGGTTTGGTGAGACATGAAGAACTCACAGTGTAATCACGGGAAATAAAAAGTGAGTTACTGCCCTAAAACTGAGTCAATTTGTTCCCAGGGGTGAAAACTTTAGATAAGAGGGTCACGTATGGGGCAAAATCACTCAGTTTCAGGATAGTGACACCTTTTTCATTTTCTATGACGGTATGTAATTGTAAAATATGAAGACATAACACCTTGCATTGAGTGACCATGTTGTTTTAACAAACTAGTTACTTGCTGGACATTTTGCTTCGCTTCTCATTTTGGGCAATCCTTTTAAGTGTTTTTTTTTTCTCTCTCTCTTTTTCTTGAGCTGTTCCCCCTTAGGCTAACCGAAATTAACTTATTTAATATGGTTTCGTTACACCTTTCTACTCTAAGTTATTTAATTGATGTGAATTATATGACTGGAGTAATGTTAACATTTATCTACTGAAGATAGTAATTCAACGAATAAGCATTAACTTTGAAGACCAGTTATTTCAACGAAATGCAGTTCGATTGAAACCTCAGTGCCTAGTGCAAAAGGTGTTAAAGCGAACAGAAATGGTGTTACTTGTATGGTGAATTAATTTTGTTCGTGACAGGCACAGATAAATTTGTTTGGTGTAACATTCAAGTTTTCACACGTGCCCCTGGAAAAATATTTCAGTGTAGTATATATACTCAAGGTATGAAAGAATGAAAACACCAGAAAAAGAAATTGGCTGCTGCACTATAACAGTGATGTAACGGACGTTATGAATTCCAAATAAAACTGCTAAGACATTGACAGGTTTTGTTAAGATTCTTAAGTAAAAGTTTCTTCTTGTCAATATTTCTTTGTCTTAAAATCCTGATAAGGTTGATATATTACACATTCATGGCAGTAATAATAGGAAGATGGTTTTGGAGCGTAGTTGTTACACAACGTCGAGCGACACTGAATGTGAGAGATGCATGTGGCTTACACAGTTCCTCGCCAGATGGCAACCAAGTAAATAATTTAGATCAAATTTGGTATCTTTTGAAAAAGATTGTTCAGATAAGAAAGCTGTTGACTAGTAGATTGCTCTTGGGTGAAAACCTCATCTTACTTTGACCCAGCTAGGAACCAAATTTCAGGCCTCTCTGTTGATATGCTTCACCGCTTTGAATGAAACAGCATCTATCCACAACATAGGTCGTGCTGAGATCACTGCGTGTCTAACACATAGCATTTTCACAACCTCCAAGACTATTCATTTATTTATAAAGTTACGGAATGAAATGCAAATTAAAATCGAATATTTGTATCATTTTCTGCCTAGAAATGAGGTTTTCCCACAAAGCAATTCACCTTGATCGTAGCTGTATTAATTGATTTGATTTCATTTCATTTCAATTTCAATAGTTTTGATTGTAAAGGTCTCTTAGTGTCATTTTTCAAATCTGAAACTGTTCGTCCTCTATCTGCCCATCTGAATCTCCAGTTTGACAATTTAGCAAGACACAGCGATCAACCTCGGAATCTGATTTCCTTTTCCATTTCCAATGGTTCCTATTTTTTAGCATCTGGTGGGTGATATTAAATATAAACATGTCTTGTGTCTCATGTCATTTATCCCGCGGTTGCTTGGCAAACGGAAGGATACATTACACTATGTTGTATTCAAACAACTTCCTCTTTTCGAAAAGATTATTAGACACGATTATTAGGCCTTATAGGACTGCGATCAATTACAGTTTCATTTAATTTTGTACCCGTCTGACTTCCAGAAATGAGTTTGCACTCCCTCCCACTCACCCTTCCCGCTGGCTGGACCTTCTGATGACGATAAAATCGTAAAATTTTAGTCTCTTGACAAAATTGGATTAGTGTAAAAGACCTTATGCTTATGATGTCACAGAGGTTTGCCAACCATTGGGGGCAAATAAACTAACACCCACAATAAAGCTGATCGTTGAACGCGCACATACGCGGTAGTTTGCTACACGTGCAGGGCGAATTATTATGAAAACGGCCAGCTTTTCCATTGTTTTGCCAAAGAATGACGTCAATGTGTCGTAAATATGTAAGGTCTATAGAATGGAAAAGAAAACAGCGAACGACTGATCCGTGTAAAGAGGTGTAACTTTCTCCTCCTGAGTATTTTTCAAGTTCAGTAATAAATGCAGTAAAGTTACCTGTAATTGTATTCAAAAAAGCATTCAGTACCATTTCATCGTAACTAAGGAACGTAGCCATAGGGAGCAGAGGGATCGACTGCTCCCCCTTTCAATGTCGATTTTTCCTTTCTTTTGGATTTTTCAACATGTTCTTAGTTCAAACAGGAAATGATATGCGCCAATGATGAAACTGGCAAAACATTGTACCAAATTGCTTCTACGGACCTTCAATTGTTCAAATATTTCTCAAAAGAAGAGGATACCCCCCTTAGACCATTTTTTCATATCAGTCAGAAATATGATCCCTCTTGCAAATTCCTGAATGCACTCTTAAAATAGAAAAAGACAAACTCCGCTCGTTTAAAAAGTAAAGTTGACCCCAAACGGATGGAAATTCACTCCAAAAAGAGCAAAGGTCACTCCAAAACATTGAAGTTTCACTCCTAATTGAGTGCCTACAGTGACCACTCTTTAAAAAGAGTGATCCCTGTAGACACTCGTCAAAGTGTAGTTTTTCACTCCTTTTGGAATGAATTTCACCGTTCCTGGAGTGAATATCTCTCTATTCTTGGAGTGAATTATTAAGACTGTCTTCTGTCCGAAGCTCCCACCTCACCGTAGCCATTCATATAGGTGGACACCGAATCTCGAATCTGGCGGTATACTATAAATACCCCATTTCATATACACATATGAAGAGTCCACTCGGTTCACGGAAAATTCACGTTGCACATCGACTAGGACACATCGCTCTTATGTAATAATTTAACCTTGCATAAACCTTGCATCTTTCAATAATAACTAATGATATTTCTTTTCAAGGCATATCGTATTAAATTCGAGATGGGAACTGTCCTAAAATCCAATGAGGAAAGCTTTATAATTTTTGCACCATGAATAAAAGTTGTGTATCCAGAGAGAAAACTGTTCCCATTAAAGCTGTTTGAAGAAATCGTCGCACGTCATGTGTCCCGTTTATTCTCTTACCTGCATAATACTACCTCTGAAGAGTTTTACAGAAACATTACTACAATCAAAATGTAAAGCGAGGGTATTTTTCACGAAGCTAGCACTTATTACGGTAGCAAAATCATTAGTGATTGGGAACACCCATTAATGGAGTTTGACACTCAAGTTGTTCATTTTTATAATGGGGTGACGGTTTCCCCCCTTTACTTTAAAAAAGGGCATGTGCTACAATTGCGCCAGTGTGTGTCCTCGTTACCACTGTTACATGGTCTGTTATGGCAAATGATCACCTGTTAGACTCTTTCCATACAATGCTTATCCCCGCTGAGAGCTAATGGTACAAAACATTGAGACTTCCTTTTCCTTTCATTTCTTAGATAAATCGATTGTATTATTATATCCAACCGTTAACACACTGTTTAGAATACCGCTGTTTGCATAAAGTTTTTGTGTTCAAATATTAAACAAATTTTATAGTTTTCCAAAAACGATGTTTAACAAAAAAAAACGATGGTTTGTTTGAAATGTAAGCAACATTGAACGTTCACTGCTTAATTTGTCGTTGTTTAAAAAAATTAAACAAGTTGTTTAGTCTTGTTTGAACACATTTACGGTAGCTCTAATTTACTTCAAATTTCAAAGTGGTGAGGTCAATAAAAAGATCTCAAAGCCTGAGTTTATGTTTGAGTGAATGTTTACAGGAAACAAGACCCAAAGAAACTGGTGCCACAACAAGGATCGCAGTTTTTCTTCATTTTACAATCCACGAAAGTAAAAAATCCCCTCTCGATTATATCCGTTTAAACTGTTTTGAAAACAGGAAACGTCGAAAGGTTTCTCGAAATGATGACACAAATCTTTTCAAATTTGACATCATTTGACAATAAACTAAAGAATTTGGGATTCTTCACTGTACACACAAGTTAGTCAAAAGCAGTGTCTGAACTGACTCATCACGTTAGTCAACAATACTTATTTATATTTGACTCAGTTGAATTAGTGTCTAACAAATATATATTAAGCCTTCTTGCCAAGGTTTTGACTGATAATCTTTAGTCGATTGATAAGAAATCAGTCAGATATCATGACAAATTAGTCATGTATGAGTGACTAACATGGATAGTCAGTTCAGGCACCACTTGCCTAATTTGTGTTTACCAGTTTACAGTGTTCCCTGCTTCTTTTGAATTCCCTGTAAACTTTGATATCTATCTTTCCATTTTACAAATTAGATGCAATTTGGATTTGATTTTGTGGAGCCAGTTGAGTTTACGATCACATGCAACCAGTAGTATTAGGTCCCGTTGTTGTGTTGGAAACATCTCATTTAATTTGAAGTTAAAGAGAAACATTGCGTTTGTTTTACGAGAAAAATCCATTCTTTGAAACTATAACTTAACCGACACAGAGAGACAGATTGTTCAAAGTGTATAAAAACAAGAGTGTACAAAAGTGTATGGATACCATTTTTATTTTCACTCGTTGCTAAGGAGAGGTCATGCGGTTTTATGTTGAGCATGGATAATTCCTTCGTTTAAAATAAAGATTTTCATTGCTTCCATTATTTCCAAATGAAGCCAAGAAAAATTCGACTAAAAGAAAACAGCAACATATTTTTCTATATTCTGATAATTGATATCAACCGACCTTTGATTAACTTTCCACATGACTCTGCAGTCGACTGCAACAGACACTATCCTATTGAAGGGGAAGTAGCCACCCCAATTTAGATTAGTGTGTTGTTTGCAGTGTTTCATGATTGGCTCTTGAGTGTCATGTGACGATATTCTTTTCACTAAATTATGAAATTTAGGAGTGTATAACTCGTTGGTTTTTCTTTCAATAAGCAACTTGAAAGTTTTGAAATATTATGAACGATATTTACAAGCCCAAGAAATCTGTGGAATCTGGGTGTTGTTTGAAAATAAGTTCGGGAGCTCTCACCAGCTAAGCTATGAATAAGATACTTTAAAAATTAGATTTACAGTAGTAATCTGCTGGTGTGGGTAGCTTGCATACATTTTATAGAATGATGCATGCTATATTCTGTTAAACTGAAATTCTCCAACATTTAATGCAGGTGGTAGCGCCAGGATCTTCTTGCCGTGACTTAGTATCCACATGAGTCTGAGTGGGTGCTCGAACCATGAGTTTCGGCCAATAAACTGATAAAAAGCTACCGATTGCCGGAAGCATGTAGCGATCGTATTTTGTGGTCTTCCCGACAACCCTATTTGAATATTATTGAAGAGAATTTGAACATGCAAGTTTTTATTGAAGATTTGCCCCCACGTGCACAAAATGAAATAACCGGTGGGGGAAGTTTATTCATTGTCCTTATAAAGGCAAACACAATGAAACAATGAAATTTATCGGACGGAGGCAGCGAGCAAATAGCTTCCAAGATGGGGACCATTGTAACCTTCTTCCCCCGGCACTACCCTTCTTATAGACAGAGAGACATATCCAGGATTATGAAAAAAGGGGTCCATCCATCTGCATAAGTTCAAGAGCAAACCTTTAAATGCGTGTATTTCACGGTCCGCTTCGAGGCCCTTGTAAGCTAAGTTCTGTAAAGTACGCAAATACAACAATATCGTTAATGTATAATGTATAGCGTTTGTGAAGCATATCTGCATGACTTGCATGCCTGCTAAGTTTACCAATCCTTTTCATCCCGTCACATTTTTGTTACCCGTCACGCACTGAAGCCTCCCCATTGCTATTTCATTTGGCTGTCTACTTTTGCGTTGGTGTCTCTTTGGCTAAATCCCTGCTTACGCCCCATAGGCACTCTGTGCCGGCACTGAGACATGTGCAGGTACGGTGCGTGTTCTGAATCATACAGTGCATGAAGTGGATATTCTCACAAACTTGAATTGTAATGTAAATGAAAAGAAGAATGTGATCAGGTGAAATGAGGTAAGGTGTAGCAATTGTGCCGGGAGTGACAGTTACGCTTATTAAGATCTCATTGTAATTCTTTAATTGGGTAAACCTCAGGACACACTACAACGATATCGGATCGTATGACGCCCCAATTTTTGTGAGAATTACTTGAAATATCAGGCATTTTTGGTCGGAAAGGAACAGAAATTTTCCAACCTGTGGAAGTAGATATTCTTTTATGGCTGAACTACAAAAATCAGAAACATGCTAATCATTCCATGACGTCACATCCACATATAGCTTTTATCGCATAGGCGTAGGTCGATAAAAGCTGTTTGTCAACGTGACGTCACTAAATAATTAGTTTATATTTCATTTTCATGGTCTTCTTACATAAATCATATATTTACACAGGATTCCAATTTTTTGGTTCTGTACGACAGTGGATGAAGGAGATTTTAACTAAAACTCATAAAAGTCGGATCGGAATCCGATCCGATATCGTAGCCGTGTGATCTGCGCGTAAGAAATAACAAAGTATTGATCACCTCCTCTCTCATAAAGATTCTGCGTTTAGTGTTAAATGTTTCCTACTGGGGAGATGGATTCTGGGAAATCCACTTGCCAGCTTCCCCTTTTGGTTCCTTCAAACCCCAATGACTTCGGAGGTGCTAGAGCCTGTGCCCCACCCCCCCCCCCTTTAAACACGCTACTGATTAAACCTAGCATAAAATTAAAATTCAGGAAAACTTTAAAGTCATAGTATTTACAGTAAAAGGACTAGCTGTAGATGGCGACATTTACTTCAGCTACCTGGAGACGCAAAGGCAAGTTCAACTAACTTAATGCCTAAGCCGGTGCCTGAACACTACATTTTCATTTTTTATAAATACTCACTTCAGATTGGAGGTGATTTGTTCTGTTTTCAACATGTAAAGGAAGAGAATGTTAACTGAATTACATACACTCTAAAACAGTTGTGGTAAAAAGCGTTGGGCAATGTCCAAAGTGCTCAACATGGGCAAACAATTGCCCAACAAATAGGTAAACAATCTACTCATATTTGTTAAATTGAGATTGGGTAAAATCCAAGGGTTGTTAAAAGGTGTTGGGCAGGTTTTAAAGTACCCAGCATTTGGGTAAAATGTAATTGACCAATCAGATGATTGGTAAAAGACAAGTTTTTTCAGATAATTATTTTACTAAAAGTTGTTAATTAAGATTTGATGGTGATTGAATAAAGTTGGATTTGGTAAATAAAATGCTAGCGATATAGTAAAAATCTGGACGAAATTACTTAAAGAGCAATAGTCGTATAGAAAAAATTACTACTACGTAACCAATGGGACAAGAAATAAAAAAGTGTATGGTCGGGATTATTACTTCAAACTACACACTTCACTCTTTACTAACAAAGTGCATTGTCACTGGTGCCCCCAACCACTCCTGGTGGGTAAACGGTGTAAGTTCTAGGGTGCTTTGTTAAATCTCCTTCTCGTTCAAATCATATAATAATATATGTGATTACATGGAGAGCCAAACAAACACCAACAGTACAAGTTTTGGGTAAAAGTTTTAACCATTCTTGGGCACAATTAGTTGAGAGAAATGGTTTAGTGATTTCTTTTGTCCAGCCAATGAGTAAACCGCTTAACCAACTAAGCTGGGCAGTTTTTTACCCAGCTCCGGTCAGGTGGCGTATGGAACCAACGGTTGAGTAATTTTATGCCTTGGGTAAATAAATAAATAAGAAAAATCCGGCTTACAATTCGCGCGAATAAGATTTCACATGCACATTTGGCCACGTTAAATCAAAGATAATGAAGAGGAAGGAACGATGTGGGCGTGCAGTGTCCTTTGACGCTGAAAAAACGAAAAAGAGAGGGCGATATTCAAGTAACAATCTCAACACAGAATGAAAACTGCGTTTCCAGTCGTTTGGTTTTCTCTCTGGAAGAAATTAGTCCATATCGTAGCTTTAAAGCCAGAAAGTTTAGACAGACAGCCTGCTGGAGCGATGCATTCTTTTTCAACCATTATAGAACGGAGTCACGCCTGACAGACCTAGGGATTAAATGTCCGACTCTGGAGGCTGAGTCAAATCTTTACGCACTGTGTCTCTCAAGCAAGAGGTCCACAACTGGAAATAAATCCGTTGTCGGTCCGACCAATTGCAGCCAAGCCTCGCTGTAAGCGTTAATGAGGCTTGTGACGTCATCCTCTAAAATGGAAACTCCGCCCACAAGAGAAAATCATGAGTTTCGCAGAATAGGTACCTAACATGCTGGGGGAACTTCAAGCTTCTGAATAATGCATAAAAAGGCGTTCCTTGTTGCTGTATCCTTGGTCATTTGAAATTTTAAAGTCTTTTCTTTACTAAAAATATCGTGAGGTATTGTTTCTTTCGCAATTTCACAGAGAAATTTTCCATCAAAAACAGGTCAACTTTTGGTGGTGTTTTTTGACTGGCCTCAAATTTTGCGAATACCTGACCGTATTCAGGATCATTGGGGTGTAAAACTTCCAAAATCGAGTGTTTGAGACAGAAAGCTAACTACTGATACCTATTACACTACGAGCAAAACAACAAAATAGTCGCAATGAACGTTTTTGCAAGTTGGAATTTTGCACTTTTTGGCCACGTAGAGCATCGCACAAGGCGGTAACGTTATGGTTAACATATTATAACATATGGTAAGCTATTGTTATGTGTTTTGATTCTAGGCTGCTAACTAGGATACTATTTTAGTCCTTATGTCAAGTAGGCCTAATAAAGTGAATTTTAATACGACTGACAGGCCCTTTTAAGGTTTTAAACCACTAACAAATAACATTAAAATTTTACAGACAGGCCTAGTCTATACTAGGCCTTGGCCTATGCATGCTATAACTGCACACTGTGGTACATAGTGAATGTATGAACGTGTACTGATGATCTGTGATCATCATACAGATACTACTTTACTAGTCCTTGCTTGCTGTATGAGTGAGTTTTCATTTTAGAAAAAAGCTTGTAAAAAAATTTTAAGAGGCCTGTAGCACAAAATTATTGTGTCATATGCACCTTGTGAGTTGAATCGGGAGCAAAATACAGTATCAACGATGAAGCTGAAGAACCAAAATAAGCAAATTAGTGTTACACTTACAGGTATTGCAGGCTACATGAAACAATTGATATAGGCCCTATAGCCATTTATTTACACATACACTTTACCAGCCTGTCGGTTCTTTCATATGGTTTTACCAGACAAAGTCAAGAATTTTCAAAAGGGAAATGACTTGAGGAATATACCTAGAGTATATGGAATGCGCACATATAAGAGCTCCATCAGTTTCAGGATTTTTTTGTTTATTATTTTGCCTGGGCCAAATTGTTCTCAGTTTTCTTACTTACTGTATTTTTGTACTGTTGTGCTGAATCATATTTCTACACAAATGAATTAATTGTGCCTTAGTTCTCAGCCTGTTCCTGTTGAAATGTAATTGCTAGTTATAGCCTACACCTACTAGTGCTCTAGGCCCATTTGGGGGTTAAGGTTAAGATTAGAGCTTGCATTGCTATGTACCCTTTTCTTGTATAATGGCACAAATGGAATTCTGAGTCAGTGTATCCTAGAGGACAATTTTTCTCTACACAAGCAAGATGCCAATTTACTGACTTAAGAATTTTGGTTGTGCACTTGTGTCCTGTATCATCAGCTGTTAATTCTGATGGATGAAATCTCATATGTTCTTCTGAGACTGCCTTCTCATTTGAAGTATAAACTGTTGTCATTTTACACCACTAACTGAGCAGAGGAGAGATGAATAATGTAACAATTGCCCCATCACATAGTAATGGCATATTACAGTCAAAATTTTTGTCTCTAACTTGAATTAACTTGATGGCCTGTTGTTACCTTACTCTCAGTTGATATGTCTCCAGTTGTGCATGGGGGTGGGGGTTGTGTACTGAGTACCCAGTTCCCTAAAAAAACTTAAGACTCACCCAGTTCCACATGCTGTTCATAACTTATATTACTAAACAAAGTGTTTCTGATCAGAGGCTTCATTTCTTCGACCTCACCACCTTAGGATAAGAATCAACTGACTGCATGTATAGCGTTTATTACCCCAGAGTTCACTAACAAGCCTTACAAGAGAACTATACATTCCAATATCCCTCCATTTTACCTCTTTATTGTCTAGTTTAATGCCACAATTTTTCTGTCATGTTATTGTTTGCAATAATTTATGAGTCTAGTACAATAACTGTGATTTACTGATTGTATAATGTGGTAACGTGCAAAGTGTATGGCCACTTATGTCAAAAGGTTACCATGAGTCGGTCAATTAATAGGTGTTGTACATCTTGCCGTACGTTGTATAACACTGTGGTGATCGACTCAAGGTACTAACGTACTAAAGATACAATCACTATAACCCTTGCATCGGTAGCCACTTAATCGTTACAAGGTTTTCAAAAATTGACTCTCAATGTAATTTTCCTGCCATATATATGTAAATCAAACGTAAAGGAAGACTCGACGAGGTTAACATGATTAATACTTACGTGGAGGATATTTTCTCGCTCGGTGTAGTTCCATTTTCGCGCAACTAATGCAAACACCTCAGTACGGGAAATTGGGCTTTTTACATACGGTGCAAGGCAGTGTCAATACCTGCTCTATAAAACTTTGCGAATACCTGACCGTATTCAGAAATATTTCATGGTAATGTTAGCTTTTTTAGGTGTATAAGGAAATTTCTGATGTACCCTCTTTCTGGCATACCGTGCCAAAAAACTTGTTTTCGAGAAAAAACCAAATTTTCCGAACAGAATGAAAACTGTTTTTACGAGTTCGAAAAATCGTCTCAAATTCATTGCTTTGTGTATAAAATACTTCAAAAATGCTGCAAAACTATCGGAAAATGTGTTCTCTATTAATTTTAAAGGCAGTCATTCGTCACCCTAAACTACAGTTTCAGTATACATATATCAAAACTCTCAATTGGTACAGCTCTTTGATTGGCATCACATTCAAACAATGCATCATAGCTAAATTACACAGCATGGGCGCTGAGAGTGTCTTGATTACACATCATGGACTTGTATGGCCACTGGGACAAGCCATGAAGCAATAAACTAGGATTGTGTCTGGATAAAGATGAGTTTTAGATAAATGTGGGAGGGACTAGAAGTAAATAGGTTGGAACTGTTTGGGATGATGAAAATATGCCTTTAATGATGATTTTGTAAGATTATGTGTTTTTCATGTCGAAATTTGGATTTGAAAATAGTTAGTTTTTGCTAATTATATATGCAAAGGCTGTGACGTCATGCATACTCAAATTAGAAAAGAAGCGACTTTTGGTGGCTGTGCAGACTGGCTGATTGGCGGAAACTAAGTCGTAAAACCTTACCTAACTGTCTACAGACTGAGAGGTTGACCCGTTGAGTTTTGTTTCGTTTCGGGGACATACTTTCTTTCGGCAGGGGGTTAATATTTCGGGAGTAAATGTTCCGTTTCGTCGCCCAGCCCTTCGTCAGATGGAGACCTAAAAGAACTTTTAGGCACTCTTTTGTAGAATGGTAACTAAACAGCTTCTGAGGTGAGGGAGAGGAAGAGAAATATAGAACCAGATGCCTAAATGCAATGGCGACATGTTTATTGCTTTCCACCCCACAAGCATACATATCTGACTGGCGTAAGGTCTCACTACTCCATTAGAGTAGTGTTCTGCAGGATAAAGTGCACACCCGCAAAGAAGTAGTTCTATTCACTCTGGTTAAGACCAAATATTGTCAAGATAACCTGCCAGTTGGGTAATGAAACTCCATGAATCTGAAAGAGAACTAGCCAGAGTGTGGATGTTGAAAATTTGGGCAAGTTTGATGGTGATTTAGGTTGTTTTAAAAATTGCTGTCAAAAGTCGGACGTTTTTCGTTATGGTGAAGAGGTTAGGGGTGGATGTAGCCTACAAAAACTTTAACTCCTTGTAGCTCAAAATCTAAAGTGTCATGGTATGGAAATTTTGAAATGCCATGATATGCAAACTTGTCAGCTTTCAAGTGATGGGTGTCTTGAAGTAGCTAAGAACTTTGACAAGGCTGCAATGGCCTCGTTGAAGAGCAAATTTAGTGTGTAAGTGAATGGGGCAATTATTGGGGGTGTGAGACCCTAAGTATTTATTTATGTTATTTTTTTAGAGCGATTTAAGCATGGCTGACTACCAGCATGCAGGTTTCAGTAGCTAATATACATGTCTTATCCAGTATAGCTATTTGAATAGTACCATTAAAGACTGTTCTCGTGGTCTCTTGAATGATCAAGTAGGTTAAAGCATCCGACTTGCAGCAGGGAGATCTGAAGTTCAACCGGCCGGGCAATAAATACCAAAGACTTTCAGCTTAAAATGGAACCCTTAGTTTTTCCTGTGAAAGGAATGAGATACGCAACATATCTCGCCGCTATACGAGACTGCTGAAAAGAAATCTTCAAACCAATAGGTTAAGTAGATGAAGTCAGAGTCATCCATATATATATATATATATATATATATATATATATATATATATATATATATATATATATATATATATATATATATATATATATATATATATATATATATATATATATATATATATATATATATATATATATATATATATATATATATATATATATATATATATATATATATATATATATATATATATATATATATATATATATATATATATATGTATATATATATATGTATATATATATATATATATATATAACAAATAGTAAAAACTGGTAAAACAAGAGCATATATTTAGCTTTCAGGACCACCGGCCCCTTCCTCAGAAACGTGTTTAGACAACTAAAAGGCAAAACGAAAAACAGACACTATAAAACGGATGAAAGGCAAAAAGCACTTACTAGAAATCTAAAAACAGACCCAACCCAACACAAAAGATAAAATGTAAAAACTAGGACCCTAACAAAGGAGATAAAAGCTAAGTAGAAGCAGGAGACATAAAAGGGGATAAAAAGGCGGCTACAGTCTACGAGCACGTCGTTTTTTGGCTTGACAGTTAAAACCGTCATTTATGTTGAGACCCTTTGGGTAGACACAATCCAAATTCCAAATCCACTCCCTCTCCTTTTTATCCAAAAGATTATCCCTATCCGAATTGCGAGAAGAATGCACTACATCTAAAATTTGAAAATAGAACTTGGTAGGTGAATGTGCCTTGAGATGCTTGTAAAGCTCTGTGCAATGTTTAAAATCAGAACCACCCTTAACACACTTTGAAAGATCTGACTTATGAGCATTCATACGGATTCTAAAGTTATTAGTTTGACCCACATACTGATAATTACAAGTCGGACAAAAGATACAATAAATTACCAATTTAGCATCACAAGAAGTATTAAAATTTCTGCACTTGAACTTTCTACCAGAAGAAGTACTGACAACAAAATTATTACAAATAAGCAGACCGCACAACTGACAAGGTTTGGTCTTGTTCTTATTACAAGGTGCGCAGGGGGTCCCCCGACTGGGAGGAGTTTTAAGTTTAGCCCGGACTAATAATTTTTTGAGATTGGGGGGTTGGCGGAAGCTAACAACAAGGGGGTGAGGAATAACACGCTTCATTAGTGAAGAACAATGGAGAAGAGACATATTTTTATGTAAAATGCCGCTAATATCAGGTAACCCCGGATGGTAGTCAACAGTAAAGTAAACCTTCTTGTATTCCTCTTCAGTACTAGCTGGGGGATGGGTGGGGCTGGTAAAATTGGAACGGGCCCTTTTAATCTGCTGCATAACTTTACGTCGATTATAGCCGCGTTTTACAAGGTAAGTGGCAAGATCATTGCAACGACGAACTGCAGTTTGAGGGTTAGAACAGATTCTAAGGATCCTCATAGTTTGACTATACGCGATACTACGCTTAATATGACCAGGATGACAACTGTTAGACAAAAGAAATTGATGGGTGTCGGTCGACTTAATATAAAGGTCAGTGCTGATTAAACCCGCTTCATTTTTAACAATAGTAACATCCAAGAAGTGAACAGTAGAAAAAGAAAAATCAAAAGTGAACTTTAAGTTGGGGTGCTGAGAATTAAGAACCTCCATAAACTCGAGAAATTTACCAGACCCCGCAGTCCAAACAACAAAGATATCATCAATAAACCTGAGCCACACGTCTGGTTTATAAGGAAAGGACGCAAGCGCTTGTTCCTCAAACACACTCATAAAAATATTAGCATAAGAGGGGGCCATTTTAGTACCTATGGCGGTACCTGAGGTTTGTAAAAAGAACTCTTCATTAAATTCAAAGACATTATTGTTTAGGACAAAATGAGCCATTTTACACACAGCACTAACAACCTGAGTTGGGAGTTGTCTATGGCTCAAGAAACTCCGAAGAGCTTCGAGCCCATCCTCATGAGGAATACTGGGGTAGAGAGACACCACATCTATGGTAGCGATGATAGCATCTTTGGGAAGGGGACCAAGCTTACGTAACTTATCAAGAAAGTCCATTGTATCCCGAACATAAGAAGGAACAGTAGGCACAAGGGGTTTAATAAAAAAATCAACTAATTCTGAAATCCCCTCAGAGGCAGAACCACACGCAGAAATAACGGGCCTCCCGGGCACCCCATTTTTGTGGACCTTAGGTAAAAGATAGAATCGGGCAGCTCTAGAATCAGTGGGGGTAGCAAACTCACACATATCATCAGAAATAGCATTCTGGCTAACCAAAGACTGGAGCATCAAGGATGCTTCATTTTCAACATTGCTAATAAAACTGCTGTCAACCCTTTTATATACAGAATCATCACCCAAATGACGATAGCCTTCTTTAACATACCTTTCTTTGTCCATAACGACAACCCCTGAACCTTTGTCAGCTTCCTTAATAACAAGTTCAATGTTATTTTGTAATTCTGTAATAACGGAACGTTCCTGAAAAGATAAATTACTGAAAAAACTGCGGCATGGCGCTTCCAATAATTCTTTTTCAACCACATCAATGAAGGCGTCAAGATGTTTGTCTCTGTTAATTGGAGGAATCCAGGATGACTTTTTACGAAATTTTAAGTCACCGACATCAGTGGAAGTTTCCCTGTCGTGGAAATACTCAGCTAAGCGTAACGAGCGTCCAAACCTCGATATACTTTCTTTGAGGGCGAGACGGTCAACATGAGGGGGCACCGGAGCAAACGTTAAGCCTTTTGCAAGAAGATCCAATTGGGCAAACGACAGCTCTTTAGAAGACGGATTAATAACTGTTGAATATTTGTCTCCCCTCAAAGTGACCGGTTCCATATCCCTGCTGAGGTAACCCGAACATTTTTCTACCGGCTGGATACTTGATTCTCCCAGGAGTGAATCAGTCGGACCATCAGGAACACTCCCGGTTACCCTGGTACTAGTATTATCAAAAGCTGTATTCAACCCAGAAAATGGGCTGGGATCATCTATATGATCAGCCGAATCGACAGGATCATCCGTATCGACAACTAAATCGGAATTGGAGGGTGCTAAATCCTCGTTACTATTTTTACGTCTGGATGAACGCCCTATGTTCTTTACAGAGTGGTGATTGCAGTCAACATTAGTCCGTGCAATATTAAGAACGGGTAGACTCGCGTTGTTTAAAACAGAGTCCAAGGGATCGGGGTGTAAATCGTACTCAGTTGCTCCTTTCTGAGGCGAAAGCTCCCAGTGTCTATCAGTGAAACCCGACCCAATGTTATCAGGCGAGGCTGGGGAAACGGAAGGGATGAAAGATGACAGTCCCTCCTCCCACCAGTCAAGGGTACTCGGGTCCGTTGAGCGATGTCTAGGTAACAAAGGATGACGTTTAAACTTGAGCAATTTAGATTGATGTTTGATACGGATAGAACCCATAAAATGACTAGTTATAGAATCCACTTCATGCTTAAGTTCGAAGTACACAGTTAAACCTTTCCCATCGATAACTTCATTACTTAACTTCTCGATAGCAGCCTCACACTTACGCAACTGTACTAACCTTTCAGAGATAGTCAAATTCCAAAGTTCAAGAGATCCCCGAAACAATGCTTTATTCCAAAGGCGACGGAACTCATGGGAGACGGCCCCTAGCTGGGGAGTAACAGAAGATTGAAGTCCATACGGAATAACACCACAGTCTTTACATTTCCTCAGAAACTCAATATGACACTTAATACTAGCAAGTCGTTTCTTATATATATATATATATATATATATATATATATATATATATATATATATATATATATATATATATATATATATATATATATATATATATATATATATATATATATATATATATATATATATATATATATATATATATATATATATATATATATATATATAGCAAGAATAAAAAAGTTCAACATACCCAAACAATAAGCTCTCCGCAAAAGGATCCAAAAATTAGGATGTGGTGGTGTTTCTCTCATAATGTAAAGAAAATATAAACAAAAAACACAAATAGCAAGAAACACAACTTTTGCAGCTCCGCTTGATAATATTTCAAAACGTTTCGGTCTTCGACCTTCCTCAGTTGAATCTAACAGCTACAACCATAAACACATAAAACTACTTGTACCATACCTAACCGTCTAAGGGGCAAAATTTATACGCTTTTTGGAAGCAAGCTCATTTCTTTTGTTAAGACCGTAAGGGTATGTTGTGCGTAATTGAGCAGTCCAGTAGATTTCACGGATGAGGAGTTTTTTGTTGGTTTCCATGGTATCAGTGATGCTTTCAATGGGAAGGAAGGCAAAATCGGTCAATTGATGGGGACTTTGATTGTAATGGGTAGCTACAACGCAAGTTTGCTTATTAGTTAGCATGTGAGATTTATGGTTACGGAATCTTACCTTAAATTGGGTAGAGGTAGAACCAACATATTGAACATTACATCTCGTACAAGTTAACAAATAAATAACGTTCTTAGTAATACAAGACATGTTCTGCTTAATTGAATAAGTACGCCCGGTGGCGGTGCAGAAAAAAGTGCGAGAGCTTGAAGAATAGTTTTGACAAAGAACACACTTCTTTCTGCATGTGAAAAAGCCAGGGGAGGGAAGATTAGTCAAAGAACCACCAGTCTTGAATTTGGAGGGCGCCACTAATTCTTTTAAGTTTTTAGTTCTTCTATACGCTGGTAGAATGGAATCATCTGGGAAAATTTCTCTAAGGGTAGGATGGGTAGAAAGTAACTTTCTGTGTCTCCGAAGTATTTTGGAAATATTAGGGAGGATGGGGTTAAAATCGAGCACGAGGGGATACCTTTCTGGTGGTTTTGGGTTTGAGTAGATCGTCTTGAGTTAGATTAGAAGCACGACGAAATTGTTTGTCGATAAGTTTAGGGTTATAATTTTGACATAAGAGGTAATGTTTATACTCTTTACATATCTCGGTAAGGGTTTCGTTCATAGAACAAATTATACGTAAACGTAATCCAACACTGTAAGGTATTGCATTTTTTGTGTGGATTGGGTGAGAGCTACTATGTGGAAGGTAAAGATGACTATCGGTAGGTTTAGCATAGACATCTGTAGTTAAAAAACCTTCTATCAAATGGATGGAAACATCTAAAACATTTAGCTTACTGGTAGAATATACAAGTTCAAACTTGATAGTAGGGTACAGGGAATTAAGGAAATCAGTAAATTCATGGAGTTTGGTTAAACCATGCATCCAAATATCAACAATGTCGTCTCTGTAACGCCACCAATATCTAGGGCTGACAGGACCTTGGGTTCTAGCTTTTTCATCAATAATGCCCATGGCTAGATCGGCATAACTACAAGCGTTTTTTGGGCCCATAGCAGTGCCATGTTTCTGGACATAATTCACGCCATTAAAGTGGCTGTTGTTGGACGTTAGGCAGAGAGTCACAGCCTCAACAATACAATCAGTGGAAGGGAATTGGTTCTCTCTGGTGTTGAGGTATTTAGAGACAGCGCGAATGCCTAAATTGTTGTCAATATTGGGGAACATGGCTACCACATCCCATGATACCCAGAATGAATGCTTCCTCGTTGTAACTTCACTACGCCCCGTTTTACTCTTCTCGGGCACATAAGAATATTACGGAAAATTTAGCACGTGTAAAGCACGGTGGGAATATTCTTGAGAGTGTCTAAACTGTGACAGGAACGATAATCTGTTTTGCCTCCCTAAACAACCCCACCTCTCGGCTTCGGTAAAATACAGCACGCGAATTACAACTTTACCTAAGGAATGAGGGCGACATGCTCCTACTTAATCTAGAGCCATATCAGTCAGTCAGTCAGTCAGTTAGTTAGTTAAATGGAGTTTTACGTTCCAGTTTCCAACCTTTTGGTTCAAGTCGAGCCGACCACGGGCTTTCTTCCAGTTGTGACTCACTGGCTTGTTTATTCACTCCATTGCTTATGCGGAGCATCGTACACAATAACAGTACTCAGGTTCCAATTTTAGAGTCTTTGGTATGACTCAACCTCGGAATAGAACCCGGACCTTCCGAGATGCATGAGAGGCGGATCAGTGGCGTAGCTAGGATTTTTTCCAGGAGGGGGGGCAAAGGTACGAAATTTCCCCAAAATGTTTCCCGGTCAATGTGTATGTATTTTATGTAAAAAATGCAAATTTACAAGTATAACGACATTACCATGTCATTATGTAATATTACCTGCATTTTTAATCTTAAAGTATAACATAGAGCAATTGGAAATAACAGCTCTAGTATATAAGTATATCATTTTGGTCAACAATATCTGGTTTATTTGTATGTATTAACGCAGTGGCGTACCCAGGATTTCTCTGAAGGGGGAGGGGGCATGCAGTATGGTCTAAGGGGAGGGGTGTCCGGAAATTTTTTGACGTTTTCAAGGAGCCTAGATGCAAAATGGTGCAAGATTTTCGACTTGACAGGAACAGTGTAAAAAGTTGAATCGTGGTGGTTCATGAGGATAAAACTGAAACTTTTGTGTCTTTACATGCACTCTTATGCCATTTATGCTACCTTACGAAGTAAAACTTGTCATTAAATTTGCACACTTTTAGGAGTCAAAATAAAGGAGCATTGATCGGTATAAGATTTGTGGTATTTCTTGGCCACAAAACGTTATTGTCATAAAGATTATCTAAGCGGAGCGCCACCATTGGTTGGCGCGAAGCGCAGAGAAAATTTCGAAAAGTCAGACCCCTCAGATGGCCGGAAATAGCATTTTCCGTCCAGACTTATACGAAGAATCTACCCAGTCACTACCTTCTTTTGTCGTTTGCAAATAAAATCCTTCCTTCAAAATATGTTCGCAAACTGCAAAGAAAGTTAAGGGGTAATCTGACCCAAAAAATGTAATTTTGCCTGAGCGAAACGCCACCATTAGTTGGCGCGGAGGGTAAAAATTTTTCGAAAAATCAGACCCTCATATGGTCAAAAATAGCGTATTCATGCTTGTAAAGAGAATCTAAATATGTAGTATTTATTTTGATCGATGCCACCAGTGGGAAACATAGTCTACCTTTTAAAGTAAAAATTGGAATTTGACAGAATTTGCCTATTTGTAGGAGTTAAAATATTGGCATCACTGAGGGACGTACTTGCGGAGACAATCCTTCTCCTTTGAAAATTTTTGAAAAATTGGGCGTCCTTATATGCAACCTGGTGCCACATATGCTATCTTTTGAAGTAAAATCTGTGTTACTAAAGTTTAACTACTTATTTTTAAGAACAAAGAAAAAATTGCATCTGTTAGGGGGACCTGGCCCAATGGTTTCCCCTTCGTACGCCACTAAGAGGAGGCCTAATAGTGGCTCGATTAAACATGATATCCTGTTAGAACAGCAGTCTGTTAAGTGAAGAAGGCTACAAGGTACTCATGGACCCGTTTTTGTTACACCCCAAGTGAGCAGAAAACTTTTTTTCCCGAACTAGCCTGTAAGCCTCCAGGGATTAGGCTAAGTAACAAAATCTAACTATGTCAATGGATCCTGTTCATTCTAATTTCTAGACTAACTTTAAGTTAATCGTTGGCCATGGATTTTTTTCAGTCCTATCCATCGTTATGTACACAGAGTAAAATCGGTATAGCTACTACTACCTTGCGGGACAATATAATGAACTGGGTGGGTGAGGGAAGGGGGGTCTACGTCAGTGACTTGTCAGTTTTCACATCCTTTTACTGAATTCTCAAAGTGTACAATGCAGAGACTGTGTGCATGGGGATACGTTCTGGTTTACAGCATTTCAGTGTTAGTTGTACTGTATCAGCTGTTGTTAAATTCCTCAGTGAATAACAGCTTCATGTGCACTGAAATGCACTGATCATAAAAACCGCGCGTATACAAGAGAACATTCAATCTGCTACGCGGCGAGGACATTTCTGTGGAACGCGAGTAGAGCCGGTTCATGCGACACTGACGAAATCTCAAATCTGGGTTAATTTGTTGCATGAAAATACGAATTATGTATGAGAAATATCTCAGGATTTTTATTCTAACCAAAATTTTGAAATTTTTTGTAAGAGTAAGAAAATTCATCAAATTTCCCCAGTTTCATCAAATTTCCCCAAATTATTTTCCGGGGGGGGGGCAACTTGCGCCCCTGCCCCCCCCCCCAGTAGCTACGCCACTGAGGCGGATGCTCCAACGTTAGACCAAACACGTGTTTTGGCATACTAATATGAGTATACAGGGCCCAATGTGTAGTTACAATACTCTCAGTATTTACTGTAAAATATGAACTCTGTACTTTTTAATTCGGTGTTAATTAGAAAGTTGGAGTTTTACGGCTCAGCTTCTAACCAAATAATTTGATGTTTATAAATGAGCTGTGTCAGTTGCAAGAATTTCTGTAGGCTAATTGGTAAAATTGCCTTTAAGTTTTAGTGTACTTTCAAATATGCCTGTTACAAGCAATTGTTCCCGTCGTCATTTCCTCCCGCATGGCAGCGTCGTATCTTGCCAGACGCACTACTCTAAATTTGGATTGGCTGCCTCTGTTTTCAAACATAAGGGGAAGGCTATTTATATTCCACTGTGTCACAGAGCGGGGCGTGAACTTATATTAGGACAGTATCACCGACTTCTGCTATATACATATATCAATGCTCCAAACATTGTCGTAAGACCAACGAGGAAACAGACAAAATTGTTTAAGGGACTAATTCTCTCACCTCAAACTACGATTTTATAACAGTCCACACAAATTCTAAAGTACCCATCTCTATGATGGGCAGCTAGTTCAAAAATGAATGCAGAGCACCGAAGCTCATACATTACACAGCTCCATAGTCACCATAGTCATACACTTCATAAATTTCACTATTTTTATCTTTGGAGCGTATCAAACAAAAAATCAAAGCAATGTCCCTCATGGTGAGAGGGGGAGAACGCGGTAGTAAGGGGACTCAGTGGGGGAGGGGGGCAATTCACACTTTTAATTGTGACTGCAGAGATAACTCTTTTGTAAGAGTCCTGTAGGCAGTGGCGTCACCAAGGTTGTCAGGGGGAACGTAGCCCTCGCAACCTTCGTCCCCCTGGCAACCTTGGTGACCCCACTGCCTACAGGACTCTTATTGAAAAATTTTGTGCCCCGTGTTCCCGCAACTGAAATTTGGGATTTTCAGCAAAAAACTATATGTCTACTGTAGTCAGAGTTTGACTACGATTTTTTAAGATTTGACGCTTCCTTTGACATGAAAAGGCAGTGGGGGGAGGGGGATAAAAGGTCTCGTCCCCTTGAATAAAAGGGTAGGAAACTATATCCCCGCTAAATGTTTGCCAAGTGCTTCTCAGAGAGGATCCCGCGCAGGGAGAATTTCGAAATTTCGAAACATATTTGTGATCGGTCCAATGCAAATGCAACTTAGAACACTCGAAAAGTGAAAATTTTGACCATCTGAGGGGTTTGTGTAAATAAAAAATTTTCTCGCACGCTCCTCGCCAACTAATGATGGCGCTCCGCTTAGTTACAAGGTATTGCTGGCAGTCAGAGTGTCAGTCCCTGGCCAATGTGATGATTGCGTTTCGCCGCGACTGGTCGGGTAGTAGGGAGTGTGATTTCTGAGGCATCGCTATTTATTAGGGGCCAATGACTTGGTACATTTTCAATTGATTTACTCTGCATACATGGGATAAAGAACGGGGGATCCCTTAATTGAAGACCGAGAATCGGGACCCTCGGCAAACACCCACACTTTCAATCGAGTTAAGAACCGCATGAAGCCTTCTCATAAGTGGCACTTAAATAACGATTTTGTAGAACAGTTTCATCCTCGACCCACAGAAGGTCCTAAGTGAAAGTGGGGGCTAGGTGATGTGTAATTACTTTCCTAGGGCATTTGCATTTTCAACTTAACTGCTCAACTGGTGAAATTAAAAGGCCAATCGTCTCACTCCAAACTACAATTCTTGAAGTGGTTAACAGAAATTCTCAATTGGCTCAGCTCTTTGACTGACAGCTAATTCAAACTATACAGAGCACCAACGCTTATATACTGATTACATATCATGAATTCTACTGAGAGTGTTTTGATTATACAAATGACCTTTTCTATACTCACCCTGAAGCAATAAACTAAGGTTGTGTCAAGGTGAGGATAAATTACACACAATTGTGGGAGGGGCTTAAGTAAAAGGTTGGGAGAATTGATACTGTTTGGGGGTGAGAGAGTTGGGCCTTTAGAGGGCAAGCGCAGTCACCCCAACTGTAGTACACTGTCCTGTTTCATTGGCTGATGTAAGTCATGTGACAACATTTATCTCTTCAAGTATGAAATTTACTAGAAGTAACTGCTTGGTTTACCTTGAATATGCAATATTAAAGGCATAAAATATAATGAAAGATGGTTTGGCGAGAGATGAGACAGAAATTGTGATATTTAGCTGTTGCTTCGAAATAAGTTTTGGGTGACCCTGAAGGCTACAAGGAGGGACTTGGCTACAAGGAGGGACTTTATTTAGATTTTAGTAACACAAGTTACAAACTGAGCAATACATATTTCCACTTTGTAGAAACGGAGCACACTTACAGTGTTACGTCAGGATGGGCCTATAGGACCACCACTTTTTATTCTCATCTTCTATTGTTTCAGTTAATGTATGTGACTGATGAAATTGGCAAAAGGTGTCACAAAAGGTATGGGTCTCCTCTGGCTGATTGTTATTGTGAGATCACAATGGAAAAGAAAATGACATTTTCTTACTCTTTTATTGACTGGCTTTGCATCCATCCCTGGCCCCGTTTTCACCTTTGACTGTTGTGGAAAGGACGTGTTTCTTGACAGAAGACGTCCCTTGTCACTGAGTCGGCCTATAGTCACTGAGCCTACTACGGTAGCCGAGAACGGTGCGGTAGGGAGAAAACGCAAATTGATTTTTCTGTACCGTCAGTTCGACAAAAAGAAGAGTGCGTACTTCAAGAACGTCTTGTTACAGCATGCAGTGCACTGCATACATCCTCAATATTAATGGACGAGCCATTTATGGGATGACATGAACAGTTCTGTTCTTAAACCGTTATAACTATTAACTATTACAGAATAGAATCTTGAAACAATTTCTTTTAAACATATGCGTTTCTCAACCAACCTTCTCCATTTCAACCTTGCGGTACTTAAAATAGATGATATTCACATTTTCAAGATGAAAAGCTTTATTTTCAAATATGTCAACGACCTTCTGTCCAATGTTTTTAGAACTATTGTGCATACAAATCGTAATATGGCTTCGCATACGAGCACAAGAAACAACGATCTTTTCTCGGATATTCAGTGGCATAGCCAGGATGGATTTTTCTTTTGGGGGGGGGGGGAGGGCCTAGATAACAAGTCGGGGGCCTGGTACATCCGAGGGTCAGGCGCAGCAAGACTATTTATGCGGAGCGCCACCAGCGGTTGGCGCGGAGCGAACAAGAAAATTTTGGGTTTTACAAACCCTACAGATGGCTGGAAACGGCACTTCCCACGTGTTTAAAGCTGGATGTACCCAGCCTTGAAATACGAATCTCATGTCTGTGACTTCTCAAATAGTGTGAATAAAAAAATCAGTCTATGAAAAATGATAATACCTACACTTTTTAGGGACCCAAAATCTGGTCATCCCTGATCTGTACCATGGCGTGGGGGATGAGACTAAAGGGAACAGTCATCTCCCTTTCTCTTGGGAAAAATTGTGAACTTCAGGAGAACGTAGATCGCAAATGCTTTGAACTGATTTTAGGACTACGTTTTAGGATTTTCCTACGTGGGGAGCATGAAAATTTTCAAAATACTCATTTTTAGTCTTTGAAGAGATTTTACAAGTGACATACATATTACCAAAGAAACAATGTTTTCCGGTTTTCAGTGATGTTTAGATGCAAAATGGTGCAGTATTTGTTCAGTCATCGGTACATTACGTAGTCAAAATTAAAACACTACGAGTAAATCTCTCAAAATATTTAAACCGCAAAGCAGGCCGTAGTATGGATCATGCGGGAAACACATGAAGTGCGGACCTTGTGGACATTTTACAAATCCGCCCGGACGCCAGTGTCAACTATACACCAATCCGGACAGCAAGTGATGGTCTAATTTCAGTCGGCCATAACTGAGGTCCATCACTTTTAAATATTTTGATTTCCTTGCTTTCATCTATCACGGATGGTTGTACACTAATTTGTATCTTAAATTCTCCAATTTCACTAAATATGAGGATTTGAAATTCTTGTAAACAATAAATAAAGACGGTTTTAGGCTGATGGACCCCACTAATGGCGGTCTACTGTCACTAAAAACAAGTGCTAATCGGATTCGTCTATATAGTAAAAGGAGGACTTGTCGAAAAAATCGTTCTACATTGACACTTGTCACGGGAAGGAAGGAGGCACGACATAGGCCAACTTGTTCGGGATGGATGGGAAGAATTATTCGAAGACAGAGGGTGCAGTGTACTGAAATTCTCCATTGGCTCAGCGCCTTGATTAACAGCTAATTCAAACAATGCAGAGTACCAAAACTTTTATAACACAGCATGAACTGTAATGAGAGTGTTTTGTTTATAAACACTGAGCTTTTCTATACTCGACTCGAAGCAATCAACTGAGATTGTCTCAGGATAAGGATGAATTTCAAACAATTGTAAGAAGGTTAGGAGAATTGGGACTATTTGGGGTGAGAGAACAGGGCCTTTAAGGCATATTTTGTGTATGATAAAGTTTAGGAATGGTCGTGAAAGAATGATCTCCAGTGTATGATTGCCTTGTTTTCAGTAAATCAACCAGCCATCCGAAAGGCAGAAAGGGTCTTAACCTAACAAAGTCCAAATCCCCTCCCCCCAGTGGCTAGGCCACTGCCGATACTATAGGCCATACTCTAGACATGGGAAATTGCTTTTGAACTACTATGCGTTAGATTATGGAACAACCTTCCAAATCGCTTAAAACAACTTAAATCTTATCACTCATTTGAGAAACAATGGAAGATTTTACTACTTGATAAATACTGAATGTTGTGTTGTTAGTCTCCCTTTCCTCCTCCTTCCTCTCTCTCCTCTTTTTCTCTCTCTGTTTCTCCTCTCTGATTTTGTTTTTGTAGCCTTTGTGATTAAGTTTTTTCTGAAGGTTTCTAGCCTTGTTAGACACTTGTGTTTGTTCTAGTATCCTGTTAATACTTCTGATTATGTACCTCTATTTGTGTGGACGAAATAAATGAAAGGAAATGAGTCAGGCTCAATACTGTTAGAAAACAAAGAGTCGTTTAGACAAGAACAGTGAATTGTACCCGTTTTTGTCAGCAACAACATGAAAATAAAGGAGTAAGTATTTTGATATTGGTAACTAAATGCGAGAGCACCAGTTCTGAAAGGCTCACTGAAAAAATAATAGTAGGTAATGAAAACATGAAGTAACTCCTAAACCACCTATTTTTTCATTCACCCTTTTTGGAGAGTTATCAGCTAACATAACGATCTGGTAAACTGACTGACAAATTTCTGTGTATGGTGTCATTTTAAGATCTTTGTATTTGAACTGTGTATTTTTGCAACTTGACTGAGGCAAGTTTGTGACGAAAGACGGTAAGACCTACAGTAGAGTACAGTTATGTTTCAACTCGTGTGCGCATTCATTGTATAATTAATAAAATAAGTAGGTGGTAGCATCATCTGATACTACGTGTGCATGCAGTCCCTTATTTTCATACATGCAAATGAAGTTATGCAGACACTTTTAAAGCTCCAACCTTTGTGCTCATAAAATTGTGAAGTTTCGAGGTGAAATTAGTTACTCCAATTCAAAGAACAACAAAAGTTTATAGAAGAAATCTACCGGTATTACATAACATTTTGCAACCTTGAAGCAAATGGGAGTCTGTTTTTGACGAAAATGACCTATTTTCCAACAATTATTTCGAGTTATGAACAATATGTGATGTGGGGTTTGATTGGAGTGCGATAAAAAAAATATTCTCTTTATTTGAGACCTTATTGTAGCGTGGCAGGAACGGGTCGTCAAAATGAGCAAGGCTGGTCAGTTCGGAAATGGAATGGAGATAACGGCAGAGAAAAACATACCAAGTCCGTTGGTTAAGTTTGCTCCAGATAACATATATTTACGACATCAAAACATGTAACATACTCCAAATATAGCGTCCACTCCGGAAGACAACCACACCAAGACTGACTAACACAAGAAGACAAATAATTCCAACAGACTAGACAACAAAAGAGACTTACGTAATATTACACAACTAATTACCCTAACAGAGACAACGGAATTCCCAACATCTAACATAATATTAACCTTTGAACTCTTACATTATGAAATTGACACCGGGTTATTCCTTTGACCACCGTGACACATGAACACGAATGTGCATAAAGTCAGTCAACCCGATAAAAAGTTCAAAAAATAAAATTTATTCTTCAGTATGGTTCAAGTTCAATTTGGTTTCTCATTAGCCGCCTCTTACCACAGGCGGGAAATACCGTGTTCATATTTTACAACCCCCAGCGCACAGGGGCGCCAAGTCTATAGGGTAGGCAGATACTCTCGATCGCTATAGGGATCTTCTTAACTGATTAAACTTTACCTTCTTGTGCAAGTAATAGACTGACTATGATTATTATGATGGATCTCGAAAAATGAGTACCTTACTCGAGCAAAAAGGCAAGCGTAAACCTTTTTTGAATTCATTGCTCTTTTCGTCATCTGGAATAGTTTTTATAAACCATCGAGTCCCGTGCTCTTCGTACTAAATATATAGAAACTTTTCTCCTATATTTCTCATGATTTTCTTATTTGTTCTGTAAACGGTAGAAACGGAACCAACATAGGCGTAGAAGCGGGGTTACAGGGGGAACTCGCCCTCCCAATTCGTGCTCAAAACATGAGCAAAACATGGTAAGTGGTGCCATTGTTTGGGCAAAAATTGCTCTCGGCCCCTCAAAAAAATTACCTCCCGTACGCCTATGGGAACCAATAACATTATTCTCGTCTGAAAGGCTGTTTCCTAGAAGCATTGAGACGCGTCCATTTATGTTGAGGACGCTAAAAGGGAAGGTTTGAGCAAAAATTTAACTTCATATGTGAACTTGGAGGAACCAAACCTACACCGTAGTGTGGTGAAAGTTTCATTCAAATCGGACATGTATTTCTTGAGATATTGGAAAATGAAGTCAATAGATTTGTGTTCAAAAGTAAGTTTGAGGGCAGCAGAGCTTTTATCACTTCCACACATTGACAAGGACTGCTTTGTTTCACTTTGTTTTATCAGACTGTTTTGTTGACCTTGGAGTAAATAGGAATAGGACCTCCCGGTGGGGGATGCAAAGTTTGTAAAGTTCTCATGCCACTTATGCAATCACATTTTAATAATGTGTGAATCAAGTCTGAAGTTTGAAGAAAAACAAAAGACTGTGCTCTAATGTGGGGATGTGATGTCATATGTGCTTACTTCAAGTTCACTTTTTGTTGAAAATATGACAACTTTACATGCTCATATCATGAGAACCACACATCGGATTTCCATGCAAATTTCACCAAAATGCTTAGAATGATTGACCCCTCTAACGTACCAAATCCTGTTGTGACCTTAAACCTTAAAAGAACAGGATTTGGTATGTTATAGGAGTACTTATTCTGAGCACTCTGGTGAAATTTGCATTGAAATCCAATGTGTGGTTCCCAAGATATAAGCAGGTAAAGTTTTCACACTTTCAACAAAAAGTGAACTTGAAGCAAGCACATATGACATCGCATCCCCACATTAATGGGCAGTCTTTTGTTATTCTTTAAACTTTAGATTGGATTTTCTCCTCAACAATCCCATATTATTAAAATGTGATTGCATAAGTCGCATGAGAATTTTACAAACTTTGCATTGCCCACAGGGAGGTCATACTCCTATTAACTTCAAGGTCAACACAACAGTCTGATAAAATAAAGGGAAACAAAGCATTCCTTGTCAATGTGAGGAAGTGATATAAGCTCTGCTGCCCTCAAACTCACTTCTGAACACAAATCTTCTCACTTCATTTACTGATATCTCGAGAAATACATGTCTGATTTGAATGGAACTTTCACCACAGTGTGTGGATTTGGTTCCTCTTTCAAGTATGAAAATTAAATTTTTGCTTTAACTTCCCCTTGAATACTTTACATGCTATACAAAACGATCTTGAAGTACACCCTCTTCCATTTTATGGTACAGAGAAATATTTTGCGTTTTCTCCATAGAGCAGGATATAGGAACTAGAGTACGGACTCCCAATGGCGCGTACGTAAATCGTCTGTGATTGCATGGAGACACGGCATCCACGTTCACTCTGGGCATGACTTGAGCAAAAGTCACGCGGGGAGCGATCATGAGTGTACGAACTGTATGGCAGAAATCGATTCGGCCAATTCCTGCGACTTATTTGTCCTTGTAAAATGTGTATTTCATCCTAAAAAGTGGCATAAGCTGTTCGCTCTGACGTGTAAAGATATTTTCTAACTTTTCACGTCAACAGAAATGGTCGGCAAGGGGCTGAATTTGTCTTTCAGTGATAAAAAGAGTAACGTTCAAGGAACGCACTCATGCAGGCAAGGACAACTCGCCCTTGTAAGACAAAACGGCCTCACAGTTCCCAGTGCTTTTGTGAAGTCGGACAACTCGGCATCTACTAAAAGCATACACCTGTAGCCCTTCATATACAGACAATTCGGCCTCTTAATGAAGCTGGCTACTCAGACAGCTCGGCACCTAATGAAACTCCGAACAGAGGAGACAACTCGTCCCCAAATGAAGTCGCAAATGTAGGCCTATCCTAACATTCCAACATTTTTCTCATGTTTGATTTTACATATTTTCTGTGGAAATTGAAAAATGGACATTAAAAAGGAAGGCATATTCTTCTACTTAACTGAATACCTGGGTCACTGGGTGGGGAGGGGTTTTTATCATTTTTTTTTTCTTTTTCATTCTCAAATTAAAAACTATGCCCAGTAAGGTAGTATAGACTGGACAGCACAAGTGGCATGAGGTGACTGATCTTATTTTATTTTAGTAGCTGGTCAGCTGTTAATCATATGTTGTAAGTAGTTGACTGAAAACATGAACCAGAATATTTTTGCCAATTGAACCAGTCAGCTTGATATACAGGGGGGTAAAAAATTTATTTAATGTTACTCCCTTATTCTACTGCTGACTTAAAGTTTGCATGAAAGTGACTCACTCTCCAGTGCCGTCGGAAGGTATTTTCGATGGGGGGGGGGGGGGCTAACTCGGGCTGACTATCGAAGTGGAGCACCACCATCGGTTGGCGCGGAGCGTACAGGAAATTTTGAAAAATCGCAACCCCTTAGACAGCCGGAAATGACATTTCCAGGGCTTGTTAATAGTATCCAAGCAGTCGTCATTTTGACCTTTCGTTGTAATAAAATGTTCACTTCAAAAAAAAAAAATCAAATATGGCAAAATTATTGGGGGGCTGCAGCCCCCGCCCCCCCTCCGCTTCCAACGGCCCTGTTTCTCAGCCTTGTGAATTAGGGGCAGCTAATAAAATACTGTAACTATAGATGCCAAACTGAAAAGAGAAGGCTTGAGCAGACATTCTATCTTTACTACATTGTTTTATTTTTTGTATCCTTTTTCTTCCTTTTTCACATACAGATGTTTTAATTTACAGCTATAAGGAATAATGATGTAGTAGGGCTACAGGTGCAATTTCTTTCTAATCATTTGAAAAGGAGTGCAAAAATTTGGGAAAGGGAAGACTGGCAATAGCCACAGTGCACCTTTGAATTTTTTTGAAATGTCACTCCACAATTCCACAGTACATTCCAAGGTGTAGGCTGCAATGTGGTACCATGATATGCAAACTACAGCCTAACTTAAGCCAAACTAAAGCCTACAATATGTGCCTCTTGTATAAAATACTTCTCAGCTTGTCATAATGGCAACAGTGACACTTGCAGAAACCAGTGTTGTAATCGAGTCACTAGATCTAGTGACTCAAGTCACCAGTTTTCAAACTTTTAAGTGGCTCTACTCGAGTCATTGACTTGAGTCACTGTACTATTTCAATGCGGAAATAACTCCTGAATTCTATCGAGTCACTATCATTTTGAGAGGAAGTGACATGAGTAGTGATTCGTTACAACACTGGCAGAAACTAGAAGCACTATTTTACTGGTATGCATGAAGAGTAAAAAGCAAAAAATGAATAGGCCTACATGTATACATTTGTCTGATCTACTTCTTCTTCAAACAATGTTAAATAGGTTCTGTTCTACCAACCATTTTAGTCCAATCACAGCCACATGTTACAGTACTTCTCTAATTTCTCTGGGCACTTGGAAGTCTTTAAAACTGTTGTAAAGTATAATAAAGAATGCAGTCTTTCACCAGCAGCTGACATTATTGCTTCCCATAATTTTGCTTTGGCTTGTTGAATGTCTCCCTCAACTGTCTAAACTCCAGTAATTGCAAGGTATGGTGATCCAGAATTAACATTTTCTTTCAAAATATTCAAGGTGTACATGATGATAATTAAAAGTCAGTTGACACTTTGTAGGTTAAATGAACCTGGACTTAAAAGATGACACCCAAGCAGTTCCAATTCTCCTAACCTTCTTCATTAAGCCCCTCCCTCCTCTGTCTAAAATTCATCCTCATCCAGACACAATCTCAGTCTGTCAATTCAGGGTGATCATACTTGATCCCAGTGTGTAATCAAACATTCTCCGTAGAGTGTGTTATATGACTTCTGTACTCTCCACGTTTTGAACTTGCTTTCAGTCAAAGAGTAGAGCCAATTGGGAATTTCTGTGGATGTGGACTAACTACAAAAATTATAGTTTGGGGTGAGAGAATCAAGCTTTAAATGTCTTTGTTCACTTCACTCTGCTTGTGTGGCAGATGCCTTCAGACATGACCACATCCAGCGTAAAGTAAAGGAAACAGTTCATGGCCAGCAGCACTTTGAGTCTGACATCCATTGGGTTTCTCCCTGCAAGTGCAAGAAAAAAATGAAACCATCAGTTTCTGTTTGGGGTGAAGATTGTTATCATTTACCATGATGTATTAAAACCAAATGCAACCTGTAGCATAGTACATCTAGTAGTATCCTACAACTAAAGACTGGCATCAGGTATTCAATGTTTTTTTTTTCTTCTTCTTCTTTTAAGTGTTGGTAAAAGTAAGTTAAACTGCATCAAGGAATTAAACACTAACATATTTCACCATTTTCCCAATTAAATAATGTACTGTTCCAGTGCAACAGAATCAAGCTTGATTAGCCCCCAGTAGGCATATATAGCCTAACGTTACACATGTACATAAATTTGAGGCATCAGACCTTAGTCAGTTGCAAATTTGGCTCCAACAATTTGTCTCAAACATACTTGGGGACTCTAGACACCCTACCCCTGTTAAAAAGTTGTAAAGAAAGTGGCAAAGTATGGTTAAAATTACTGCAACCCTCATCCTAGCAGACCAAAATTGCATGCCAGCTCTTTTTACTATAAGGCCCTCCTGTTTTACAGCCTGCTAAATAATAACATGCCCTGTAGGCCATTTTTGCCCCATCTGACCTAAATTCCTTGCCCCGTCAGTGTAAAAAAGACTTCGTGTTTATATAACATCTCATTGCATCGTGAAAAGCCTCCATGCACAAAGTTTACAGAAGGAGAGTGGATTATTTAGATTCAGGAACTATCCAGTAACGTTAGGCGTAATATACTATATACAACGTATATATAGGCCTATTGCATACTAACTGTGTTACAGGAACGTGTCCGCACTAAGTGAAGAAAAATGCTTCTTTTTCAACTTAAACAAGAATAAAATACGAAACCATCACAAGTAACTTACAATTTATGAGAGATACTACATCCTCCTCTTTTTCTGATAGAAGTAGATGACTTTAGAAATCAAATTTCTGGACGTTCAATGTGTGTGATTTGTATGAATCTCTATGTAAGCGATCCGTCTGTTGCCCAGATAGAATATGGGTTTAGAGTGTCCATGCGATCACAGCTGTTTTGGGGAGTCCGCCCTCTAGTTCCTATTATCCTACTCTATGGTTTTCTCCCTACCGCGCCGTTCTCGGCTTCCATAGTACGCCTACTTAGAGTCGGTGGTTTCTCTGCATACATAGACCTGTTTCCAAATAGCAATTACAATGGATTGTGGGATAGAGTTGGTGTGTGTCAATTTTTTAACACAGTAAAATGTCATTGACAATGATGTCACACATCAAAACTCTATCCCACAATCCTTTGTAATTGCTATTTGGAAACAGGTCTATTAGGATGTCTTCGTTCTATGATCGGTGGCGCTCTTTGAATGGAAAAAAAATCATACTTTGTAAACAAACCGGGAGCCACCGGCTTCACTAGCTTGCAAAACTGTACTATAATGTACACAGTGCATTGTCATGTCGTGTGTATACATGTGTGCAATATTGATCTGTGAAACATTGACCACTTGTTACGAAATCACCATCCATCGTTCCAGGAAAAACAATCACATGTCTGCGGTTACTGCAGGAAACGTCCGTTGCAAGTGAGGATGTCGTACCCTTATTGAGTGACCAGTTACTTATCAAGACTAAGGGTGTCTCTCAGTTTTAGATAACATTCCATTTTAACACCGTATTTGATGTGAAGTTGGAGTTGTCCTAACGTAGGACTGCACAGCCGGCCAGGCACACCAATAAAGAAACGAAGCCTCGTCCTGTGTTTATATTTGACCTTCACACTAGCTAGCATAGCTACAGTGTACATTGTGTGCGAAGACTGCTTGAAATACAAACTGACACACAAGTTACCTCACTGCCAGTAGCAAGGACAAGTCGCAACACACATTCCCTTTGCAAGTAAATTGGTAAGTTCTATTGTCATGTTAATTTTAGATATCGCAAGGCCTATTTACTAATTAAGGCAAGAACAGTCACCCCAAACTGAAGAAGGCCTACAACTACAACTTGTAGGCTAGTACTGACTGTGAGTTTCATGATTGGCAGTTGAGTGTCATGTGACATTTTTTCTCTTCAAATGTGAAATTTACCAGAAGTAACTGCTTGGTTTACCTTGAATATGCAATAATCACGGACTTATATTCATGGAGAGAGCTTGTAAGGTATAGGCCTACGTCCTATCCGTATATTGTCGCCACTTTCTAGGACAAAAAGGGGCACCAAGATGGCCGCCGTAAAGCTATAAATCGTCAGATGTAACGACGGCTCTGTTATATTTTAAACAAAAGTTAACTTGAATGAGAGAAGATATCATATTCCTGCAATACGTGAAGTAATTTTGACTTTACTTTGCCATATTTCAAAAATATTTCAACTTCCTTGCAAAATCTGGAAATGGATTTGAGCAAGCTGTCCAAGCTTTCACACGAAACCATAGCAGACAGCCATCTTGGTGCACTTTTTCTCACACGTATGGTAGTGACAATCTACCGTGTAGTATGCTCTGTCCAAGTAGAAGAAGTCCATGGCAACAATAGAGTATTTAAACGTAATGGAAGATACTTTGAAGAGAAATAGGACCAAAATTGTGTTATTTAACTTTTCCTTCAAATAAATTTGGGGGTGACTGCTCCTCAGCTTAAGTTGAAAGGCCTAGGCTTCCACCAAAACCTTTGACTGTATTCGACACCCAGCTCTTGTCTGTTCCAGGACTTGCCAGCCAGCACCAGTTGGGGTCATTCCACGGGGTTGGGTTATAACCAATACATGCGTATAACCTGTAAGAAACACTTGTTAAATCTTATGTGAATACATGATCAATTTTAGTTTGGTTTGGAATGAAATGCATTAAATGTTTGTTTTTTTTTATTTAATACAACTGACATATCCCCATGATTTTTTGAGATTTTCCCAATTTTTTTGGTGGTGTCACATAAAAAATTGTTGAAAAATTTGTGACATAAAATGTTGCAGAAATTAGGCCCTTCCCATTCCCTTTACAGATGTAATTTTACCTTGCCTAATCCAGGCATTTGCAAAACACAGGGGATAAAACAATTTGTTATTACCAGACTATTGCAATGGAACTAACTTTTTTCTCCGTGTTTGAATGAAATTAGTCATACCTATGCAACGCACAGTGTCATTTTGTTGCATAGGTATATTTGCTTCACATGATTTGCCACTGAAATTCCCTTATCACCACACTCACTCCAACAGCAAAAGGTCAACAAGTTACCTTGATAAACAAAGAATCAAAGTTGTAGAATCAAGGTATATATACTTTTAAAAAGCCTATACAGATGAAATTTACTTATGGTGTCAACTGCTGCGTAGATATAATAAAACCCAAGATTAGGATGCATTGCCTTCTTGCTTCAAACAAAAAATATTAATATGTGAAAGTCAATTCACTCAATTGCAACAGTCATATCCAAGCAGATTTGGTAATAATTAGAAGCATACAGATCGTGAAAGTTGCGAATATGTTTATGGTGTCAATATGTTACATAGGTAGACTTGTTGCGTAGGTACTATGTAGTTGTCTTCCCACAAAAATTGATTTGGTGTACCGTTTCTCTTTTTTTTTCATGGAATACATAAAACATGAGCTATAGAATCTGCTTATGTTGATGAAATGTTGCCAAGTTACAGTAGATTATGGTTATTGTAGGTCAACCTGTTTGTACTGGAGGTCTGTAAGACACGGTGTCTCCGTTGCATAGGTAATATTACCACAGTGAAACATATGAGAAAAAATGAAATCAATATTATGTAATGTATATTACTGTAGTTGTATGAAGAAATTCTTCATGGTTTCTTCCTCTTAGAATGATTCTTTAAGAAAAAAACAATGATTTGCACCAAATTTACCAAATTTAAAATTTGACATGAATGTCACACTTTGATACCCCAACCCCATGGAATGACCCACTGAGAACATGGGAATCCCTTCTGTATACATACCTCCTAAGTGACCCGCATTTCCCGAGTTTGACCTGCATTTGAACACCCAAACCCGCTGACCCCCCCAGCCCTCTGAAAAACCAGCATGTCAAATTTCTGAAATGTTCTTGGTTAGAGAACCACACAAAATGACAAATAATTGAGCTTACCGATAAATAAATCGTATCTTACACTTACAGCATATTCAACTGCTCAAGCTGCTGTTCAAATTCAATGCATAGGCCTAGTCCCTACGTTGCATAGGTCTAGTCTGTATGTACGGACCTGTTTGCTCTCGCAACATCCCTATTGGCTAACCTTCGCAGCAGTAAGGGATATACTCCTGTCACTGCGTAAATAGTGTTAAAACCTCCTGTAATGCTGCATTCAATAGAGAAAATGAATGCCCACTTTGCGGGTTAGAGGGGGGGCTTGTCTCAGAGTTTCGCATGTAATATTCTTGAGAGTGCTTGTTGTTCTGACTGTGTGTTTTCATGGCTAGAATGCCATGTCATATGTACGAAGGTATATATTGGAAATCACTTGCAGCATGTTACAACCATCAGTGACATATCAAGTTGACTTTTGCCAACTGGACGGTACTGATAACGCACCAAAAATTGCCATGCTGTTTCGATTGCGGTAAAAAAGTTGATTTTCTAACCTCAGGTCAATTATTATTACTTCAATGAGCTTCTAGTCCACTAAGGTTGCAAAAAATTACACGGTACTTTGGGCAGGGTTGTAGTCAAAACCCCCTCTGCATGCTCTACATACTGTAGCTAAGGTTTCTTGACTTGGATTAAATGTCTGCATGGAGTATTACTGTCTGTCAATCATCAAATTGTGTAACTGGGCAAGGAAGGAAATCAAGTGTATATTTTTACCATGACCAATTCGTAATGGCGGCAACAATTAACAATTAAATATTGTGATTAGGAGAGGTTTTAGTCATTTGTGAGTATCATGCAGTATAGGCCCTCATATTATTTTGGCATGACCTCTCAACACATAATATTTCTAGGTTACCACCAAAAAATCAATACCGTACTGAACTTTTTTTTATGTGGTAACCTGGCAAAATTGTTGATTTCTTTGAGAAAAAATGGCTACCATTTTGCGTGTAGACACTTCTAAAATTCAAAAATTTTCGAAAAAATGGACAGATCAGTTGGACCTGCATCTAGCCTCTTGGAACTTGGGAGCTATGTGTAAAGCTAGAGTAGTAGTGTGTAACACATTCTAGGATACTAGTTACCATGGTTACATACATCACACTGGGGATGTTGGCCTAACGTGCCACAGTACCGTGTCTTACTTTCACTACTTACTTTGGTTAATTTTCATGATAAGTCTTAAGACTGTTACATACCTTCATACATACAAACTTTTATAAAGTGCAAATTCCAAAAGATCAGTGTGATAAAAAACCAAGAAAATTAATATCATTACAGCTCACACTGGCATAGGATCTTCAATGAGCCATATGATTAGGGCTTGGACTTCAGGGCATCTCATGGGGCCTTGGCCCTCCTTTGCCCTTCCAACCTGTTATGTTATGTTATGTTATATCAGCAAAACACAATCAACTAAGGAAGTCCTTAGCTGTTTTTTGAACAGTGCAATAGATTTGGAACTCCTATGAGAGAAGGGAGAGAGTTCCATAACATAGGACCTGCAATTTGAAAGGACCCCTCACCTACTTGCTTCTTGAAAGAAGGTATGAAGAGTAGGGCCCTGTCCATCGCAGACCTGGTAACAGGACCAAATAAGGTGTACAGTAGTATTCCTCTGAAGCATATTAGAGGGATAGGCCAGAGCAAAATCGTCAAACATTTGTAAAAATATACAAAATTTCTCCAAATTGCTGTATGCTTCAGTCAGTGTTATATTTTGCATGCAAAACTTTATTCATCAGTGTTACTTAACCCCATAATCCTGGCGTGTTTGCAATGTAACTGGGCAGGACAATCAGTGATCACGCCTGTGTCATCATAGGTTGCGTTCGATGTACGTGAAATGCACTAACAGGTCACACATGTAGCCTGCTTACACACAGTTGACTCTTTAGCAATCCTATACGTGCATGTACATGATTCACTAACCATACATCATAACCATACATTTGCCTGGCTTATGAGTAGGTACTGTAGAATCTAAGCTGTCACCATATAGAACTTTTATTGTCGCCCACATAATACATACAGTACCTTTTCTGGCAAAACTGCTCACTTTATACTCTTAGTTTATTCTGTTCTGTTACTGTATGCTCGGATATTGAATAGTTCACTTTGCATGCCAGACATTTTCTTAATGTTGGGTCATGCTTAATCATTGCCTTTCACAAACACAATTTGCAATTTGCTTACAAAGGATTCAGGTCCCTGCAACTTCCGATGGTATTTGGATCCTTCTCCTCACGACTCGGTTTTGGGGTCTCACACCATTGTTTAGGAAATGAGGTCCTAGTGTGTAGATTCAAGCACTCTTCATGTGTGAATGCTGTGTTGTACAAGCTACTATCCATCTTTAGAATTTCATGTCCCACAGCATTTCTGCAAATTTAGAAATTTGCCCCCCCCCCCCCCCCCCCCCCCCCACATCATAGATGTTGATTGGGATGAGAAGTTCCTGTTGGTACAGATCTTACAGTGAAGTGTGAAAGATGAATCTGACTGTTGAGTGTTGGCCTGATTTAGTCAGCCTAACTGGGAAGGTTCCATCTTTCAATTACGTTGTTTACTGCACATTACCTGGAGTATATCATGTTCATCATGTTCATGTATGGTTTCACAATAAAATTCTCCACTAACTACTCACTGAATTTGAACTGCATAATGTACAAGTTGCATATGATGGACCCAACTAATGGCCAAACGTACTGCATTCAGTCAAATGGTTGGAGAATCAAGCTTGCAGTCGGGAGGTCAGTTGTTATGGCTGGGTCATACCGAAGATTTTTAATAGAAATGGAATGTACTGCCGTTGTGCTTGGTGCTTGGCATAAACAATGGAGTAGGGAAAACAAGTTTAAGTGAGCCACAATCAGAAGGAAGTTCGTGGCTGGCTTAACTGAAACCAGTTAGCTGGAAACTGGGTTGTAAAACTCCACCTAACCTAACCTAACCAACTAATGGCCAACCAGTTGGCCTCTCTACTGTACATAGTAGAGAGGCTGCTTGGATCGGCTGACATATGGTACGTTAAGGATGGAAGAAGCATGTACTGTTCAAGGTACTGTGCAGAATGGTACTGTACATTGTCAGCATTAATGAGTAGTGCTACAGGCTTGTGTGCAAGCCTGTAGCACTGGAACTGGTTTTGATTACTTGAAATTGGAGGAAATAACAGTAGAATGTAAATTGTTAAAATAATGCAGAATTTACAGTGTGTACAGTATAATGTCAACTGCGCTAGCTACTGTACAGGAAAATTCGTTTTATGTTGGACTCAAACTAGTAGTTTGGCAGGATCCTTTCTCCTTCATGCAGCATTCTGAATTGACAGCATAGGGTGAGATCTGAGTTTGAATGAGACAGATTGAGAAGCACATGCAGTACAGTATGTACTGTACTTGTACTGCATATATGTTAGTTGTGCAGTATTTGACTCTTATAATGTAGACAGGTCTTGCAAATGATGTGAGAACTGTACAATTTGTAATGACTAATTTTAGGTCTAGAGATTTAGATTTTCAAGGTGTGCACTACAAATTACACCTGGAAGTTAAGAAGTGCAGTAGGTGTCACTTCAATAAATCTGTGTGTCCCTCATTAGGTGTGCTAAAAATTACACAGGTCTCTCACAGTGATTTGAGACATTCTTTTTTCTACTTCTTGCTCACTGGCTTGTTTTTCCTACTGTATTGATTACTGTATGAAGGGCACCAAGCACATTGGCAGCATGTTACCCTTTTAAAGTCATAGTGGAACAAGTCTTGTCTTACAAAAATAGGAGAGCTAAATATCTTGCTCAAACAAATTTTTGTCAAAATTGCGACAGTCTCAACTAAAGAGACATATGGGATGCTCTTCAGTATTTTGTTCAACCATATTTTTGGAACCCTGCCAATCCCAGTTTCTTTCTTCACATGAAATTCATACTGGATACTATCATGGCGCTCTATTCCTTTAGTGTGTTTTTCCTGGAGTTCTTTTTAACGGTACAAGAATGACTAGATACTGTAGGTGTACTTACAATCTTTATGCACCACAAGAGAATAAAAAGTGCTCAAATGGCAAAGTGCTGACACAGAAAAAATATTTGTTTTACAAATATTATCAAATGAGGAATAATGTTGATACTGTATGTGCAGTAGATCTGCATGCCTTCATTCAAGTTCACAAATAATACTGGGTTATTGGCAGGAATTAAATTGAGTACCATATTAAATGATATCAGAATTAATGTGCCATATATGATTTCAACTTTGGATACTGATTCAAGATGACACGTCATAAAAATTTACAATTTAGTTAAACAATCAGGAAGATTAAGAAAAGGTACTTACCGACTGATGATGTTTTGAGACAGGATTGCAGTATGCTCTGTCCATGTATAGGAAGTCTCTGACCTGTACTCAATGCTGTACCTCACTTTTATTCAGTGGCAATAATGAAACAGTGGTGTGTCTAAGGATGAGTTTCAGTGGGGTATCGTGCCACAGGTCTACCAAAGACGATAGCAGCTGCTATATACGGTATGGAATAGTCTATAAAATTTGTAAAACTGGTGATGTTTAGGAGGGCTGATACTGTAGATCTACAAACCACAGGTGAGTTTGGTTGAATTGGTGTTACAGTATGTACTGTACATCACTATTGGCTGAAAGTATCTACATGGATCAGCTCAGTTTTGCAATAGCTTCAGTACAACAGTAGGTGCATGCTCTTGGTATTTTCAAGTTTCAATGCCCACCCAGCAATCTGTCACATTGAATAAATTCCTTTTAATGGGAGGACATAGAGTAGCAGGTGCCAACCAACAAAATGTGTTTTGAAAGGGGCAGAAAATGTCATCTATTCAATGTCTGACAATAAGTCATTGTAAAAATAAGAGGCAGATGAAGAAATTAGTCAGTGTTCCCTTTTTGATTCCTTGCCGTAGGCAGGCAAGGAATCTATGCGATGGTGATGTCGTGTGTATGTGTGTGTGTGTGTGTGTGTGTGTGTGTGTGTGTGCGTATGTGACGCTTTGGCTTGTAAACACGATATCTCAAGAAGGGTAAGTCCGAGGGATCTCATACTTGGCATGTGGATTGCCCATATTGAGTAGATGATCCCTATTGTTTTTGGTGGACGTCAAAGGTCACTTGGGGTCACGAGAGGTCAAAAGGTCAAAATCTTGTAAACACGATATCTCGAGAACGGTACATGTGACTATGCTCATATTTGGTGTGTGGGTTGGTCATATTGAGTAGATGATCCCTATCGATTTTCTTGGAGGTCAAAGGTCATTTGGGGTCACGAGAGGTCAGTGGGTAAATTCCTTAGAAATTGCTTGAAAACACGGTATCTCAAGAAGGGTAAGTGTGACTAATCTCATATTTGGTGTGTGCATTGGCCATATTGAGTAGATGATCCCTATTGTTTTTGGTGGAGATCAAAGGTCATTTGGGGTCACGAGAGGTCGAAAGGTCAAAACTTCGTAAACACGATATCTCGAGAACGGTACATGTGACTATACTCATATTTGCTTTGTAGGTTGGTCATATCGAGTAGATGATCCATATTGTTTTTGGTGGAGGTCAAAGTTTATTTGGTGTCACGAGAGGTCAAAAGGTCAAAACTTCATAAACACGATATCTCGAGAACAGTACATGTGACTATACTCATATTTGGTGTGTAGGTTGGCCATATTGAGTAGATGATCCCTATCGTTTTTGGTGGAGGTCAAAGGTCATTTGGGGTCACGAGAGGTCAAAAGGTCAAAACTTCGTAAACACGATATCTGGAGAACGGTACATGTGACCATACTTATATTTGGTGTGTGGGTTGGTCATATCGAGTAGATGATCCATATTGTTTTTGGTGGAGGTCAAAGGTCATTTGGGGTCACGAGAGGTCAAAAGGTCAAAACTTCATAAACAGGATACCTCAAGAATGGTACATGTGACTATGCTCATATTTAATGTGTGGATTGGTCATATTAAGTAGATGATCCCTGTCGATTTTCGTGGAGGTCAAAGGTCATTTGGGGTCAGGAGAGGTCAAAAGGTCAAAACTTCGTAAACACTATATCTCGAGAACGGTACATGTGACTATACTCATATTTGGTGTGTAGGTTGGCCATATTGAGTAGATGATCCCTATCGTTTTTGGTGGAGGTCAAAGGTCATTTGGGGTCATGAGAGGTCAAAAGGTCAAAACTTCGTAAACACGATATCTGGAGAACGGTACATGTGACCATACTCATATTTGGTGTGTGGGTTGGTCATATCGAGTAGATGATCCATATAGTTTTTGGTGGAGGTCAAAGGTCATTTGGGGTCACGAGAGGTCAAAAGGTCAAAACTTCATAAACAGGATATCTCGAGAATGGTACATGTGACTATGCTCATATTTGGTGTGTGGATTGGTCATATTAAGTAGATGATCCCTGTCGATTTTCGTGGAGGTCAAAGGTCATTTGGGGTCAGGAGAGGTCAAAAGGTCAAAACTTCGTAAACACGATATCTCGAGAACGGTACATGTGATTATACTCATATTTGGTGTGTGGGTTGGTCATATTGAGTAGATGATCCCTTTTATTTTGGTGGAGGTCAAAGGTCATTTGGGGTCACGAGAGGTCAAAAGGTCAAAACTTCATAAACACGGTATCTCGAGAATGGTACATGTGACTATGCTCATATTTGGTGTGTGGGTTGGTCATATTGAGTAGATGATCCCTTTTATTTTTGGTGGAGGTCAAAGGTCATTTGGGGTCACGAGAGGTCAAAAGGTCAAAACTTCATAAACACGGTATCTCGAGAATGGTACATGTGACTATGCTCATATTTGGTGTGTGGGTTGGTCATATTGAGTAGATAATCCCTTTTGATTTTCGTGGAGGTCAAAGGTCATTTGGGGTCACGAGAGGTCAATAGGTAAATTTCTTAAAAATTGCTTTTAAACACGGTATCTCAAGAAGAGTAAGTGTGACTAATCTCATATTCGGTGTGTGCCTTGGCCATATTGAGTAGATGATCCCTACTGTTTTTGGTGGAGAGCAGACGTCATATGGGGTCACGAGAGGTCAAAAGGTCAAAACTTCGTAAACACGATATCTCGAGAACGGTACATGTGACTATACTCATATTTGGCGAGTGTGTTGGCCATATTGAGTAGATGATCCCTATCGTTTTTGGTGGAGGTCAAAGGTCATTTGGGGTCATGAGAGGTCAAAGGTCAAAACTTCGTAAAACACGATATCTCAAGAACGGTACATGTGACTGTGCTCATATTTAGTGTGTGGATTGGTCATATTGAGTAGATGATCCCTATTGATTTTCTGAAAGGTCAAAGTTCATTTGGAGTCAGCATGTTCAAAGCCTGACAAGCTTTCCTGCACAGTCTTTCAAGAAATGTCACTTGTAGGGTCCTGTAACTTGTCCTGTAGATGGCACATAGTGAATACATGGTCCCAGAAGTTTTTGGTGGAGGTCAAATGTCATTTGGGTTCACAACGGGCAAGGGGGATCTCAATGTAGGAAGATTGGATGCCTTGCATGTGTACTTTGTGGGCACATTATGGAGCCCTGTTAATTGAAAAACATTGCCAAGCAATGTCAGTGTGAAAAAAGGCCTTACATTTCAGCGGCAAGGAATCACTAAGCCTTTTGGCTTTCTGGTTTGTAAACTGTTTTTAATTTTGTGTTAATAGCTTTTCACTCAGTTTTTATTGTGTTTTGTATCTCAGTTTCCCAAAATTCAACAAAGGCTTTAAACTGCCCCTCCTCACAGCAACACCAACACTACTGTACTGTCCTTGGAATGAATGCCACAGTGTGCTGAAAAAGGAAGAAAAGGATTTTAAAGATCTGTCAACAAAGAAATAATGTACTGTACAATACCATGCAGTTCATGCTTGTCAATTTGATTGGAAAAGCAGTACTAACTCAGTTAGGAACCCTAGAAACTTGTCAATTGGTTTTGTACTCTGTGCACTACTTACAGTACATCACATAAAAATGAGCATAATGTGATTTGTGATGAAGACCTTTTACCTCCCAAGTAGGGATTACAGGAGGTAAGTACTGTATCTGGGCTTGTACAGTAGATACAGTTGTACACCTCACCCCTCAACCTTTAATGTAGCGGAACCCTTGGACCTTTTTGCAGCTAAATTGGAACATAATTTTTATCCCTGCCCCATTGCTTACAGTCTTTGAAGCATCACTCACAACAGCTTTAGGGTCCATTTTCAAAGTCTGCGATATGCAGGCTTGGATAAATTCATTTTTTATTACTTGTCCATCGGGCTAAGGATTCTCAAAAAGTCTATCTGTCGGCATGAATATGCACTGAGTCCATATCTGATTATCTAGTACTAGCCATTGGATTCCTATGTGAAGAAGACTTCTGTGCTGCTTGCCTGGCGGGCTACAATATTGAGCAGTTCACTTGTCCGAGTCAATTTTTACTTGTCACTGTCGGGTGGGGGATTTGTCGAAGCCTGCGATATGACTTTGCTTGGGAATTAAACTCAGGACTCTGTGATTGAGAGTACAGTTCCACACACCTGGTCAACCTATAGGAAGAGTCTCATAATTTTTTGCATACTGTATAATTATATTGTTTTTTTTTTGTTCAGACTTCATTTCAAGGACCGTTTTAATGGCCACATAACTTCAGAAAGAGAGGGGGGCTGGGGAGGGAATTTATTTGGAGAATGTTTTGTAGTACTGTAATCAAGACTGCTAGTGGTGACATACAGTATGATGCTGTGAGTCTAAATATTGCAATGGCTACTGTGTGATGAAGAAGAAGGCTTGGTCTCATCTACCCCGTGACATGCTGATTGGGTAGTGCTACCAAATTGTAACCTAAGAGTATTTACTAATTAGAGACCAAGGTCTAATACATGCCCTGTACAAAATTTCAGCCAGTTTGAAAGTAAGAGCAAGGTACACAATGGCTTAGTCTCCAAATGTCACACGTTGCACTGTGGTGACAACATTTTGGCGATTTTCAAAACAGCAGAAGGGGTGTATTTTCCCTCGCAATTCAGAGTAAAAGAATAATACTTTTGTTACTGTCAGAACATCATTTTATATTGAGTTCATCTATGCAAAAGTTGGGGTCACAAATTAGTGGAATGTTGCCTCTGTATGAGATTTATTTTCAACTTTCATAGTAGTAAAGTGTAGGTAAAAGATACCAAGTTGACTACTGAGTCACCTCGCTTCGCTTAAGTGTGGACACTGTTAACTTCGGTTTTTGTTTGACTTGATACAACACATATAGCGTGAATGTAAAGCAAGTTAGCAAAACGTTACCTTAGCAACAGGATCAATCACTAGAAAACTCTTGGTGCTGACTAAAAATGGAGGCTTTGGTAGTCTACCTTAGATAATAAAGACTGGAATAGACAATAGACACTTACCTTTGCATTCAAGCCCTGGAACTACAAATCGTAGGCTAAATATCCAAAACACCAAGTGTACGGTACTTTACACTGACTGAGAAGATGTACACAGCTGCTTACCATTAAAACGTAATCTAAATGAGACAACAACAGCTGCACATAACTTGCATGTAGGCTATGACAAAAAAGAACGCGCTCTTGAGTGTGTTCTCAGGCTTTCATAAACATGCTTATTTTTGTTTTGTTAAGGACGCACACGCGTGCACGCACAGACATCATCCAATTACTATCTGGTTGTGAAAGTGCATCCATACACAGCACATTGCCATATTTTGTTAGTGCCTGCAATAAAAGTACTTGTGGTGTATTTAAAAAGTGCACATTTTATTCCTTTAGGTTTTTGAAATGGGTTATGGTACTGTACAGTATATGTTGAGGCTAATTCTGTGCACCCCATAGGCAGGCAAGCCCTAAAAATTAGTACTGTTAGAGACAGTGCACACAAGGAAGAAACGACTGGTTGGTAGATACACTGCCAATTCGTACCTTCTTTGGACTCTAGTTAATAAATACTCTTAGATTCTAACAAGGTCGAATATTTCACATGCCAATTGCTGTAAAATATTATAAAATTCCTGTCATCAGCACCAAAAACACCTGTAACCTTGCTTAATTAAAATAAACACAGCGTTTAAAACCCATAACCCTGCAATTTCAGGTGAATGGAAATTTAAACACGGACCCCACATTAACCCATGTTCCCATTTTATTCGAGCGCAGGGTACCTGAGACCACAGTCTGAGACTGCTTAATGAATAACATCACCTCATTAGAGTAAAAGTGCTCTCCCACTTTGGTACAAGGTGCAGTAACTTTCAGAAAAACAGAAAAATACAAAGATTGTAGTTTGAATCACAAATTATTGCACAATGTACTATTTTAATTTGAGTGATGAAGTTCAACATTCAATATCACAGCTCAAGAATGTCCTATGAAGATGGGAGTAGAACTGTTAGGATTAAAAGCCCAGTTCTCTCACCCGAAACAGTACCAATTCTCCCAACCTTCTTACTTAAACCCCTCCCACAATTGTGTAAAATTCATCCTCATCCAGATACAATCTCAGTTTATTGCCTCAAGTTGAGTGTATAGAAAAACTCAATTTACGTTATTAAAACACTCTCAGCACCGTTTTATGCTGTGTAATATAAGCTTTCGTACTCTGCATTGTTTGAATGAGCTGTCAGTCAAAGAGCTAAGCCAATTGAGAATTTCGGTACCCCCGAACCAAATCTCAGTGCACTGCCAAAACTGTAGTTTGGGGTGAGAGGTTTGATCCTTTAATTTTTGCATGTGGTTTAATACATATTTTTGTTTTTGATTTGAGGTACACTCAGTGTCCATGTGCAATGAACATCACATAGAATCTAGATTGGCAAACTAAATAGTTTAGATAAATTTCTACAGGATTAGCAAAAAAAATACTGACTGTGTGCAATTTCACAATAGCAGTTTTAGTTCTGCATAGCTTATGATCTATAGTATCTCATGCTCTAAAATCATTATGCTTGGAGGGAACTGTCTGGAGAATGCATGGTAAAAGATGTGGGAATTGCTACAGATGTCTTCATGGGGATCTTAACTTTACAGTAGATGATTATGAGGAAAAAAGTGTAACAGTTGTTTAATTTGTAATGGTCAAACAGTATCTCCCTGTTTTTGATACACTTTTTAATAAGATAGGTCTAATATATACTGAAACTAATCCATGGGCCTCTGATATGAGATCAGATCCCTCCTTTATTTTGAAGATCCCAGCTTCCAAAAAAGAGAGGGAAGGGAACTCCCTCTCAGTTTTGATTCTTAATGGTGCTATTGGTAGCTGTTTCTCATGACCCATGCATACTACAGTATGACTTAGTGGGCATGGTATTGTACAGTGCAGTGCAGTACATGTTTGAGGACAAAATTAGATGAGGTGGTCATTGATGTTCCCAAATTTGCAGATTGGGAATTAATCAAATGAGAAATGAAAAAATAAAAAAAGGTACCTGTGTTCAATAATTGTCACAGTTTACGGTAGCAGGGGGAGCAAAATTATTACTGGAGAAAGGTGGCATTACTATGTACTTTGTACTGACCACTTTGTCTGGAGCTTCTTATGCTGTATTGAGCACTTTCGCTACCATGGAAGATTTTGTATTTAAGTTAAAGTGCTGTAAAAGACTTGCATAAAACATATTAAGCATGTCATTGTTTACATTGCTTCAGAATGATAATTATAGACAAATATATGTACTGTGCTTCCCATGAAGGAATCAGTTTTCATATAATTTTTTTTCTCGCAAATACGTACACCTGTCTCCCTTTCAGATGGCCCCTAGGTTTTTGGTTTTGGCATTTTTTGATAGTGGTGTAGGCTTGTAAATTGCAAGTTGAAGAATCAGCTGCCTGACTGCAATCTGAAGAATTTCATGGAGACATCTTGGTTGGCTTCAAAATAGCCAGGAAATCTTTTCTTTCAGGAGGTGAAAAATTCATCTCAAATTCTCAATTGTGCATAGCAGTTAGAAGATACTGCAATTTTTTCTGGGGATTAAGTGCATTATTGATTCCTTGCCGTAGGCAGGCAAGGAATCTATGCGATGGTGATGTCGTGTGTGTGTGTGTGTGTGTGTGTGCGTATGTGACGCTTTGGCTTGTAAACACGATATCTCAAGAAGGGTAAGTTGGAGGGATCTCATACTTGGCATGTGGATTGCCCATATTGAGTAGATGATCCCTATTGTTTTTGGTGGACGTCAAAGGTCACTTGGGGTCACGAGAGGTCAAAAGGTCAAAATCTTGTAAACACGGTATCTCGAGAACGGTACATGTGACCATGCTCATATTTGGTGTGTGGGTTGGTCATATTGAGTAGATGATCCCTATCGATTTTCTTGGAGGTCAAAGGTCATTTGGTGTCACGAGAGGTCAATAGGTAAATTCCTTAGAAATTGCTTGTAAACACGGTATCTCAAGAAGGGTAAGTGTGACTAATCTCATATTTGGTGTGTGCATTGGCCATATTGAGTAGATGATCCCTATTGTTTTTGGTGTAGATCAAAGGTCATTTGGGGTCACTAGAGGTCAAAAGGTCAAAACTTCGTAAACACGATATCTCGAGAACGGTACATGTGACTATGCTCATATTTGGTGTGTGGATTGGTCATATTGAGTAGATGATCCCTATTGATTTTTGTGGAGGTCAAAGGTCATTTGGGGTCACAAGATGCAATAGGTAAATTTCTTAAAAATTGTTGTACACGGTATCTCAAGAAGAGTAGGTGTGACTAATCTCATATTTGGTGTGTGCATTGGCCATATTGAGTAGTTGATCCCTATTGTTTTTGGTGGAGATCAAAAGTCATTTGGGGTCACGAGAGGTCAAAAGGTCAAAACTTCGTAAACACGATATCTCGAGAACGGTACATGTGACTATGCTCATATTTGGTGTGTGGGTTGGTCATATTGAGTAGATGATCCCTTTTATTTTTGGTGGAGGTCAAAGGTCATTTGGGGTCACGAGAGGTCAAAAGGTCAAAACTTCATAAACACGGTATCTCGAGAATGGTACATGTGACTATGCTCATATTTGGTGTGTGGGTTGGTCATATTGAGTAGATAATCCCTATTGATTTTCGTGGAGGTCAAAGGTCATTTGGGGTCACGAGAGGTCAATAGGTAAATTTCTTAAAAATTGCTTTTAAACACGGTATCTCAAGAAGAGTAAGTGTGACTAATCTCATATTCGGTGTGTGCCTTGGCCATATTGAGTAGATGATCCCTACTGTTTTTGGTGGAGATCAAAGGTCATTTGGGGTCACGAGAGGTCAAAAGGTCAAAACTTCGTAAACACGATATCTGGAGAACGGTACATGTGACTATACTCATATTTGGCGAGTGTGTTGGCCATATTGAGTAGATGATCCCTATTGTTTTTGGTGTAGGTCAAAGGTCATTTGGGGTCATGAGAGGTCAAAAGGTTAAAACTTCTTAAACACGATATCTCAAGAACGGTACATGTGACTGTGCTCATATTTAGTGTGTGGATTGGTCATATTGAGTAGATGATCCCTATTGATTTTCTGAAAGGTCAAAGTTCATTTGGAGTCAGCATGTTCAAAGCCTGACAAGCTTTCCTGCACAGTCTTTCAAGAAATGTCACTTGTAGGGTCCTGTAACTTGTCCTGTAGATGGCACATAGTGAATACATGGTCCCAGAAGTTTTTGGTGGAGGTCAAATGTCATTTGGGTTCACAACGGGCAAGGGGGATCTCAATGTAGGAAGACTGGATGCCTTGCATGTGTACTTTGTGGGCACATTATGGAGCCCTGTTAATTGAAAAACATTGCCAAGCAATGTCAATGTGAAAAAAGGCCTAACATTTCAGCGGCAAGGAATCACTAAGCCTTTTGGCTTTCTGGTTGAGATCTGTGATGTCATTGTGACATGTTAACATTGCATTTCATTAAGGCTACAGTATTTTAATAGTTTTACTGCCACTGCAGGAAATATTACATATAAGGGCAACATTTGCTATATATCTAGTGTCGTGTATAGCTAGGTCCTCAGAAAATATATTCAAACATTTTAACCGAATCAACTTTCAAGGACAAACAGGATTTCAAATACAAAGATAAGCAAATGGAATTTGAGGGTAAAAATTTTGTGTCCATATTACATAACTTCCTGTGAAATTTCTTGAAAAGTGGTACAAAAACCCGCAAGAGCGTGCTTTCAAATCTTAACCCATGATCATAAATTAGTATCCATTATTATGATACTGTACCAAGCTGTAGTCCAGTATTTCAAAAATCAACAGGACCCATTTGTGGGTTCTGCCAATTTTTACTACTTCCGTTAACCTATGGGACCTACTTTTCGGTTTTGTCAAAAAAAAATTAAATCCATGATACATCCATGAATCATAATTGGTGGTTATCCCATTGGATTGTGATTACCTCACCATGGGACCAGTATGGGTAACAATTGCTGGCATGAAATCCAACAGCTGTGTGCTCACAACTGGCTGCAATAACTTCAAAAAGGTCATACCTTGCAAGACATTGTTAAAAATCTTGCAACATCATCCTGTAAGTGCTCTTCAACTCTAACAAAATCCTGTAGGCTACCACAGTCTGTTTAATACAAGAAAACCCAACAGGCTGCACAGTATCTAAAATTGAAGATTTTGTGAGTATTGAAGAATGTTTCTTTATTAGACACTGGTATCCATTTCCAATATCTTATGGTATATCTGATTCTGTATCCAGGGTCCAGTATGCCTAAATATATTGTAATGTCACCTTTTAAGATAAATGGGCATGTATAATTAATTCTAGATTTTACCCTCTGGCTGGCCGCCGCACAAGTTTACGTTCTCATTTTGTACACACATATTGCTCTATTGTACATTATCAGGATGAGATTTAATAGCTACATGTGAAATAAAATAATATACATTCCCTCATGAGAATGTCTTTTAAACAAATATTAAGTCTTTCAGCTTGACAGGGAGTTCTTTCAATGTCAACAATCTTGACATATATTCAAGAACTGCACTGTCTCATTTTCCAGCACATGAAGGGCAAGGATTTCTGACTATGGTCTGAAAAATTACATCCTTTACTGTAACTTGGTGATGTATTGGTATGAGGCTGGATCTTTCCTCTTTACTTATGAAATATCGCTTATTTCTGTTGAACACTGACCTTTTCATAATGTCAAGGCTTGACATTAACACTTATAGGTAGGTGATTTGTTTAAACTTTTGCAGGGCCACTTTCTATTCCAAGGTGCTATACAGCATCTTAAATTAAACTTGTTTCTCCTCAGGTCTACACCCAGAGAAGATTCTGGGGAAAGATGTGTTGCAGAGTGTTGCAATTTTCTTGCGGATAAGGTTCATTATCACATTATCTTTGTGGAAGCAAACCTTGCCACCAGCTTTTAGCTCGCTGACTCTCACAAATAGACCTTGTGCATACGATGTTACAGAGCAAAAAGTACAACCTTCTTTGGGGGCAAAACAAACCAATGCGGACAAATGCAGACAAGCTGATTTGTCAATCTCTCAAATATGTACAAAGTCTGCTACACATGCGGGGGGGGGGGGCAAATTCAAATGTGTGCAGACACATGTTCCATTGTTTGGCCTCCATAGGAATCCCAAGCTTAGGACTTCTCTGTTTGCATCCAAGGTGACTACAGTTTGTCTTCAATGCAAGGTCTGTTAGACTGTTATCTTCTGCAAAGTGGTTAAAAGTGGTGAACTTGAAGTTGCATCAGGAGATGTGAGATTGGCTATACCAAGCTGGGTCGCAGCGTGCATCTACACTTCAAAATTTCTGAACTTTCTATGAGCATTTATGAAAAGAATGCAGAAACATTGTCAAAAGGTATACACATACAGTATTGGAGAGAAAAATATGTTTATACAGTATCTCAGTCACACAGTTGGTTCATACTCTTCTTTCAGTTTTTTAGCCTTCATCTTGGAAATACAGGTTGACATGTTTTATACTCTTTTGTTCCTGGTGAAGGAAGGGGGAGGGGGCACAATTCAAAATGTCTCCCACCTGGATTAAAGGCATATTTTCATCATCCCAAACAGTTCCAATTCTCCCAGCGTACCTACTTCTAGCCCCTCCCACATTTATCTAAAACTCATCTTTATCCAGACACAATCCTTGTTTATTGCTTCGTGGCTTGTCCCAGTGGCCATACAAGTCCATAATGTGTAATCAAGACACTCTCAGTGCCCATGCTGTGTAATTTAGCAATGATGCATTGTTTGAATGTGATGTCAGTCAAAGAGCTGTACCAATTGAGAGTTTTGATATATGTATACTGAAACTGTAGTTTAGGGTGACCAATGACTGCCTTTAAATAAATGTGTTTTTCATAACTTGTCCACTTCTAAACACTGAAATTGTGTAAGAATGAGGTTAATTCCCTGCATTTGTCAGAGTGATTTTTTCATTTGCTTTAAACTGTCAGATTGGGTTTTTTTTGACAAGTAATTATACTTTTGACAAGTCATGAAAACTGCACACCGAAAATAATTCACCCCATGTGTTAAGAACAGACTTGTTCTTAACAGTTCATGGAGTATTTCTTTTCCATTTGAAACATTTGTTGATAATTATATTTTGTTTTGTAGTAAAATACAAGATCATGTGCAATTGAATTGATGCATTGTAGTAATTTTATTATTTCTTTTTTATAGCCTATACCTCTAATTGATGACATATCAACTACTGTATCTACAGTCAGGCAGTAGGAGTCTCTCCCTACACTTTGCAACCCTCATTTTGAAACTCAAGGTGGCTACAGTATGCTGTTAGGCTTGCATAAGTTATCTGGCTCTTGCATGGTAAAGGCTGTGTGGATGTAAAGTATTGCTATGCTACCCAGGTAGTGGCTAGAGCTGTTTACTGCATGAGAGAATGAGACTTGTCATGTACCTGTATAGAAAATCCTCCATTGATATGTTTTTTGTGTTATAAATATTCGCATGAAAACATTTCATTACTAATTTTGAACTTTGTAAATTTATGTCATATTATATAATGTAGAGTGTAATGACATGGTATGCATTGACAGACTGTGCTACTGGTACAGTTAGCCCATAGTTACAGGTATGCCGAAGGGTTGTAGAGTTACATTGTTGATACAACTTTGTAGTCATGGCAAAGAAATGCTGTGGTATTGGCTTGTACGGTAAATTGGTATGGAGTTCATCTATTGCACTTAAGGAGCACTACTGCAAAACTGCCCAACAGTAGTACAGCTAAGACTGAACAGAGGTTCCAATAAACATTGACCTTTCAGTGGACAAATTTCATTTTGTTACTAACAGGAGGATATCCCTACATGCTGCTAATCCTATTGATTGGTCCTTTGAAGCAGTCAACTGTCTTTAATACTTTGATAAAGCTGGTTGTAGCTATTGGCCAATCAATTATCCAATGTAATTGGTTAACTCAGCAGTGTTTCTTTGAGGGGGGATATTTGAGATTTTTTCCTTTTATCAGATCAGGGTGACTTTGTCTTTCAAGTCTGAGCATATTTCATGATAGTACCTGTACAGTGTTCTGTGGGAACACAGAAGGGGAGGGGCTACTTACCTGGGAGAGATGGGTTTAAAAATGTCCAAGGGACATATATTTTGTGCAGTTTCTCTTTTCAGCAAGTTGAAAACCATTCCATGATGAGCAACCCAAGATGTAGTTTTGGAGTAGAGCAGTTAGTCATGGGAGTAAAGATTTTATGGTGGTGGTGGCGAGGGAAGGGGGGGGGAGGGTGAAGTATAGCACAGAGACATTTGTTTTTGTATCTTATTGTTCTTCAAATGCTTGCCACAGAGTAGAAGTCAGTGGAGAGGGTACTACCATATGAGCACTAGTACTAGAAATACAGCTTAGGGAGAAGCACCCATTATTCAAGAGAAATAGTATGTAAAAAAGGTAACATTTAACTCAAAAACTTAGTCAAGTCCATGGTAATCAAGGTAAAGGTTTACAAAAGGGAGAGATGGGGACAGAAAAGTCTGTGAGTGTTCTGTTGGAAGAAGGTTCATCCATGTTTAGTACTGTATCAACTTCTTCAGTTGGGTGTCTGTGTCTGGTGATCCATTTGGTGGGGTGCCCCCACCCATTGCCGAAGTTTTCATTCTAGGTCCTTGTTATATTTTGTACATTACAAACATGGTCAGTTGGTGTACAAGAACAGTTGTTCCCAACTAGTTTTGGAACAACAGCCAAGTCCCACTGATAGCTCCATATTTCTCTTCTGGGTCACATTACCTTTCTTCATATTTCATGCAGCAATAATTAGGTTAACGGTTCATAAACTTCACAGGTCAGCAAGAGAGGTGTTGCTTCATAATTTGCTAGAGCAGTGGAGTCCTGAGCTCCTTGCCCCCCTCCCCCCCACCCACCCGATGCACCAGAATTTCCTGTGAGCACCTTTCTCAGGGGTCTGTCACTGTGCTCAGAGCAGAGCTGTTCATGGAATTGGATACATTACGAGATATGCAATTTGAGCAACCAGAGTACTCTTGCCCTTTAATTCACTTTGAACTCATACCAGTGACATATTTCATGGTACAAATAACTTTCTGTCAGGCACGGTGCAGTGCTAGATATTTACATTCCTGCGTAATGGCCATAAAAATAATCAATAATGGCACTTAGTAGTCCTTGGACTAAAAATTACCTTAATCGGCCTTTTGTTTAAAGTTCATGGCCATTTCTTAACTCAATGGAATGAGTTTGTCTTCTTAGTATTTTGTATATCAAACTTTTTTCAGTTTGGTGGCAGAATGATCTTCCCGTTGTCCATAATTTTCCATGACCGGTTGCAGTTCATCAGTAGATTGGATATAACATAAGTAAAATACTGCAATTTTTATTAAGTTGTAAAATATTATTGCTTGGATTGAAAGGTGATACAGTATCATTGTTTGGCTTGATTTACTTATATCTAGTTACAAAAAGTAAATAACACTCAAAGAATTGAGTAAATGTTATACAGTAATTTCACTTGCAAATTACCCTGTAACACACATGACTACAAGTTCCAAATAACTCTATCCTTGCATTATGTCATTCAAATCCTTTTACATCTATGTATATATTCAGTCTTTCAACAGGTTGAGATTAATTCTTAGAGCTTGACTCTGTGCTTTATTCCTTATATAGCATTTTACATGTCAATTAGTGACACACCCAGGCAATACAAAAAACTTATTAATAGTAAGCATGACAATCCCCAACATTTTGTTCAGTATTAATATTAATAAATAATAAGCATGGTGTGGATTCAATTTTGACAGAATTGATTCATTTGACTTCAAATTTTGCATCAGAGAATTGTCAACTGACCAAATAAATATTGTGTTACAAAAAATAATATATTTTTGTATAGGCAGTTTAAGGCAGTCAATTCTCTGGTCCCAAACATTAAAATTTTTTTCGTAGTCTACAGAAGTTCTTAATTGGAAAAATGCAGAGTCTGTTCTTCAGCTCATATTTCACAGCATGTGCTGGACTAGTACTGAGATGTTCTGATTACACATCCGGTCTTGTATATACTCGCCCTTTAGCAATCAACTCAGGTTGTGTGTGGATGAAGATGACTTTTAGACAATTGTGGGAGGAGCTTAAGTAAGTAGGTTAGGAGAATAGGAACTGTCTGGGGTGAGAAGATTTAGCCTTTTAACCTTTACCGTTGTTTGGGTCCTTTTGGACCCATACGGAGAGCACAGCTGTCACCCATCTTTACTGTTTCACGCGGAGCTCGAAACTGCGAGTAGCTACCCAAAAGTTGTCTATGCCACGCAGTTTCAGATGTAGTCTTACATGAAGTATCTCCCCAAAGTTGGTAGAGATTTTCAAAGTAAGGATGGGAACTCATTCCCTTCTGGTGGTGTTTTGTTGAGAGGTGTAATTTTTTAAACAAATTAGAAATTTTGTTCATACATTTGGTGTGGTGTTGCAAAAGATGCAGTGTTGTGAGCTGCATGTGTTTGTTTGGGTTTACCTTTTTTTAAATGCAACCAATTGCAACAACATTCAAGGGAATATGATGTCACCCCAACTTGAGTTAGTGTGCCATCTGTCCCTTGTCATGAATGGCCCTTGAGAGTCATGTGGCAATATTTATCTAAAATCTTGAAATTTACAGATTAACTGCTTTGTTTACTAGAAACATGAAATATTGTAAAAGAGGCTTGGGGAGAAATAAGAAGAAAGTTGTGAGATTAGATTGTTGTTTCAAACCAAGTTTAGGGACTGCTTTTACTCTTTAAAAATACCTAATCTGCATGTCCGGCCAGATGTTGTGCTATTGAAGCCATCTACATTTGTCTGTTGCCTGTCAAGCCAAAGGAGGTGTCAAAATTTGATTGGAATTACCTATGTACCTTTTATTATCACAGTCTGTAGCATTTGAAGTGTATCTTATCCGTTGAAAAGATTCACAAATCAATTCCTCTGGATGAATGTTCTTTGGTTTTTGCAAGGTGTTTTAGTGATTGGAAATAAATGTGTTTAACCTGTACAAACAGTTGAGACAATCAATGAGATTTGTAGAATCATACTTTGTCTAAGTTTTGCATGACCAAGTGGTCCTGTCCCAGGAGGGATTTCCTTTGTTAGGTGAGTGTTAAAGATAGTTGACAGTTTGTAAAGCCTACTTCTCTTCTCACTGGTATTGATCAAGGTAAAAGAAGAAAGAAGTTGACAAAGTCCTGCCTCATTGAACAAAGGAAGGAGTGAGGCTTATAATTTATCCATCAATAATCAGGTTCCTTAACTTACTTAAATTTACCACTTGGCTGTGTTGAATGGCATGCTAACATCTTACTCTGGTGAGCATACTTACAGTAAGACAGAAACTGGGGAAGTGATTTTGCCCCTCAAGATCCCACATTTTGGCTTGCAAGTAACATTTAATTTAAAATACTTTGCGATTGACATTTTGGGGAGTTTCAGAGGCAAGTGGTAAGTACTAGCTGGAATAGATAGTCTAAATGTTCTTTTTCATTTTTGTTTATATTTTTAAAAAGGAAGCACTCTCATGTGCAGGCCTTGCATTTTGAGGTGTGCCAGTGTGATTGCACACCATCACTCGTCTCAAATCACTGAGAAGGGTGAATTTCTGTACACCTAGATGACGGTTGAAGCTCATATAAATCAGTTATTTAAGTTAGATAAAAGGGGTCACCTACCACACTCCTTACTTTTTCAAGGTGTATGTTTTGAAGTTCACCTGGCAAATTTAAAACTCAAGCCTGTGCCATGTGGATTGTGTAGTTAGTTAGATGAGGCTTGTCATCTCAGTTTCTAAGCAAGGGGTTTAACACATTTGCATTGCATAGAATAGATTTTTATCTCTGTTAACTACTATTGTTTGTAGTAATCTTGTTAGGATAAAACTACATGCATCACAGCTGCTTTCAGTTTTAGTTTCCCGTAATCTCCTCATACAGGGAATAAGGGAGTTGAATTTACAGGTTGACAATTCTAGAAAATGAAACAAGGTGGTACCTGCAAGATCTTGGAAACAAGATTACTTCTTAGAATTGCAATTGTTATGGTTCAAAATAGCTAGGGATGATGCTTAACATCCCTGCCATTGAGAAAAGCACTCTTAAAGTTGTTGTATGTGTTTAAGTGCCAAACCTCTCACCCCAAACTTCAATTTGGGTATGGGGATACCAAAATTTCCAATTAGATCAGCTCTTTGATTGACAGCTAATTCAAACAATGCAGAGTACCAAAGCTCCAATTACACAACATGAACTGTCCTGAGAGTGTTTTCATTTTATAAATTGAGTTTTTCTATATACTCACCTTGAAGCAATAAAATGAGATTGTATCTGGATGAGGATGAATTTCAGACACCTGTGGGAGGGGCTTCAGTAAGAATGTTAGGAGAATTGGTACTGTTTGGGGTGAGAGGACTGGGCCTTTAATCTGCACACTTTTCAATATAGTAGAAAAAAAGTGGAAAAAGTAAACAATGTGGGAAACTGCATCCTCCTCTGATAATGGAAAAATTTTGATGAAACCTAGGAGAGTTGGTTTTACTAAAATTCTATTTTTTGCCAGGAGAATTGAGAAATCTGTTTACATTTTCCTTTGTCAAGATTCAAAAACATACCTCAGGGCTGGAAAAAATGTGTATTTCCCAGGAAGGGAGGCTAGGGAGTACAATTACTTCCCTGGAAGGGAGTTGAATTTCCCACAATTATTCCTACATTTTTGTGTTCAGAAATGGGAAATTTCCCTCCAGTTGGCTAAATTTCCCTCCAGATGGCCAAATTTCCCGGGAAGAAGCATCCCATCTCCCCAACATTTTCCATCCATGATCTACAGTACTTCACCCCTCATTACCTCCTATTTGCACTTTGTAATCCCTGCTACCTGCAGTAAGTCCCTGGCAAGGTTTTAATAGCACAGTGGCTCCAGGTGAACTCCAGAAGAGGTTACAGTAGATGGAGAGGTCCTCCTTCCTGCTTGTCTGTTAAAGTGATGTAGTGCAATTTGTTTCTTGGCAGTTTTCATGTCAAAAATCTGTTTTGAGAGCATGATGAAACGTTGAGGATGTGGTTAGAAAGTCCATAGAGTGGAGGAGGAGGGGGCAGGCTCAAATAGTCATTTTCCCTTTTAATGGTGATCCAGATATTAGTTTTGATCATTTCAGTACACAAACTTCAATACTTAATATGGTAGATAGAAAATTGGGATCTTTGTTGTTGTAAAATTGATTTTTTACTGCTTCCTTGACCCATGCACTTAAGTTCATCTTTTCATAAAGATGAACTACAAAAGAGTGAAAAAAAGCCTCCAAGAATAGCCATTTAATGATGAAGGTACTCGGGGCAACGGTACTAAGTAAAAATGGTATGATGGAGAGAAAATAGAGTCGCAAGATTGTTGGAAAAAGGAGATGGTGGAAACATATAGTCTGATACCATCTTAATATCCACTTTCAAAAGATCAAATCAGTGTGTTGGTATCAGGGAAAGCCTTTTAATCCATGAAATGTCACAATATACATGATCAATCATAATTTGGGCAAGACGATAGCATTTCATGAAAAACGTAATAAAAGTTTATGTTGTAAGGAAAGCCTAAGCATTTATACCTTTTAATTATGTGCAATAATACTTAACTGATTATAATAAAGCATTTTGTCTACCTTTGCTAAACACAAACATGTGAGTATAAAAATGAGTTCAATTCAGACTTTTATTGGAATTTTCCATGTCCCAACTCTGAATATTTATGATGTAGTGCAGAGCTATTGATCAGAGGGAAGATATACAAGATAGCAGGTACAAAGAAGAACGTAAATAATTTGGGTCTTTAGCCAAAGCTCCAGTATGTTTTGATGAAAGGCAGATCCAATACCGAAAGCAAAGTAGAGCTATTGCATACTGGGTTTTACAAATGAAAGAAGAGAAGATGAAGATCCTCATGTTTTGTCAGTCCGTTGTCACCTGTCATCGATCCACCAAATTTTACACCTTTTATTGAGCTCAGATGCCACCTCCTTTTTCAGGCCTGGTTTTAGAACTTTTAAGAGCTTTTTCCTACTTCTTGAGCAATCTTTCTAAAACCTCTTTGGACCTGTCACTCTCAAAGGTCTGGGTTCATACTGCACATTTTTCTCTCACTTTTTGCGTAATTCAAGCACGCGCTAAAATCTTTGTGGCGTAATGGCTTATCCAACATGGAAGGTTGCAGCCATGAGAACTGCTAAGAGCAAAGATTTTTGCCATTAAGAGTCTAGAGACATACTTCTTCATTGACAAAGAGGCTAAAGGTACATTCTCTCACTCCGTTGAGTTTTCACTGCAAGTCAACCATTTTACATCCTTAAGAAGTTGAAAGTAAATGGAAATGATGGCTAATTGCTGTTGCAATGTGATCTCTTACAGCCTAGAGGTTGTAGGAGGATGTCAGGTGTAACGTTGGTGGTTTTGAGAATACAGGAAGAAAGAGACTTTAGAAAACTAAATGACTTTAGCAGGGAACTGTTGCAGTGCTGCAGAATAAATCAATAATTCATTATTAATTGAAAAGTCAGTATTTAACATAATATGTATACAAGAATTTTAGGAATTCATCCTCATAATGACATCACATAGTTTCATCATTGCATGTGCTTACAGATCAATTTTTCAGAGTACACCAGCAAAAAGGAATTTTTCATGAGCAGATTGAGCTATATCTGAGGTAATTGCATTCATGACTTAACATTTTCTACCCTGATAAAACTATGAATATTGCTGCGAAGCAACATTTGAAGAGCTACAAAGCGTATTTGTTCCTTTCTGTCAAATTACAAGGGCATGTCACCAAATCTAATAAAAAAAATGTGGTAAAATAATTTTTCTTCATGAAATTTGTTTCTTACATGTTATTGTTCAATGATGTTTACTTTCCCAATAATTTGTAGTTGGAAAAATCTGAACCAAACATCCAAAAGTTTGGGAAAAAATATATACATTGTTTGGTTATTGTTCCATATTTCATGTGCAGTATGACGACTTGAAAATTATATTATTTATCTCAGAATTGTTAATTGTGGAGAGTCACAGTTGTGAGATCTGCCATAACTTTGATTATGTAGTATACCCTATATTGATGGCTCGTTGAAACAATTTTGTAATTCATCAAATGGCTTCCACCAAAATGGGAATAACTCCCATTTATCATTGTGAAGACGTGCCCCTGATTTTGATAGAACAGGTCACGTACTAATTCAACCTTCCTAGCTAGGTGGATTTGGCAAATTGTTGCCATGTGAACCAGTTGCCAACAGTTACATGAGAACTGTAATTAAATGAATACAGTACAAGTGTGTCATGAAAAAGATTGTTGGGAAACCAGAATAGAGTCAAATTATGTGAAAGGTGACTTCTTCTTGAACATGTGGTCATAAATGCGTGCACTGCAAAGGTTACTCTTAAAGAATTTATAGATGTATGGCACCTGATGAGTTGAGGTCTGCATGTCTAAAAGCTCACCTAATGTAAACATAATTGCCAAAGGAACTTAAATATAAAGGTAGACTGTCATAATAAACAGGTTCATGGAGCTCTGAAACTTTTACGAAACAGAGCCGATTCAGCCAAATCCCATCGAAACCTCAGCATTAAACTTTTGCACAACAGCTTCAGTAGCATCAGCCACTATCTTTTCCCCTTGGGGATTAGATGTTGACGGTTGCTTCCTCTGTCAACCACCTCCAAATCTAACGAGGGCCTCCTTTTCCTGCCATCAGGTTCATTGTATAGTAGCTCATCACTCCATTACACTTCACTTGATGACCTGGCTTCAACAAGTTGCAAATGAGCTGCCTGTGTATACAGTACTGTACCAGCACAATATGCCACCGGTGAACTATAACATTGTACTTTGATTCTATCATATAGGGTAGGTGACTGTTTACAGGGACACCGGTATATCATTTCATGAAAACCCTCATCCAAATAGCAATGACAAACAACTGAAGGATAAAGTTTTGGTTATGGGTAATTTTTGGCAGCATTAAGGTGCCTTTTACTACGGTTCACAGCAATACATCTCATGATCTCATGCTTGACATCAGTCTGAATTTGTGTAGAATTGTTCCATTTTGGGGGTTTAAAACCCATAAAAACAGAACATTCTGCTTTTCTCTAAGGAAGGATTCAAGGTCATTTCAAGTGTTGATAGTATATTAACACCATACTAAGTGTTATTTACAATTACAATAACAATTACTTATTCTATGCATTTTTGTGAAATTTGTATTGAAATCAGGTGTGTGGTTTTCAAGATATGAGCAATTAGTTAAAGTTGTCACATTTTCAACAAAAAGTGAACTTGAAGCAAGCATAAACTGTATGACATCATAATCCTCACATTAATGGACAGTCTTTTTCAATCTTTACATGTTCACTGAAGTAATTTCCCCATATTTTGTGAATATTTAAAGCCCAGGTCACATTACAGCCATGTCAGATCAAATTTCCCTCTAATTTTTGTGAATTTTTTTTACAATCTCCTCCATCTTTGGTAAAAAAGAGTAAAAAATTTACAAACCTGTGTACTGTGAATATATGATTTGTATCACAGGACTACAGAAACCTAAATTATACTAATTATTCTGTGATATGACATTCACAGACAGTTTTTATCAGATATGTGTAGTCCGCTAAAAGCTATTTGTCAATGTGATGTTCATTTCCATGATCATCTCATATCCATCATGTATTTACACAAGATGACAGATTTTTTTTTCTTTCTGACAAAGGATGGAGGACAGTGTAACTATAACTCAAAGAATTGGATGGATATCCGAACCAATATTGTGGTAGTGTGACCTAGGCTTTTAAAGAGGAAAATAGGAGTTTATCCCCTGTTACCTTGGATGCCACCCATTGAAGCAAGCAATAAAGTGTCCTCTTTTCTGTTTTCTGAGATGACAGTGTTGGCAAGTATTGTGTGATCGTTTGCATAAATTGCTCTGTGAAAGTCTATGATAAATGAACAACACGTCAGTCCCAGCTGTTGTGTTGGAAAACTTATGTATTTTTAGTTACACTTTTTAGGGGTTGAATGGCAAAAAAAAGGGTGTATTGTATGGACTCTGACATTTTGTATTAAAAATATTCTTAACCCAAATATTGAAGTTCCATCATAATTGCTGGTAATTTATCAGGTCCTTAAGCTTAGGTGTACACCCTCAATTTATGCGACATCACAATTTTTGAGGTACTGTACATTTAAGAAAGTATGCCATGTTGTCTTGTTTTTGACATAGGTGAGGATGTAAAGAAATTGGAAATATTTTAGGATAAGGGTGATAACATTTTTTTACAGTGATGAAGAAGTGAAGTAAGTGTGTATCTTATTTTAATTGAAGGTATTAACCCTCCTGAGCAATTTAAAGAATGGAATATGTTTGAAAGCTGAACTGGTTCTTTTGATGGTTTTTGTATATCTTTATATGTTGTATTTTTCCCCCTTTTGAGTTAAAGAGAGAATAGAATCTTAATACATCTAAGGAGGATGAATATTCAACTTCCTCTTTCCAATTTTGGATCCATTTTGCATTTTCCAAGTACTGGAACAGTTGTATCCAACTTTGTTACAATCCAAACAATTGCTTTGAATTTGCTGACTCACAACACATCCTCCTTACTCTCAGTGAATTAATATCTCTTTCCGTAAAACTGCCCCAAATTGCGTTCCTAAATGCTGCACTGTATCTACAGTACAGTGTTATATGCACCGTTGAATCTTAATGTGTTTCCAACTTTTACTGTGGATTCTGATCTTAGGTGTCTGTTTGCTTATTCATACCAGTTTGGAAAGGATTGTTCAGTACTCCATCAGTCTGCCTTGGATGATTTTGACACAATTTGCCCGTAATGCTCTCTCTATCTCTTTCTCTGGCAAAGATGAACAATTTTAGTTATGCCTGTGACTTAATAATGTATTCAACCATTTCTGACAGGAAGCACGAGCATTTGTTCGCTTCCACTGTACACTAAATTTCACAGAACTGCCAGTTAAGGTTCTATATCTCCCGAATTGTGGAAGTCGACCTACCACATTTTAATCTTGTGCATAAATTACTTCTTCATGTGATGTTGTACAGTTTTGTCTTTCTGGAGGGCATGAACAGAGGGAATCTTCTGAGATTGGTTACTGGTGTCCATGTGATAACTCCTGGCATAAAAGAGACATTTGGTTCCGACTGGTTCTGAAAGATGTAGAGAAGAAACATAAAAAAGATGAGTTGACCTTTGATACCTTATGGTTATATCTGAATTATACAGGTCAAGGATTAAAAATCAAACAACACATTTTCTTTGAAGGCAAGTACTGTCATCTTAAAGGGCAAGAGCAGTCACCCCAACTTGAAGTATAGTGTAGAAGAGGGTCCTGTTTCATGGTTGGCTGTTGAGAGTGATGTGACAACAGTTTTTCTCTTCAAATGTGCAATTTACTAGTAATTACTGCCTGCATATGCCTCATTAGTGTAAAAAATATCATGAAAGATACTTTGAGGAGAAATCAGGGGAAAAAGTAATTTTTACTACAGCTGTTGCTTCCAAATGAGGTTGGGGATACTGCTCTTAGCCTTTTTAGTTACAAGAATATATGCTGGTGTACTGCTTACAAAAATTCAAGTGATGGTCTGATTTACTGTATTCAGGGGGCAATAAGCTTTACTATATTTCCTTCTCTTGTGTTTACTCGTATCATGGACGGTTGCACAGTAAAAAAACCCCTAATCCATTGAATTTGAGGATCTACTTCGCCCCTCATTTACACTCAATCCTCAAGGTCGAAAGTCCAAAGGCCTCCTCGAAGATGAAGCTGAAAACTTTGGATGTTAAGGATAAAGTGTAAGGAGGATGTTATTTTTGGGAAACTCAAACCTTCAGGGAGTTTCCGTAAGTCTCTTGCAACAACAATAAGGTAAGGAGATTTAGGTGTGATCACCCCCTCTATTGGCAGAGTTGAGTAGTCTGCACAGTGTCATCTATTAAGTTACAGTACTGTACATTTCTTTATGTATGGCGTTTCTTTATGTATGGCCTTGTATATGGGTTTGATATTCCACCGAGAAAACCTTGGTTGTTGCCTTAATTATGTAACATATTTTACATGCCACATTTGTGTGGTCAGTGGATAAAAAGAGCATAAAATCAGCATCTGGAAGTTAAATTTCTTTTAGTACTCAGTATTAAGCCATACAGTGCTTGATACAGTATGCAAGTGATTTAAGTTATAAATGCTGTTTACCCTTTCTTGTATCCCTAATTTTTATCCTATTGTGTGTTTTTTGATTCCTTGCCGTAGGCAGGCAAGGAATCTATGTGATGGTGATGTCGTGTGTATGTGTGTGTTTGCGTATGTGATGCTTTGGCTTGTAAACACAATATCTCAAGAAGGGTAACTCCAAGGGATCTCATACTTGGCATGTAAACTGCCCATATTGAGTAGATGATCCCTATTGTTTTTGGTGGACGTCAAAGGTCATTTGGGGTCACGAGAGGTCAAAACCTTGTAAACACGATATCTCGAGAACGGTACATGTGACTATGCTCATATTTGGTGTGTGGGTTGGTCATATTGAGTAGATGATCCCTATCGATTTTCTTGGAGGTCAAAGGTCATTTGGGGTCACGAGAGGTCAATAGGTAAATTCCTTAGAAATTGCTTGTAAACACGGTATCTCAAGAAGAGTAAGTGTGACTAATCTCATATTTGGTGTGTGCATTGGCCATATTGAGTAGATGATCCCCATTGTTTTTGGTGGACATCAAAGGTCATTTGGGGTCAGGAGAGGTCAAAAGGTCAAAACTTCGTAAACACGATATCTCGAGAACGGTTCATGAGACTATGCTCATATTTGATGTGTGGGTTTGTTGAGTAGATGATCCCTATTGATTTTTGTGGAGGTCAAAGGTCATTTGGTTTCACGAGAGGTCAATAGGTAAATTCCTTAGAAATTGCTTGTAAACATGGTATCTCAAGAAGAGTAAGTGTGACTAATCTCATATTTGGCGTGTGCATTGGCCATATTGAGTATTTAGTCCCTATTGTTTTTGGTGGAGATCAAAGGTCATTTGGGGTCACAATAGGTCAAAAGGTCAAAACTTCGTAAACATGATATCTCAAGAACGGTACATGTGACTATGCTCATATTTGGTGAGTGTGTTGGCCATATTAAGTAAATGATCCCTATTGTTTTTGGTATAGGTCAAAGGTCATTTGGAGTCATGAGAGGTCTAAAGGTCAAAACTTCGTAAACACGATATCTCAAGAACGGTACATGTGACTGTGCTCATATTTGTGTGTGGGTTGGTCATATTGATGAGATAATCCCTATTGATTTTCGTTGAGGTCAAAGATCATTTGGGATCACGAGAGGTCAATAGGTAAATTCCTTAGAAATTGCTTTTAAACACGGTATCTCAAGAAGAGTAAGTGTGACTTATCTCATATTTGGTGTGTGCATTGGCCATATTGAGTAGATGATCCCTAATGTTTTTGGTGGAGGTCAAAGGTCATTTGGGGTCACAATAGGTCAAAAGGTCAAAACTTTGTAAATAGGATATCTCAGGAACGGTACATGTGACTGTGCTCATATTTGGCGAGTGTGTTGGTCATATTGAGTAGATGATCCCTATTGTTTTTGGTGGAGGTCAAAGGTCATTTGGGGTCATGAGAGGTCAAAAGGTCAAAACATTGTAAACACGATATCTCAAGAACGGTGCATGTGACTGTGCTCATATTTAGTGTGTGGATTGGTCATATTGAGTAGATGATCCCTATTGATTTTCTGAAAGGTCAAAGTTCATTTGGAGTCAGCATGTTCAAAGCCTGACAAGCTTTCCTGCACAGTCTTTCAAGAAAGGTCACTTGTAGGGTCCTGTAACTTGTCCTGTAGATGGCACATAGTGAATACATAGTCCCAGAAGTTTTTGGTGGAGGTCAAATGTCATTTGGGTTCACAACGGGCAAGGGGGATCTCAATGTAGGAAGAGTGGATGCCTTGCATGTGTTCTTTGTGGGCACATTATATAGCCCTGTTGATTGAAAAACATTGCAAAGCAATGTCAATGTGAAAAAAGGCCTTACATTTCAGTGGCAAGGAATCACTAAGCCTTTTGGCTTTCTGGTTTTTTTTTTGGGGGGGGGGGGGGGGTGGCTTGTGTTCCTGATTTACTTTCTATGCTTTTCCCCTTTTTTGGGAGGAGGGGTATTTTGCATTTTCTACAGTAGCTAGTACATTTAGACTTTTAATTCAGGGAACAGGGAACTTCTATTTCTGTCATTCCATTATAGCAGCATTTTGTTCCATGTTGGAAATACACTTTTAATTGAGATGGCTTGTTTTACACATTTGCATACATCTTGTAAACTCATGATCAAACCCTTGCTGTAGTACTTTGTGAAAGTGGAGCAGCATGAACTAAGAATGCTTTTTAACTGTATGTCAGATTAATGGGTAATTTAGTGAAAATGACAGACTACCAAAAATGTCATCATGGTAAATTAAAGGTACTAAAACATCAAGTATATGCAGCACTTTTCATTTTATCACATGACACAATCTTAAATTACTGCTCAAGCTGTGAGGGTGTAAAAGTACATTGTCGCTTAGGGACGGAAAAATGAATAATGTCGACAAACAATTCTGTTCATATCCAAAGTTAAAAGAACAAAATTGCTGCAATTTGAACTATCCATGCGGAATCAATATTGGCTAAAGTTAGTCAATAAACTAAAGATTTGAACAGTATGTGAATTCTAAGCAAAGACGATAGAAGGAAGAGTTAAACGACAGGTTTTATGAAATGAACATGGAAATTTGATCGTGGAGTGCACTTGATAAATATGAAAAGAGTAATTACTTTGTTGCTGAAAGACAAAAATTGAATTGGTGATTTATCTTCTGGTGAGGGACTCTCATGTATTTTGAAGTACCAGCTTGCCTTCATACAACAGCTGTCGCCACGGGGATATCATGTTACGATGATGTCCTTCTTTACAGTGCAGTACAGTGTGTGAAATTTGTGAAGATGGAATGCTCTGTGTTAAAAATCCATCTCATGTTGTACGGTATGTGAGTTTGTTGTTTGTTCTGATCTGTGGAGAGTTGGAATTGTAATTTATGAATCTTGGGAAATTGTAGGATAACTTATTAATTTTTTGAAGTGCAGTGTAATATATGATTGGGTAGAATATGTAACATATATCAGAAGGGATGTACAAATTTTGAAACATAGGCTGTACTGTAGACAATGGGACAATGGTGTGGTCGATCGTTTCCAGTAAAACAGAGAAACAGACAAAAATGGAAAAAGTACAAAAAACGTAGTTTTTTTCCTATAGCAAAGACATCAATTACAACTGTATGTATATTTTCACATGCATGTAGATGTCAAAAAAAGTTCTTGGACAACCTAAATTCGGCTCCAGCTTGTCAGGTGGACAACTTTAAAATTTTCTTTAAATATCAGGCCTGATAGTCACGGCTGTTTACTCTGTGTGATGATCTTCAGTGCATTTTTCAAATGAAAGTTGAAGACCAAGTACATAATGAATGGAAATATTAGGTATTATAAAAATCAGTGTTTGCACAGGGTAGGAAATTCATACACATTTGCCCGAACTGTATTACCTGTCGGGTACCCAATTGTAAACCTTGCAATATCTTTCATCCGCCCTCGGGGCCCTCGGGACTAGGCTATGCACAGTATAGTACGTAGGCCTATGCTGTTTCCTGAAATGGTATAGGAGCGGATGTTAGAAACACACATTGCGGGAATTGTTGCTGGAAAAGTGCAATGTAACAAAAGCGTGTTACGGAAACCAACAAGTTAGGCAACTTCATTTCAAATAATTGTGAATGAGATGTGGGTCAATACATTTGTTACTTTTAATAACCATGTTATTTTGCGAAGATCAAAAAGAAATAGAAAAACGCTTCCCTGGTAGTAATTTTCTACCTGGGGTAGCAAGAACGTCAGTCGGGTACCCGGTGCAAACACTAATAAAAATGTCTTCTTCAAACTTACAATCATTATTGGCTGTACTGTATTTATAAGGTTATTCCAGGTTTCATCAATCATGGAACAATTTTGGATTTTTAACTCACTTTTATTCAAGTGGAGGATGCCATGAATGCTGATAAATCTAAAGTAGTGAAATGGGAGAAGTAAAGGAAAGAGTTTGGTAAATTAATTTTTTTAAATGAACTAGTTTGCAAAGCTTCCTGAAATACACCCTTAGTTTTTCTTGAAAATTCCTTTTTAGGATTTTAAACATGTTTAAGTACAGTTGCAATTAGTAAAAAAGAAGAAATTTGTAACCTTTTAGTTAATACTCTTCAAAGTAAAGTTTAGAGTTACTTTTTATTCTCTTGCCGTTGGGAAGGATGGAGATTTGAATTACTCGGAACATTTGCTGGATTTTGATTTATGTTGTTCAAACTGGGTGCCACAGTTCTTCATATCACTTCCCCAAGGTGCTATTATATTTATTATGTGGGACAGAGAATCTAGTAATGCTGGAATCTAGTAATGTCTTTTAGTCTGTTAATTTGAAATCCAGTTGATAATTGCCATTCATCCATGGAAAAACTATCTATCAGGTATATACTTCTATGGTTCATTTAGGGTGCATCTTATGGGGGCAATATGCAGTAGTTTATCCATTGCTAAGAGCATTGCAAAATGTAAAAGATATCATTTTGTTAGAGTTGTTTGTACAAGGCTGTACACTTACAATATGTACCACTAGGAATATCGACTGATCTCGATAGTATCTATGCTGTCCTGGATTTGTGTCTCATTTGAGTCAATAATGACTACAAAGACAGTTGCAGTTCACAGCTACAGGGGACTAATAACTCCAGTAGGTGTCATAAATTTATTGTATTTAAAGAAAAACATGGTTCTTGTCTTTTACTGAATTTTTCCAAACCTATACATAGTTTTGGCCAAACAAAGACAATTTCCTTATCCTTTATACAAGTAATTGTTTCATTAGTGTGAAAATTACCAGTTCAATTTGGATCTTAAAAATTTGTGACCAGACACTTCTCAAATCAGGTACAAAAACAACTGTAAACCCGGTTACAAGAAAATCTGAAATTTTAACTTTTTACTGTACAGTATATCAACCTTTGGGAGCGACACTTGACAAAATTATGTAAAATAAACATCATTTGGTAGCACCCTTCTACAGTACATCCCCTTTAAAGTATTGATTTGAACCCTTTAAAGGAAAATGAAAGTGAACTAAATATTGTTCTATGAATCAGAAATAGCTTGATCTCCTTCCTACTTAACCCCCCACATCCCTTCCAAAGAAAAACCCCTCTTGTATGCAAAGCATACCAGAGATTTAACTGGTTGCTGAAATTTGGAACATGAAGCCTTCTTCTATACAGGTTGCATATTTACTCCAGAAGTGTGCTGTGGAATTCCATGTGTCAAGTAGTTTACCCAAAATTGTTTTGACACTTGTGATGAATATTTCATGCTTTGAGCAAAAGTTGCCAAGTTCTAGATGTACCTTGAAGTTGAGAAGATACCTTCCCAAAACCATATGCAAAGTTCGGCATAAATATTTCATTTTATTCACTACTGTACTTATATGTAACCAAATTGTATTAAAACAGTGCCTCTATGAAGCATTATTCAAACATGATATCTTAAGGGCTTTAGAAGATTTTCATGTCTCACAGGCCCCTCTAGTTTTTCACACCTGTAAATAAATTGTTCTGTAAGATGTGCCTGCCATGGAAATAATGACTAGGAGACATGACTTGCAAAATGCATCACAGGATCAAAGTGCTCACCATTTAATTCGCCGTGCGAATTGAATATTTTAGAAAACTTCCTGTCTTTTGCGTTAGTGCATGCAAGTCTCAACATCAAAGGCAACTCACTGTTAATTTGAAGTATTGATTGAATTCAACAATTGATTCTGACGTTTCAGGCCGTGATGCACGCAAAATGCCTGTTGCCATCATCCAGGTAAGATGAATGCAGTAAGGCTGATTGTTGTCCCATGCTAGCTGGCGTGGCTTGCTGATTTTATGGATGGTGTCTTTTGGCTGCAGGGAATCAGATCATTTTTGGGACTCTTTCTTGTATCATTGCTTTCCATACACGCTGGAGAAGTGACCTGTAAAAGAATGCATGTTCCAAAAGTTTGTCATGGTTTAAAATATCATTGTCAAGTTTAAGATGTATGTTGTAGTTTGGGTTTTCACTTTTGCAGATGAAAAGAAGTGAAATCAAAAATGGAAATGTGCCTTTAATTATCATTAATTGAAAAAGTTGGGAAGATGGGGGCTCCTTGCTGGGTAATTATGATAATATATATATAATATATATATATATATATATATATATATATATAATATAAATTCAATAGAGGGGGAATTGTAGTAATTTTATCCCTTCTTGGAAAATATTTCTACTTCTTCCTGGAAAGTAAGCATTTTGTACAGTCCTGTATACTCTTGCTTTTTCAGATTAAATACCTGTTTACGTTTTTGAAGCAACATCTAAAACATAGAGTTATCTTCTCATTTTACTTTAAAGTATCCTTCATACTATTTTAGGGCTTCAAGATTGTGTGTTCATAGTAAACCAAGCAGTTACTCTTTGTAAATTCACATTTGAGGAGAGAAAATGTTGTCACAGGACTTTCAACATCCAATCAAGAAACTGTGTAGTAAGTGTAGACAGGATTGTGTCGGGGGGGGGGGGGGGTGGTGGAACAGCATGAGGGAAAAGTCGAAGGAAACTGCTATTTAGGTGTTTTTTGCATTGCAACGTTGGGTCATGAGGGGTTCTAACCCCCAAAACCAGCCCATGGCTATGTCACTGGTACTAATTCAAGTTTGGGTGACTGCGTTTCCCTTTTAAAGGAGTTGCTTTGCAGTCAAGGTCTTTTCCACAGACAGAACATTGTAACAGTCTTTTCTGCATTTGAGTGAGTTAATGTTAAGGCAACCCCTTTACACTATGGTGAGTACAGTGTTGTTGTGGTATTTTCTCTGAAGCACTGTACTCTGACCTTTTCTATGTAATGGGCTTCACTATATGTTGCACTGGTCTGCACAAACCATTAAGCTCTGTTTGAAAGTGGTCTAATCTACTTCCCACATACTTGGGTTGTAAAATATGCACAGGGTATTTCCCACCTGTTGAAAGAGCTGGATACTGAGAGGAAGGACTTGCACAGGAATTGAAACTAAATTTAACTCTATCCAAAACTATTTTATCTTTACCTTTACCTTTTCATCTAGTTGACTCAATATAACACATTATTGTTGGTGTGATTCACTTTGCAGATCTATACTTACCCCTTGCTACACCTATTTTGCATTAGTTTGCACTTAATGTGCAGCCTGGGATAGTTTAGCACCATGCCCGTATGTCCCCCATCTTGGAATAAAGGTCTTCCTCAAGCATCCACTTGGCAACAACACTGGTTAAATTGCTTTTCTTATCACACCACACTTGACTTGGTTGCATTACAATATGTTTACAGGAAAACATGGAAAAATGTGATTGATTCAATCATATCAAATTACCAACACGATATTCCTGTGAATGAGACAATTTATCATGGTGGACATTCAATTTCAGTCTTAAAATTCATGACTTGTGAATTAGTTTTCACATTGTGTCATTGACTAACATTATGAGATGAACAACATATGCAGTACAGTATGTGCTGTATCAAAGTGGAACTGTCATCACAAAAACTGCCATTCCTTTTCAATGATGATTTTCTTTCTTCTTTTTTTTTCTGTTTCCCTCCTTTTTTTTCTCTTTCTTTAAAAAAATTTTGTCTCCAGAAATAGTCAAGAAGATTGTTTTATGCTTCCTGCAAGGGTTAGGTTATTAGATTCATGAAATTTCTCATAAATTTGCTTTTGTACAGCGTGAGCAGTGCAGACACTTTTTTTTTTTTTTTTTGCTCACGGCCCTGCAAAATCCTGTTGGATATTTCCAGCCACCAGAAGGAATCATTTCTGTTTTTCTCGTCGCTATGAGACAAGACAGGATTTAATAGCTCTTTTGTTTCGAAAGACTCCCCATCATTACTGATAATACTCCTTAGGCAAGGAGAACAAACTCTATTGACAGACTACGAGAAAGCAACCAACTCTACAGATGAATTATTCAGAAATTTGTCGGAGAGATGATTTCAGTACTTGTTTGGTTGGGAAGCATTGCAATATCTTGTCAGGGAAGAGTGAAATTAGGACGCAACTAGAATGGAGAGGTTTATTTTCATACAAGGTGATTGCTATATCTATGTAGACTTGACCAAGTCTCCTCTAGGTTGTTACTGTAGGTTGGAATAAGAAACTTAAATTTAATTTGATGACTTGGATAGAAACCATAATGTACAGTATATTGAGGAGGGAGCTGCTAGAAGAAGCTGATTTTACGTTTTACAAATAACAGAGGTAGTGTATTAGCATGAACTGGACATCTTTAAAACCTAGAATTTGTACTTGCATTCTGCAAAGTTCTCGAGTTCAAAGGTGCTGTGAGGTAGTTGCATAATTGTTTGTACAATAAATGAGGTTAAAAAATTTAAGGAAAGGAAGCAGATGAAATATTGCATGTGCCCAATGTGTGTCAAGTTGGCCTGTTTTGTATCCCACAATGCATTGGCCCAACTTAATTGGTTAAAATCTGCGCTTCAAAACTTGATCCAACCTATTGTAACCCACAATGCACCACTCAAGTATTTGCAATAAAAAGTGAAACAAATTGTTTTTGCTTTAGTCTTTGCCAAGACTTTCATTTAGCACTTAATTTGGCCCCAAATGGTTTAACACAAGCCTGCAGAATGGCTTCTCTTTTTTCATCCAAACCAATTTTGATGTCAGAATTTGACATCCACTGTGGTATATATGACCTCCAGCAAAGGCTTCACGTGTTTTTGTAATACTAATCTATGCATATGATGTTGTCCAGGCAAGACATTCACGACAGAAAGCCAGTTAAGCTGTCAACTGCATGAATACTGTGTAGCAAGTTTACTTTGGGCAACAAGACATTGCGTCAGCTGTAGTTGCAACAGTGTGAACACTTCATACATGACGATAGAGCAGTCTTTATTTCTGTTGAATAGTAAAGTGTAGGAATTGTGTCACATCATTTTTTACAGACTATCTGGGATAATGTATTCTTTTACAAAAGAAAGAAGATCTTTAAAAATCTGGTAGTGTTTTGTCCAAAATGAGCTCAGTTGTTAACATTCTTTGGTCAACTTTGTACTTTGCCAACATGCTGTATGCACAAACCACCCACACTGTGTATGCAGGGTTAGGGTTGTAGTATGCCCTTGGTATATTCCCCACCAATCATAACAGGTGACCAAGTAGCAAGACTTGCATTATATTCTAAATCAAACTTGCACTTCAACTAGATCTGAATTGTGTCTTTTTAACTAGCTGACACATATTTTACATTCATGTTGGTGTGTCACTCAACTTCATCAATGATATGCACACAATTCCAGCAAAAATATGTTCCCTATCAATATATGTGATATGGACTAGCTGTTTGATCACACCTCATTCGTACATATACCACGTATATGATACTGGATTGACCCATAGTAATAACCCTTAATAATAAAATACATTAAGAAATAAGAATATATTTCGCCTTTGCATTTTGAGATATACGTACACGTTATTTGAATCGCACCTCATACACTTGTGTAAATGGATGTATACATGTACGTTATGTGGTATACATCAAAGGGTACTAATTTAGAATTCGTGCCCAGAAGTAGACATAATTTTCCTCACTTCACAGCTTCCAAAAGAGGGTGCTGAAACTTTAAAGTTTTTTTTTGTTTTTTTCTTATTTAAGTAAAAAATCCTTTTCTTTTTTTCCTCACTCGAGGAACAGCACTATGAGTGTGTGCTGTGGAAAGAAGTGAATGGTTAGTGCTGTGGAAGAAAGAAAAGCATTGTTAGTACCGGGACCCGAACCCTCGACCCTAGCGGTATAGCGATTCTAGCTTGAAGACCAGCGCGCTTGCCTACTGCGCTACGAGCACCGTTGCCGGTGGATGGGTTAAAAATGATATAAGTACTGTCTAATAATACTATTACATATAGCTATAGGTATATACGTATACCTAAAGCTAACTGTATGTACTTGAGAGTGTACATATATGTACAGTATGAGATATGTATATGTAAAGGTTTATATACCCCTACGTATACAGTTCCTATGCATGCGTACACCTGCATAGTGCCCACCCTAACCCTATACCTATGCGTACGTAATCCTTATACTATGCGTACGTAACCCTAACCTTATTACTATGCGTACGTAACACTAACCCTATTACTATATGCATACGTAACCCCTAACCCTATAGCTATGACGCAGTTCCGGGCACGGTTTCTAAATTTAGAGCCCATCAAAGTAATGACATGACAATGTACTTTGTAATGACAATGTACAGTACCGGCGCTGTATCTGTCACACCCCAAGTTGACTTTCAACTTGACGGTGGTTGATCAACTAGTAGAATCTTTTCAGTCTCAACTCCGAGTCAACTCGAATCAACGACCCCTCCTCCTTCCTGATATTTCCTTTGAAGTTCCACCCATTGTTAGTCAGCGTTACACTCTCTTTTCACGTTCAACATTGAGGCACAAAGCACTGGAAAATTTCAATAGGGAGGCTGGCCGATCGATAGCGAGGGGATTATCAGTCCTTCATTGATAAAAGTATCTAGTTGTACAGTGTACTGTTGTGTACAGTTGAGTGCGGAACATTGTTTCATGAGTGACTGCTGTCCGTACAGAAACATAAAGCAGTCAGGAATGTGCATAGTACGCTATGGCACTGATACTACAGAGAGGCTTCATACAGCAATATAACTATGAACAACTTTTAGGAATAGAAAGTCCCTCACCACAGAATTACATTCAATCTAGTGTTTGACCGATCACCTGTTAAGTAATCGGCGTAGGGCGGATTATTGCATTGTCGGTAAATAATCGGCATTGGTAAAATTCTGCTCATCAGGTGATCATTACCACCGATAATATGCAAACTGGGAAAAGAGGCTAAAATAAACTTGAAACTTGCTCTTGGTTTCGTAAAAAATTCCCGTAATTACTCACTCCTTTAACTTCCCGCCAAAACGGGATACATTAATAATTAAAAACGTATAAATTTTACCCCCGCCATGGGAGTGATCGTTTAATATTTTCCGCTAAAACCCTGTAGTATTACCTACAATTATATTTAGAATTGCATTCAAGATGTATTCCTTACAGTCTCGCAGAAAGCACCGCGTATGCTGTACAAGCTGTGCTACACAAAACACACAGTACAGACTGCCGAGTCGCAGTGTTTCGCTGTTTTTCAGATCCCCAAGCTTAGCATATTATCCGTGCACGTTTTGTGCACGTAGCACCTAGAATCTTGTGTATTTCGGTGGTTATTTTTTGCATAAATTAAGCCATTCCCAGCATTCCTTTGGTAATGTTATTTACAGTGGGACTTCTGCAATGTTGTCATATCATGTCATTGCAAACGTAAACAACGATGCACGTGGTCTCCGGCAGCAAACTTCTTGGCCTACGCATGCAGTAGACTTACGTGCATGTCCGTTTTTACCACCAAACAAGGCGTCCTATTTTTCTCGGTGACATCATATCGATACAATCCATTGCAAAATTTAAATTGGCTTGTGCATCGTGATTGGTTCAATTGCGTTGCTTCTAGCCAGCCAATCACAACTCACGCCTTCGCCTATGGGAATTTAGTGTGTGAAAATACTCTGTCTCGATACAGATTTTCCCATTGAGTTTGTGTTACGATGATCGCACTTCACAAGCTTATATAGCCGGCTAGCGCAGCCGGGCAAGCCCCGTGCTAAATTCACCAAGAAAAGACATCGCAAATCTCTGCGAACGTGGATTTTTGGGGGATCTGACTTAAGTACATTTCAGTTGCAGATTCTTTCCAAACAAGACGGAAGTTCTGGACAAGAACTGCAAAAATTGTATGGGGATATTTATATCAGAAAGGAACCCTAAGAAACGTTAATCGGGTGCAATTGTTTTGCTGCCCAGAACTGCTAAGATTGTCATGATTTTTCTGCATCGGGTTCGTTGAAGCAGGATAGTAGCTACAGTACATTTACGCAACTACAACCCAGTCCAGTAAATAATGCAAATGTTCCGACATGATTAGGGGATGAAAACTAGACAGAACACGATGTTGGCCTAAGAAATAAATTTGCAAAGGGCATTTGACATCGACTGCAAACAATTCTACAGTATTAATGGTTGTATCTACACTTTTGGAGTGAAAATATTACGATGTTCCGTTCGTGAAACGAACGAACTATTCCTTATAATTTCCATCCTGAACTGGTTATGGTAATACGATATACACGAAGCAAGGGGTGCCTACTACAGTGACAAAACTTTTAGTTAATTAACCTTTTCTCAAAGTGTGCTTTCACACGGCGCAAGATGGAGTAACGATCCGGAAGCCGAGGTTAGCCCAGCTTCCAAATGCAAAGCCTACGTAGCTGACTTTTCTGTTTAGCTTTATTGGAAGAATGAAAAATAAAAGAAGAGAATTTTTTTCATGTATTATCAAGCGCGCTCTTGACCGAAACTGGAGTAAGGTCACTGTGTTCATTTCCAGTGACGCTCAGCTTGTCCTGTGTACGGACTCTTAAAAACAATAACGGCAAGGGCGACCTATCATATTTTCAACTAGAAAATCTATGAATCTTCACGTTTGGAAAAAGTTCCATATCTCTATGGCTGATTTATTTCCTTTTTCACACTGAAGAAACTCCCTGCAAGATCATAATTTTCCAGTCAGGAGGTTACCAATTTTTTTTTTCAACCATGATCACCTACGGCACTGACAGTAAGCTCAAGCAGACTTGCCCAGTATCGCACGTACAGTATCGTACGTACAGGATATGTAGGAATATGCTACTTGCTACTACTTTATCGATCGTACGGCAGACAGTTTATTGTTCTGTCTTCACTTATCCACACACCTTTCTTGCTCAAATAAACTTGACTTTTAAGTTAAAATCCTTTTACGATACAATAGGACTTCTCTGCTGGACACAAAGTAGACTAGACACACTGATGAATGAATCGACTAGTTGAGGATTAGGGGCCAGACTCGGCAGACATGATTGACATGTTACCATGGTCCTATTGAAATTAATAATGAAAAAAGTAGTTAATCAACTGCCGTTGGTCAACCATCGTCAAACTAGCGTTGGTGAGTTGAAAGCGTGACAGATAGGGTGCCAGTACTGTACCTCGTATGGTGCATATAGGACTTTACCACAGAGTTTTGTATTCCCATTGAAAATGTGTGTCAAAAAGTTAAGGGGAAATGCTTTTTTTTGCCCTATGATTTTTCAGATAATTTTTCACCTTATTTTGCAGAGTATACAGTAGCAATAGCAATATATGTAGCAAATAATCAACTTCTAGTTTTGTGTAGCCTCATTGGCTGCTGTCGACATTTTTTTTTTGTGAAACGCTGAAAGCTAGTGTTTCTTGTGACATGCCCTTAGTTACTAAATACATAGAAAAATTCATCTGGTCTTGCATCTCATATTCCTACACAAACTCAACAAATGGCAACATAGTGGTTAATTGTGTGTGCTTACTGGTGTATAGCCCTAGAGTAAATTCAATTATTTTACAGTTTAGGATAAAGAAGTAGTCCATACAGGTGCTCTGCAAACTCCGAGTAGACCTACAGCTCTATCAGTTTTTGTATAAGGAAGACTGTGTACATGTAAAGTAAGTAGTTCATTGGTTTTTTGCCAGCGAGTTGTGATGGGTGTAAAAATGTGTTCCAGGGTAGATTCAGCACAAATAACATGTGCTCTTTATGTATTAGATCAATGTATTAAGCAGATCTTAGTCTACATATGCACCATCAAATCTCGATCCTGTCTACATCATGTCTCTGTCGTTGTCACCATCTGTGACTTGTTTAGATGCCATAGAAACAAAAACTGGCACTCAACAGCATGAGCACTGTTTGCTCAAAAGGGGTTACCCATTACACAATTTGGGGATAAAAGCCGTGGACTAAGTGTTCAAACTGCTACGGAAACTTTACGTACAACACTGTGGGTTTTTCTTTTGCCTGAAAAACAAAGACTATACATGTATTAAAAGTACTTCATTGGCTAAAAGAAGGGTTTAAGGTCACAACAGGATTTGGTATGTTAGAGGGGTACTTATTCATAGCATTTCAGTGAAATATGCATTGAAATTAGATGTGCGGTTCCTAAGATATGAGCCTGTATTAATGTTTTCACATTATCAACAAAATGTAAAGTGAACTTGAAGCAAGCACATATGACATCACATCCTCACATTAATGGGCAGTCTTTTGTTTTTCTTTAAACTTTATACAGGATTTCCTCCTCAAAAATCACATATTATTAAAATGTGATTGCATAAGTAGAATGAGCATTTTTCACACCACAGGGAGGTCATACTCCTATTAACTTTAAGGTTAACACAACAGTCTGATAAAACAAAGGGAAACAAAGCATTCCTTGTCAATGTGAGAAGTGATTTAAGTTCTGCTGCCCTCAAAATCACTTTTGAACACAAATCCACTGATTTCATTTACTGATATATCTCAAGAAATACATGTCTGATTTGAATGTAACTCTCACCACACTGTGTAGATTTTGTTCCTGTTTCATATATGAAAATTAAAATTTTGCTTGAACTTTCCCTTTAAGGTTTTGTTGTCAGCTGGGGGTGATGAATGTTGTAGTGTGTTCCAGGGTAGATTCAAAATAAATAACATATGTGTTCTTTATGCACAGATCTGTACTGTCTATTTACCAGATCTTTGTCTACATGTTACATGCATCACCAGATCTTCTGTCTACATCTTGTCTCTCTCATTTCCACCATCTGTGACTTCACATTCAAATGGTAAAACAGAAACCGACAGTCAACAGCATCAGCACTGGACTTTGGCCTGTACAGCTTTGGCTTAGGTTAGGAAGCACTTTAATTTCATTTCTCCTGGAATTTGAGTTTCCCAGCAGCTGCAATAACTTTCTGGGGGATGGGGAAGGGCAGTACTGATCTTGATTGGGAGTTTCATAAGGGAAACTACACATTTTAACTTTTTTCAGTGCTTTATAACTAGGATAAATGCCATGGACACCACTAGATTAAACCAAATTATAAGTTGAGACATAATACCCTATCTAATCTAACTTAAAAGGCAAATGCAGTCACACCAATTTGAACAAGGAAAGTAGTCTATACTAGTTTGTGAATGACTCTTGACAATCATGTGATGATTCACTGAATTGTGAAATTTACAAGTGGTAATATCTTGGTTAACCTTTAATTTTGAATGTTTAAGCTTTAAAATATTCCGAAAGCTTCTTGGAAGAAAAATGACAGAAAAATAACAAAATTTAGTAATTGATTCAAAATAATTTTGGGGTGACTGCTCTTGACCTTTAAGTTACAACCACCACTCAAAATCTTCTTGTTAGAACCATGGTATTTATAAAACAGATCAGTGATTGGATACAAGAGGAAAGAATTTGCATGCATGTTTCAGGATATTGAGACATGCATGACAAAGTCACTTTAAAAATGAATTAAAATAAGAATGCTACATGTAGACCTGCTTTTGGTGACTTGAATAGGCAAGAGTAATTGCTAATTATTACTATTTTTTTTTATATTTTGGAGGTTCTGGGTTTGTATTCTTTAGGTTTGTAAAAAATTGCATTTCTGCCTATGATTTCAGGTGAGTGATGGCAAGAAACTGCTTTTGCACACCTTTAAAGGTAATATAGTGTGACATGTGAACAAAAAGTTTGACTTGACTTAAACAGTTACGTAGTTAGCTTTCCTCAGGAAAATATTTGAGAATATGTCAGTACTGTATGTGCAATATCTGTCAAAAGTTTGACCCTGGAGTAACTTGTTGCTCATGCTGAAATGCTGTAATTGATGTGGAGTGTTGCACTCTGTTGACATTATTTTATAATAATAATAATAATAATATCTGTCAAAAGTTTGACCCTGGAGTAACTTGTTGCTCATGCTGAAATGCTGTAATTGATGTGGAGTGTTGCACTCTGTTGACATTATTTTATAATAATAATGATGATGATGATGATGATGATGATGATGATGATGATGATGATGATGGTGGTGGTGGTGGTGGTGGTGGTGGTGGTGGTGGTGGTGGGTGGGTGGTGGGTGGGTGGTGGGTGGGTGGGTGGGTGGTGGTGGTGGGTGGTGGTGATGGTGATGCATTGAACTTATATAGGGCCAAATCAGGAAAAAAAGTGTAGCTGCTGTAGGCGCTTGGCAAAAAAATAAAATCATACAAAAATTTCAATTCAGTCAAAGGAGCAAGCAAAAAAATGAGTCTTGAGATTAAGCTTAAATGTAGAAAAATTAGTACAGAACCCAATATGGTTGGGTAACTGGGTACTAGTAGGGAACAGCATATGCAAACATCTGTGACCTAATGATTTCAGTTGTGGATTAGGAAGAGCTAGGAAAGCGTAGTTCCCAGAGGAACGAAGAACACGATCAGGAGTGCTAGGAAACAGAACCTGAGAGACACAAACAGGCTGCCTTAAATGCTGAGCACATAAATAAGTAGCAGTATTTTAAATTTGATTCTTTCTCTAATAGGAAGCCAGTGAAGTTCCTTTAAAAGTTGGGTTGTGTGACACTGTCTATGTTTCCTTTTAACAATACATGCTGCTGAGTTTTGAATTTTTTGAAGTTTCTTTATGGCAACAGCAGACCATAAAGCAAAGAATTGTGAAAGTCGATCCTGGAAGTAACAAATGCATGAACTAAAATTTCACAAGTTTTATCATCAAGGTACTTTCGCAGAAGGCTAATGTTTCTCAACTGCTAACTGGCAGATCGACAGGAAGTACTAACATGTTTTTCCATACGGTAAGGTCATCACCCACTGCAAGAGGAGGAAAATCGGGGATTTCAACCAAAAATTTTGAACGAAAGACAATGCACTTTTGTTAATCCTAGATTACTTATCTGTTAATTACTCATCATACTCAGTAAATACTAAGTAATCAAACCATTTTCCTTGAAAAAAAAAAAGATTGCAAAACAAAGGGTAACAATAGCCATGTATGGTTCCCTCCCTAGACAACACAAGATTTGCATATGCATGATTAAGTGCAAATCAGGAATTACCCTATAAATGGTTAGTTTTGACTGATTTTGAAGGGCATTGGAGCATTTTTTGGATTGCTTTTCACATCAAATAGGCCTACCCAACTTTGTCGTTTTCATATCTCACCACCTTTATGGCCTGATATGTTGCTTTGTCATGTACAGTAACCTAATACAGTATGTATAATTAATAGCGTGCTGTACTTTACTTTGAGAACAAAATACAACTTTCCTTCCTTTTCATCAAGTTAAGATATTATTTGCCTTATGTCCTCAATCTTTGAATATCTTTGAAACTGGCAATTAGCAGATGAGTACAGTAGCTAGCATACTGTCTCAGTTCCATTATCATTTGTTTGTTTGAAATAGCTGGCACAGCAGAAAATCTTCACAAATTGGCAAGTGACCAGACTTATTTCCCTTTGTAATGCGTGCTGCCAATCGTAAAGCTCTCTCCATTAGTAGCGTGTTGGTTTTCCCTGAGATAGTCCTTAAAAACACTTTACTGATAATCCTAAAGTGACCATGAGCTTTAAAGAATACCCTTGATGGCACCAAAAATAGAAAACACGACAGTATCATTTTACCAATGAGCTATCAGAAAGGGAGACAAATGTAGCCATCATGGAGGTGATGGCAACTTGAACTGTTTACAAAAGTTCTCTTGTAGGAGAAGATATCGGTATGCTTGTCCAGTTTGTATAAATTGTTCTATAATAAGTCGGTGAAGATTTGGTGAAAGATATAGCACTACCTTGGAACAATTGGCTCCTCTAATGGATGTAAAACTTTAGCAAAGTTCTGTGAAATACCAACGCAATGTACAGTGATACGTTCCTTGCACAATGGCACTTTTTAGCAGTACTGTATCTATTACAAAGACATGTAATTTGTGTAGTACAAAAGTGTCATCACTAATGATTGCGCAATGTTCTGTAGCATTTTAGATATAGTGAATAAACTTCAACATTTTACATCATGGGTCAAGAATGTTCTGTGAAGATTGGGTCGGACTGTTTGATTTCACTTTTGATGCTGTTTAATAAATATTTTTTAATTTTTTGACTTGTGGTAGACTGATACTTTAAGATCTGTGAGATTGTGAGAGTTGTTTTGTTTTTGGAACAGTTATCAGTGATGAAATATTGTGTTTTCACTAATTACATACTTATAGTTAAAGTCAGTGTTCATTACTTCTTCCAATCATTTGCCGTTATTTAGGTCTTGACAAAGTAATAGTGGAAGTGAGCACTCACCAAAAATGATAATAAATCCTTACTGTAATTCTGCATGTTCTATGTGCCTACATTTTTTTCAGTGTTTCAGTGTTCCTGTATGGTTGCAATAAATGTGTGACAATGCCCATGATATTGGAGTACAGTACATCCAATATCTCCAACGAAATAGTGAACATCGAATGTTCAACATGGCCTGCTTCTTACAGACTTCAATACTTGCATGCCCTCTGCTGTGTGAATCAATTTGAATTCAGAAACAAATTCTGTGCAGAGTTCATAATTTAGACCTTGAAATACAGTATTTTTAGATGAATCGGAACAGTCAATTGATGGTCTGATTTGGTCAGACGAAACTGGGGTCTATAGTATAAGCTTTAATCTTCCAAATTTTTTGCTTGTGTCATAGATGTTTGTTCTCTAAAATAGCCCTTGATTCCTTCAATTTCACTGCACTGAGGAGTATGGGGTATGAGACAAAATAAAAAAGATTTAAGGTTGAAGGACCCTACTAATGGTGGTAATTCACTAACTGCTGGAATTTGTCTATAATTCAAGTCTTGAAAATTAGTTACATGTTTGAAAGCATGCCCTCTTCATAATTTTTGCCTTAGAACCCCTGTTTGTACAAAGTTAACAGGTATATACAGTACAGTATGCCAAAATTCCTATACTTGGAAGAGGTGAAAAATTAGTGTGGAGCTTTTTTTGTCTAAGTTCAAGGCAAAATTTCTTGCCAAGTTTTGTAATGAAAGTCCTTTATGTATGGCATTCTTGCAGACATAATATTACCATTTCATGAATTATTGGGGTCCCAAGATATTTTCAAAAATATTTATTTATTTTTAAATATTTATTCCTAGTCATGCAATGTATTAAGGAATTCCATAAAACTCTCAGAATCGTACTGTCAAAATTAATTCATTGTCTTTTTGAGTATAGGGCATAAGTAAGAATATTTTTTTTCACAGTATTGCGTTGAATGGTTTAGCCAGATAATGACATTTCATTGCTGATAAGTTGCAGTGTTATAAATTATATTGTCTCACAATTTATGTGTTAAACAAATTATGCGTTTTGCTCTATACCTATTGTTCCAAGGGTGTTATAAAACTTTCTAGAGGATCTCGGCCAATTAGAGACATTTGGAGGCAATCAGTAAACAGTCGCCCTCATGAGAAGAGAAAAAAAATCCCGAGGGAAAATCTAGGCCTTGATGATGCTTCCGGTATCGGTCACATTTCTTCGGGAAATGTGGCTGTCATTGCCATGTGTTGTCATGTGTGCCTCTTTGAATGTCATGCTTGACTAAAGAATCAATAAGTATGCATGAAGCCTCCTGAAGGTTTGATACAGTTGGACAGTATTATTGATATTAAATGTGATGGAGTATACAGTACTGTATTCATAGTTCTTGTATGGGAAATGGAAAAGGTCTGACGTCTTTTCTTTTCATTTGCTTTAAGCTTTTTTTTTTTAACATTGTGTGGTATTAGGTATTTCATAGTAGGGTATTGAATACTGAATTTTGCAATTTCACATGTTCAATGTGTTGGAATTTTTAGAGAAATTTTCTAGGTTTGGAACATAAATCAATCTGCTTGAAAGTGTGTTCATTACTCCTTTGTTATCATTGATGTTTCAAGATGATAAAATGGAGGTCAAAGGTCATCAGGGACTACCAGGGATCAAAATCTAAAACTTTGTTTACATGGTATAGAGTAGTGAAAGGTTTGAAACTTGGGATGTGCTGCATACTTTTTCTTTAGATTTGGGTGGCATGTGGTCACACAAACCTGCTAAATATTAGAGGTCAAAGGTCATGCTAAGTCAGTAAGGTTGGACTGTGAAAACCTTGCAACTGTACAAAATATCTCATCACAAACCTTTGGGTGAATTTTATGAATACTTGGTGTTAACATGCAGTATGGTGAGAAGATGGTCCCTATCAGTTGTTTTGGTGCAAGTTAAAGGTCCTCTAAGTTCACAAGTGGTCAAACACTAAAAACATTGCTTATATGATATCTCAAGGCAGGGAAACTTTTAGAGAGTTTGGGAATGTTGATACTCAATGGTGAGATTATAGTATTGTAAGTACAGTCCTTCATATTGGTAGAGGTCAAAGGTCATATGGGATCATCAGGAGTCTAAATCTGTTTTAATCTTTTGAATATATGGGATATCAGGTAGAAAAACTGGGTAGATGCTATGTACTGTAATTACCTTTAAGTAATATTTGAACAGGGCTTGACAGAAAATGAATGAGCGTATGTGTCATTAAAACCATAGTGCATTGTTCCAAGGTTCTATTGTATGTGCTGTTTCAATTTATTGTGGTCTCTTCCATTACTTTGTATGACTGTATACTTGCATTCTTATATTAGTGTCTTATATTAGTGTATGCATGTGACTGCATGGCTTTGCTGAAGGGTCTGCATCCATAACAAAGCAATTTCCACAAATAGATCCAATCAGAAGTGTGCGTTCATAAGTGCAGCTTATAAAACTGCATGGGTGTGTGTGCCATCATAATATGCAAGGCTGGCAAAAATGTACGCACCCCTTCAACCTACTGTACCCTGCCCCCTTATACTGTAGTTGACATTGGTTTCTGCATATCATTATAACTATCAGTGTGTTTGAGAAACACTGGTCAGTGTTTAACCAAAAAAAATGCAGGGTTCAAAATAACCTGTAAGTAGAGGTGGTAGAAATTTACAGTACTGTTGCTGAGATTTTACAAGAATTTACTAAAAGAAAAATGGCAAAAAGCTTTTAGTGTAATAGTATAATATAATGAACAAGTTAGTATACTGTACTAAACCTTCAAGTTTGACCTTGAAGGTTCTATTTACAATGCTCCCCCATTTTAGTTTTCATGGTTGATATAAAACCAAACAGAGCCAGGGAGATTCCATTAAATGAACCAAATTACTTCTAAAAGCATCTACCTGCAATTTTTTAAAACTAACAGTGCATGTCAACCTTGTGCAACATGTATATTATTGGACACCCAAAAAATTGAACAGCATAAGAAGTCAACACTTTGTCTGTGTATGCAGGTATATGTGCATGGATACAGTACAAAGGAGACTGTGCTGTTGGCGTACTAAGTTCGTAGAAAAAGGGAAATATATGAAATTGAGATGGCAAAGTACACTGTATGTAGCATGTAATGCAAAATGGAAGATAATGCAAGCTTTTCCAATTTTACTGAGGCACAGCTAGGAAAAAGACGAACAGCAAAGCTGCCATGTGGATGTTGTTCTACATACTGTACTGTACAACTGGTACTGTATGTGAACATTAAATTAAGCTTTTTTTTGTAGATAAAGAGGGCTTTAGATGTGCCCTACAGATGGAGATTTGGGAAGGACTTCAAAAATTGCATCAAAAGAATGTTAGGTTATATGGAGTTTTATTGCCCAGGTTCTAACCAATAAGTAAGGAATAAGGTTACAGTTAACTTTAAGTGACATTGACAGAAATGTGTTGGCATTTATTGAAATTTTGCTTTTGTGATGCATTGTGGTAATGTTGGGAGAAAATCTTAATATTTTTGCTTGCAATACTGAGATAAGTAGGTCATAAATATGTGCTGCAGTTGTAGTATGCAAAAGTTTGTTAACCCAGTGAATGCATGCCCATGCAACAGTGTGGTACAGTTTTTGAGGCTACGTATGCTAGCCATATGCACTTGAAGGTTCTAAAGTACAATAATAACAGCATAGGTCTTGTAGAAAGGGGGATTTAAATCCTTTACTAATAAAATGTCCAGTTATTCCAAAAACCATTTTATTATTAAAATCAAGAGTGAGAGAAAGCAAACAACTTTTAAAAGATAATTCTCTTCCTCAGCCTTTTTCATGAAACGGAATTACGGAATTATTTTGCTGTATATATAAGGCAAATTTAAGCAGTCCTGTACATGCTATGAAAATGCCCATGAGCCAACAACCCCAAGCAGTCTTGCACAACTTTGGAAAGTTATATTAGTGATTGTCAGTAACTTGCTCTTTTTGTGATTTTAGCCAAGCCAGATGTGATTGTGACACAACTGGCTGGATCCTCTGGACTAAAACCATGTTCAAGTTACTGACCATCTCTAACAACTTTCCATGGGTTGTCCAGGACCACTTGGCATTGTATTTTTATGGTCATTTTATTGTCTTGTAGATGCTTGTGTGTCCCAACTAAAATATTTTGCTGTGCAACCAAAGGTATAAGGCTGCCCAACAGAAAAGCCAATTAAATGCATACATATTATGACACCCCATGCAAATTTTAGGTTTCCCCCTCAGACACTAATTTTTCTTTCAAACAAACAAAAAAAGGTAGAAAAATTCTTGTAAAATTTGGTGTAAAATCAAGACCTAGCTCAATTGGATTTTTCTGTATCAGTATTTTGTTATGTGTGTACTGCAATCTTTTAACATTAGTTTGCAGTGAAGGGGAAACATCTAGCTTACAGTGCAATATGACATGTAACATTCTTTATGAATATAAAAAAAGTGTAAAGCCCTGGGCTGATGATTTACTTTGATTAATGCAATCCATTTTGCATGCTCAGTATGAAGTTTTCCAACTGCCAGAATACAGTAGCATATTGTGATGTACTCAATGGTCAACTAAACATCTTTTGCCTACATCTACATTTCGAAAAAAAAAAAAAAAACTCTGTAGCAAGAAATAAGAAAAACTCTTTACTGTTGTCCAAATTAAGTCTCCTCCAACATTTTTCTGAGTGGGGGAAATCACCCTTCCCATTCCTCTGGCTTATTCAATACAATACAATACCTTTTGTGAAATCTGTGACACATAAAGTCTGCTAGTTCCACGTTCTTGACTGTATACAGTATTTTCTACACAAACTAAAAGTATTTCATTGTGATGGAAATACCCAAGCAGATGCTAGTATTTTACTTGAGCATAATATCCTGTTAAACTCTTTATTCATGCCACTGTTTATTCTACTAGTAGCTTTTAGCGATATTTGTTGAATTTATTTTAGCGTTTCCTGTCTATTGGAAAGAGAGAATTCTCAGATGAAAGAATATTGCTTTGCAGTGAATGGGCATTGGCTCTTTGTCATTTATGTTTCCTGTAGTGATTTTTAGGGAAGAGGTAATACTTGTAGATTGAAAATTGTGGTTTTATCAGTCATTTCAGAAAGCTGCACGAAATTTAGTGATGTTAAAAAGAGAGAGTCATTCGTGCTGTTTATTGGCAACGTGCCATTTACTCTAATCTTTGGGGGACTTGTTAAAGAAGAAAATGTTAACTGTGCATCGTTATATATGACATTATAATACTGAAAGAGTTTTAATGTATTGATGATGCTGTGTGGATGTTTTCCATGGAGAACATTGGATAAACATGAATTTGGGGGTATTATGGGACCTCTATAGGCAAGACAAAATATTGTTGCACATGTGATACTGCTGTTATTATTAATTGACTGTTTGTGTTGTTCAGTCCTGCTTTTTTCGATTCCGCACCAACCTATCCGCATTTAAGCGTAACTTTGAGACTCATTTGTTTTTTTTTGTTCCATTGAATGTATTTCACAAACGTCGCCTGTATTTTGTGAAGCACCTACAGCAGCTACATTTGACATTTATATTTCGTTCCTAAATTGCAACTATACACTGTGAGTTCAATGTGTTGTTATCATTCCTTTGGGTTTACACTGCTTTCATTTTGTGTTAAGTGACTGAAAGTTACATTTTCTTGCGATTATTTTCCAAAGTGTGTTTTTTTCTTTATTACCTGTTTCCAGTTGGTGCATACTATATCGGGTATACTAGCTTGATACTTTTGACACTGTTCAGTTGTCAATTAGGTTGCAATTGTGGTTCCCTTTTTAATTTGATGATTGTTCTACTGAAGTAGAGCAATTTTAATATGAAGGCAGTAAAGGTTATTCAAGGTCTGCAGTTTAATCTGAAAAACTGGTTTGCAAACATTTTTTGTCAAAGGAAAGTATCAATGAGGAATATAGGAAAACATTGGCTGTAATATTTTCAATCTACAGTGGACCTAATCATATAATGAGTATAATAATAAAAATAATAATGATAACAATAAGGAAAACAATAACATTAACGATAATGATAACCATAATGATAACAACAACAACAACAACAAGAACAACAACAACAATAATAATAAAATAAAATATAGAAGTAAAATTTCCCATAATTCCTTCTATACTCTTTTTGTCAAAATTTCCTTCCAAATGTCCAAACTTCTCAAGAACTTGAAGGAATCTCAAACTTCCTAACTTTTTTCACACATGTTTGTGCTTTTCTGTGTATGGTGTTAACTTTTTCATAAAACAATGATCTTTAAATGAGATGGTACATAAAAAGAATTACAAATGCTTCTCAGTTTAGGGGAGGGGGGGGGAGAGGAGGAGAAATGCTGTGTTTGAAATGTATATTTAATATGGATGGCTACAGCAACACTGAAGTCAGTGTCATCCTCAGCTGTGATTTGCAAGTTATGACTGAATGGAGTCATGCTATGATGCATCAGCGTAAATTGCCAAACAATGTCTTTATTTTCAAATTGTAAAATATGGAGCATGCCTAGTCACAAGTTTGATCAGGATTTTCTCACTTTCCAAGGTTAGAAATTGAGTTGTAAAGCCTCATCTGTACAGTATATATATCTGTCTGTCTGTCCGTCAATCCGTTTGTCTGACGGACTGTATGTCTGTCTGTGAAAAGAACTCAAGAGGGCTGAACTCATCTCGATTGAAGAAAAATACGAAAGTTCACGGGGGACAATTTGTTGAATGCTTTTGTGCAAATGATGGGCAGCCAATAACATACAGTACTACACAGCCATTCATTCTAAGAGGCAGGCATTCATTGTCAGAGTTTGGGCAATCATTTTACAGATGAGCATTCACAGGCATTCATTAAAAGGACCATCTTGACATCTCATTTTGAAATTTTCTACATATGACACTGTTGGCACTCCACTCACATACAGTGTCAAAACCATGTTGACATCTCATTTTTGAGTTGGACATTTCCTTTTGGAATTCATCATTTCATTTGGCAGTTTGACATATGTCATTGTGAAATTCAACATCTTGTTTGTATCTTCGGTATGGATATCTCACTTTTGATTACGACATTTCATTTTAAAACTCAACATGTCCTTTTGAAATTCAACAATTCATTTGTCAGTTCGACATGTCATTGTGAAACTCGACATCTCATTTGTTTCTTCGGTATTTATGACACCAGGTGCGCTCCGTAGTACAAGTCTGAAAATGATAATAAAACTAAATGTACTTTAACCCTTTACCGTTGTGCTCCGATCGGGGTATATTTGCGCGCCCCGGGAGTGGGCGGAGAAGCGGACATAACACACCCCGCATCAGCTTCCATAGGCCATTGACCCCATGACCTTAAACTTGTCTCTCTCGTTGTTGTGGCCGAAGTTTGGGGTAGCTACTCGCAGTTTCGAGCTCCGCGTGAAACAGTAAAGGTGGGTGACAGCCGAGCTCTCCGTATGGGTCGAAAGGACCAAACAACGGTAAAGGGTTAATAAGGCATTTCAGTGATTTGAAAATCTCTTGGATCCTGGATAATACCTTGCCAGTTGGGCAGAGTAACATAAGTGACAAACTAGAAATTTTTCTTTCTTTCAAAATTGAAAACAAAAGTTCTGCATGACTTAATCAATACTGCGTGGTTGAAAGGTACAGTCTAAGCATTATAGTGGATTTCCTAATCAAGTATCAAAAACAATGAACCATGCATAGTATGAAGTGCAGGTATTTCCCAAATGCAGTACATTGCATACAGAACAGGGGTCTACTAAGCTTGCATGGTTCAGCAAATTCTAGACTAATATTTACCTTTAATATTCATTCACAATGCATATGCTTAGTTTTTGTTATTAATCATCAAAAAAAGAAAAAAGGAAATCATGCAAGTGCCATAAGTTTCATGGAATCAGAATTAATTAGTTACAGAGGTAGATTATGACTGAATTAATGTGTAGATAACTTGGTCATGCTCACAGTACTGTATTTTAAGACTATCTCTTTGTATACTGTGGTTAAATTTTATCGAAAAACTGGCAATAGATAACTCAAATGTGAACCTTGATGTTTGACATTTTGTGGAAGAAAAAAAAATTGAAGGTTATGCTGCAAAAAGTTGACGTGGTATCTTCCATGTGTTAAAAATTGTAGCTTGGGCAAAAATAGCAGTATTGATGTTAGACAATACTTGGCCATCTTGGGGGTGGGTGGTACAGGAAGGGCAGGGGTGCGAATCTCTGTTTGAGAGGGGGGAGGCAAAAATGCTTATGATGTGCTCATGAGTATTAAACTGTGTACACGTGGCGGGCACCGCGAGCCTGAAGCTGGAAGCCCCAAAGGGTCCCTTTGGTGGGATCCAGGGGCAGAGCCCCTGTGGGGGTCCAGGGGGTGAACCCTTGGAAGCTCTTGTGTTCTAGCATTTCTGAAGCTTCAGCAAAGCTGTTTCAACCAAGAAAAAGAAAAGAGGTGACCATATTTTTATGTCCACTGGGGGGGCCAAATTAAAATTTGCCCCCCCCCCCACTTTTTCACTCGATTGGGCAAAGTCCCCCTTGCCCTCCTCCCCCTGCCCCCACCTGGATTTGTGCCTCTGAGAAAGGGGGTTTTCAGCAAGTGTGTTTCACCATCACAGCAGAGGGATTTTGCAATGTCATGTGTACAATTATTTGCCAAGTGACAGGATATTCAGTAAATATATACAATGCAGCTAAGTATTTGGATCAGATAGTAATTTAGCAATGTTTCACACACTGGAAAATACACTGTAGAGGTATAAATTTTTTAATTTGGTGATGGGTAATGCTACATTTTAATGAAAGTTTGCCATTTGTTTTGAAAAGGAGTGATGGGTGGAGGAAGATCAACTGCTACTCGGTGCTAGATAATATTATTGAGTGCTGGTTTGTCATGCCATACGATAAACCCAGCACACAGCATCAATATGTTTTTCTTCTTGGTGATTGATGATATTAACCCAGCAATAGCATTAACCTCCAAAAGTGCATTAACCTGCCCTAATCTACAGGTTTAGAGTTGTTTAACTCTGTTAATTCATACACACAATATTTTGATTTGAAAAAAAAAAAATGGAGAAGAAGTAGACTTCTGTTTACAAATAATTGCACTTAAACAGCAAAACAAACCCCAAGTGAAAAAGAGATGCCCAGACATGAGAATTTTGTTTCATTACCATGAGATTATTGCAAGATTTTCCAGCAGATGGTCTAATTTCCCACGAAGAAGTCTCCCAGCTTCCCAACTTTTTCTGCTCATGTTAATGAACATTTGTTTGTACAATTTATAACTGCAAACCTGACAAGATTGTAACAGTGTCCATTCATTTTTTTTTTAAACAGATTGAAATCTACAAGGTGGGATAATAAACAATCTATCTGCTAATATTGGTGAGGAAGGTTACCTTTATTTTTTGAAGACTTCGTCACAAGAAACGGCCATCCCTTGCTTCACTATTCTACCTCAAGCCACATGAATGTGGAACCGCGTGATTTCGTTGGTTACCAGCGGGCTGTTCTGGTCCCACCAGGGGCAACCTGAGGCACAGAGGGAGGCATGTGTAACAATGGGTGCAGGTAGAGTGGTTTTTCATTTTTCTTATGATTGGAGAGTTTTTACCAAAACTTTTCTGTTGTTTTATTTTGATTGAAGTAACAAATGACAAACACCATGTTCACCATTAATCCACTATATTGTCAACCTCATACGTATTACACAGTTGTGCATTTAGAATCCCATGAAGAGTATCAGTGGCATAGCTAGTGGTTCAGCCCCCTCTCCCAAATGTGGGGAAATGAAGGGAAGAAGAAATGAGGTACAAATAGAAAGGAATAAACAGGGAGGAAGCAGAGGTAAGAAAGATGGTACAGTAGTAGTCAGGTATTCCGCCAGAAACACAAAAAGGGGGGGATTTATTACTGCTAAACCCCAAGTCCAAATTGATGCTGTCCTAGGCTAAAGTTATGAGTAGGTTCAGGGGGGACAAAAGCTTGCTTCAAGGTGCAATTTGAAGGTTTTAAAGGCCATTTATTTGTGTAAGTTCAAACATTGCTGCAAAAGTGTCATCTTTTTAAGTTAGAAACCAAGATATTGACAATTTTCTAATTTTTATAGAAATGAAAAGGGGGGATTTTACCCACCTTCTTTCTGACCGAAACCCTGGTAGTGCTCCTAGCATCAAATGTAGCACCACTTTGCAAGTATCCCATTCTGTATAATTAAAAAATTTCCCAAAGTGGAGGTGACATGCCCTCCCTTTAAGATCCCTCCAAGAGAATGACAACCAATCACCCTTTTATTCATCTGCTCCCCCCCCCCCCTCCTCCCTGAGATGAACTAGCTCCTGGCTAGTTCCAGATATTATACTGGACAGTGCTGAAGTGAGCGATCCATACCTACAATGTCATCATTTCACTCTGCAGTACCATTGCTCAAACAGAGCCATCCCAATAAGATGACTTCTCAGCCAAACATTTGAGAATCAAGATTAGTACCAGGTCTGTGATTCTGTAGATAAAAATCAGGTAAAATTTCTGTACGTGTTGCTTCAATTTGCAACGTTTTTTCACCTTTTTTATGGATCTGTTGCTCTGTATGAATTTGTTGCTCTCCTTTCCATAAATAGAGATAGGAATACGGTACTTCTTATTCAAGATTTCAAATGTCATCATAATCTTTGCTGTCCTGTAAATTGAGATAACAGAAATAATATTTGGATAACTCCCCTGAGAAGTTTAGAAGTTATCACTGACAGTCACTTTACTTTCTCTAGAAATATTATCTTTAGTACAGAATTAGTATGTGTGTATTTTTTTTTCACTAGAGAAGACTCTTTTTGCTCATGTTTGCCTCTTTACTCTTGCATTATTAATTCAAAGAGTTGAGATTTCAGAAGTGAAATTCCCCAAAGGAATTGTGGCAGGACAAGTTAATTTAAAGACATTGCACAGAGGAGGAAAAAGACATATCTTTAAGACAGGTTGGTTTCGTCTTTTGTGTGAATAAGGTTTGCAACCTTCTGAGCTTTACCGTTCTTAAGTAAGGTTACAGATTTGTTTCAAGGTCTCCTTAAGAGGAGGTAGGATCGAAGTTTTTGAAGCACAAAATTACTCATGATTAATTTCTGGCAGTGTGATGCCGATAGGATTCTTTTCTTTTTTTTTCTTTGTTTGTGTTTGCTTATCCAGGGGAAGAAGGTAACCAAAGCCCTTTCCTAGTAAATTAGTTACCATCTCATTCCTAGGTGACAGTCTTCATACTTATAATCAGAAGAACCTGTTTTCAATTTCTGCAAGTTTCTTCTTACTTTGACTCAGAGAGCGCAACTTGCAATGTCCAAATTTTGGTGGCTTGGCTAGATGTCGATCTTGTTGTTGTTGTAGTTGGCTTTTGCCCAAGGGGAGAAGGCATTGATAAATTAGTTTTATAAGATTGGGAAGCAATTCATTAGGAGTGAGGCTTGGCAATGATAGAAACCTCATGCAATTTGGTTCCTCTGTCACCTGTGAAGAGGTTTGTGGTAGATTGTACCATTTCATTTCGCTGATCTTCTACAGTGATGTTAAGCCCCAGTCTACCAAAGTGCTCCTGGATTTTTTCTCAGAAATCTACTGTTCTATATATGGTAGTGGAAAAAGATGGTCTTGATTGTTACTGGAATGGGAGGGCAGGATTGTAAGGCAAAACAGTCCCTTTTACATCAAACCATGGACATTGACCAAGCCCTTCTACTTTTTGATTCCTTGCATCAGCAAAAGGAATCTATGTCATGGTGATGTCGTGTGTGTGTGTGTGTGTGTGTGGGTTTGTCTTTGTGTAAAACAGAGGACCTAAACAATAGACTTCCAGGTCCTCGGTAGTAAATTCAAAAGATTTGTCAAGTCCTCGGTTGTCTAACAATAGACAGTCTATTGTGAAGGTTAGGGTTAAGTAAGCAGACACAATGGAGATAACAATGAAGTCCTCAGTTGTGTGTAAAAACACGACTGTATGTGTATGTGTGTGTGTATGTGATGCTTTTGCTTGTAAACACAATACTTCAAGAAGGGTAAGTGTGACTGATCTCATATGTAGTGTGTGGGTTGGCCATATTGAGTAGATAATCCCTATTGTTTTTGGTGGAGGTCAAAGGTCATTTGAGGTCAGGAGAGGTCATAAGGTCAAAACCTTGTAAACACAATATCGCAAGAAGGGTAAGCGTGACTGATCTCATTTGTGGTGTGTGGGTTGGCCATATTGAGTAGATAATCCCTATTGTTTTTGGTGGAGGTCAAAGGTCACTTGAGGTCAGGAGGGGTCAAAATGTCAAAACCTTATTTCAAGAAAGATGCAAGTGACTTTGCTAATTTTTGGGTGTGTGGGTTGGTTGTATTAATTAGATGTTCTGTATCGATTTTCATGGAGGTCAAAGTCATTTGGGGTTATGAAAGGTCAAGATATCAAAACCTAGTAATCACTGTATCCAAGAAAAATGCATGTGACCAAGCCCATCTTTAGTGTGTGGGTTGGCCACATTGAGCGTGATCCCAGATAATTTTCGTGAAGGCCGAAGGTCATTTGGGGTCAGCAGTGTCAAAGTCTGACAAACTTGCTTGCATAGTATTACAAGAAAGGTAACTTGTAGGGTACTCATAGTTGACATGTAGATGATGCATGGTGAATAAATGATCCCTATTGTTTTTGGTGGACGTCAAATGTCACTTTGGTTTACAAGGGGTCAAAGTCTCAATATCATATTACACAAATTTACCATGGTTGGAGTCTTGGATACTGCAAAATTTCACACATGTGGATGTGATGTCATGAGCAGAACCCCAGTTCATGTAGGAAGGGTTGGTGCCTTGCATGTATACTTTGTGGGTACATTACAGAGCACTGTCGATTAGAAAAACTTAGGATTATATTTCAGTGACAAGGAATCACTAAGCATTTCGGCTTTCTGGTTTCCTGTAAAATCTAGAAATCCTTCCAAAGCTATGTTGTCATTTTTGTGGATTTTCTTCCCTGATGTACAGTTTAGTAACTATTTCCCCATCAGTGTGTGTCTGATAGACACTGATGAATTCCTTCATCAGTGTGATAGAACAGAGAGAACATATAATTGTCAGCAATGATCCCTATGCTGATTTCTATCATGGAAACATGTCAATGCTGTGAATGATGTTACCAATGCGTCAAGAGCCAGTTCTGCTCATAGTAGCAGCACTGTAAATGTAGATGAAAGTGACAGTGATGGAGGCATTGAACTCAGCTACAGTAGTATTAAAGCAAACTTCCTTTCTTATCTTACCCGAGGGGTGGACAAACTTTCCATTTCTCTCATGATTATTCTGCAAACAGTTGTATGCCTGCTGCATACAGTAGATGCAGCAGTTAACACAGACCAGTCATGTGGACTATGAGATAATGTTTGGTGCAATGTAATTAATGATTTTAGTTGTTTTTTTCAGTGTCAGGAAGTAGCCAGCTACTTGATAGTGTTCAATATCTTGATTATCCATACCTAGAGGGGCAGTTGTTTAGTTAGAATCTAAGCACTTGAACAAAATAGAGGATGTCTTTTACATTTCAAAAATTACAGCTTCACGCTGGTTTGCCAACCAACTGAACAGTTTAATTCAAGGTGCATGTTTATATACAGTTCGCCAGTTTAAAGGTGTTGCTATGCAAACATGTACTATGATTACTTGCTATTCCACTATGACCTACGACCTGAGGAGACTAGCCATATGCTATGCAAAGGTGTTTAGCACTGTGCCCTGTACAGTGTATTGTTGGCTGCACAATAAACCCTTGTAACACTTGAAGTTTAGAACGAAGTGGTAACTCTGATACAGCTTATTGAAAGGCTAGTGACATGTAGCTGTCAGGTACTGTATACTCCACAGTCTTTCATCTGTTTAGACATACTTCCTACTGGAGATCATTCAGTGTGGATAAGTGACATCATTCATACAAGTGAATGCACTATTCCTACATCTTGCTGGGGGGAATGCTAGCTGTTTCCAAACATGGTTTTGACCACACTGGGCGGTGCCACCCAGCTCTGAAAATCTCTGCCCGGTAACTGCCATCAATTTCAGCATCACTGCCCCCACAAATTTCTTACCTGAACTGAATATAATTCCTAGATTTCTTTAGAATTGAGTGATAATTCCTTGTTTGTTGTATTCTCTCAAATCTACAAGAAATTTTCAAAGGGGATGGGGACACTCCCTACCCCATAGACCCCCCCAGTGCTGAAATTACAACTTATGAAGCTCTTAAAAATGGTCTGATGACAACCTTGTGTCCAAACAATATGTTAAAGCATTAAGCACATTGGCATTAAGACAGGTGAAGATGCATAAAACTGGTTGTCCCACAGACATAATATGACTGTTAATTAGTAGTAAAAGTCCCAGGCAGAAATCACCTGTATGGGACAAGTGGGCTACTGCTAAGTTAGAGCCATGATACTAGTACTGCCATATTAAAAAGTGCTATGCAGCAAAAAATACTTCATTATTTAAGTCCATTGTCTTCAATACACACATTTTTCATAAATTGCATAAGGAACCAAAATGACCCTTTTTTTTGCATCACATTGTGACATATTGTTTGAATGAGTCTTCATAAAGACTGATGTCATTCTCAGTTCATTTTTTTTTCAAAGGGATATATTTATGACTTTACAAAATGATGTGATTTTTTATTTTTCATTGGTTTCATTATCATCAACCATAATTCCCCTTCAGGGATAACTTCACCAAGGTTAAATATGCTAAGATTTTCAAGGCATTGGATATATATCAGCTACCAAAGCCAGAAAATTCACTGTGTACACTAACTGAACATGCAAATTTTAAACTAGGATTGAAGTGGAAATCCTTTAAGAGGCAAAGAACTTTAGATCCATTAGTGTCAGTACAGCTACAAGGTGTTTTTTGGCAGTTTGCCTTCCAGTGTGTCTCATTGCTGGCTTTGAGCAGGTACAGTGCAATTTTTAATTAGGTGGTTGCCATTAGCAACTGATAGTTCAACATGATTGTCTTTTGGCATGAAACATCCAAGACCTGTGTTGAGAATACCTGGCCTTCATGCTGACCTAGAAGTTTAACAGGCACCATAACCAAGGACAAAGTAAAAGTTCTTGTAACTCTTGTGGATTTGTCCATCCAGGGTAGAAGAATTACAGGCTGTCCCCAGGGATAGACTATAGAACATCAAGTTGACTGCCCCTGGTTTTTCCCAGGACTCTATTCACTATCCATGTAAAGATGATAAAAAAGAGAAAATTGAAAAGCAAGAAAAATAAAAAAAATGACAGAAGGCAAAGGAGACATTTGATACAAATAACCCAATTTCTGACTTGCAGGACTTTTTTCCGAGGGCATATATGCTATTAACTAGTTGGCTTGATTTACTGTTAATCAAATAATGAAAGTGGGAAGTTAGAGTATATTGGATTTAAATCTTGTACTGATAGGAATCTGTAGTACTTATTTCCAATTGGGACTTCAAAGGATATTCTGTGTATATCTAGCAGTGACTGCTTGTACAGTATGCAATATAGACATATATTGTAGGCAAGGCAATTGTCAATGTGAGAATAGCAAGAACAAGTACTTAAATAGTTGAGCCTTCCACAGTGGCATAGCCATGGGGGTGGTTTTGGGGTTTAAGCCCCCTCCCCATGACCCAACCTTGCAATGCAAAAAACACCTAAAATAGAGCTTGGTTTTTTCTCTCTATCCTTATACTTTTTCCTCATTTCATGCACCAACCCCCCCCCCCACCCATGACACCAAAACCCTCTCCATGACACAATCCTGGCTACACGCCTGGTTTTCCAGCAGTTCCACTATGTGAGCTAAGGAAGGTACTGTACTGATTCACAATGTACATGTTTTAGAAAGGAAATTTGTATAAATCTGTTCCTCAGTAATTAGCCATGTTGACACAGTGGTTGAAGACAAACATTTTTTTTCTCAAGAGAATGTATTATAAAAAGCACTATTGAGTCATTCATTAGTCAAGCTGCCTTGATGTAACAGAGACTGTAGATTCAAGACAGAGAGGTAGAGTGAGTTGTCAATACCAGCCTTGATCTTGAATTGATTAGAAGACCTAAATAATTTTTCTTTCAGAATATTAAAAGCTTTTCAAATTGTGTTGTTTTATGTAAACTATATGATTATTAAAGAGAGAAATGTCAAGAGCATGTTCAATGTCACTTAAGACAACATACATGAATTGATGTCAAATTTTATCATTGATAAAGGGATCATGATTTTGAGGACTTGATACTTAAGGCATTAGATAATTATGATTGTAAATGCCACGAATGCTCATTATGTTTACCTGTTTATGAGAAGAGTGTATTGTTAGCCTCATCTGGTTGGAGTTCTTAGGCACCGTGTCAAAAGTTGGCCGCACTGCGGCCTTAAGGCCGCCGGCAAGGCGGCCGGAGCGGCCGGACGTTGCTATGATAAGCATCGGCACAATGGATGTGTGGCTGCAGCCACATTACACTAATGAGCAACAGTAGAGGACAATAGCTATTGTGCAAAATCTTTCAAGCTTGAGCTCATTTCCATTGCAGCGGCCGCCGTAGCGGCCGGTCGTGCTTGATCGAAAGTGTGGCCGTTAATAAAATACTACGTGCAAAAGTGCCAAACATTATAGAAAAAATATTTGTTGCCCCTTCAGTTTTAACTCCGTGGGAATTAATAGTTTCGCCGGTCAGTACTTTTTACATGCACTTGCACAGAATTCGAAAGACGGCTTACTCACAACGTACAACATGCTCGGGCTGCAACGAAGGAAAGGATACATTTTTTTCTCCCGGGCTGTGCTCATACTACCTACGTATATAAGCATGCCGAGCAGCAAGTGTAAAGACAAATTACGAATGCTGATACCATCATGCTCCTCAGAGATGCGAGACCATGTTGCTAAACCTCACCGCTCGATTAAGGTTAAAAAAAAAAATATGAAGACAAAAACAACTTCACTAACACGTGAAAATTTGTTCCAACGTATTTCTCTTAAATTATCGAACATCGAAGGTAAAATTCTGTACCCAGAAAGCCCGTGGGGTGGACAAACTTTTTTCTTCTAGCTTTATCGCTTCTGAAAAAAATTAACGCCACAGCACCTGACAGGGGGTCTTCACAGAGCCGCTACGAGGTTACTATATACTGTAAATGTACTGTTTTAGATCACAACAAGGAAAACTTCGCAGATATTTGTCCCGAGACTGTGCTTCCATTGAACTTATCAACTACTGCTTTCGGTACGTAACAAATATCTAGCATACAGCAGGGCTTATCGCAACAGAGAGTTGCCGCGATCCCAAGAGGGAAGACTCTTCGTCGTAACTTTTGAAAAGAAAGCCCTTTTTGACAAAAAACACCAAAAACATTCATTTCGCAAGTGTAAAAGACTCTCAAATCAAAATCTAAAACCTACCCAAAAGATTTTTGTCTCCGAGTTTTCCGAACGAGCCATTTTTCTCCAGGAGCATTGTCACTGCCTAACGTGCTTTTTCTATGTAAAGACTATTGGTCGTAACTTTTCAAACGAAAGCCTCTTTTGACAAAAAATACTAAAAACATTCCTTTCGCAAGTGTAAAAGACTCTCAAAAGAAAATCTGAAACATACCCAATAGATTTTTATCTCCGAGTTTTCCGAACGGGTCATTTTTCTCCAGCAGCATTGTAACTGCCTAACGTGCTTTTTGTACGTATAGGACTACAGTAGAAACCTAACCTTTACCTGTATCTGAAGTTCAGAAAGACTAGTACCAACCAACGATACTGGTCCGTAACGGTGCCAGAATGTCAAAATTATGGGGGAAGGGGAGAGGACTAAGAGTTAAGGGTAGTGTTGCATGGGGGCAAAAATATTTGGGTGCTGCATAAAACTAAGCACAAAGCATGCACACCTGTGGGTGGGGGTCCAGGGACAAATCCCCCAGAAGCTCTAAGGAAGTTTACCCACCTCTGCCTGAATGAGTGGATGAAAAATTAAAGGTTCAGGGAGTGGTATATTATTTTTGGTTAACCTGACTTTATCTTGAAGAGGAGGCAGGGGCAGTTCTGAGGGAATGCACCCCCCCTCCCCCCGGGCTGCAGCGCTGCCATGATAATGGGCCCCGTTTCTATTTTTTTTGGTGCAATGGTCATCATGTAACACAGCTGTGTGTAAGGGGATATAAAGTGCATTATCCCCCCCCCCCCCCCCCCACACACACACAAATACACCTATTGTTTTCATGTAGTCGAAAATAAACTGATACTATGCTTGGACAGCATCTTAGAGGACTGAATTTTCATGACCATGAGATGGGATTATGTCAGGGTTAGCAAGGTATGCTTTTCCCCAAGGTTCAATGTTCCTTAATCTAACTGGGAAAATCAGCACCTCTGGAAACAATGAACTCTGAGGATACTGAACTTTGTAATTATTGCCAAATAACTTTGCAGACATTTAACTCTGGGGAACACAAGGTAAAGACATTCAAACCTCCAGACTGTTCAAACCAAAACAATTTCAAAACTAAGTCGATTGCTTTACTCCCAGATACATTTTTTAACAACCCCAGGATTTTTACAACAATGAAAAGATGTCCTTATTGTCATAGGTTCCAAGGCCAATTCATATTTAAATTTGAAGGGAAGGGGAAAGTATGAGACAGACAGTAACACAGTTTTTAGACCCCAGTGCATGACCAACAGTTGTACTGAGTCCGTTTTGACTGGAGCTTGAGATTTGTTCATCAGCACGTAACAGTAATATATATGGGAAGAAACTTTTTCATTAATCCATAAATTTTTTTATAAGGAAAACATCATTCTGTCATAATTGTTTAGTCTTGATACAAACATGTGTGCAGGTGGTTCATGATGATGAGAAAGGTGATGGAAGCAAGTCATAATCCCCTGACCCCCACCCCCACCCAAATTAAATACATTGAATATAGTGTACATTCATAGTCAACATCTGCAGCTTGAAGATGTCTTCATCATCACGTACGTAATGGTTATCAGGTACTGTATATGGGAAGAAACAAGCATTCTGCAACTATAGGTGACTGCCCTATATTCCGACACCCCTGTATTCCATCACCCTTATATTCCAACAATTTCAATATGCATCTACGACTTAGTTGTTGAAATATAGGGGTGTGGGAACAAAGCCTGTTTTGGAACGTAATGGATTTGTCAGAACATAGGGCCGGGTGTTGGAATTGAAGGGTGTCAGAAAGTAGGGCTGATGCATTGAACTATGGGTCAGGATGTGAGCTTAAATGAAAGAAGGCAAATGCCAGATGGAAAGTGTGTGCACAACAAATCTGCCACAAGGTATCTTTAATTTCATGATGAAGCATATGCTATTTTAGAGATCTTCAGAATTGACCACAAACCCTTCACTGGTACCAGCTAAAAAATATTTCTGATTTTGGCTGGCCTATCCCTGCATTGCATTATTGCTTTGGAAATCAACAAACAATAATTGCTCTGTACATGGGGCATAATTAATTCAGCACAAGGTCTAGGCTGCATACATGTTCCATATGTTTTTTTTTTTTTTTTTTTTTTTTGGGGGGGGGGTTCACATGTAGAACTAGTTTTCATTTAGTCACACAGCAGACAATTATTCCAAAAATAAAGGTGATGGGATATGTTGACTATTTCAGTTCTTTTGAAATTTTGTGCTTGGCCTGGGTTAATTTAGAATTGACCTAGATTGCAGAACCAGGGAGCAGATCCCATCCTGGTCTTTCGGTAATTATGTTCAATAGAGTTTTACGGCCCTTTTCCCAAGCAATTGGTTCAAGTCGATGTGGCCACCTGACACCTAGTCACAGATTTTTTTCCAGTTGTGGCTCGCTGGATTGTTTCCCCTACTTCATTGCTTACACTGGGCACCAAGCACAGTGGCAGTAGGCCTAGTGTCATTTCTAAGTCTTCAGTTTGTTTGGTAGTTAAATAGGTTTATTGACATACCAACATTGATGTGTTATATTGTGTCACAAACATGCAACTCGTCCAGGGCTCATAACCTCTAAAAGCCTGATGCTCGAACCATTTGACAATGCAGGAGCTTCTAGTGGCTTTTCTTTTCACAACTTAAGACTTTAATACCAAGCTTCCAGTGCTCCAACTTCCAAGGATTGGGAGGGGATAGCTTGGAAGAAGGCATTAATAACCTGCTTAGTCTAGGCTAAGCCTAGCCTAGGCCCTCGGCCTAAATGAAACCGTAAGTTAAGGGACATGCGGTCAAGCCTGTTTAGGGCATGCCTAAGTTGGTTCTTAAACTCACAGGGTGCCGACGATCCATAAATTAATTTTGAAAATAGCAAAACTGAAAACCTACAACGAGAAAAATAACGTTAGGCCTAGGCTGTAGCCTAAGCACTAACGTAACGTTAGACAGCCTATACAATAGCATCGTTAGTTAGAAATGAAGTTCGTAGGCAAACCGATGTGAAAGTCAGTTGCAAACTAAGGTGAAAATCAGTCGCAGTGGTGCATACTACTGCGGTCCGACTTGCGTATTTTATTATTGCAAACCCAAATAAAATTTCTCCGCGCAATTTTCACCTCAGTACGTTTGCAACGAACTTAGAGAAACTCAAATGATTATGTTTTCAAAGTAACGATAATCACATGAGCCCTGCCATTTCTAAGTAACGTACGAAAATGTGGAATCATGAGTCGTTCACTTGTAAGGAAGGGATAAGTATTCAAGTGTGCATATGTGCTGACTGTTGATATTGGCCTAGACGAGACACCGATCGACTCATGGGACCGTCGGTTTCATCCACGATCTTACGCACATGTATAAATGTAGGTACGTACTGGGGTATTTGGGGCCATTTAGTTATGTTATAAATAAGCCCACGAACGATTGAAAAATTGTAACGAGAACGCAGGTGAAAACAATGAGCTAATTTTGTAGTGATTTGTGTAGACTTTTTATTTCAAACCTGTGGATATTGATGTTTGCCTTTTGAGGGTTTTAACTCTCATTTCTATCAAGCAAATGGTTACTACAGTACACAATTTTTTATGATGTTACACGGCAGCCAACAGAGGCGGCGGCGGCGGCCTCCCGGCCACATCTCTGTATTTGAAATCAACGATGCATATCGTGACCGCATATAACGGTACCCCAGCCGGCTGCACAAGCTAGCGAGGTGTTGCTAAGGTTTGTCTATTGTTGTGACTGCTTCCCAGCAGCTGGGGTGGCCTTGCCGGCGCCGGGAAGGCCAAGTTTTGACAAGGTGCCTTAGCTAATTTTGGAGCCTTTGTTGGGACAAAGTAGTCTACAGTTTGATCCAACTATTTGTTTTGCATTCATCTACATGTGGAAACAATGCCAACTACTGTTTAAAAATTAAAACAGTGGTACAGTAATTGCTACAAAGTTGGTGCTATCCTTAATAACACTTCAGGGCCATGACCCAGGACCTTTCCTTATTTTGTTTACCACAGAAAAGGCCCGTCACAATCGTCTATAAATTTGGCGGAATGAGCTAAAGCATATATGCAGTGAATTGTATGTACAGTACTTTGTCATATAGACTGATAAAAATTCAGTCTGCTTCAAGGGGGTAATCATGAATAAGTTTCAGTTCTTGACATCTATGTCACCTCTCCTAGGAAGCTCCTTGCCTCTCCTTGGCTTTGTACAGTTATTCCACTTACCTGTGCCAAGACTTCACCTGGAGGAAAGGGATGCAATTTTAATTGAGAGTTAAAGGAGACATTAATTTAATGATGCATTCAAGCTCTTTTTTATCGATTTATTGAGATGCTGTCTTAGTAGCCATTTACTAGCTGTAGTAAATGTGTAAGAACACAATACTGGCTTACAAAAGTGGGACATTTGGGTCTAAAGCAAAAGATAAGAATGATTAATGATTTATTTGCAGCAATTTGTTGATAAATGTGCTGGGAAATGTCATCAAAATGTAAAGCATCATGTTTGTTGGATGACAAAATTTTTTATGGCACAAAAACTGGTTGTAATGTTTCGTTAGTTACATTAAGACACCAAAGTAGAATTAGGTATCAAAAGTAAACTTAAAAGACTGAAATTGGTTTAATTTAACTATCAATTTGTTCGTATTACAAGTTGCAATAATATACTGTATTAATATATCTTGACTAAAGATCCTCACATTTTGCATCCCTGACCATGTATGCACCAAATCTAACGTTAGTTACAAAAGACACCATTTTGTCCCACATTTCGTGTCCTCGTAACCAACGTTAGTATTTGCATTTAAACTTTCCTGGTCAGCCACCCAGAGTAAAGTATTAGGGAAGAGTAGTTTATAAACATGGTAAATTTCTATTCTAACATGTTTATAAGCAATTCACATCAAATTACTTATTGACTAGATTTTTGGTGCATAAATATGATTTGATGCCAGGTTTGGTGTCTTCGTAACTAACGTTAACATTTTGTAGCCATCCAATACAGAATACAAAAGAAAAGACAAACATGTAGAAATATAGACCAGCATATCACAAAATCACAGCATCAAAAATGAATCATGGAATTATGAGTAACAGTTACATTTAAGCCCAACAAAAGTAAGGAATGTTATGTTTTTATGCCAGTATTGTGTTCTTGCACAAATACATTCTTCAACATCCACACATTAGGGAGGTATACATTCTCATCACAAAATTTTGTAGCTTTGTGCCATAGGAGTAATTTTTATCGCTCAGAATTTGAACTTTATAATTTTTGAGATAGTTAGTTTGGCTTGGAAGTGGTCAGAGAGTGAACAGCAAAAGAGAGTCATTGTAGCCCATTGCGTATACTCCTTTTCCCATAATGCAGTGTGTGTATTCAGTCCGCTATTTTGTCTATATGGCTTCATATCTCTACATAATGCAGTGTGTGTATTCAGTCCGCTATTTTGTCTACATGGCTTCATATCTCTACTTAATCAAACCAAAGGTAAAAACTGTTACATGATCCTGTCTGGTCTAACCAAGATGTTTGCTCAGCTGTTGTCTTGTGATAGAGAAGTTCTTGTACAGTTGATTTAGTTTTTAAACATGTAAGGGAAGCCATCAATTCTTGATTTTGCAGATACATGTGGTGACACATTACCCCTAGAATTCATGAACATGCCTATTGACATCACTTGTACACCCTCCTCCCCCCCCCCCCCCTGAAGTTTCCCTGAGGTTTATTAAGCCTTCCAACTTCTGTCCTATTGTGCCACACTCTCAATCACACAATAGCAGGTCTAGTAATGAATAGGTCTATGCTGTAAACAACAACACCTCTATTCAACAATAGTTCATCTTAACAAAGCTCATGCACAATGCATCAACAAGAGAATTAGCTAATGAAGCTGATTATCTCTAGACTTCAAGTTTTATTGATGAAGTGAGTAAATAAACTCTTCAGCTTATTATAAAAAAAACTTTGAAATACTTGAATCAGTTGTTTAAGCTTTTCAAGAAATGAACTGTTTCCTGAAACAGGACGCCTGAGTTTCTGATTCTGCAACCACTTGATTATGACTTTTATTGGGTTGGAAATAGAACCAATGTGGTTACTGTTTACTCCTGAAAATGTCAGTCATTAGGAAGGAAAGAATATTCTAGCAACTTTTGCACATATTGTACTGAACAGAAAGAGGAAGTAATTTAATTGTGCAACCTTCATCATGTCAGCTCGAACTTTGTTTATTCTCATCACCGATGTGCCGAATTTGGTACGCCCAGGGTGGTTTTTATTTTTATTTCTTTCTAATAAATAAAACATCCTAATGTGAACTGCAGTATCCATAAAAAGATATGATGTCTGACATATTACTGTTTTCACAAAAAATATATTGATGCAATTCACATCAACCAAATTTCACTCTCGATTTTGCTGCGACTGATAAGACTGACTTGATGAGAACAATCTTCATTTGTATGAAAAAATAAATGAGTAAATCTCTAAAATGAAAAAAGACCTGGACATCAGATATTTCCAGAAGTTTGTGATGAGAATCAGTTTATTTTTACGAGGCGTCATGAAGTACATTTGCTCCACCGGGACATTCAGATGGCATTTGAGGACACGATAGAAAGTTTAACAAGATGGTGGGTTACAGTAGACCTACATGCTCGACCCTTCGCTATATTGTGAAGTTCTTGTTCTGGAATTCACTGTCCTTTCTTGTATCTTACTGGTGATTAAGGGGATGGGGACAGGTTCAGCTATGGAATGACCATTACCAGGGGATCCTTCATGCAGAAAATATTTCCCCCTGACAAGAATCGTAATGAACTGACCGACCACTGCATGGGATGGCCATCGTTTTATTTTACTTTTGATGCCCATTTAACTACAAGCAATGGAATGTTCATACATGGATGGAGCTTCTATTTTTGATTTTGATGAAAGAAACTTATGCAGTCATGATGGCATATGTGTGTATGTGAGCTTGTAAACAATACCTTGCTGGGTACAGGCCGCTCATGAGAGCTGAAGCCTGGCATGTCTTTCCTCGCTCATGCGGAGCTCGTAACTGGCGTAGCTACCCGAAAATTTGGACACTGCAATGAGCTCTGTCACATGATATGCAAGAGCGCGCCCTCGCTTGCGGCATTCACGTGCCGCATGACATAAGCAGCTAAAGGGGAATTCCGACCATTTCCTTACGGGGAACAGTTCTGTGTACCCCGTAAGGCATTGAATACGGGAATGCCCTGTACTTGTAGTGTGTACACACCAATTTATGCGTGTATGAGCCTGTAAACGATACCTTGCCGGGTACAAGCCGCTCATGGGAGCTGAGGCCTCGCACATCTTTCCTCACTCACGTGGAGCTCGTAACTGGGGTAGCTACCTGAAAATTCGGACACTGCAATGAGCTCTGTCACGTGATATGCAAGAGCTCGCCCTCGCTGTCGGCATTTATGTGCTGCACGCGTGACTTAAACGGAATTCCGACCACTTTCTTACAGGGAACAGTTCTGTGTACCCCGTAAGGCATTGAATATGGGTATATCCTGTGTGTCGTGTGTTTGTGACAGTACTTTGCTTGTTAATGCAATATCTCGAGATAGGAATATGTGACAGTTTTGAAACTTGGTACATAGATTCCTCATAAAGAGAGGAAGAACCCTATCATTTTTGGTGGAGGTCAAAGGTCATCTGGGGTAACCAGGGGTCAAAGTCTGAAAATCTCATGAACATGATATCTCAAGATAAAAAACTGGGGTAGATTTCATATTTGGTGTGTGGATGAGTTATGGTCAGAAGATAGTCCCTGTTGTTTTTGGCACAGGTCAAAGGTCAATTGGGGTCACCAGGGGTCAAAGTCTAAAAATTTCATTGGTGGTGAAAAGTTTTCTCGGACAAAAGACCTCTCTTGGCTGAAATTGGGAAGCAGTTCAATAGGCCATTGTGCTCAGTTATAGGATTACAACAAGCTTGAAGGGAAGTTGTGCATTATAATTTGGTTATTCCTCAGCAATGCCTTGGAGGGTCAGAGAGATAGTGAGTCAAGCTTCAGTGAACACGCTAATCTGCCTCCGTGTGCCCCTCAAAAACAAGAATGGATTGCTCCCCTAAGCTCTCAACTTTCAAAAGTTGGGTCTTGTACCAACAGGTTAAAAATTAAGACGGTAAGAGATAAGGGGGAAGGGGCTGGTGTTGCACAAAGAGAAAGGCAATGGAAAGTATAGTTTTGTTGGACACAGCGTTTGCTTTATAAAGGCTTTTTGATTCCATGCCGAAGGCAGGCAAGGAATCTATGCGATGGTGATGTCCTGTGTGTGTGTGTGTATGTGTGTGTGTTTATGTGACGCTTTGGTTTGTAAACACGATATCTCAAGAAGGGTAAGTGTGACTAACCTCCTATTTAGTGTGTAGGTTGGTCGTATTGAGTAGATGATCCCTATTGTTTTTGGTGGAGATCAAAGGTCATTTGGGGTCACGAGAGGTGAAAAGGTCAAAACTTTGTAAACACAATAACTCGAGAAAGGTACATGTGACTATGCTCATAATTGGTGTGTGAGTTGGTCATATTGAGTAGATGATCCCTATCGATTTTCGTGGAGGTCAAAGGTCATTTGGGGTCACGAGAGGTCAATAGGTAAATTCCTTAGAAATTGCTTGTAAACACGGTATCTCAAGAAGGGTAATTGTGACTAATCTCATATTTGGTTTGTGCATTGGCCATATTGAGTAGATGATCCCTATCGATTTTCGTGGAGATCAAAGGTCATTTGGGGTCACGAGAGGTCAAAAGGTCAAAAATTCGTAAACACGATATTTCGAGAACGGTACATGTGACTATGCTCATATTCGGTGTGTGGGTTGGTCATATTGAGTAGATGATCCCTATTGTTTTTGGTGGAGATCAAAGGTCATTTGGGGTCATGAGAGGTCAAAAGGTCAAAACTTCTTAAACACGATAACTCAAGCATGGTACATGTGACTATGCTCATATTTGGTGTGTGGGTTGATCATATTGAGTAGATGATCCCTATCGATTTTCGTGGAGGTCAAAGGTCATTTGGGGTCACGAGAGGTCAATAGGTAAATTCCTTAGAAATTGCTTGTAAACATGGTATCTCAAGAAGGGTAATTGTGACTTATCTCATATTTGGTGTGTGCATTGGCCATATTGAGTAGATGATCCCTATCGATTTTCGTGGAGATCAAAGGTCATTTGGGGTCACGAGAGGTCAAAAGGTCAAAACTTCGTAAACACGTTATCTCAAGAACGGTACATGTGACTGTGCTCATATTTGGCGAGTGTGTTGGCCATATTGAGTAGATGTTCCCTATTGTTTTTGGTGGAGGTCAAAGGTCATTTGGGGTCATGAGAGGTCAAAAGGTCAAAACTTCGTAAACATGGTATCTCAAGAATGGTACATGTGACTGTGCTCACATTTAGTGTGTGGATTGGTCATATTTAGTAGATGATCCCTATTGATTTTCCCAAAGGTCAAAGTTCATTTGGAGTCAGCATGTTCAAAGCCTGACAAGCTTTCCTGCACAGTTTTTCAAGAAAGGTCACTTGTAGGGTCCTGTAACTTGTCATGTAGATGGCACATAGTGAATACATGGTCCCAGAAGTTTTTGGTGGAGGTCAAATGTCATTTGGGTTCACAACGGGCAAGGGGGATCTCAATGTAGGAAGATTGGATGCCTTGCATGGGTACTTTGTGGGCACATTATTGAGCCCTGTTAATTGAAAAACATTGCAAAGCAGTGTCAATGTGAAAAAAGGCCTTACATTTCAGCAGCAAGGAATCACTAAGCCTTTTGTTATATGATGCCATAATGGTCTCCAGTGGCCATGATAGAGTTAATTTTAGTAGATGACACTTGACACTTGCTGGATAAATGTGTACACACTGCCCATACCACGCTGCAAACAATGTTAGGCTGCGTGTTTGGTCTAATTTAAAAACATCTGCCTGTGCGGAAGGTGTGGGTTTGGTCATACCAAAGGCTCTAAAAATGGAACCTACTGCTGTTGTGGGTGATGCTCTGCATATGCAATGGAGTAGGGAAAACAAGCCCGTGATCCACAACTAGAAAAAAGGCTGTGGCCGGCTATACTTTAACCAATAGGATGGAAAGTGGGCCGTGGAACTCCCATCTTCTAACTTACTAACTGCAAACTATGTACTGTAGTGGGTTCAGCAGCACAAAGCCATGCATTTTTGGCGTGTTTGTGTTCTAGCGTGGTTGGTCCGTGACGTAATTGCAAAGCCTGTTGGTTCAATATGCTCTCACGATGATTATATTTATCACTTAGTATAACAGTGTCATCAAAGAATTTATTGTTTTCAGTATTTTATAATCATTTTCAATTTTTGAGCATAAAATGTACATTATCAGGATGTTATAAATTTCTGCTATAAGTATTTAGATGACCACACCACAATAGCTTAATCTGCCTGCACCGTATGAAAGATGCGTAGGGGAAGCTTTTCTCATAGTTCATTTTTATGTATGATACTGTACCTGATCACCAAAGCAGTGTTTTCTTTTTTCCTTGTCTCATTAAAACTTGAAGTGTAGGTCAAATTAAAAAAAATCCAAACATTTATATTATAGAGCATGGGAAATAAATTCTAACAGTCCAACTCCTATCCTTCATGACATTCTAGTGCGCAGATATAAAATATTGTTAAGTTTATCCGCTCAAATTAAAATGGGACATCGTGCAATGATTTGTGATGTCATTGTTGTACTACTCAAATTAAAATCTTTGTTTCTTTGTTTTTCTGAAAGTTACTGCACCTTGTACAAGGTGTTACAGAACTCATACTCTAATGGGGTGATGTAATTAATTAAACCCTCTCAGTGCAACATGCTATGCAAACAAACAGGACATGTTCAAGGTCATAAAAAAATTTTAAGTTTTAAAGGGAAACAAAGCAGGTTATGTGAGTTATACAAGAAAGTCACAAATTATTGCTCAATGGAACAATTTGTTTAAAGTGAAAAAACTTCAACATTTTATATCTCAACTTAGGAATGTCCCATGAAGATGGGATTTGGACCATTAGAATATGTTTTTCATGCTCTTTAGCATATATTTTCATAATTGTTTGAGGTACACTTTAAATGCAGAGTTCCATTGCTTCAAGATTACCAGTGATCATACATTTACTAAAAGTATTGAGATTATGCTTGCATATCTGCTGTAGTTTTAAGATTAAGAATTATGGTTGCCTTTTATTTCCTTTCAGACTTTCAGCAAGGATTTGAAAAGCTTTTTGGCTTTGTGGTACTTGTAATGTCTCTTCATGAAAGTCTCTGTAGCAACAAGTACTGTACTTGTACTACATCATGTGTTGCCCCATATTAAAACAGTAGTTGTATGACCATAAAGTATCATTTAAAAGTGAATGCCCACTGTTTAAAGTGTTAGATTACCCCAATATTGATTTGTCACCATTTTAATGAAATGTGAATGATTGTTTCAATTGCTTTTTGCAAAGTATTATGCAGAATCATAAAGTTTAGGTTTGGCATTACTTCTGGGAAAATAATAAAATTAAAATAATTTATTCTAAGTGAAAGTGATCCTCTAATTATCAGCCAAATCAATTTTAATAAATTTAATCATAAGAAAGCCTTGGTACTCCGTACAGTAGTTTGCAAATGGCACTTGAAGTTTCACTTTGGCTTCCATAGTACAGGTTCAATGGATTCTAAGTTGAAGCACAAAAATTTTTGAAAATGTATCCAGAATGTAGTAAGCACATAAGGTTAGATTGAAAGAAGTGGCACTATGCATTTATTGCTGCTTTCATTTGTTAAACTCATTTTTATTTGGTCATTATGTTTATTCCTTGAAATGTCTCAAGATCAGTGAGGTTAGCCCCCTTCCCAGTTATCCTTCCCCTAGTCAGGTCAGGATTTCTTGCTGTGTATAAAACATGTTGCCACCCAACATTTTCCAGTGTCTGTAGTTTGCACCCTCAATGTAAGCTTGCAAGTGTTTGTCCTTGGCACAACAACCTCAAATTGTTGAAAAACATATGTTGGTCAGGACTGTAGAAATGGGAGGTTGTTTGGGGGATTAGTCATAGTAATTTTCCTGCTGTGGGCATTTCGGGCTGTTGCCTAACGTTGAGAACAATTAGGCATTTATGTTGAGATTAGCCCCCCCCCCCCCCATTCTCTCCATCCTCTCCAGATTTGGTTTCACATTCCGTGTTTTTACAACTTTAAATGTTTACGTGCTTTTGTGGCACCCATTGCAATTGCCATTAGTACTCACATCTCCACAAAAAAGAGATGTCGTGTGGTTGTGTTTCATTTGAATATTACAGTAGTACTACTTGAAGCCCTCATACTGTATGTTTTGAAAAAACTCAACTTGAACAGCTACAGTAATGTGGTTGCCTGCAGGTCTTGCAGACTTGGCATTATCACACAGTTTATAAACTGATATTTTACAGGGCTTTCAATTTAATAATTCAAAGCTCGTTCTAATGCAAAACCAGTATGCATCACAAAAATTTCCATGTTTAGAAATGGCTGAAGTAATTTGTGATGGGTATCATACCTATTTCTGTACTAAAGATGTTAAGATTCCTGTGTTTTGTCACATACTTTGCTCTGGCCTGTGGGCTGGGAGTTGTAGATACATGCCCACGGTATTCCCTGCCTGTAAGAGGCAACTAAAGGGGAGGACTTGAACAGTATTTGCATAGTATGACACTATATAACACATTCGTGTTGGTGTGTGGCTAAATCTTATCTAACTAACACATACAGTACTTTGCTTTCAAAATATGTTTTTCCAATTTTACAGAGTAAAATGTTTGCAATGTGTCACAATCAGGTCATTCTGTTCTTGCATGGGATTTCTCCATGACACAAATGGAAAAAACGATTAAAAACTTTTATGAAAAGTCAAACCAAGTCAGTTGTGAAGCAAATTAGCATGAATTATTACTTTTAAGTCATGTATTCATTAGAATTGTAATGTTGTATGAAGGAATGGTAGCTAGGAGATAAATTAAGTTCGTGAAAAGGTACAAAAGTGAAAAATAATAATTTTCAAATTTGGTTTATTCGGGTAGATCTCGTATCAGAGTAGACCTTTGTTTCCAGCTCCATGAGTGAGGTGTTCAATGGCACAGACCCTTGGATAACAATGTATTGTAGAATTAAAGTTAGTTTTGATACTCTCAAAATTTTTTTTAAGTAAAATTTTTTTACCTTTTCTCCTTTCCAATAGGAAGTAGTAGCAAATTATGTGACAAGTTTCGTAGCACTAAACCATCATCCAATGGGGAGAGTGAAGATGGAAGTCCTGTGGATGAGGACAAGAGGTAAGTTCATGAATTTCAATTTAAAGCATGGATGAATTTTTTACATTTGTGGGAGGGGCTTCTGTATTAGTAGGATGATTGACACTGTTTGGAGTAAGTAGATTGGAGGTAAGTTCATGAATTTCAATTTAAAGCTATGCAGATGAATTTTTTACAGTTGTGGGAGGGGCTTCTGTATTGTTAGGATGATTGACACTGTTTGGAGTAAGTAGATTGAGCCTTTAAATAGGCAAGTATGTGTACCCTTGCACTGGAGGTCATATTAGGTCAAATTAGTCTGTTAACTTACATTTTGTTTCGTTTCCCTTTTTTTTTTTTGTAGAGTTGAGGGTGATAAAGATGGGGAGTAATGAAAAGTGAAAAGGAAATAGTTTAAAATTAAATTAAAATATTATGCTTCAGTGATAACTCACCCTATACAGTAGTTACTATGAAACTTTTGTGTTGGATATGCTGAATCTCTTACTTTGATCATTTGTTTTCAAGAGTTGGTGTTACAAAACCCTACAGTTGTGACCAAAATACTCAAGAAATGAAACAATTTGACAATAATCATATTTAAGATAACAAAATGCTTCATAAATTGGTGTAACTTAAACCAATTCTAAATACAGTACAACAGTTCTACTGGTGCGGTCTAATGACCTTCACGGCCCTTTCTTTTTCGACTTTGGGATCATGCATTGTTTTCCAACAGTTGTGTGTATAATTTAAAAGAGTGTCTATTCACAAACTGTTTAAAGATGGGAATGAATGTTTATTTTTCCTTCTTAACACAATTGTATGTGGATTTACGTACAATGTAAGGATTACAAAGTTTGACCACTCAAGTGGTAGGTAGAGGGTACTTTGCAGGATTTGAAAAATTTGGCGAGTTCCACAGACCAATTCGATGTGTCCCTTTAATATCGAGGGTACAAGTCCTTATTGTTTTTTGATATTGTAGTAGGTTACAAAACCTTTTGTTCAGTGTGTCTTTATTAATCATGCAGTAAACTTAAAGAGGATCATTGAGAACCATAGATATATTTTTGTTTGCATTTAAATAGATAAGTATAAATCAACGGGTTCTACTTCAGGGGCTATATTACAGCTCTTGAAGGTTATGGTATCAGTAATGGGTAAAGTGCAAAGTCCAGTGAGGTTCGTACTATTACCAGATGTATTATATGTGTGCATGTAACACCTTGAAAGCTGTGAACCAAAGTACTTGTGAAAAAAGTAAACCGTGTATAATTAGAATTACTACTTTTGAATTGTACATTTGTAAGGTAAGTTTAAACCTTGTTGTTCAATGGTTCGCCTTTTTCATCTTCACTACAATGCAAACTCACTCCATCTTTGAAGAGCCAGATGATTCTTTACATACAAAACAGTTCTTGCAGAGCTAATCGAATCCTAGCAATTGCATGTACTGTACTTTGGCCAGCAAACTACTTAACGCCTTCCCTTATTCCAGTAAAGGAGCTTTTCATGTAAAACTGCACCTTTGAATGTGGATCTACATTACCACATACAAAAAAAATCCCCTTTTATTGAAATGTTTGTGCAGTGTTGAAAATTCTCCTAGTGAATTATTTAACATGGGGTTGCTGGTTTTATTCAAATGTAAATGAGATGTAATATTTATCTACAGTACCTAACCATTCATGGAGGTTGAAAATCAAGTGAAAGAGTTTGCTAATACTGCCGAAACAGTGCAAGCTTCAACTCATTATTGTAAGAGTTCCTTCTCTTTATTGTCATACTTCCCTTCCTGTCTTCTTTAATGTTCCTTGCTTCTCTGACTGAGACTGTGTGTTTGGTCTAGTAGAGCATCTGCCTCTTATGAGGAAGGCCCAGGCTCGATTCCCAGGTCAAGTCACACCAAAGACTCTAAAAATAGACCCGACTGCCTTTGTGTGTGATGCTACGCATAATCAATGGAGTAGGGAAAACAAGCCAGTGAGCCACAATTGAAAAAAAAGCTGCGGCCAGCTTGACTTGAACCAGTAGGTTGGAATTGGTCATAAAATTCCATCTAAGTAACAAACTGCTTGTCTGACTGACTTGACTGATCCAGTGGTTAGAACACTGACTTCCAGTTGGAAGGTTGGGAGTTCAAGTCCTGGCTGAGTCATTCAGAAGACTTTAAAAATTCAACCTGCTGCCATTGTGCTTGGTGCTCAGCATAATCAATAGAGTAGGAAAACAAGCCAGTGAGCCACCAGGGGAAAAAAAGGCCGTGGCCAGCTGTTCTTCTACCTGTTGGTTAGAAACTGGGGTGTTAAACTCCCTTTAATTACAGTAACTTGTGTGTGTCTGTCTGTCTCTTAATTCTTTTGCCAGATCAGCTAAGAATTCAATCTGCTATGTTTGGATTATTTTACTTTGTGCTGTAATTTGATATTTGTGTTCAATTTCATATTAGTGTCTTTATTATCCTAAGTTGTACACTCTCTTTAATGATTAGAGTCAGCAAAATGCAGTACTAAGGAAGTTACAGGATATATGACACCCTCTGCTGGTAGGGTTACCACAGTGTTATTGCCAGATGGTGAGTATGTATAAAATTTGTACACAGGGTGTTAGAAGGTAGACCTGTGTCACCTCTCACAGACTCCCAACCTGGGAACTTGAGGGAAATTGTGTTTTCTAATGTTCATCCTGTGTACTTGACCATATGGTTTTGCTTCAAATGTTTTCATAATGTCAAACATACAAGACAAATAATTTGAACAGTTGCTAATTCAACTTTGTTGGCTAAATATCCACCATACTGTAGGGAAAGTGAAACTGTTCAGGGAGCATAACTTTTTCTAGTCCCTGACAGTCAGCAGGTTACTATTCTACACAGTGTGCTCCTACTGAATATTTTGAACAGCTCAGGGACCATAAACAATCCACTGGACAAGTTACAGTAATGAGGCAGCCATTCGAAGAGACTATACTCAGACCTCCCTATAGTTGCAGATATTGCAATCTACATTGCCATGCCCCCTTACTGTACCTCCTATTAACATTATGTAACCCTACCATCATAAGACTACATGTATTTAAAGGACCAATCTTCTCAACCCAAACTACAATTCATGTAGGGGTTTACCAAAATTTTCAATTGGCCCAGCTCTTTTACTGACAGCTAATTCAAACAGTGCAGAGTACCAAAACTTATATTACACAGCATGAATTATTGTTCTGAGAGTGTTTTGACTATACGCATTAAGCTTATATATACTCAGCCAGAAGCAATAAACTGAGATTGAGTCTGGATCAGGATGAATTTCAGACAATTGTGGGAGGGGCTTTATAAGTAAGAAGGTTAGGATAATTGGTTCTATTTGGCGTGAGAGAAGTGGGCCTTTAAAGGTATAAATAGTATTAACAATATCACTGTATTACCAATATCACAGTATTACCAATATTACCAATATCACTGTTGACAGAGTGCTCCTTTGTTGTATGTTTGTATTGTTTTGGTGTATGGAATATTCATACATAAGTGCACTCTTATTGGTTGGAGCATTCACAGGTGGGAAGAAAAGGAATGAAGTTTTTAATCATCATTATCGATTTTTATCTTAGTACATAACATGTATTAAGATAATGTCACACTAGCTGGTTGCTAGTTGCAGCTAAAATCCTTTTCAGCTTGGCCATGTTTGGTAGGTTTTACATTTTATCATAATATCTTGGAGAGAATACCATTGTATAATTGTTGATGTAGTCAGAATTTAAAGTTGATAATCAGGTTGATAAATGAGATATTTTGTCTCTGAAAAGTGGTCAAAAAGTTGTGCAGAAGAAAAGTGCCATATTCATGGTAAAGTACAAATTATAAACATACCCTGTAAGTTGGTCAATTTTTGATGGATTTTGGCCAGGATTGTTACTGTTTTGAGGTTTTTAAAGCTTTTTACATCAATTATCAAATGCTTAGTTTTGTCATTTTCATGTCAATAGATCACTAAGTATGAGATGGGAATATACCAACAGTGAATAAGTAGTAATTCTCACTGTTGGAATAGAATTTACTTTCTGGACATTTATAGTACATGGAACAGTATTCACATTCCAACGTCGTGTTGCGGTCACTAATATTGCATTCCCTAGAATCTGATGAGGTCTATGACTTTTGCAAACCATAATTTTAGGAGAGCACTGACTTAGACAAATATTTGTCACACTGTGTGTCCTTCCATGGAAGCATTAGGAGATATCAGATTCGCAGTACGTTTGAGATACACTTCCTAGCCAAAGGGGTGGATGTTTTATATCATATATTATAGCTGTTAAGTGCCTCTGACAGGATAAAGCACATGGAGGGTGATAGGTTTGGAGAAAAGTCAGATTTAATAATATATTCAAGGTGGTAATGAGTGATTTTAACCTCAATGCTGAGTCATTTCCTCACAGACTTACAGTGCCTACTATGCAACATTTTCATGAGAGGAGAATTAATGCTTGAAGGTGGAAAGCAGGCTTCCTTGAAGTTACATTTCAAAAAAGGCTGTTAAATCTCACAGATTTCCATTTATTTTGCTTAGAAATGTTCTTCATTATCTTTCTGTATAAAAACATTGACTATTGAACTTACAGTGAACCAACCATTGAACATGAACCTTGCTTCCTATTTAGTACTTACACATGAATATGTAAATATTGTGGGCAATAATGGTATGTAGTCATGCAGATAGGAAGTAAGTATCATAGGTCATAGATTCCCAGACTGGGGAGTTTGGGAATTTAAATGCATGCATTCTTCATGCATGGAAGAACCTGAGAGGTTGGGGGACTTCTTTTGAGGAAAATTGTGAAATCCACATTGCGGTAAGACCAGGAAGTTTTGGGAAATTTGGAGGAAATGTCTGCCTACTGGAAGGAAGTTTTCACTTTTTGTATGCGAAAGGGCAGAAGAGATTGAGAGGAATTTAATTACCTGCCTTCCCTAGGAAATGAACATTTTGTGTATGATGAAAGAACATAGCAATATGTATTACAGTGGTAAGTGGCATGAAACATTATACTGTACCTGTATCATACATGATATGCTATCTCTTTCACGAGGTATTTTGCAGTATAGGAATACATGGCAATCAAAGGATCTGATAAAATATAATCAATAAAGATAGTAAACAAAACTCCATGGAGAAGCAAGTTTTTTTTGCCTCTTTCAAGACACAATTGAGAACATACTTTGAATTATTGTCACAATGATAATATTTAGACATCAGAGAACCTTGCATAATTTTCGTCTGTATTCTGTAAGTTTAGATTATATTTCAAACTATTTGAAAGTAACACCAATCTGCCGCTACTGTCAAGTTTGATAAATGCATTCCTGCAATTTTGATGATAGTTACTAAATTTCCCCATACCAGATTGCTGAAAATATTGATAGAGTTTCACACTTCTGTCTCAGAATGCTCATTTGGAAAACGATTGTATAACAGAGGAAGTGAAGTTTTTTATGGCAATTCCCAATTCAATTAAGAAATGTTATTGAATTTCTGAACAGGCTAAACATGTATGTGTCTGTCACAGTAGTCAGTTTCAATCTTACTATTGATTCCACACACCTTTTGACTTGAAATGAATACATTGTGTATTGTCAGGCACATTCTTTTGCCTTCTTTCCTATCAACCTTTCAAGGTTGCAGTGAGGATTTTGAAAAAAGTCTTGAGTAGACATATGGTTCAACAGTGAGTAAATTTTGTAGGGATCTATGTATTTCTTGATAGGTTTTTTGTTACATTGTAAAAACATTTATCATTTGGGTTGTTTGAGTGTAAAATGAGAAATTTAGCAGAGCAATGAGAGAATTTAAAGGGAGTCAACTCTCACCCCAAAATTTGCAACTTTTGTATTGTAGCTGGAAATCTACAGAAATTTGCAGTTGTCATACTGCAGCCTCTGATTGACAGCATGCAGGTTAAAAAAATGCAGAATACTGCAGTGTGCTAGCTCATATTGCACAGCATGTACTGTGCTGAGAGTGTTTTGATTACACATTGGAATCATGTATTTAAAGGACCAGTTCTCTCCCCCCAAACAGTACCAATTCTCCTAACCTTCTTACTTAAGCCCCTCCCACAATTGTCTGAAATTCACCCTCATCCACAGATACAATCTCAGTTTATTGCTTCTAGGTGAGTATAGAAAAACTCAGTTTATATAATCAAAACACTCTCAGTACCATTCATGCTGTGTAATATAAGCTTTGGTACTCTGCATTGTTTGAGTTAGCTGCCAATCAAAGAGCTGAGCCAATTGAGAATTTAGGTACCTAGGTTCCAAAATTGTAGTTTGGGGTGAGAGGTTTGGCCCTTTAATCACCCTGAAGTAATAAAATGGATTGGTGCATGTGAGCTTAAAACTAGTGGGGAGGGCTCATATGTCATATGTTAGGAGAATTGGAACTGTTTGGGGTGGGAGGATGAGGCCTTATAATATATCATGCTCTTGTGTATATCAGAAAGTCCTCGGTGGCCAAACACAGTGTTGGAAGATGTTCCACCGTTACGGATACCAATTTTTTGTCTCCATATTTACAGCATATTATTGACAATTAATCTGCTTCAAGTTGTTATGGTGCCTTTTTTATTGTATGGGTTTGGGAAAAAGATACTTCCCCCATACATAGGTAGCAAAATGATGTATATATTCCATCTGCCAAGTAAGGAATATTTTTACCCATTTAAAAAAGTTTGCTTTTATTATACTTCATCTTATTTAATCCAGTAACAGTTCCCAGTTGAGGACCCTTCTTGTTAGTGAATTCATATATTAATGGGTGGTTCTACCCCATCAAATTGAGCAGTTTATATGGTCTATTAGTGGTGCACACACATCTTCAGAAAAAATAGTTACATTTAATAGCTCCCAAATTAGATGCAGTATAAATCCCCCTGCTCTCCCACACTAAATGAATTACATCCCTTCAGCATGTCTATGGTAGAGCAGCTACGTTCAGCCCTTGCAAACAAGACATTATTGGCTATGACAAAAACATTGCAGAAGTAAAAAGGACTGACTTCAGCAAAAATACACTTTACCTCAGCATTATTAAAATTAGGTAACTTTTCAGTGCAACCTACAGTAAAAGTCATGCAATTATGTGTGTATGGCAAGTTCATGATAATTGTTTACACACTTGGTATGGCACTGTACTGTACATAAATTTGTTTCAGAAGTTCTGGAATTCCATTGATAAAACCAATGCAGACGCTTAGGGAATTTTTCCCATATACAGTAATTGCTATCAAAATGTTAAAACGGCTGTTTCTTTAAACTAAAGGTCTTTCTCTGCCACGTTACATTCATGTGTTCTGTGCAGCACTACTGCGCGCAGTAAAGTTATCACTTCTTGACAGTGAGTTATGCAGCTATGTCTTGTTTTTATTAGAAATAATACTGAATACAAATTTCTGTCACAGAGGAAATTGTTATCAAGTCATTACTCAAAGCTTAGGCCTAATTTTGAGCAGTGTATTGTGCAACTTTTGTACCATTACCTTCCCGTACAATGTCACCCAATCTATGGTCTGGGAAAAATTTTTGCCGATGTCTGATTGATTTGCCTCAGCATTTACTTCGGCATTGCCAAATGCCGAGGCTATTTGCAAGGGTTGGAGGTTGCCAGGTCATGTCAACATATGCCTCAATTTGGTAGACATTGCCATTCATGTGCAATGGCTGTGTTACCAATATGTGCACACAGCAGCACCTTAGTAACAGTAGTTGTACAATGGACACCTAGGGGGCGAAATAGAAGTATGCACAACATGTGATGTCGACCCAAAACCTATGGCCATGTGGGTTCAGGTGGTCTTGGAGGGCACAAGTCACAGGAAGCTCTGAAATTTTAGAAATTTTATCATATCCCTGGGTGACAATGCAAATTCACAGGAGAGGTATTTTGCTTCTTTTTTTTTTACAATTGAACTAACTCCTAACTGACCCAGCTAAGGGGGGGAGATAATGTGGGGGAAAGGTCACATTCATGTCCCCCTGTAGCATCCCCACTGCACAAGTATAATTGTTCCTTTGCAAGACAACAAAGCAAAATAATAATGTTTAGACCATTTTTTTCTTAAATGTCTTCCAATTAAACCCATCGTAAAAGCCGATATGTAACACAATTACTCTTGGTAATGCTGGCAAAGAATTTAAGTCCTTTTAAGTATTATTGACTAAGTTATCTCAACAAAATAAAAGATTCAGGGAGGTTCAGTACCACTAAATACATCAGCTGATGAAGTTCTGGCAGCTCATTTCTTTGATTAACTAAAAATCTTTCTTTAAATTGCAGCTGCTGCATTTTAGTCCCTATATTATTACTTTTTTTTCGTTTCATTCCATTTTCCAGAGGCAGCAATAATGTAATACCCTACTCTTTGCGACTACTGCCTCCACCACAAATGTTTTAATTTCGCTGATTAGACAGTTGTGGAGAAAGTGAAAATGGCATTTTATCACAGGTACTTAACAGTAGATGTGAAAGGGTACTGATAATTTTTGATTAAATCTAGACCTTTTCATTAATGCGAAAGGGACTCGGATTCCTCATGTCGAAGGACAAACTTGTCACTTTCCTCTGTTACTGGAGTTGTTGTATAAGGTTTAGTTCTGAAGATATTACACTGCAAGGATTCTTCAAAGTCAAAATCATTTTAATGAAGGTGATTTATCATTATTTCCCATGTAGACTCAGCTTTAACTTTGTAAATGTATTCATTTTTTTCCAGGATGGGACTTTTCATGTACTGGTGGCCTGTTTGTGTAATGGAAGGAGTTTTGTTTGTTCTCTCCCCAGATTTGGCAGCCCGCTGCTCTCACAGGGAGAAATTAGCATAGGAGTCAGTTCTGGAGAAGTTGCTTCCCACTCTCCTGGTCCACCGCCTCCTGTACATGTCATCTCGTCAAATAATGTTATAAAGGAGGAAGATGAACCAATGGACACTAGTGACCCTCTGATATCTGAGAACGCTATGCACACTGCCAATGGTGTAATGCCTAGTAGTCCAGAAGCACCGGCCACTTCGAAGGTTATATTTACAGCTGGGTCGGGTGATGATGAAGATGAGGCTATGGACACAGAACCGGTGTTTCATCCGGCATGGACAGCCAGTAAAAATAGTAGCGTAAACTTAGATCAGGAAGAATACTTTACCCAACAGAGGAGGGTACGGTCGCAGAGTCATTCTGATATTCCGAACAATTCGGCCGCCAATGGAAGGCCCTCATCTAGTGAACTGCCCATAGTGGACACATCAGGAAGCTTCATTCCGCCAAACGAAAGTGCCAATGTTTCTTTAAAACATCGTCCAGTTGTCAAGTGTATGAGTGAAGAGTCTCCACAGTCAGTACATTTATCAGTACCAGGGAACAGACCAGTGCCTTTACAAAGGAGGATCTACCCTTCCTTTCCCTATTCTCCATATGGATCGCCCCATTCCTCCCCCAAGGCTTCGCCATGTGCATCACCAAGGATGCCACGCCCACCCACAAAAGAATCACACAAGATAGACATCAGCAACAAACAGGTAAGCACTTTTTGTGAGTGGATTCATGAAAGAAAAGTTTCTAACAATTCTATTCTCTAATTTCTAGGTATAAGAATGAATGGTGGTGGGTGACACTGGGTACAATTTTTGTTAATTAAAGTGACTTGAAGCAAGCAGGCATTGGCTGTTTTACTGTTCATTTATTTGCAATTTTTTTAAGCCTATATGAACGACCTGTTTATATATGTACGTATACATTTGCATTATTGCCTGCAGTAGCCATTTGGCAAAATGCCCAACGAGATCACCTTTTGACAGAAGGCATTCTAAAACCTAACATTACCTTTCCAATTTTGTCTTCGCCATGTTACTAAATTGTGGATTTTCTGGATAATCTATTAAGAAAGTTTAAAATGCAAAATCCATATGTTGGTTTGACCTTGAAATGAGTAGGAATAGAGCTCTGTCCATAGGGGATGTAAACTGTGTGAAAAATTCATTTATTCCTTGCATTCCTTCTACAGTACCCTCAAAGTATAAGAATCTGGAAGAGAAAACTGCTTGTTTTTTTTTTGCAAGGGCAGTATAAAAATAAACCGTAGCAGGTGAATTTGATGTTAAAGGCAGTTGCTCATCATCTGAAACTACAACTTTCCCACAGTCTACAAAAAATTTTAATTGGCACAGCTCTTTTATTGATGTTAATTCAGAAAATGCAGAGTATACACAAAGAATATACTTTGGGATGATAGTAAAATGGTTAACATTTATTGACACTATCCTTGGTGTGTGAGCAAGCCAAATTAATAGTAATCATGCAGAATCACTACAGGTTTCAGAAAAATTTGTCAAAATCAAAGATTTACACATCTTGGCTAACAATGAATAAAGACTGTCATGGAATTTTAAGAGCTATCTCTCATTGTACACTTTAAGGTATTATTTTATGGCTATAGTCACAATGTTATGCACATGTCAATTGTAAGATACACACTCTCAACCTCAAGAAGTGTTTGTCAATATTGTGCATTTTCTTCAATTGAGTTGTAATGCAGGGAGTGTGTTTATTTTCTGTAATTGTTGCTCCAAAGCAGTCCAAAGTTGTGTTAACATTACAACTAATTAAATTACATGTAATGCACTTTTTGGTAAACATTAGGCCCATTAAGAGGAGAATATAATAATCAAAACTCACAAAAGTCAGATCAGAATACGATCCGAATTGGTTGTAGTGTGATCACCGCTGAATAGTTGCAGAATGCTTGGGTCAAATCTTACAATAAACATGCAACAAGATCAGTGCAATATTGGGTCATGTGTGTGATGGTGGGGTGCATCTTTATGTACAAAAGTATTTGATGTTTCTACAGTACCATGCATTGACTGACTTCTTCCAGGTGTCAGAGGGTGCATCTTCCCAAAGGCAAGTTTAGCAATTAGCTAGTTAGATAATTGGTTGGCGCATGGAATTATGGGATACAGTGTGAAAAAAGCAAACCAAGCTCAGCACATACAGGGTGTAGTTAGTCGATTAGAGGGAGTTTTACAGTCCAGTTTCCAACCTGTTAAGATGTAAGGCAATTCCTTTATTTTCATGTGGTACATGTAAACAACACTTACTGTAGCATAAATCTTAAGAGCCAACCCTATTGAAAATAGTGAGTCAGTCCTAAACAGTAGATTTAAATGCATATTTTTACACCAAAAGGGCAATTTTGATTCCTGCTTATGTCATGGTGGGATTATGGAAGAATGGTATCAACAAATTTTCATGTTACGTCAAATTTTGGAACAATTTGTTGTAGGTATGTGATTAGTTTGTTTTCCCAACAATTTGGAGGATATAGTGCTTACCTGTGCATAGCCATCCAAAGGAATTACCAAACTAGCTTACTAACAAGTACATGAAGTGTTACTGCATGGTTAAGTGGTTAGAGCATTTGACATGCAGTCAATAGGCCTGGAGTTTGAATCCTGGTGGGGTCATACTGAAGACTTGGAACCTACTGCCATTGTGCTTGGTGCTCAGCATAACCAGTGAAGTAGGAAAAACAAGCCAGTGAGCCACAACTGGAAACAAGGCCCTGGCTGGCTCTAAGTTTAATTGGTTTGAAACTGGGCAGTAAAGCTCCATCTAACAAACTAACTAGCCACACGCACAAAGTTGAAGATGTCTTCTGTCTAAGCATCGTGTAGGGTTCATTTGCCAAAAAAACAAAACAAAACAAAAAGGAAGCAGCTGATACATTCTCTTGCAAGATTGGGTGGCCCCTGAATGTTTAGTTCATAAAACTTGCTTTCTATCAGTATTTGGCAATTGCACCTTTTCTATCCAATTGTCTGGAGACTTGATATGTCATGTTTAAGTTTGCATTAGGTAGTGTCATATCTGGGGGACTCAAGTCTGTCACATGACTGTATCTGTATCAAAAATGGCATGATCATACCCATCTCTTACCAACATTTTCAAACAAATTATTGTGCTTTTTATACTGGAAAGTTGAAGCATGCACACTTAAAATTTAAAGTAAACATTTGCTAAACATTCGCTGAGGGGAGCATTCCACATGATTGTGTAAGTGAAACAATTCCATACTGATTTTTGCAAAACGTGATTAAAACGGTTGAACATTTTCTTTTTAGGCAGCTCTATGAAGGAAAAAATGAAATAAGCAAACATACACTCTTAAGTTTGTTACAATATTTAGAGTATTCCTCCCCAAATTTTCATGTTTGGCAACTGTGATAAGAAAATCCAAGGTGAAGAAGGAAGAACGTCTTGTGAAAAGAAAATAGCAGCTAATTTTCTGCTTCAAGACTGAAGTGGGTTTTAAAAGGGTTTATGAAAAAAGGCTAATGGAGGAGACAGCCCTGTGGGACACTGTTAAATGTTTCCTCATACTGTCAGTCTTCAAAAATAGGTTTGAGCCTCTTTTTAGAAGGTTTTAGAAGTCATTTACAGTAGACTTTAACAGACAAAATGTAATTGAATGCTCAAAAGTGGGCACATCTTTAGGGAATGACTGGGATTCATTTATTTGCTCATTTTTGTAGGTGTCTGCAAGGTGGGTTTTAATTCAACCACAGTAATGAAATTGTAGGTTGAAGAGATAATAACATTGTATTCCAACTTTGCAATTAGTTGTATCAGTCATGTAAACTAAATTTCTTTTGATTACATACTGATTTTATTACATTGTTTTTAAATTAAATAATTATTGTTTTTAAAACTTACTGTATGTATTAAATATGCTTAATCACTTCTGCATAATCTCAAGTGCATTTTGGTTAGTGTTAATTGTTGTGAGCATATTACATAAATTGTTTCAGTACAGTCTATGTAATACAGTGACCATATAATATTATCTTTCCAATAACTTCATATTAAACTACAGATTTGGAAGCTTTTACAATATCTATCTTGCCAAAGCATCCTGGAGGCATGTGCAGAGCTGGTGTTACACCATCAGCTTTGTGAAAATTCAGAACAACTTCTGCTCAATAGTATGACAACCTGTTATGCACTTACTTAACTCCCCTACTACTACTATTGAATGGTCCATCTATTGCAGAATGATCACTGGCAATGAAGTCATGACTGGTGGTGGTTTGTCACTTCCTCTAGCTACATATATCCTAACTCACCCTTGTTTCATCGCCAGTGGAGTGGTTAAAATGGTCTATTGTGTCAACTTCTGTACAAGCAGCAGTGGCATAGACCTGGAGGAGGGGTAAGAAACCCCATGCCCGCCATGACCCAACCTAGCTTGCAATGCAAAAAACACCTAAAATAGTGGTGTTTTCTCTCTATCCTTAGACTTTTCCCTCATGTTGTTCCCCCAACCCCCCCTCCCCCTTCCCATGATACAATCCTGGCTATGCACCTGGCAATTGAGTAGGATGCATTAAGAGGCATAATGGTGTGTCATATGAGGTCATTTTAGTGCACCAGTCTTTGTAGAACAATACTCTGTAAATGAACAAGTTTCTGCAGGTAGAAGGATTTGGACAAAAAAGAGGGCCAACAAGTTAGTCAAAAAGGTTTAAAGGGCAAGAGCCGTCATCCCAACATGAAGTAATGTAGAACACTGTCTTGTTTTATGATGGGCTCTTCAAAGTCATGTGACAGTATTTTTTTTCCTTCAAATATAGAATTTACTGGGAGTCACTGCTTGTTTTACCTTAAATATGCAATGTTGAAGTCGTGAAAATTATGAAAGTCACTTTGAAGAGAAATACAAAAAACTGGTCGGATTAGGTCTTGCTTCAAAATAAGTTTTGAACGACTGTTCTTGCTCTTCAAATAATATGGACCATGCGTTAGTATGGGATAATGCAGGATTGAGGATAATATGTGCATTATCATGTGCTGATGCACAGTCAATAATTTTTTAATTTTATTCCTTAGTGCTTGATATTTTGATTTAAAAGAGAAAGAGAAGTAAAATTCCATATGTTGACAACCACATTAAACAGCACAACCCTAAGTTAAGTGGAGTAGCCTTAAAGATGAGTGCAGTTATCTATTACTGCATGTTTATCAGAGGATAATGAAAGGTCACCTGACCGTAATGGACCAAAAGAAGTTAAAGACTTAATGTATACTAAGCGTGAATGATCATCCATACCTGACTCTGTCAATCGTCTCATCCCAAGCTACAATTCTTGTAAGGGGTAACAAAAATTCTCAGTTGGCCCAGCTCTTTGAGTGACAGCTAATTCAAACAATGAAGAGTACCAAAGCTTTTATTACACATCATGAACTGTACTGAGAGTGTTTTGATTATGCACTTTGAGCTTTTCTATACTTACCCTGGAGCAATTACAAACTGAGATTGTGTCTGGATGAGGATGAATTACAGACAGTTGTGGGAGGGGCTTAAGTAAGAAGGGTAGGAGAATTGGTACTGTTTGGGGTGAGAGAACTGGGTCGTTAACTGCCATGACAATTGTTGTTTACAGTACACTGTACATGTTTTGCTTGAAATGTAGGATTTTTTCACCTGATTTGGATCATAAATCCTTTGTTAAAAAATGCAATTGTCTGCGGGAATTAAGTTTCCTGTCTGTGGAACTGTGTGAATCATAAAGCATATTCTGTGCAACAAAAAGGCATATTAAAAATTTCCGAAGAACAATTCAGAACCAATGCTTATAAATTTCTTTAAGTGAAAGATATGCTTTGAGTTCATTTTCTACTTTTAAGGGCCAAACCTTTCACCCCAAACTACAATTTTGGTTACCCGGGTACCAAAATTCTCAATTGGATCAGCTCTTTGATTGACAACTAATTCAAACAATGAAGAGTGCCAAAGCTTATATTACACAGCATGAATGGTACAGAGAGTGTTTTGACTATATAAATTGAGTTTTTCTATACTCACCCTGAAGCAATAAACTGAGATTGTGTCTGGATGAGGATGAATTTCAGACAATTGTGGGAGGGGGCTTCAGTAAGAAGGTTAAGAGAATTGGTACTGTTTGGGGTGAGAGAACTAGGCCTTTAAAAACTAGTTGAATGGTTGCAAAATATGTTTAGAGAAATATGAGGTTGCTCCTGTAAATTCCATGCTACAGCCTTCATGGATTCCTCGACCATTTTGTTTTTCTTTTTACCCAGAATTGTTTTTATTAAGTGCTAGGTTTAACTTCATGCTTGGATTTAAATATGATTGACTGGAGGAATGCAAAAACAGGTACAGCAGCATTGTGTGAAATCAAATTTACTGGCAGTGATGTTTCCTTTTCATTTATTACAGGAATATGTACAGTTGAATCAGTACCAACTGAGGAATGAAATTGGTAAAGGATCCTATGGTGTGGTAAAGCTGGCTTATAATGAAGAAGACAACACACACTATGTGAGTAATACCCCCAATACCTACCTCCTATTCACCTATGTAATCTCACTAACCTGCAACTAACCCTGGTAAACCAATAGCACTGAGAGTAGAGTGATGAGGGTCAGTTGCGGGTAAGTGGAATTACATATGTGAATAGGAGGTAAGTATCAGGGCTCCTTGATTCCCAATTCAGGGAGTTTTGGGGAGTATATGTAGTATTGTCTTCATGTTGCATCCCAACAGGACAAACCTGTTTTTGATCCCTTGCTAAAGGCAGGCAAGGAATCTATGCGATGGTGATGTTGTGTGTGTGTGTGTGTGTATGGGTGAGCCTGTAAACGATACCTTGCCAGGTACAAGCTGCTCACAAGAGCTAAGGCCTCGCACGTCTTTCCTCGCTCACGCAGAGCTCGTAACTGGCGTAGCTACCCGAAAATTCAGACACTGCAATGAGCTCTGTCATGTAATATGCAAGAGCCCGCCCTGTGTGTATGTGGATTTGTGACACTCCTTGTAATTGCGATATCTTGAGATAGGAATGACTGACACTTTTCATATTTGGTATATAGATTTGCCATGGTGTAAGGAAGAACCCTATTGTTTTTGGTAGAGGTCAAAGCTCATTTGAGGTCACCAGAGGTCAAAGACTGAAAACCTTGTAATGGCAATATCTTGAGATTGGAATGACCAACATTTTTAATATGTGGCATATAGATTTGTCATGTTGAAAGGAAGAATCCTATAGTTTTTGGTTGAGGTCAAAGGGCATTTGAGGTCACCAGAGATCAAAGAGGGTCCTAAACCTTGTAATGGCGATATCTTGAGTTAGGAATGACCGACACTTTTCATATTTGGTATATAGATTTGCCATGTTGAGAGGAAGAACCCAATTGTTATTGGTGGAGGTCAAAGGTCATTTGAGGTCACCATTTTCAGTGGTTTATGATAGTGTTCGACCGATCATCTGTTAGGTAATAGGCATCAGGCCGATTATTACGTTATCGGTAAATAATCTGCATCGGTAAAATTCTGCCATCCAACCGATCACTACCACCGATTATTTGCAAACTGGAAAAAGGTGCTAAATATTCTTGAAACTTGCTCTTAATTTTCGTTAAAATTCCTGTAAATACTCAATCCTTTAACTTCCCGCCAAAACGGGATGCATTGATAATCACAAACGTATACATTTTACCCCTGCCATTGGAATGATCGTTTGATGTTTTCTGCTATAACCCAGTAGTATTACTTGGAATTCGATTTAGCAGTGCATTCAAGGTGTATTCTTGCTGTCTCGCAGAAAGCGCTGCGTAAGTTGCTGTACAAACTGTTCTGCACAAAACAAATAGTACAGACTATCTAGGTGCAGTGTTTCGCCATTTTTTCAAATCCCCAAGCTTTGCACACATATCTGTGCACGTTTTGTAGGCATAGCACCTAGAATCTTGTGAAGTTCGGTGGTTAATATTACCTTGCATAAATTAGGTCATTCCCAGCATTCCTTCCGTAATGTTTATTACGGTAGGACTTCAGCAATGTTGTCATACGACGTCATTGCAAACGAAAACAGTAATGCACGTGGTCTCTTGCAGCAAACTTCTTGGCCCAAGCATGCACTAGACTTGCGTGCGTGTCGGTTTTTACCACCAAACAAGGCATCATATTTTGCCCGGTGACATCATATGCAAAAGATCCATTGCAAAATTAAAATTGGCCCCTGCTTCGTGATTGGTTCAGTTGCGTTGATTCTAGGCAGCCAATCACAACACGCGCCTTCCCTAAGTGATTTAGTGTGTGAATATACTCGGTCTCGAGGCAAATTTTCCCATTGAGTTTGTGTTACGACGATCGCGCTTGTAATGCTGGCTAGCGAAGCCGGGCGAGCCCCATGCTAAATTCACCTAGAAACGGCATCACAGATCTCTGCGTACGTGGGTTTTTGGAGGATCGGACTTACATGCATTTCAGTTGCAGATTCTTTTTAAACAAATTGGAAGTTTTGGACGAGAACTGCTAACAATATACGGGGATATTTATATCGGAAAGGAACGATAAGATACATTGTACAGGTGCCCAGAACTGCTAAGATTATCATGATTGCTTTACACGAGGTTCGTTAAAGCGAGAGAGTAGCTACAGTACATTAACGCAACTACAACCCAGTAAAGTAAAAGAATGCAATGTTCTGACATGATTGGGGGATTGAAAACTAGACAGAGCTTGATGTTGGCCTTAGAACTAAATTATCAAAGGGCATGTGACGTCGACTGCAAACAGTTGTACAAAATTAAGGGTTGATTTGTATCTCCACTTTTGAAGTGAAAATATTTGGCCTACAAAAATGATATCCCGTTAGTGAAACGAACAGAACTATTCCCAATGTTTTCCATCCTGAATTGGTTATGGTTATACGATATGCACGAAGCAAGGGGCACATACTAAAGTGACAAACATGTGACTTCCCTCTTTCTAATAATCGGTGATCGGTTATCGGCATCGGGCCGATTGTTAAATTAAATAATTGGTAATTGGGTATTACCAATTATAGCATAATCGGTCGAACACTAGTTGATGAGGACAACAAAGCACCCCTTTTCGGGAAGGAATCACTAAGCCTTTTGGCTTTCTGGTTCTATTTTGGCAGATATGTCAGAAGTGTTTATCTAAAATGCTACTTTTTGTCCGTTCTTGCATGCAGTTTTTTTTTTAAAGGAGTAAATTAGGTGCCTTCCATTCCTAAGGACTGTGAATTTTTATGTGAAACCTTATATTTTCAAACAATTTTTCAGTTTTTATTTTAAGGTGAAATAAAAAAACAATTGTTACATTATATTTTCTCCTTTCTAGCTTCTATTTAAAGGCATTTAAGAGCAGTCATCCCAAACCAAAATAGTGTAGAAGATGTCCAGTTTCATGATTGGCTATTGGGAGTCATGCCACCACAATTCTTCACTCCAAATTTGAAGTTTACTAGAAATAACTGCTTCGTTTACCTTGAATATGCAATAGTAACGTTGTAAAAAGTAATGAAAGGTACTTTGAAGAGAGATAAGATGAAAATTGTGTTATTAAGCTTTCTTCTTCAATATAAGTTTGGGAGGGGGGGGACTGCTCTCTACCTTCAGTGCATTTTTTTACATGCCTTCAAGTATCATCTGGAGCAATAAGTTAGAACAAGGATGGCACCTTCTCCTAAAGACTGTGCTGTAGTACTTCCTCTCAGAAACTTGTCATACTCCAAGCATGATATATTTTTGCATGTCTAGCAACTGGCATTTCGTAACCCCACATTTTGTTGGCTGTCATTAATTGTGATGACTATGTCTACACCTGTATTTTAAATGAAAGGACAGTTCATTTTCATTCATGAAAGTGTATAAAGCAGTTTATTGCTTGCTCCTAGTCCATATGACAGATGACTCCAAAAGAAACTGTTGGAATATAAAGTGTCATTTATCAAGATCACATGATTTTTTGAGGCCTCCATGAAAGGTGCCTTTACTGTACATAGGGCTTGATTTATGTAGCTGTGAAGATAATTGTCAGTTACATAGTAGGTGTGGCTTAGCCTTTGAGTGCTCAACAGATATAAAAAGCTGAATTTAGTGTGTCGTATGTTATAATATGTTTGAATTTTCCCTTTAAAAGCAAAATAACAGCAGAAGATGTTGCACCCAATGCACTTTGATTGCTGCTTTTTGAGTTGAAGACTCCTAGGTCACTGAATTGACTATTTCCATTGCATACTTATATGGAATTAGTTGTTAGTTATACTTTATACAGACACACATGTTTCATATTGTGTCACTAGGTAAAAAGTTAAAGGTTAAAGGTAAAGAGCAGTCACCCCAAACTTATTTTGAAGAAAAAGCTAAATAGCACAATTTTCATCTTATTCCTCTTCAAAATATCTTTCATTACATTTTATGATTGAACTATAGTATATTCAAGGTAAACCAAGCAGTTCAAATTTCACATTTGAAGAGAAAAACATTGTCACATGTCTCCCAACAGCCAATCATGAAACTGGACAGTCTACTACACTTCTTCAATTTGGGATGACTGCTCCTGCCCTTTAAGTTGGTTTTGTAGTATGGTAAAAGTGCAATTTTAGTTTCATGTGTAGTTCAAACATGGTGCAAGTCCTTCTCTTTAGGCACAGCTTACGATAGGAGAGAAATTCTGTTTGCATATTCTACAACTATTAGCCCTGGCAAAGATGGGGTGGGGGTTTAGTAATATGAAGGAAAGCAGAATTTAGAACAGCAGCAGTTCACCTTCAGTTATACTTGCAATAGCACTGATCACAACAGAACTTCCTTCTTCTGGAAGGTTGGGCGACAAATCCCCTTAACCTCGCCCCCATCCTTGAAGGAAACACTTTTAAGTACACAAAATGACAATTCTTTGCCTCATTCCTCCACATTATCTCTACATAGATTAGCCGCATACACAGCATTCATCATATCGATTTCTAAAACAGCCAAATGCACACATATGCCTTACAATGAGACTGAACCTGTAGCTAGATTAAACCCAAAGATTGCAATTACAGTGTTGATGTGTAACACATAATTCCCTTTAAAGATCCTTCTCATGTCCCTAATCCATGCCATTTACCCTCTTTAGAACTTGAATCCAATTTCGCTTTCAGTATCTAATTTATAACCTAAAGCTTTCAGCAGATTTGTAGATGCACGTCATGTTTCCAGAAATCTGTGAATGAGTTTATAGTTGATGGTAAGATTACCATAGGCATACAGATGCCTTTTTTTTTTTTTTTGCTCGTAATCAAAGTTGTGAGTATTCTAAAATTTGTAAAAGGTATTTTATCTCCGGTTGAAGGAGTCTTGAAAAATCCCTTCAGAATTTTTGTCATTTTATTGACTTTCTTCAAGCATTGCCCGAAGAGCTTTGTTGATCTTTCTGTCGTCCTTCTTTCAGGCAATGAAGATTTTATCCAAGAAGAAGTTGATTAGAAGAGGCGGGTTTGCACGTAAGTTTATATGTTTATGTCTTGAGTTGCAGCAATGTTGTGTCATGTGACTTATTCCAATGGTGAGAGGTTGTGGAGTATGTAGATTGTATAGCTTTCAAGATGAAAGAGAGACAGGGAATTCATCTCACTGGGAAATGACACAAAATTAAGGTTGTTGGTGAAAAAATTATGGCAGACAGCAATCAAATGTCTAAGTCAACCATGACTTTACCTGGGAGTCTACTGGCATCAGTATCATTGAGTGATTGATTGCATGTGACTTTCTACAATTTAAATGAAAGTTTAGCTGTTCATCTCAGTGAGATGAGACAAGAAAATGCTGTAATAAGAGAGATTAAAATTTAACTCCTCTCTTTTCCTTTTTGTACAAGTCAACCCCTCCCCCCCTCCCCCCCAAATTAAAAAAAAAAAAATGAAGTAGAAGGCTAGAAATTGCCCTCTTTATAACATTATTGAAATTATGGCTAAAAAAGTCTCAATGCTCCCATTATTAGTGAGTATTAGTGAAGTTTTAGAAAGCCTGTGATTGTCCTACTTTCATCCTTTTTTTTCAGCGACAAAATACTACTGTTTTTCCCTTTACATCTGTGCCACTTATATATACTTCAGACATTTCATGATGCAATCACTTGTCTTTGTATATGAGCCATCACCCATGGCTGGAGAGCAGCAGTCAGATTTTAGAAGATTTTTTGAAAGTGTCAGATTCAGTCAATTGAATTAAATCAAGCCTCTAGTTCTCTTATTCATATTTGAATAATTGTTTATGTGCAACTCCACATAGTGAATAAATGGTTGGCATGCATCAGAAATGTTTTGAAGGGAAATATTGTAATTTTTATGACTGCCACATGCAGATATGAGAGGGGCCTTAATTCCTTGATTTTTATCCCATACCAAATCCTTTTCTCTCTGTATACACATTGAATCCTTTCCCATACAGCTTTTAATGAAGTGGGTTAAACATTCATGCAGTGATATTTTACTTCTAGCTCTGAGGTAAAGAGTCAATATTTATATTGAAGACATATGAAGATATATGTATTAAAGAGTCACTGTTTGTATTGGAGTTTCAGACTGGAAGGGGGATGTTGCTTGAAGTGCACCCCTAGTCAAAAAGTTCAAAAATATAGATTAAATAGCATGAAAAAAGAATTTAAGAGTTCAAATCTCATCTTCATAGGACATTTGTGGACAGAGATGTAAAATATTGAAGTTTATTCACTCAAACTAAAATGGTACATTGTGATGTCATTGTTGTACTGCTCCAAGTTATTGCACCCTGTTCAAAGGTGTGATTGCACTCTTAATCTTATGGGGTGATGTAATTAATTAAGCCCTTTCTGTACAACATGCTATGAAAGCAAATAGGAAGTGTTCAAAGTCATAAAAATATTTTAAAGATTTAAGGAAAACAAAGCATGTGATGTGAGATGTACAACAAGAAAGTCACAAATTATTGTGCAATGGACTAACTTGTTTTGTATAGTGAATGAATTTCAACAGTATATCTCGGCTCAAGAATGTCATGTGAAGATGGGATTTGGACTGTTTGAATTCATTTTTCATGCTGTTTAACATACATTTTTCAGTTTTTTTTTACTTGAGGTACTCTTTAAAAACTAGCTGTGAACCTCCATTCCTTCTAAGGACAAAAACGTTCTTTTGAAGATGAATTATGTTGCACGTAAAGCTTTCCATTATATTTGGTTAATAAGTGTAGAGGACTTTGTACTGTACTGGCTAGCCTTCTGTCTCCTCATGCTGGCCTTTTCCATCATGAAGACAAGTGACATTAATCTTTTCCCTGCATCTGTCTACATATTCTTATTACTTAAGCCTTCTCTCAGCCATGATTTGAAACATTGGAACATTCATCAGAGGCTTTATTTGTCTTGCTTTTCTTTGAAGGTCGTCCACCTCCAAGAGGAAAGAAACCCAGTAAGGTGCCAAAGTCGCCTCTAGAGAGGGTCTACCAGGAAATTGCGATTTTGAAGAAACTTGACCACCCAAACATTGTCAAACTTGTAGAGGTGAGAAATTTGATTCCCCCAATATCAGAGGTACATCTTGTCGTTCAAGTCTTAGGTGACAGCAAAGAGGCAGAATTCAGGGAAAAGCAAAGTTAAAATGTGTTAAGTTTACATTTTTTTGCCCCTAATTGAATATTGATAGCAAGTGGAAGGGTGTCTGTCTAGTTGTTGCTGTTGTTGTTGTTGTTGCAGAAGAAATGTCAAAGAATCTACCAGTCATTTGTTTCAGTCGTGACAATTATGAAAACCTTGGTGGGTTTATACTAACAGGCCTTATCTAGTCAAAATATTGCATTGCCTAGATGTAGCCTTCAAATTAATAGCAGATTAGCTTGTAAAATTAGCACCCAAGGGCTGATTCCTTTCAGTAGTGGGATTGTTGGGAGATCTTTGTAGAAGATCAGTAAACAGTCAGTGTTGAAGAACAATCAAAAGGTTATATCTATTTCCAGTGGACCCTGTTTGGTTTCTGTTTTGTTTGCATTATGTCTTTTGATCCTTTGCTCGGGAGACTTACAATGTTTGTCTAGTTGCCAAGGGTTCATTAACAGATTGATGATCAATAGGACAAATAGGAGCCAGGCATTCGGTGTGAGAACAATGTCATGCCAGTAAAAGGGAATGTCTCTCTCCTTGGTCGAGAGTTCAGTAGGCTTTGGCAGCCGTGCAATTTTATCAGTCGGTTAGTTAGTCAGTCAGTTAGATAAGATTTAAAGAGCCCATGAAATGACTTAGTAACAATGATTTAGGGTCATTCTCTGACACTCTCTATCAACAAAATAGCATTCCTTTTAAAATATACCACCCCACGAAAGAGAAATGCTCAAGTGAAATGGTATCCCTTCCAGCACAACAGCTGAAAAATGTGAAAGTGCGTTGAACCAAGAATGACATCATCACAGGAACCAAACTTCACAGTGTGTGTACTTTAGCACACTTGGAGTATACCCTGCTCTGTTGATGTTATATGATCTTGCATGTGTAGATGACCTAAAATGATTGATATAGTCAACAGATTATCATTACAAAACCTAATCCTAAGTTTGCTTCACAAAACTACTGAAAAAGGGGGTTTCAACACCTAGGAATACCCCTTTTCAACAGATGGAGTTTTGCGACTTCTCAATATTCCATGAGCCATCTAGCAGGGAAACTTGTTTGGTATACATCATAAAAGTGTGTGGAAGTTCCCTGGTAAGAGGTTATACACACAGAAAAATACCTCAGGCTCCTGGGGATGTAATTGCATCCATTTTTCCTTCAGTGTTATGTAACTGTTATTTTTACTGGGGAGGAAGCAGTGATTCTGTCATTACACAGGCCTTTATGCAATACTGAATACCATTCTGCACAGTGGCTTAAATACTTCCAACAAGTTCTGTGTTGTTTTGGATGCATGTCCATGCAATTTGACTTGGTTCAAAGAAAAGGAACAGTGATTATAGTGGGGAAAAGACTAGCAGATATTTTGGTTATTTCAGGAAGTATTCTTTTTTTATCAAAAGTTGGCATGAAGTTACTATTTCAACTTAATGCATTTTGAAGTCTATGCTAGTATAGGATCCATTTTATGATTTCCACATTAATGTGACAAATTTACTTGGAGGGGATGTCTTTCAAAGGAATCCGGGTGAGATATCAACAACCTGCTTGAATGTGAGTTAAAATGTTTTCTTTTTCTGGTTGAAAGAATTGTTGTTAAGTCATAGATCGACTAGATTGCTGGAACCAAAATTTCAAACTGATAGGCCTAACATGAATGGGACAGCTTGAGTGAATAATGACAAAATTCCTCTTTTGAGGAATTGGGAGTGATAATTTCAAATTTTGATTGATATATTTTTGGCTTTATACTGGGACATTCTTCAGATATATTTGAGAAATTATTTGGCCAGTACCAGTCTCATGCTACCCAGTCTGTGTGCAAAATGTCACTTACACATAGCATTATAATACACACACTGTGAAATTAGGTTCCTGTGATGATGTCATTCTTGGTTCAATGCACTTTTAAATCTTTTTCATTTTTCAACTGTTGGGCTGAAAGAGGTACCATTTCACTTGAGCATTTCTCTTTTGTGGGGTAGAATTTTTTTAAAAAAATGCTTTTTTGATGATAAATAGTGTCAGAACATGACTCCAAATCATTTTCATTGAGTCATTTCACGGGCTCTTTAATAACACACCAACATGAATGTGTTATATAGTGTCACACTGTTCAAACACTGTTCAAGTCCTCCCATTTAGTCGCCTTTTATGAAAGGCAGGAAATATCTTAGGCATATTCTACAACCCCCCAGCCCACAGGGGGGCAACCATTGAGAGACTTGCTCGCTGTTGTGGTGCTGACAACCCGCCAGTCATGAGATGAGGGATAACGGTCTGATGTGCACATTTTACAGGTGATATTCAGGGACAAACTTGTTGCCACACACGACCTCCTCAGCCCACCTGAATGCAGATCCATGTTATACCCAGGGCCCAGTACTATCTGGTACTGTGAATGGAGTTGCCATTGTCACATTTACTCATTTACTCACATTTTTATGGGAGCTGGGAAGGACTGGGGACCAGGGAGGGGGTTCATGGTTAATGTATACTAGGGAAAAAAGGGAATGTTTGATTAATTTCTTGAACATCAACACATTTCTATTTAATGGATAGGTGAGGCACAAATCAGAAAAGGGGTTTAGGGGAAGATGAACATTTTCATATAAAAAAGACTTGAATTACATAAAATGCCCCCTTGCAGATGTTGGTATGACAAAGGTTTTGTAGAGCAGTTTTGCCAGTAGTGACCTACCTGTGTGAATAGTGCAATAGATGTGGCTGCTTACAGTTACTGCAGGACACACATTCTGTATTACAGCTTACTGTCACAAAGAATTTTATTTCTGTAGTTTACTGCCAATGGAACCATAAAATAAAATACCAATTGGCTGCCAACTCCATGCATCTTGTACAAAAGGTTCCACTAATCAAACCAACCCACGCACTGTCAACAGCAAATAACCATAATTTTATATAGGTTGCCTTGTTCCACATATACATTTTACATCATTAAATGTAAAAGACTAAATGAACCTTTTCATTACATACTTTGCAGTGATAATTTATTAATACTGGTCTATTAAAGATATTTAAAGGGAAACTGAAGGATTAAAGGACTGTTTGTTTATATTGCTTATATAATAAGTCAAAATATCTAAATGCCACCTTTTTTACATCCCCACTCTGAATGAACCCTCACCCCAAAGATAATATAAACATAGATACCAAACTCCTATCCCTACATTGTTAGACGCGCTGACTCTTCACGGAGGCTCAGTTGAAGGGGCCAAAGTGTTTATTTGACATGGGCACAGCTCTGCTTGGTGATCTGCGTGTATAAATGTGGATGCGTAACAGTAAATTCCATTGTGACAAGTTGCCATCGTGTGTCTATTTTCAAAGCGAGTTCTATATGCACACAATGCATTTCTCTCTGTGCTGTCTTGGATTATTGGCACGTGTTTCTGCGTGCTTGAAAAACAAACACACTAGTTGATTTTTTGTTGTAAGCATGTAAGAATGTAAACACGTTCATAGATTTGCGCTTGTTAAGATTGCATAGAAACTCACCAATCAATTAAGTCGATGAACAAACCATTTGTTGTACGTTAATATTCAAATGTTCTTAAGTAGAAAATGAGCAAAAAACTGTTCCATGTTAATGAATTATATTGAAGAATGGTGTTTGCTAGAATTGCAATGTTTAGAAATCACATGTATTTATCCAACCAGAAGATATCAATTCACTTGTTGTCACCCAAAACAACCGATCAGTGATCAGCACTTCCGCCCCTCCTTTACTGCCTCCACGAGGAGTCACCACGCCATCTTAAGTTTGGTATCTGTGTTAATATCAACTGTGCCTCACCCCTCCCTCCCCGCTTCAACATTAGTTACATCATACTTAAAGCGGCTCATTGAGTTGGTTCATGAAATTCAACAAATTTTTCCAAACCTGTAAAATTTTCTTCACATACCAATGACAAATGGTCAATCTTAGACAATCTTACTACCACACATACAAATAACTGTTTTATGATTGAATAATTAACGATTCAAGTCAGTTTTCAAAAATTCGTGACCAGACACTTTTTCAAATTTTGTACAAAACCGTTACAAGTCAGGAAACTAGAAAATTCAAAATTTTAATGCTTTCTGTGACTTTTGGACTGAAAACTTGACTTGTTGTGTAGAGTGTAAGCATTGTTATGTGGTAGTGACCCTTTGAGACTCTCATGAAGTTATCGATATCAACTCAATGATCCGCTTTAATGGGTATAAGCAGTTACTCCAGTGCTTGTTATGAAACTGTCAAATCCCTCCACCAATCCTCCCCCCCCCCCCCCCCGACTGCTTCAAAATTAGTTCCATCCATACTTGTAGGGCCCAGTGCTTGTTTTGTTTTGAAACTGTCAAATCTTACAAATTTCTTTTGAATTCTTTTAAAAAAATTAAATTAGGATAATGTCTGGATAAGGATGAGGACGAATTTTTTAAAGCTCTGGGAGGTGTTCAAAGTATAAGGTTGGGAGAATTGGTAATGTCCGCAGTAATGAATACCTGTCGTTAAACTTTGCTTGGGCTTCTAAATCAGTGACTTCACACTTTATTTTCAGCTTGGAACAACTAGGCCTTTGCTACAAAGCACACATTTAAAAAGAAATTTTTTGAGGGTATATTTCATATCGATTTAAATAAGGGTGGCTCAAAATATTCATATTTTTGTTTGACCTTTTATTTCATCAAAAAAAAAAAAAAATTCCTCAGGGAAAGTGGCAAAGGTAGGTTTCCCCAAATCTTGGTCACCTTGGAGCACTTTTTCTACCTGCAAAACCTATTTTCCCCAGGTTTTGACACCTGGGAATATTTTTTTCTGCTAGAGCTAGAGAACTAGGTGATTCAGAAAGAGGTGTGTGGGTGTCAAAGAGTACACACTTTGTATGTGGGTGGTAAAAGCAGTCAATGCCGTAGCTTATTACTGTGTTTGTAGAGTAAATTAACCTTTAAAAGGTGAACTAAGTGTAAGAATACAAGTGATTGCACACGCAAGACAGAGAATAGTTGAATCGAAAGTGTTAAATACTCACGGCTGACATTTATCTCAGGTTATGATCTTTCTTGATGGTAAATTTGGGATTACTTTTGTACAGACGGTATTGAGATGTATGCTTACTGTAACTTTTTTGTAAAATGTTATGTTGGCCTAATGGAGCGGAAAAAATTTACAAATGTCAGTGGCTTGACTTTGTGATTCTCCTTGATATAATCTGTTGTTTTCATTTTGCAATGTGTTTTGTAAGGCTTGCAGATTACATCACTAAAGAATTACTCTGTCCAATGGGTTTTTAGTTTCAAACATTAATGATTATGAAAAGAATTTGCAGTGATGGAGTAAGTTATTCTGTCATGAAAATATTTTGATCTTACTCTATCAATATGTCCTTTGTATTAGTTAGAATAAGGATAGCAGTCAATTATGTATATTCTGGAACAGAAGTTTTTGCAGTTTTATTGGTTTCGATGATAAGAGAAACCAATGCATTCATGATGGCGTGCATGTGTATGTATGTATGTGTGTATGTGTGTGTGTTTGTGACACTTTGCTTGTTAACACGATATCTCAAGACAGGAATGTCTGACAGTTTTCAAACTTGGTACATAGATGCACCATATTGAGAGGAAGAATCCTATTGTTTTTGGTGGAGGTCAAAGGTCATTTGGGGTCACCAGGGGTCAAAGTCTGAAAACCTTGTTAACGCAATATCTCAAGTTTGGAAGCGTGGATATATTTCATATTTGGTATGTGGATGTGTTATAGCAGGGCGATAATCCCTATTGTTTTTGGCGGAGGTCAAAGGTCATCTGGGGTCACCAAGGGTCAAAGTCTGAAAATCTCGTTAACACAATATCTCAAGTTTGGAAGCTTGGATATATTTCATATGTGGTATGTGGATGTGTTATAGTCAGGAGATGGTACCTATTGTTTTTGGCGGAGGTCAAAAGTCATCTGGGGTCAGCAGGGGTCAAAGTCTGAAAACCTTGTTAACGCAATATCTCAAGGTAGGAAATGTGGATATATTTCATATGTGGTATGTGGATGCGTTACAGTCAGGAGATGGTACCTATTGTTTTTGGTGGAGGTCAAAGGTCATCTGGGGTCACCAGGGGTCAAAGTCTGAAAACCTTGTTAATGCAATATCTCAAGGTAGGAAATGTGGATAGATTTCATATTTGGTATGTGGATGCGTCATATTTAGAAGATGGTCCCTGTAGTTTTTGGCGGAAGTCAAAGGTCATCTGGGGTCACCGGCAGTCAAAGCCTGAAAATCTCTTTAACACAATATCTCAAGGTAGGAAACTTGGATAGATTTCATATGTAGTTTGTGGATGAGTTATGGTCAGGAGATAGTGCCTATTCTTTTTGGTGGAGGTCAAAAGTCGTCTGGGGTCACCAGGGGTCAAAGTCTGAAAACCTTGTTAACGCAATATCTCAAGGTAGGAAACTTGGATAGATTTCATATTTGCTATGTGGATACGTTATAGTCAGTAGATGGTCCCTATTGTTTTTGTCGGAGGTCAAAGGTCATCTGGGGTTACCAGGGATCAAAGTGTGAAAACCTCGTTAACACAATATCTCAAGGTAGGAAGCTTGGATAGATTTCATATTTGGTATGTGGATGCATTATGGTCAGGAGATGGTACCTAATGTTTTTGGTGGAGGTCGGTCAATGGTCATCTTGGGTCACTGCTGGTCAAAGTCTGAAAATCCTGCTTATGCGATATCTCAAGATAGGAAACATGGATAGATTTCGTATTTGGGTATGTGGATGCATTATGGTCAGAGGATGGTCCCCATTGTTTTTGGCAGATATGAAAGGCATCTGTGGTCTCCAGGGGTCAAAGCCTGGAAACCTTTTTAAATATGATCTTTCAAGATAGCTGTTTGTCCATTTGTCTGTCTGTTGTTTGTATGTCTAGCTATGGAATGACAAAATTATGTTTTGAACATGCTAGTATAACATTTGAATGAGAAGATAATGGTGCATGATGGCATTCTTTGAAACGGAACATTTATGTATCATTGAAACCTCAATGCAGTTTTGCATTCTGGTTAAAATAGGTGGCTATTTTATGGAACCCAAATTGGAACCCCAAATATTATTTATGTTTGCCAGTTATGCTCTTTATTTATTTTACTTAAATGAAGTAGAACAGAGGGAAACTGAATTCATCTATTGTGGTGGATGGAGTGAATGGTGTCATCATTTAAATGTGAATATTGAACAGAATTGAAATAAAAGTCTGTGTGAAAACCCTCAGGACATGTGTGGAAATAAGTGTGGTTGAGCAGGGATGATGGACCACTTACTGTTCAGTATTCACAGTAAACTTAGACCTGGAAATGTTTGAAAATTGTCAACATCTCAAATCAGTTTTGATAGGTTCCAGGAGTGAAGAGAGCTAACCTAGTTAAAGGGGCTCAATGCATTGATATGGGTAGCCTGATGAAAGTGTTTAAGGTTACTACCACATGAAAATGTTAGTAGCATGTGTAGTCGAGTTTCATATCCAATAGTTATGGAAAAAAGTTGTAAGTTTGAATTTTGTGTTGTCTAGACTCGTTACGGTTTTGTGCATAATTTGAAAAAGTGTCTGGGTCAGACATTTTGAAAACCTCATTGAACCATTAAGTGCTCACTCGTGAACACAGATATTTATGTGTAGAATATGGGGATTGTCCAAGTTTGACCATTTGTGATTGTTATGTGAAGAAACCTTAACAAGTTTGGAAAAGTTTGTTGAATTTTATGAACCAAGGCAATGAACCACTTTAAAGTGGGATCATTGGGTGCCAGTGATCACTTAAGAGGAGGTAGGGAGATTAACAGGGGTCAATATAAACCTCCAAACTTTGAAGGTCAACCAGGCCCCTGGCTTAAAAAATCAAGGGGCCAAATGAGAAATCAAGGGACCAATTCTCACCAACCACTCTGGAAACACTAACCATTTGCCTGCACCGGCATGGCCTTAATATGGCATAGTTTGAAATCCTCATTAAATTGAACAGCCCTAGAGCCCCCTCTATCACACATGAATACTATCCATTTGCCTGGGTATCACAGGCAACTGGACCCTTTTCTATAGAATGTATGGGACCCAAGTAAATCTCTAGGGTCATGAGCCCACAGTTTTTGCCCCTGGGGAATTTTCAATTGCTGGAGGGGGGGGGATGTAGTGAGAAAAGTTAAAAGAACACTTAATGGTCATTTGCATAAGATAAAGAGGTCCTTCAAAATGTTTGCAGTTTGAACGATTCTTGTATTGTTTCTCTTTTAAATTATACAACAGTATTTGTAACACTTTTGTTTTCATTCTACAGGTATTGGATGACCCAAACTCTGATAACTTGTACATGGTATTTGAACTGGTAGAGAAAGGGTAAGTTGATGAAAAGGCAATAATGAAACTGAGTAGTATGAAGACAGAATCTCAGAATAGTTTTTCCCAGACAGATCTTCTAGTATAGTATTAATTCCCCAACATCTAGTCCCTTGTGTGATTAGAATCTCCAAAATTTGTATGAGAAAATAAACCAAATTTAGCAATTTCTTTGTAATTGAAACAAAAAATTGACTGAAACAAATATAATTGTCAAAATACTGGAGTGCAAACCCACTCATTATGTTATTATCTTTTGTACAGGACTATTGCCTTGTGTTCTGTGTTGCATCATTTTACAAGTATTTGGTATAAATTTGTGGTAGGAGTTTCCATAATGTCCATAGTTGAAAAGGTTAGACACTAAACTGATATGACTGCTTGACAATTCTAGGACAGTGAGACATCTTTACTCCCCAGTTTGACCTGAAGACTTGTATATTCCTCCCAAAAATGTGAGACACACCTTGATATACAAAATACTTGTCCCTAGCTGCTTGGAGTGTCAGTGTTGATTTCCAGGTAGCCTTATTATATAGCTCATTTTGGAGAATATGGCAGTCTGCTGCATCCCTTTTTACATTCTATAATTATACACCTCTGGACCCACATTCAGTCTCTGGGAACTTCTTATGGCATCTGGGTTAGGGTGACCTCAGATAGAGGGTATGCCCTAGATATTCTCTTCCTGCTTGCCTGTCTGAAAACTAGATAATGGCGTTTAATTTCCTGGGCTTATTTGCAATCCTTCTGATATCATCCATGGTTAACATCTATCCACCCATGGCTATCTGGTTCTTTCTTGGCTTTTAGAAACTTGCCATAGAAATACTACTGGTAAATGGGGCTTAAAGTGTACCTCAAGTCAAAAAATTCAAATATATATATATATATATATATATATATATATATATATATATATATATATATATATATATATATATATATATATATTTAACAGCATGAAAAGTCAATTCTAACAGTCCAGCTCCCATCTTCACAGGACATTCTTGAGCCTAGATATAAATTGTTGAAGTTTATTCACTCAAAACAAATTGGTCCATCCCACAATAATTTGTGACTTCTTGTTTTTTTATGAACTTGAACACTTCCTGTTTGCTTGCACAGCATGTTGTACAGAGAGTGCTTATTACATCACCCCATAAGCATAAGAGTGCTATCACACCTTAGTACAAGGTGCAGAAACATTCAGAAAAAAACAAAGAAATACAAAGATTTTTATTTGAGTAGTACAACAATGATATCACAATTTTTTGTGCAATAAACCATTTTAATTTGTGTTTTTAATTTTCAACATTTTATATCTTGGCTCAAGAATGTCTTATAAAGATGGATTTGGACCGTAAACCTTCCTTTTTCATGCTGCTTAATGTGTGTTTTTTGAATTTTTTTACTTGGGGTACACTTTAAAATGGTCAACAGAGAGTAAACTTGTGTCAAAGTCCTTAGATTCCCAGTCCATGACCTTTTTGGGAACTTGAAGGAAATTGGTAGTAGAATATATTTTAGTCAATGTCTCTATACATGTCAAATATATTTAATCATGTTTGATAGCATCTATGTTGCTTCTAAGTGGTTGCAGAAAAATTTGCAGAATGTTGTGTTTTTTCAGGATTTCTTCAATGCTACCTTCTTTAAGTGAATATACATCTGTCAAATTTTACATTTTCAACACAGTAGCTGTTATATTGGAAACCTCTTTCAAGCCAGAAAATCATAAGCATGCTTTGTAGTATTAACCACCACCACTGTTTCATAACTCCAAGTAATACTTCAGGGTTTAGTTGCCTGGAAATGAGTTACATTTACTTTACATTTATCAACATTTAAATTAATCTTCCATCTTCTTCTTAAAGAGAAAGTGCTCTTTGTTGTAAGTATTGGTTTGGTTGCTCAAAATATAACAGGAATGCAAATGACTTGTTGCAAAATACTAAATACATCAAACATTTAAACTATACAGAATTTAAAATCCCTATGACTATGCAGCTTGAAATTTGTTCTCTGCCTTTTTTTTTTTCTTTTTTTTTCCTTTTTTTTTTGGGGGGGGGGGAGCAACTTTTGTCTTGGATTGTTGAACTGCAGTTTTTTCTTTGTGGTTTTAAACAATAAGAGTAAAACTGTAGCAAACTAAGACTGTAGCAAACTTTAATCTTAAATGTGTCTTACCTCAGAGGAATTTTTTGTGTTATAATTCTAGGAGCCTAAAATCCCTTCCTCTAACAACTGTTGCACCGTTTGTGGAGGAGACTGAAATGTTTCAGTTGGAGAAAAGGCATGTCCATTAAAGAAATGTATTCTTGGTCTAATGGGGGTATTGCATCCACCTCCTATGCCCTAGACCCAAGTTACCAGTTGAAGCTTTTGTGCATGATGCTTATCATTTTAAATGGAGTGTGTGAACACAATCCAATGCCCCACAAATGTAAAAAAGGCTATGGGCACAGCTGATTGGCATAAAACTTCCATCAAAATCTATCCTTCATGCTTTTCTAACTTGCACAGACAGTTCTGTGGAACTAGGGGTACAGGCCACTGGCAGGAGAAAAGATGGGGGCATTTAAATATCAGATCCTCTACAACAATTTTTTTTTTGTTTTTGTTTCAATGAAAGAGAAACCTATGCAGTTGTGCTGAAGTGTGTATGTATTTTGTATGTATGTTGAGTGAGAAGATATGGTGCGTGCCTTTATTTGAAATGTAACATTTATGTATCATCGAAACCTCAGTGCATTTTTGCATTCTGGTTTTGTTTCATTAAACTGTTTGTAACTCAGTGATTTCCTTTACTTCTGTTGTGTCAGACCTTTTGTCATTCTATTTTTAAACAGTCAAATGCAAAAGTAAAATCTTAACTATCCTTCTTATGCAGGGGCAGATGAGAATGAAAACATGATTGAATTACTGAACTTAGAGGATTTGAAAATCAGCTAATAATGTCTTTGAATTATTTTCTTTGCAAAGGGAAAAAAGATGAGGTGACACTTGTGAATCGCTAAAAGCAACATTTAGGTGCAATTTATTCTTTGTACACAGTTATAGGTTTGTGCATAAATAGAATCCATTTGAAGTCAAGACTGGGAGGAAATTGCCTCTTTGCCAATGTGGGATTAAATTCCTTAAATTATTGATTCTGTTTGCAGGAAAAGGGGAACACACACAATTCTTATATTTTCTTTACATTTTCGCTTGACAGAATAAGCTGTTTAGACCTTTTTTTTCTTTGATAGATTCTCTGCAATGAAACCATGTACAAAAAGCACATTTGCAAAGCACTGGGGACGAGGGGTTGGTAGAGTTGTGTGGGAGGACTGGGGTGGCAGCAGAAGTTTGAATTAGGAGAAAAAGTGTTGGAAGGGGTGATCTTTAATTTGTAATGAAATAAAGTAAAAAGACAGTAAATATGTTGTATCTAGGTGATCTAATAAGCAATCAGGCTTTTGATCTAGAATTTGCTGAAAGGGATGAAGACCATACCTTGAATTGACTTCATACAAGACTAAATTTCACTGTTGAGAAAAGAGGGCGTTAGGTTAGGTAACTGGATTTTACTCCTCCACTCATGACGTTTTGGTTTAATGAGATGTGCAGGACTGAATTGTTGTCCCTACCTCATTGCTTATGTGGAGCATCACTTTGGCTATAGGTTAAAGGGCAAATGGTCTCATCCCAAACTACTCTTCTTGTAGGGGGTAACAGAAACTCTCAATTGGCTCAGATTTTTGATTGCATGACAGCTAATTCAAACAATGCAGAGTACCAAAGCTTGTATTACACAGTATGAACTGTACTGAGAGTGTTTTGAATATACACATTGAGCTTTTCTATACTTACCCTTGTGTCTGGATGAGGATGAATTTCAGACAACTGTGGGAGTGGCTTAAAGCAACTCATTGGGTTGAATCATGACTTCAACAATTTTTTCCAAATCTGTTAAATTTTCTTCACATACTAATAACAAATGGTCAAACTTAGACAACCTCCATATCCTACTGTACTTACAAATAATTGTTTTATGAGTGAGTATTCAACAGCTCAATTTTATTTTCAAAAATGTGTGACCAGACACTTTTTCAAATTATGCACAAAAGCCTTACAAGTCAGTGCACCACATAATTCAAAGTTTAACTTTTTCAGTTTTTCAGTTAACTATTGGATATGAAACTTGACTCTTTTGGCAAACTGTAAGCATTGTCATGTGGTAGAGACCCTTTGCCAATCTCATAAAGTTATTGATATCATCTCAATGAGCCACTTTAAGTAAAAAGGTTAGGAGAATTGGTACTTATGGAGAATTGGGCCTTAAACTTTTTTAAGTCTTTGGTATTAACTGGTTTGGGAATTGAACTCTTGACATTCTGAGTGAGAGTCTGATGTTCTACAAAGTAGACCTCCCACCTGGAAAGTGTGTTCAGGGAGTGTAGCTGTGCATGGCAATGTGGATTCTTCCATGCAAAGAGAGAGAATGGAAGGGATGTCAACATTGGTAGAAACATAGGGGAATGTTATTGTTAGTAAGGAACTATACCATTCCTTAGTTTATTGATCATCCAACCCCTTCCCCAGTTCCCTCATTTATGTAAATTGCCCCTTCAATGAAATAAAATCCTGTATAAGATCAATATAATTAACCAGTTCTTTATTGTAGTTTTCATGTGATTGCTCCTGGTTTTTACAATCTCTCACCCACAACATGTATTAATACAAATGCCAAAAGTTTCAAATTTGAATGATCCAGCTCGTATTATTCCCTCAAAACTAGGGTATTGCTTTTGAATGGTCTTGTTGGGAACTTTGTAAAAATCACTTCATTTGACATTAACTTTTTTCATCCTATCATTTTAAATGCTGTTTTTTCCATAGTTTTTTTTTTTAATTCTTTTTACATAGATCCCTAGCATTTTATATTTTGAACAGACAGCACTTTTGGTAAAAAAAATCTCTTGTGTACCAAGTTTATGTGAATATTTGGGACTGCAGTAGCCCAGAGTTTATTTCAAAATCTGCTAAAACGTGAAGATCTCTTCATTTGGTTATAAAGTGTTTTCCATTTTGTTTGAAAACTTTACAAACTGTAGACAAAAACAAAAATTAATTTTTTGTGAAATAAACAAATGAATAAGCAGCTATTGTCACATGAGAGAAAGAAGTATTCCTGAGTTTTGTTGGTAGAGCACATTAAAGACAGTCAACTCTCACCCCAAACTGTAATTTTTGTAGCAGTCTACCAAAATTCTCAATTAATTGGCACAGCTCTTTGATTGACAGCAAGTTAAAAAAAAGTGAGTACTGTAGCTCATATAACAAAACATGTACTGTACTGAAAGTGTTTTGATTACATGTAAGGGTCTTGTATACTCTCCTTGAAGCAATAAACTGAGATTGTGTCCGGATTGAAATGATTTTATACAATCATGGGAAGGGCTTAGGCAAGTAGGTTAGGAGTGAGTTGGAGGTGGAAGGATTTGGCTTAAATTTGAATTAAGAGAACTGCATTTTCCTCTATAGGGAAATGATACGTATATTTTTGAGACCAATATATATTGTCACAGAATGATAAATTATTCAACATAAGGCTGTAGTGTTTCCTACATTTCATGAAATGTGCTCCTCATAGAGAGAAATTCTTATCTCTTTCACTTCTCCTTGCCTCCTATTTGCATGTATCTTCCCCCTAATTGCTCCAGAATAATTTGTTCACTGAGACTTATGGAATTTCAAATGATTCACATTCTGCAACTGATGACATGCATGATGCTTTGAGGTGTTCAAGCTGGGATTTATTTTTGAAGCAAATGGTTTGATATAAATAACTAGAGCCATTGAATTTGTATTTTATGTGGAAATGGAGTATTTCCCTTTAAATTGGCACAAATTTGAATTTTTTTACAGTGTTCTCTCCATGACGCAAAAGTTTTGTAGTCAGAAGTTGCAAGACTGTGAGCCTTTTCCTTCCCTCAAAGCTCTCATTCCTCCTTGTTAATTTAAACCTGAAGTTGCATTACCTACTAAATTCACAAAGATTTTGTCTTGAACCAAATTTTATCAAACCACAGTCACTGCTTTCGTAAAAAGATGCGCAACATTTATATACAATCTTTGACTTGTATAAAATAAAGTTTTGTTGTAGTTCCAATTGGGGGAAGTGGGAGTAGAGAAGTATGATATCCCCTGCCTTCTACCCATAAAACCTGTTTAGTAACACCTTGAGTCTACTTTTATCACTAAATGAAGATTATTTTTTTCAGCATCATGCATGTTTGCCTTCCATAATGTATGAAAAATGTTCATTGATGTGCTGAAGTGAACCCACTCACTAGTTTGAAATGATCTTATACCCTTCCTTCTTGAGGTTGCCTAAAGTTTTGAAGTGTTTATTTTACATTTGACTTAGTTTTACAGCCTTTCCAGTTATCCATTTAAGGCATGCACAACAAAACTCTTCAGAGTGTCATTGACATCATTGGGAAAGAAGTAAAAATGCCTTTATCAAAATGTGCATAAAATATTTTGCTGTTCAACCTAGGGGTATCAACTATTTCAGTAGACCTACTTAGATAATGGTATTTACTTTTGCAGCCAACCATGACAAGCATTGAACCTCGTACATAATATGTCTTGTATTCTTGATTCCCCACTCCTGCTTTCTGCCTAAAATACTGTATTTGGTTACTGAGTATTACTGATCCTTTTAACTAGACTGATAATGTCCTTGATTTAGAGTTCTTGTTCCTAAAACAGTTGCTTTACAATCTTCGCCTGGTGCTTTCAGTCAGATCTGGCCTTTACCAAAACCAAACACACAGAGTGTCCGATCTAGATTTTGACTCCACCCCCCCCCTTTTTTTTCTTTTTTTTTTTTCTTTTTGCATAGTATCCTTCATCACAGGATTTGACTGTGAACATAAAGTTGTGTCCATACCAAGTGTAAAGCTACATAATATGGCGTTCATGCAAACCCCCTCTTACTCCAGCAAACATTGACTAACTCTTCCTAGTTGGTGAAACAGAGGGTTGAAAAAGGTCATTTTTATGTCTGAACACAAGTCAGAGTCTGGGGCTTAATAACCCCTGCTCAAGAGGTCGGTTGAGATTGTATTTGTTGTGAAGAGGCAATTAAAAAATGTCCAAGAAACACATAGTGCAGAATTAAGGACTTTCTTCTCAATAAACTGCCATTTGCTTGGGGAGGCTTTTATTATGGTAGTGTCTAGCTTACTCAATGTTTTGAATGCATACTATTTCCATTCTATTTCCTTGCTGAATTGGAGTTAGAGGTGATTTGTGTGAGCAGGTTAGTTAGTTAGATGGAGTCTTACGGCCCAGTTTCCAACCTATTGGTTCAGTTGTGCTGACCAGGCCTTTTTGATTCCTTGCCGTAGGCCAAGGAATCTATGCGATGGTGATGTCGTGTGTGTGTGTATGTGTGTGTGTGTGTATGTGTGTGTGTATGTATGTGACGCTTTGGCTTGTAAACACGATATCTCAAGGAGGGTAAGTGTGACTAACCTGATATTTGGTGTGTGGGATGGTCATATTAAGTAGATGATCCCTATTGTTTTTGGTGGAGATCAAAGGTCATTTGGGGTCACGAGAGGTCAAAAGGTCAAAACCTTGTAAACACGATATCTTGAGAACGGTACATGTGACTATGCTCATATTTTGTGTGTGGGTTGGTCATATTAAGTAGATGATCCCTATCAATTTCCTTTTAGGTCAAAGGTCATTTGGGGTCACGAGAGGTCAATAGGTAAATTCCTTAGAAATTGCTTGTAAACACGGTATCTCAAGAAGAGTAATTGTGACTATCCTCATATTTGGTGTGTATATTGGCCATATTGAGTAGATGACCCCTATTGTTTTTGGTGGGGATCAAAGGTCATTTGGGGTCACGAGAGGTCAACAGGTCAAAACCTTGTAAACACAATATCTTGAGAACGGTACATGTGACTATGCTCATATTTGGTGTGTGGGTTGGTCATATTGAGTAGATGATCCCTATCAATTTTCGTGGAGGTCAAAGGTCATTTGGGGTCACGAGAGGTCAATAGGTAAATTCCTTAGAAATTGCTCGTAAACATGGTATCTCAAGAAGAGTAAGTGTGACTAATCTCATATTTGGTGTGTGCATTGGCCATATTGAGTAGATGATCCCTATTGTTTTTGGTGGAGATCAAAGGTCATTTGGGGTCACGAGAGGTCAAAAGGTCAAAACCTTGTAAACACAATATCTCGAGAATGGTACATGTGATTATGCTCATATGTGGTGTGTGCGTTGGTCATATTGAGTAGATGATCCCTATTGTTCTTTGGTGGTGGTCAAAGGTCATTTGGGGTCACGAGGGGTCAATAGGTAAATTCCTTAGAAATTGCTTGTAAACACGATATCTCGAGAATGGTACATGTGATTATGCTCATGTGGTGTGTGGGTTGGTCATATTGAGTAGATGATCCCTATTGTTTTTGGTGGAGGTCAAAGGTCATTTGGGGTCACGAGAGGTCAAAAGGTCAAAACCTTGTAAACACGATATCTCGAGAATGGTACATGTGATTATGCTCATATGTGGTGTGTGGGTTGGTAATATTGAGTAGATGATCCCTATTGTTTTTGGTGGAGGTCAAAGGTCATTTGGGGTCACGAGAGGTCAAAAGGTCAAAACCTTGTAAACACGGTATCTCGAGAATGGTACATGTGATTATGCTCATGTGGTGTGTGGGTTGGTCATATTGAGTAGATGATCCCTATTGTTTTTTGGTGGAGGTCAAAGGTCATTTGGGGTCACGAGAGGTCAAAAGGTCAAAACCTTGTAAACACGATATCTCGAGAATGGTACATGTTATTATGCTCATATGTGGTGTGTGGGTCGGTCATATTGAGTAGATGATCCCTATTGTTTTTTGGTGGAGGTCAAAGGTCATTTGGGGTCACGAGAGTTCAAAAGGTCAAAACCTTGTAAACACGGTATCTCGAGAATGGTACATGTGATTATGCTCATGTGGTGTGTGGGTTGGTCATATTGAGTAGATGATCCCTATTGTTTTTTGGTGGAGGTCAAAGGTCATTTGGGGTCACGAGAGGTCAATAGGTAAATTCCTTACAAATTGCTTGTAAACATGTAGTGTTGAGCCGATAACCGATAGGTATTATCGGTATCGGCCCATAATGGCGTTATGGGTAAGATATCGGTATCGGCACAAATGAAGGCTTTCTCTGATAATGGCAACCGATAACAAGTATTTCATCATTTCAACAGTAAAGAGGTAAAAGTTCTCGATATGCACTTAAATAAAATACAAATCATTTTGTTGAACATAAAATATTCAACAAATTCATTGCAGTGAACGTACACAAACTAGATCAACTACGCCGTAAGCCCGCTGTTCGTAGTCTATAGAATATTTAGCGCAATCCCCATGGGCGTCTGCAGAAAAAAAGTCAGGGGGGGCAAAATTTTTAGACGGGAGCAAAACCTCCCAGTCATCATGAATTGACATGAAATGTGCGAAAATTTCAGCCCAAAATGCCTCCCAGATCGCCTGAAATGGCATTTCCAAAGCCTATTTTTGGCATAGAAACATGGCAAAAACGTTTTGTTCGGGTTTTTGCTTTGATTTTTATATGTTTTTTTCAAATTTTTGATTTTTCAGGGGCAAAAGCCCCCTTGCCCTTACCTGCGGACGCCCATGGCAATCCCGATGTTTTTCATTTTGGAAGCAGTTCTTAACAAACAACGCTTGCTTGTTGTGTTCTTTCAACAATTAACGTACACACCCATAGCAGAGTGCACGCACCGTAATGTGCAATCTATAGCCAATTCGCTATACAAATCTGTTGTCCGTTAACGCAAGTCAAATTCTTCCGAATCCCGCGACAAATCTCAATGGAGTTTCACTGTGTGAATTTCGCCACGTACAGTAACAGTAACTCAATGGGGATTTCCACCACTGTGTACAGCAGAGCGGCATACTCAATCTTCACGATCGCGAACGTTCGATTGAAAGAGCTAACTCAAGAGACCAATGCCTGAGACAAAATGTACGATCTCATGAAGAATCGTAACCGCATTTTACGCGCGTAGAAACGGGCACAGACAAACAAATGAAAAAACCCATACCGGACCGGATGAAGACATAAACTATGAACTGTCGTAACCAGCGAACGATCAGCGCTGTGTAAGGGAGTCTTATCATTATCAGCAGTATCCATGTACAAACACATTCTCTATACTGTAGTGTGTATGTATATGCTGAGAACACCTGTGGTATAATGTAGATACGTAAGCCGCTCGCAAGTTTTTTTTTCATAGTAAAGCTTGGGGAATTACACTGTACAGTCCATACACATACCTATAAATGTGGCATACTGTACTTGCGTCACGGCATATATGTTTAGGCGCACCAAAAAAAAAACTTTACAGTCTGGCTGTAGGTGACGAAATGTGTTTGTTACGAACGGGGTTTCTTGGCTGGCGCGTGTTTTACACCAAATACATCGTGATTGATTGCTTAAAACACTTCGTCAGAAAAACGGAAAATTTTTCAGGGAGACAAAGTAACAGAAACATGAAGACTTGGTTCAAAATAAGTTTAAGGTGCAGTAGTGATAAAATTATAATTTTTCAATTATAACAAAACGTGTGATTACGGAAGATTTTTTTTGGGGGGGTATCGGTATCGGGCCGATATTAACTTTGAGTTATCTGTTATCGGCAAGTTCCGATATCTCTGTTATTGGCTCAACACTATAAACACGGTATCTCAAGAAGAGTAAGTGTGACTGCTCATATTTGGTGTGTGCATTGGCCATATTGAGTAGATGATCCCTACTGTTTTTGGTGGTGGTTAAAGGTCATTTGGGGTCACGAGAGGTCAATAGGTCAAAACTTAGTAAACACGATATCTCGAGAACGGTACATGTGACTATGCTCATATTTGGGGTGTGTGGGTTGGTTGTATTGAGTAGATGATCCCTATTGATTTTCCCAAAGGTCAAAGTTCATTTGTCAGCAAGTTCAAAGCCTGACAAGCTTTCCTGCACAGTCTTTCAAGAAAGGTCACTTGTAGGGTCCTGTAACTTTTCATGTAGATAGCACATAGTGAATACATGGTCCCAGAAGTTTTTGGTGGAGGTCAAATGTTATTTGGGTTCACAACGGGCAAGAGGGATCTCTATGTAGGAAGATTGGATGCCTTGCATGTGTACTTTGTGGGCACATTATGGAGCCCTGTTAATTGAAAAACATTGCAAAGCAATGTCAATGTGAAAAAAGGCCTTACATTTCAGTGGCAAGGAATCACGAAACCTTTTGGCTTTCTGGTTTCCAGTTCAGTGGCGTAGCTACTGGGGGGGCAGGGAGGGCAAGTTGCCCCCCCTGGAAAAATTTTTGGGGAAATTTGATGAAAATGGGGAAATTTGATGAATCATCTTATTATTACAAAAATTTCACAAAAATTTCTCAAAAATTTCTCAAAATTTTTGTTAGAATAAGAAATTGTGAGACATTTCTCATACATAATTCGTATTTTCATGCAACAAATTAACTCAGATTTCGTCAGTGTTGCATGAACCGACCCAATTCGCGTTCCACAGAAATATCCTCGTCGCGTAGCAGATTGAATGTTCTTTTGTGCTTGTATACGCACGGGGGTTATGATCAGTGCATTTCAGTGCATAGGAAGCTGTTATTCAGGTGATACTTTGGGAATTCATCAGTAAAAGGATGTGAAAACTGAAAAGTCACTACCGTAGACCCCCGAGGTTGTTATGTTCTTCTACAAGCTAGCAGTAGCTGTACGATTTTACTCTGTGTACATAACGATGGATCGGGCTGAAACAATCCATGGCCAACGATAAACTAAAAGTTAATCTAGAAATTAGAATTAACGGGATCCGTTGGCACACTTAGATTTTGTTACTTAGCCTAATCCTTTGAGGCTTACAAGCTAGTTCGGGAAAATAGCTTTCTGCTCACTTTGAGTGTAACAATAAATGGACAATGAGTACCTTGTAGCCTTCTACACATAACAGACTGCTTTTCTCACAGAATATCCTGTGTGATCGAGCCACTATTAGGCCTCCTTAGTGGCGTGCGAAGGGGAGACCATTGGGCCATGTCCCCCTCACAGATGCCATTTTTTCTTTGTTCTTAAAAATACGTAGTCTAACTTTATTAACACAGATTTTACTTCAAAAGATAGCATATGTGGCACCAGATTGCTTATAAGGACACCCAATTCTTCAAAAATTTTCAAAGGGGAAGGATTGTCCCTGCAAGGTCTTTCAGTGATGCCATTTTTTTTTGAATTCCTACAAATAGACCAAGGCAAATTCTGTCAAATTCCAATTTTTACTTAAAAAGGTAGACTCTGTTTCCCACTGGTGGCATCGATAAAAAAGACTACATGTTTAGATTCTCTTTACAAGCATAAATACGCTATTTTGGCCATCTGAGGGGTCCGATTTTTCGAAATTTTCTTTACGCCCCTCGCCAACCAATGGTGGCGCTTCGCTCGGTCTTTTGGGCAAAATTACATATTTGGGGTAAAATTAGCTCTTAACTCTCTGATCACTTTGCAGTTTGCGAACATATTTTGAAGTGAGCATTTTATTGCAAACGACAAAAGAAGAAAGCGACTGGCTAGATTCTTCGTATTAGCCTGGAAAATGCTATTTCCGGCCATCTAAGGGGTCTGATTTTTCCAAATTTTCTCTACGCTCCGCGCCAACTAATGGTGGCGCTCCGCTTAGATAATCTTTATGACAAAATAACATTTTGTGGCCAAGAAATACCACAAATACCGATCAATGCTCTTTTATTTGGACTTCTGAAAGTGTGCAAATTTAATAAGTTTTACTCCGTAAGGTAGCATAACTGGCATAAGAGTGCATGTAAAGACACAAAAGTTTCAGTTTTATCCTCATGAACCACCACGATTCAACTTTTAACACTGTTCCTGTCAAAGTCGAAGATCTTGCACCATTTTGCATGTAGGCTCCTCGAAAACATCAAAACATTTCTGGACACCCCTCCTCTTAGACCATACTGCATGCCCCTCCCCCTTCAGAGAAATCCTGCGTATGCCACTGCTTTAGTACATACAAATAAACCAGATATTGTTTACCAAAATAATATACTTTGTTATTTCCGATTGCTCTATGTTATACTTTAAGATTAAAATGCAGGTAATATTACAAAATGACATGGCAATGTTGTTATACTTGTAAGTTTGCATATTTTATATGAAATACATACACATTGACCGGGAAAAGTTTTGGGGAAATTTCATACCTTTGCCCCCGCTGGAAAAAATCCTAGCTACGCCACTGTTCCAGTTGTGCCTCACTTGCTATTATCTGGATCAGAAAGAGTTTGGGTTTAAATGCAGTGTATAGCCAGGATTGTCTCATGGGGGGGGGGTTGAAGTATTCTTGTATGAAACACCCTCTGACCTGTGGGAAAGTTTGGTCTATGTTCTTAAGGAGCATCAAACATTTCCATCACCCATCAAGGTATCATTCACTGAGATCAGACTAGGCCCTTATAGGCATCATGCATGGAAAAGGCACAATATAGCCAGTTGCTGTCAAGAGTTGCAGCCAAGGAGTTTGTGTTTGCCCCCAAGGTTTATAAAGGTTAATAAATATACCAAAATTTATGCTACCAATTAAAAGATTTTTTACTTTTTTAGAAGGTCATTTCTTATGCTAAATATCCTTCTTTAGGTTTAGGGTGTAGAATATGCTCACAGTATTTCCCACCTGCAGTAAGAAGAAACTAAAGGGATGGACTTCAACTGTTTTAACTAGATGACACTGTATAACAACACATTCTTGTTGGTGTATCGTTAAATCTCATTTCACTGTAAACACTTATACTGTACTAAGCAAAGACAAAAAATGCATTCCATATCCAGAACCACACTGTAGAAAGATGTTGGCCCTGGGGTAAGAATGGTATGTAAGTGTTTGGTCTTGAAAAAGTTTATTTTAAAATCACTTCAATTATTTGTTTACAGAATGGTTGAGCACTAGTCTTTACTCTTTGTTCTACATTTAGGCCAGTGTTGGAGGTACCAGCAGACCCACCACTAACAGAGGAGCTTGCCTGGTGTTACTTCAGGGATATGGTACTAGGAATTGAATATTGTGAGTATCAGCAACTTTATATGATAGTAAATGTCAAAGTGATCAATGACTTTAATATGGATTAGTAAGAAGTAAAGTTAAAAAAATTGGAAATGCTAGATTTGAATTTCAAATTAAAGAACCTCTCCAAAGATTCTTGGACATGTGAAACAATAAGTAACAGAAAATATTCTCCATTAATTTAGCAACTTAGAGACAAATATATTGTCATATGATCTAAAAGTCCTACGTATGGATTAGGATGACGACATGTTCTTGGTTAAGTGACTACATTTTCATTTAAAGGGCCATAGCAGTTTCCCAAACTTGAAGTTGTTTAGTACACTGTCTTGTTCTATAATTGGCTGTTGAGAGTTACATGACAACATTTTTTCCTCCTCAAATACATGTGGAATTTACAACAAGTAACTGCTTGTTTTATTTTGAATATGAAATGGTTAAGTCATAAAATATGATGAAAGATACTTTGAAGAGAGATAAAACAAAATTTGTGGGATCGAGCTGTTGCTTCAAAATAAGTTTGGGGGGACTACTCTTGACCTTAAATGTGTCATAGTCATGATTGTCAGTGGATTTGTATGGTAATTTTGAATACAAACTTACTCAATGTGAAAACATTCTTGAAAACATCACTTCATGTATGGATTTGAAATTCTCAATATTATTGTGAATATTGAATGAAAAAAAAGATAATAAGTTCCAGAGACTAAAAATAGTCTTGGAGCAAACATGCTCTTGGCTCTTTTTGTTGTAAATCTGTTTTGTTCAGAGAGAGCTCGACTTTTCTTTCTGTCTAGTGACTTCTTCTAGATTCATTTTATTAAGGAGGCAAAAGCCTTTCTATTATTGAAACATTAGCTCAAAAAGGAAATAAGGGATTTTTAGTTATTAACGTCCAAGGATTGGGTTTATGTCAAGCTTTAGGTGACATTTAAGGCGTCTGGTGTTAAATGACAGTTTAAAAGGTTTCTTCATTAGTAGTCAAGGACATAGGGATTTTTTTTAAAGCGTGAAAAAGTGTAAATGAAAAGAATGTGTTTTGAATATGATTACATTTCTCAGTAATGTTTACCTGTTGTTTATATTTGAGCAACTATTTCATTTCAGGACTGCTAGCTTGCTTAAAGGGGCAATCAGTTTCCCACAGCCTAAAACTAAAAGAAGAAAATGATCTTTCAAAAATTGCTATCATGGTCTGAAGATTTGATTGGTCACCTAATGCATAAGGTTGTCTAGTCTTACATCTGTGTGAAATTTTTTTACCCCAAAAATATTACAAAATTCTCATTCTATAGTAAATGACACAGAATTAACATTTCTTCTTACGTAAAAGACCTCTTCATTGTGTATTGATTCTGAGAGTAAATAATCAGTTGAAAAAGGAAAAATGGAATGCTTGAACAATAGGTTAGTATTTACTCGCAACTTCTGACTGCCCCTTTAAGAATGAAGTAAGAGCTTTCATTTCAAGAGTAGGATTATTAATAAAGTGTACCTCAAGTTAAAAATATATTTTAAACAGCATGAAAAATGAATTCTAACTGTCCAACTCTCATTTTCATGGGACATTCTTGAGCGGAGATGTAAAATGTTGGAGTTGTTAATTCACTCAAGTTAAAATGGTACATTGTGCAGTAATTTGTGATGTCAGTACTAGAATAACAATCTTTGTATTTTTTCTTTTTCTGAAAGTTACTGCACCTTTTACCAAGGTGTGATAGCACTCTTACTTTCATTAGGTGATGTAATTACGTTAGCCTCGCTGTGCAACATACTATGCAAGCATACAAGAAGTTTAGAAGGTCTTAAAAACATTTTTAATTTTATAGGGAAACAAAGGCTGTAATGTGAGTTGTACATTAAGAAAGTCACAAAGTATTGCTCAGTAGACTCATTTGTTTTAAGTGAAGGTATGTCAACATTTTAATTTTATATCTCGGCTCAAGAATGTCTTATGAAGATGGGAGTTGAACTGTTGAAAGTTGCCCTTCTGGCAGCAACAAGTGGCAAAACTTTGGTGGTGTTAAAAATGGTATGGTGCACCCAAGATTTGATGTTTCTGTGGTGACTACTCACTGATGACAGATGTGGAGGACAAGCATAGCTACTATCTATTAAAGTGAAATGTCACCTGGATTTGGCCCATAGCATGCCCAAAAATATTAGGCTTCACAAGCTTGCTCAGATGGCTAGAAACAGCCCTAAGCTGTGTCTTAGCTGCACGATTAAAAGCCAGAAGTTGGGATACTGTCTCTGAAAATGAAATCATCTCTGAAAATAGAATACAGGAATATTAAACATCATGTGCAATGTGAGCCCTAATGGAGAAAGGTGTGCTAAAAGCAGACATTTCGGGCAGAAGGCTGGACAAGTGGCCACTTTATGTGTGATGCAACCTTCTACCACTGACTGTCTGGTCACTGTAAGCGACTGATGACTTATTTGTGCTGACAATAGTTTTAGGAGCAATGTGCCCACAATGTGCAACTAATTGCAGAAGGACGAATTTATTTCCACCAAATTGTGATGATTTTAGAACTCCCTGTACTTGTTACGTGGAAGAGATATTCTCCACATCAAGTAACTGACCTTCACAGGCCTCTTTCACAAATGCTGTCATTGTTGTCAGTTGCATGTTTCACACTCCCATGAGATCTAAGCATTTGACTGGGTTGTGCAAAAAAGCTCACAGTTTTGTGTGTCAGTTTATTCTCTTTGTATCCTCAATATGAGGTTTAAGAGACTTAACACACAACAATATTTACAAAGCAATAAGATTTAGCATAAGCGTAAGACTAGAAATGAGAATGAAAAGAAAAAGCGCAAAACACAGAAAAAGTTAAGGAAAGGAAACTAGTTGTAAAGAGTCACAAAGGCATCCACACTTTGTGAAACATCTGAATAATATCATTGCAAGTAGTTGCTGTGCTTCATATGGCGTAGTGTGGATGGAGTTTTACTGATACTGTCATGGCAACTAATATGTGGGAGTTGCAATCAGATACTAGACGCAATCAAATTTGTCAGATTTGCAGTCAAATTGTTGGGAGTAGGAAAAATATATACTCTCTTTTTTAACTGGTCAGTCTCAGTTGTACTAATTATTTCATCTCTTTGCAGGTTGAGAAGACAAATTAAAATTTATAGAATATAATCAGCCAAGAAGAAAGAAACTTTAGGGGCTGTGTATTATATTTTGGGTTGAAATGAAACAATAGACCTAATATGTTGATGCCTGACAGTATCATTTAGAGGAGAAATGATACAGCTTGCTAGGCACATGATATGGGTATGGGTTTGCATGCTTACTAAGTGCATTATGTAGTCTTTTTACTTGTAAAACTTTATCATTGTTTTTTTATTATTACATTTTTTTATGAGGGGGAGTGGGGGGGGGGTTGAGTAATGCTACACTTACTTTTGATGAAGGGACAAATTCTTCTGCTTTTGTATGGTTGTGTTTATACAGTGAGAGTGATGCAAACCAGCGTTGATGTGAATTTTATATTTTCCTTTCCAGTACATTACCAGAAGATAGTTCACAGAGACATCAAACCATCCAATCTACTCTTAGCTGAAAATGGTCATGTGAAGGTAATTCATTTCTCGGACACAGCTATCTGGCTAGGGAGTGGGTGAATGTGGGGTAGTGGAGTTTCATCTTCAAACACTGAAAAATCAAACCATCCAGTCTCTTTGGGCTGACAATCTTTACATAGTTTTAGTCCATGACAGTGACCTCAAAGATGTTTGGACCATACCATGGTGAGGCCCATGGGGAGGGGGGGTGGTGAGGCCCATGGGGAGGGAAGGCAAGAGGAGGCATGGGGGGCATCCACTTTCTCCATCATTTCCACAGGTGTATAAAAATTAGGTATGCTGGAAAAAGTGGTACAGCCTCTCTAATGTGAACATCTTGCAGAAAGCATAAAAGGGATGATCTTAAACATTAAATATTAATTTGCCATGTTTTGTGAACTTGATGAGAATATCAAAGTTTACTTTGCAGTCCCGATTTCATTGTAAAACAGTTACCTTAGATTGTATTGCGATATGTTTAAAGCTATGTGAATCTCCTTGTACTACATCCTTGAAGATGTATGGTAGTATATCAGATCATTACTTTTACCCTTATTGAAATTGTCAGATATGGGCGTACGATTTGCTTACCAGTCTGTGCTTTTTTAAGAGAGGGGACTAAGGGTAAGACTAAGGGGGAGGGTGAAAGCTCTAGTTTTTGTGAAGAATAATAGAAGAATATTTAAAAACAGTAAGCTAGCTTTGCCACTTGCTGTGGCAAAGCTTTAAAAATCACGTAGACAATAAAAGAGGATGATTTAAGACCGATGGGCCCCACTAATGGCTGCCTACAGTCACTAAAAACAAGTGCCAATCAGATTTGTCTTTACATTACAGTATTGTATCTTTTCCTCTCAAGGATATAGGGGTTACACAGTAAAACAGGTTAGTGACTGCAAAGGCCGGGGAGGAGGGCTTTGTACTGTTAAAGCAGCTCATTGAGTTGGTTCAAGAAATTCAACAAATTTTTCCCAACTTTTTCGTTTCCTTCAAATACCAAGGACAAATGATCAAACTTAGACAACTTCATACCCTACATACAAATAACTCTTTTATGAGCGAGTACTTAACGGTTATAATTTGGTTTTCATAAATTCTGACCATACACTTTTTCAAATTATATACAAACCTGGTACAAGTCAGGACACCACATAATTGAAAATTTTAATTTTTCCATAACTGTAAACTGATTCATAACTGAAACTTGATTCATTATGTTAATTATGAGCGTTGCAATGTGGTAGTGACCCTTTAACACTCTCATTAATTTATTGATATCAACTCAATGAGCCCCTTTAAGGGAGGTGCTATAGATTACATATTTGGGAGGGTTGGCACTATCTAGGATGGTGAGAATTGCCCTTTAAGTTGTCTGACACAGAAATTACTAAGAGTTCTGTCCATGTATTGATTCTGTTGACATTGGTAAGGTAAGTATCGGAAAATAATGGGGGTTGTGACTGATCATTATGTGGATTAGTGTCTTCATCACATAGTGTAGTATTTTGTTTTAGCACTGCTAGATGTATACTGAAAAGGAGCCATAGCCATTGCTGTTTAAAATGATAACATTTTTTCTCAGCAAATTCTGCAAAAAGCTGTTAATCAAATATCATAGGCTTTAGTTATGAACAAAGGAATTGGATAGATCTTTTAGGATAAGAAAACATCATTTCCGTTGTTGATCAACTAGTTAAATGGGGCTTTAGATCCAGTTTCTAAGCAATTGGTTCGGAGTTTTAGAAATCATAGGAGGTTTAGTCAATTTGCTGGGAAAGTTAAATGTTACCCTCTAGTTGTATGTACAAGGTTTTCCACAAAGCAAGGACAGAAACTCCATTTTAATTCAATTGTTAGGTCCCTTTATCACTGTAGAGAATAATTTTGTCTGGTATCACATTTTCTACACAGGACGGGCAAATTTAGACTACACAAATGCAAAATCTGAAAGCACATTTGGTCTATACAACAGAAGGATGTTTAACGATTTTGTGACAGAGAAGCCCAGAAACCTCAAAATTGCTATGTAAATTTTGTATACTAAATCTTTTCATGAAATCTCCCTAACACAAGGGTGTAATCCTATCCCTTTTAGTTCCTGGAAATGTCTTCAAGGAAGCAGGTTTGAGATTCTGTGAATCAGATTCACATGTAATCATGTGGCAGCTGTATCACCATACGGTTCCCCAGGGCACACACTAATCAGTCTGCATGGCATATGGTATGTCGTCATAGACTGCTGCTAGGGATATTGTTTTATGGCGTCGTTATATCTAGACAATAACCACTTAGTGGGTACCCCCATATTTGTTTACTCTGCTGTACATGTCACTGTAGTTCAAGTGCATGTTTTCATTCTTTGCTAAGCGGCTTAGCTCTTGAAATGTGTTGTATCTGGTGAGGAACCAAGTAAAATATTTGTTTCAAAACAAATTGGTAATATGCAAACACACCGTCATTTATCAAGAACTTGTTGCTGTTAATCACTGGATTGTATTAGACTGTTAGGTTACTTTAGATAACATTGCTGACTTCTTCCAGGCTCTTGATTTTTTAAGGGTTACTTCTCTCACCCTAAACTATAATTTTTGTATCAATCCACAGAAATTATCAATTGGCACAGCTTTTTTTTGATTGACAGCAAGTTAAAAATATGCAAAGTATTGAAGCTCAAATAATACAGTATGGACTGTGCTAAGAGTGTTTAGATTTGGATCTTATATACTCACCCTAAAGCAATAAACTGGGATTGTGTGGATGAATTTAAGACTTTGGTGGGTGGGGCTTAAATAAGTAGGAGAATTGGAACTGTTTGGGGAGAGAGGGTTAGGCCTCTAAGGGTAGGAGTTTGTGAGAAAACAGATTTAACAAAGTATTTATGTATTGGAACCTGTTTGTTTATAATACAAAGCAACTTAAAAGGGACAAATCTTACCCCAATACTGTGGTCTCACATACCCCGTGCTCAAGGTAACACCTTGTTACCTCGCGCTGGAGTAACGTGGGACCACAGGTTAACGCGGGGTCTGTGATTAAATTTCGATCCACCTCAAATTGCAGGGTTAAACAGTTTTAAACACTGTGTTTGTTTTAATCAAGCAAGGTCACAGGTGTTTATGGCACTGGTGACAGGTACAGTATTTTCTTACATTTTACACTAATCGGTATGTGAAATATTTGACCTCATTACTATGGTAACACTACCCAATCAACGAAACACGGGGTACGTGAGAACACAGATTGAAAAACTCGGGGCTAACCTGATTGTAAATTGCAATTGCCTAGTGCTCCCCACTGAACTTCTTAAAGTAATTTTCACATAGTTCAAGACCATTTGAACCAACTTTGGAAATAAATTCAACATAGAGCTCTCTATAGATATACATCTATATATATATACATGTAAAAAACGTACATGTATTCAACCTGATGCAACACAGTGATACCACCAGCACAAGAGGCAAAAAGAAAAACAATGAAATATATGAATTACATTTCTGCTTTTAGTTCTAAGATGTACTTGCATGTCATTTCGATGGCCCCTGGGTCTTTGAGTGTTAAAGGGTTAATTAAGTTGGTGTTCAGTAAAGTACTCCCAAATAATTAGTGTTTAAAATAGGACTTCTGTATAAAGTTTTGTGTTCTTAAATAAAACTGTGTAAAGTTTTTACGCAAAACAACTTTTTCCCCTAAAGGTTGACTAACTTGACTTCTTCCACCAGTCTTGGTTTTCTGCACTATAGTTTGGCGAAATCCTGAATTGATGAAATAGACATATATTCTATTGCCATAAATACTAAAAACCCCATATGATCCTGCCTATTGTCAGCATAGTTACCTAATTTGCTATATTGCTTCACAAATACCATATACTACTGTACATCAGCACCATAGATCAAGGCAAATATAGAAATCATTGAGCAGTCAGTATCATGTTCCCACATGTTAAAAGTAAGTTGTTTAGAATGGATGACACATTGCCAAGAGAGAGTGCATTACCTTAGTACAACTACAGGTTGAAGCTTTTATCAAAAGGTCGCCCGATACCTGTGATTGCACTGTTCTTCCATCCTTCTTTGAAAAGTGATATCTTCTTATAATAAGACATTTTTACTCAAATCTTATTAAAGCCTGTCAAAATGTAAAATTAAGCTCCTGCTGGAAGCAAGTACTTACAGCTCCATGACCTGGAGTACTATTTCTAAGAGTAAAGGTAATATATAGTCAACTCAACCTTGTTCTGAAGTATCAGAGCTTAATCTTTCAATTCTCCTATTTTGCTTGCGAGAACCATTCACACCTTATGTGTATGGGTGCACTTTTCCCTCTGCTCTTAAGCTAGCAAGAATGTGTTTCTAAATTGCATTATGTACAGTTCAAGCTTTATAGTACAGTTAGGAGTATTCCATATTTGATGGACCAAGCCAGAAAGAATGCACTTCCTATCATACATTTGGGTGTGATGTCTTCAATAAAACATGAATATGCATGGCATTGTGAAGATTTAAGACACACACTCTGCAAATGTGGCTGTTCAGTGGTAAAGGGGAAGTTTAAGCAAAAAATTATTTTTAATATGTGAAATTGTAACGGAATCTACATCAGGCGGAGAAACTTCTGTTGAAATCAAACATATTTCTTGAGATCAGTTAATGAAGTCACTAGATTTGTGTTCTGAAGTGAGCTTGAGGGCAGCAAAGGTTATATCACTTCTTCACATTAAGAAGGAATGCTTTGTTTCCCTTTTTTCTTTTTTTTTCAGACTGTGTTGACCTTGAAGTAAGTAGGGATAGGACCTCCCTGTAGGAAATGCAAAAGTTTGTATAAAGTTCTCATGCCATGACAGGAAACTACAGGCTTGAAAAAAATTGGTGACTCTCCCAGACCAACTCAATGTAGCACTTCAAAAATATAGAAATTCAGTTTGGCTGGATGATGTTCCTGTATAGTTTAAAGGTAGTTCCTATAGGCATTGTGCATATGATGTCATAGAGTGTCATAGAGTAGACAAAACAAACCAACACCGGCAAATGGAGACAGCTGATTTGTCAACCAGTGGAATATGCGCACAGTCTGCTACAGGTGCAGGGCTGCTGATTCCTGTTCATGCGGTAACATGTTCCATTGTTCTGCCCAAACAATGACTTCAATGTGTTGTCAGTGCACAAGGTCTATTGGCGTTGATAGTACTTCCTGACGCTCATGCCTTACAATGGTCATTTGGCCAATCCAATCTGTAGGGCACCCTCATAGAATAATAAAAAGGACATAAAGTCGAGTATGGTGTCATGTAGTTTTGGAGCATTATTAAGGTGTACAAATTTAGTACTTTTGGGAGGGAGATGACTGGCTTTTATATGCATTTCTAAAAGATTGAAAATGTTGGAAAGTATTTAATAAGATCAGAAAGGAACTAAGAAAGGAACTGAGGCCAGGAGGGGGGAGGGGAGATGGCATGTTTGTGTGGAGTGTGAGGAGAATAAGGTTTGCTTATTTGTGAAAGTGACAGTAATGGATATTCCTTTAAGGCTGTCAACTTTCACCCCAACCTACAATTTTTGTGACAGTCTACAGAAGTTCACAGTTGGCACCATGGGTGGAAAAGGTTGGGAAGCTGGGAGGCTCCTTCCCATGAAATATAGCCATCTGGAAGGAAATTTAGGCAGCTGGAGAGAAATTTCCCTTTCTCTTTGTTTTACAGCAAGTTGAAAAAATTGCAGCATATTGTAGCTCATGGTGTACACCATGTACTGTACTGAGGGCATTGTGATTACACATTCAGGTCTTTTATACTCACCCTGAAGCAATAAGCTGAGATTGTGTGTGAATGAGGATGAGTTTTAGGCAGTTGTGGGAGGGGCTTCAGTAAATAAGTTTTCAGAATAGTAATTTTTGGGGGGTAGAGGATTAGTCCTTTAAGCAGAATGTTTCTCAGATAGAATTTAGCAAATGCATTCTCAAGCCTCCTTTTAACTTTTTTAATCAAACTAAAAAGAAAAAAAAAAGAAACATTTTGTCATGCATAGCTCCCCTTGTTTTCTTTTTTTCAGATCGCTGATCTTGGTGTGTGTGACAGTTTTGAAGGATACGATGCCATGCTATCAGACACAGTTGGAACTCCAGCCTTTATGGCACCTGAAACCTTGAATGAGGCCAGTGACAAATATGGAGGCAAGGCTCTTGATGTTTGGGCCATCGGTGTAACACTCTTCTGTTTCTTGTATGGGAAGGTGAGGAAAAAGTGAAAATACAAATCTTTTGAGATGAACATTTTAAAATGTTCAGCAAAAAAGCAGAAAGTTCTTTTAAAGTTTACAGGCATTACTTGCAATTATGGAGGAGAGAGGATGGAGAGTATGAAACCTTTCATATTAATTTGCCCTTCTAAAGGTCTGTCTTGGAAGTAATTTTGGCTTCTTGGGTAGGTGTAGCATTAGAAGTGGATGTGGAGGAAGTTGCCTATTGCCCCATATTTTACTTTGTATGCTGCATAGGGAAAACAATGTTTCTCACATCAAGTGATCTGCACAACTGCAGTTCTACTTCATGTTTGATTTTCATTTTTGATTCCTTGCCGAAGGCAGGCAAGGAATCTATGCGATGGTGATGTGGTGTGTGTGTATGTGTGTGTGTGTGTGTGTGTGTGTGTGACGCCTGCTTGTAAACACGATATCTCAAGAACAGTAACCCCCAGGGATCTCAAACTTGGCATGTAGATTGTCCACATTGAGTAGATGGTCCCTATTTTTTTTGGTAGAGGTCAAATGTCATTTGGGGTCACCAGAGGTCAAAATGTAAATACCTTGGAAATTGTTTGTAAACACGATATCTCCAGAAGGAAGGAAAAATGTGAGCAATCTCATACTTACCTTGCTGATTGTCCATATTGAGTAGATGGTCCCTATTGTTTTTGATGGAGGTCAAAGGTCATTTGGGGTCACCAGAGGGAAAAAGGTCAAATCCTTGTAAACACTGTATCTCAAGAAGGGTAAAAGTGAGGGATCTCATACATAGCAGGTGGATTGCCCATATTAAGTAGATGATCACAATTATTTTTGGTGGAGGTCAAAGGTCATTTGGGGTCATCAGAGATGAAAAGCTCAAAAACTTGTAAACACCATATGTCAAGAAAGGTAACTGCCAGGAATCTCATATTTACTAAGTGGATTGTCCATACTGAGTAGATGACCCCTATTGTTTTTATTGGATGTCAAAGGTCATTTGGGGTCATCAGAGTTCAAAACATCTAAACCTTGCAAACACTATATCTCAAAAGAGTATATAACTGTTGAAGTTAATATCCATGAGTGGTTAGGGTGAAAGGGTAAGAATAATTTGGCATGTGTAATGTAATAGGCATAGGGAATTTTATTTTTTTGGAACAGTTTATTAACTTCACTATGTAAATTCTTTAGTGAGGTAATTTTGAAAATGCATTTGTAAAGTACTGAAGCAAACTCATAGGAAGAAGGTCTAAGGTGCACAAAAAGGCACATCACATGGTAGTTACTGTACAGTATGTTGATTCTGGCATGAAATTGTGCCCTGTTATTACATTAAGTTCCAAGTATTAATACATGAAAAAGTGGGCAGAGCAAAATATAAAATCTTAAAAGGCAAAATCTGTTCATCAGGCTGGCATACATGCTTCAATGCTCATGGGTATGCTGATTTTGCAGCCACAAGTAAATAGATTTTCATGAAACTGATGTGGAACATGTGAGTTTAAACAGTCTGTATATAAGGGTCATTTAGGGACATAGTCTGAAAATATTAGAAGACGCTTCTGGGCACACTAAGTAGATGACTGATATGGAACTTCAAAAGTATAAACTTTGAACAGAGAGTACTCTGTGTGATGCACAAGAATCTCTTTTATAACATGCCTACATTGCTTTTTCAATAACCTTAAAGAAAACCTGAAGAAAACATTAAATTTAGTGGCAAAAAGTGTTAATATTTGACAAACCTTGTGCCTACTGTCCTCATGAGGACATGTGCATGCAAGCATGCATTAATTGGAAGTGGGAATTGATTAATTAGATATACCACAGTTAGTTAGTTTTACAAAAAAGAACCTAATTTACACTGATCATTTGGTATCAAATACCCTTCAGCGCACATGAACTGTCATTGCCTAATAGAGTGAATCAAATTGTGACTGACCCATTCTTTGCCATTTGGTCACAGTTATCTCGCCCAATTTTTCACAGTTGACTGCCAGTTATCCCCACATTGTCCTGAAGGATTACCTCATACAAACATACAGCTCAATTGACTTAAGCTTTTTACTGTATAAGTGGTGTTAATTGACTCTTATAAACCCTCTGAAGAAAGCTTATTTTTTATCTCAGTACATAACCATGACAGCCCATTGTTTGTATATACTACTATTTCCTGCCATTCCCTGCAGGCATTCAGTACCCTTTTTGTGGTCAAAATGTCAGACTTCCATGAAAGTCACACCTCTGCTAAATCCAGCATAAAATAACTGTCCACATTATCTTGTCTCATCTGACCACAAATAAAAGTTGTTTGCCTAGCCATTGTCTGGAGATGGAGAAGTTCATGTACACTGATCAAGTTTCTAAACTGAAAGTCATCTTTGAAATACTGTAGATTGACACCCTTCAGAAATTAGTGTCCTTTACATAGAAGCTGGTGGAATTGAACAAATAGTGTGTTTGTATAAGGAATTTTGTTGAACAAACTTTAAACATTGGTGTCTGTCTAGGTTGGTGTTTCTGCTTTACAGTTTCAATATGCTCTACAGTGATTATTTGTCACTTAGTTTCATTCTAGAATTTGTTTTAAATTTTTGATAGCATAAAATGTATCAGCATACTACTTGCCTCATCTCTGCTTATATCTGGATAACTGCACCAAAAAAGTAACCCCTGTGCGAAGGATTATGTAGCTGTGTCAAATATCATCATCGAGTGGGAATTCTTGTCTCACATTTCATTTTTATCCATGTCACTATCCCCCCCCCCCAAAAAAAAAAAAGAAAAAGTGTACCATAAAGCTTAATGCATAGAACCATTGCTTCAAGATTACCCTTTATGACACTTTTCAAAAGTATTAAGATTTTATTTTGCATTGCTGCTGTCATTTAAAAGTAGTTCAGGTAATAAGAGCAAGCATAATGTTGTATACTGTGTATCAAACAAGGAAAACTTGTACTGTATGTTATGCTGTACCTACAGTATAAGTAAACAAAAGGCGAATTAAAAGTCTTGTTAAATTATGGATTAATAGGGATATCTGCTTTTGTTAATTTGCAAAGGATACCATAGACAATGGGTGGGGCATTTCCCCCATAAAGCAAAAATTGCTGTCAGTAATAGCCAAGGTTACACATCTCTGTTCAGATGTCTCTTTAGGCTTGGTCTCACATACCCCCCAACACCCAGTGTTAACTCGTGTTTACAATCAGACAAAACCACAGGCTAACCCCATGTTTTCCAGTCTGTGTTCTCACGTACCCAGTGTTTGGTTGATTGGATAGTGTTACCATAGTAACGAGACCAAATATTTCACACACCGATTACAGCAAAATGTAAGAAAATACCTGTCATCAGTGCTATAAATACCTGTGACCTTGCTTGATTAAAACAAACACGATGTTTAAAACTGCCTAACCTTGCGATTTGAGGTGGATTGAAATTTAAACACCGACCCCGCGTTAACCTGCGTTCCCGTGTTACTCGAGCGTGAGGTAATACAGTGTTACCTCGAGCGCGGGGTATGTGAGAACACAGTATTTGATCTAATGCTTGTAGGAGAGTGTGTCGATGAGGGCTTGTTTAAACACTAACCTCAATGCAGACTTTTCGAAACATAGAGGCATCGGAACATAGAGACTTCAGAATGGAGAGCTGTCCCCATTGACCAAACTTTTGATAAAAATGGTTTCAAAATACCGCTTTATCAAGTAATGAGACAGTTTTCTGGAATATTAAAGCTGTGTGAGAAATTCCTCTTGTGTGTGGAGATCAAAGGTTTGAGGTGACAGTAAGATCAAACTTTGTAGACATAATATTTTTAGGGGGATAACTGTGAGGGATCTCATACCATGGTGGTAGTACTTCCATACTGATTCTGTACTAAGCTTAATTTTGAATTACTCATGTTGATGGACGTGTTGGTAAGGTGATCACTATTGTTTTTAAGATGTCAAAAGGTCATTTTGGGTCACATGAGGTCAAAAAGTTTTGACCCTACTAGTATTATATCTCAATTAAGTAGGATAATTGTATGGGATCTCATGCATGCCACGTTTGTTTCCATGTTTGCTATGATATATCATACGGCAAGGAATCACTAAGCCTGTTGGCTTTCTAGTTCCCTTGGCGTTAAGTTGTAATAGTAATAATAATTAAGCATTTATATAGCGCATAAATGTTAAAAACATCTCAATGCGCTTTACAGAGAAGAAAACTTACAAACAATTAGAGAGAAAAGACTTATTTAATCAGGTGGCACTTAAGACAGGTCTTAAAGGTGTTTAGAGTGGAAGAATAGCGAATATGTTCAGGAAAATTGTTCCAGAGACGGGGCACAGTAATTGACAAGGCCCTTAGGCTGTAAGTACTGGTTCTAAAGGAAAGAGTTTTCAAGAGACTTTTGGAGCATGAGGGCAGTAACCTAGTAGGGGTGTAAGGAGTGATTAATTCTATAAGAAAATTGTTGTACCACTTTATTTTATTAGGAATGTGTAATCGATATATTTTTCAGAACTTTTTATCATGACTTTCAACCTTGTTGGAGACTATCTTCTTCTTTCCCAGTGAAGGAACAAAGAACTCTTCCTAATACATCCTCACAATTGCATGAGGAAAAATCAACAAATTGGGGTACTAATTGAGATAATTTACAGCCTCAAGGAAGTATCTAGCTTGTTTTGAGGGAAAAGATATTTTAGGAAATATTTGAGGGAAAATGCAGTTACCAAAACTTGAATTTTTGTAGTTGGCTATCCTTTTCCATGAATGGCTCTTGAAAAACATGAGACAATTTCTTCTCCTCCGTTATAAAATTTACTCAAAGTAACCACTTGGATTTGCATTGAATATGAAGTATGCTGACATATTAAAGGGAAATACTGCATTTGTTTTGCAAGAAAAATTCATCCTTTTAAAACTTATATTTATAGATGCAGGGTGATAGATTATCAAAAGTAAGGTGGTAGCCTTCTTTTCAAGGAACGAGTTGCCTATACAGATAGATATTCAGTTGTTTGTTGCTCAAGAACAATTTGTTCACCCAAAGTTTCAACATTTCAAATGATGCAACGTCGATGGCTCTTCATGGGCATAGTATTTTGAAGAGATGTAAGGGGTTTATGATTAAGACTGAATTGTTGGATAGTGTCTGAACCATTATTGTTGTACCCTTTGTTGGAGCATTTTAAACTCAATATTCCCCTTTAAGAAAGAAATCATGGAAAAAACTTAAGGGGGAAAGAATTTTGAGATTTAGCTGTTGTCTACAAATAAGTGTGAGGTGACTGCTTTTGCCTTTTTCACTCATGTCCATCAGTTTGTTTGAAAAAGACTCAATTTAATTTTTTTTTGAACATGTTCTAATCTACAAACCCTACAGGTCAAACCGCTGTCATTTGTCCATAAATCGTGGTTGGTATGCATCCTCCAGAGTGTTTCAAGTTTTGTTTTCATGATGTGTGCTGGATAGCTTCTGTAGAAGACTTTGATCTATATAAAATATTTTATTCCAAAATGATCTGCCATCTTTAGAGTATTTAGATGGTTTTTGGAAATGCTGTATGAGTAGTTTGTGCATGTGTGTGTAACTTAGACATTCTATTCACAATTAAGGGTTACTCCGTTCTTGTAGAGTGGAACTCATTTTTTATCTGTCTAGGAGAAACCATGCAAGAAGAGTGCACAAATGCCCTCCTTGGAAGGTTTTTGTGCACATGGGGGCTGCCATCATCTACAATGCACTTTACCATTGTCATACATATATGTGTGTCATGCACTCAAATCCACCCCCCTCCCCCCCAAAGAAAAAAAAAAAAGAATAAGAAATTCTAAATTATTGTGGAGTAGGTGAACTTGATGCAATGTATTAGTCTAACAAAGTTGTGTCATTTTCATCAATTAGGAAGTTATGTCCACTGTTGAAAATTGATGAAAAATGACATCATACAAAACTAGTTCATAGCTTGAAACACATACCAGGCATTTAAATATACCTTAACAGTGGGCAATATTGCCTCACTTTAGTGCATCGCTTGGCAACATGCTTTAAAACCTTCGAAAGTTTGTGTTACAAGATGTGTTCAGTGTACTAAAGGACATAAAATGCAGTATGAACTTGGTGTGCATATTGCATACACTATTTCAGCTTAGTTATCTTTTCAGCTTAGTTATCTTGTAAAGGCCTTGTGGAACATCAGGCATGTTTAGATGTACTAGTTCTCACTTACTGTAATAATATTGCCATATTATGTTGCTAGTTTCTCTCTTGCTCTTTTTGAAATTATTTCAGGGAAAAAAATTGAATGCATTGTTAGTAAGCAGTGCATCTTAGAAGTTAGGCTTAGAGCTGCATGTAACATTACACGCAATACTTGTACTACATAACTAACAGTGTAGGTTCTACTTTCATTGCAAATTCTGCGGTCTGAGTTGTCTCCTGACCATTGGTTGATTTTAAGCCATCCTCATGATTGGCAGCAAGCAAACTCAATTGCCAGCAACATGGATATTATTTAGGCTGAGTTCACCCTTGATATATATAAACATTGACATTACAAGCAGTTTGTCATCCTGTACAATTCAGTACCCTTGCATTAAGCCTAACATTAGATCAGTTTACCCAGCTAAAAGGTACCACGGTTCACATGGTACATTTTTTACTGTGATACTCCTCTGTTCACATTCAGTCTTAGCTTTGTATTTTGCACAGAGTTAGCCAATGTGTTAATCTTAATGCCTGCCTTGGCCTTTCAGTGAGGCACATTGCAGCCCAAGGGAAGCTAGACAAATCTTTTTAGACTTTTTCCAGTAGACCAGTAGCCAAGTGATGTTATTGATGTACACATTTTAAAATTATCTTCTTGTGCAATAGTCCACATGAAGAAAAACAGTCCATGCTACTAGAATTGAATAGGATATTTTAGCCAATGTTACCCAAGAAAAGGTGTTTTCTGGTGTGAAGCTTGTCTTTGTAATTGCAGCAGTTTACCTCGTTTAAACCAACCTTGTTGCTCTATTGAGCAAATAGTCTTTGAAGGGATTAAACACCTTTAACTTTATTGATCTCAAGATACCTGAACAGGCAGTTCTCTGATAGATTGTGGATTATTAGTTGCCAGCTTGAGATGGCTGAAACTTGCTATTCGCTTCTAGCATTGTGCAGAGCTGTCACCAACATATTAACAGTTAACAACATTGCTTATGGAGTTAGAGTTAGATAGAGTTTTAACAGCCCAGTTTCCAACCTATTGGCTCAAGTCAAGCTGACCACGACTTTTTTTCCAGTTGTTGCTCACTGGATTGTTTTCCCTACTCCATTGCTTATGCGGAGCATCATGCACAATGGCAGTAGGTTCCTTTTTTAGAGTCTTTGGTATGACCCAACCTGGGAAGTGAACCCAGGCCTTCTGCGTGAGAGGCGGATGCTCTTACCGTTAGACCAAACAGACGGTCACAATGCTTATGGAAGTAGTATGTTCATATCATGTGACAGTTGTGTAACTTAGTCAAAAAGATGAGGTTTAACAACGCACCACTGCAGATGTGTTACAGTGTCAACTAGATAAAAAACTAAAGGTTTAATCATAAGGTTGCCTCTGTACAATTTATACCCGACACCCCACTTTTTGTTGAAAAAGTAATGTTACAGCAAGGTCAACCCAGCTTCCTTTTATCAGCTTTCTGTCAGTAGTAGCTGCCATGTCCAGCACTATGTAAACAAAGAGTCCCACTGAAAACCTCATTCATAAAGGCAGAGACTGTTTAATCAGTGCAAGCCAAGTTTGCAACCAGAGCTGCCTCAGCAGACCAGGACAATATTAGGCTTATCTCTTTGGACACATGTAGGCTTGTTGTGCTGGCACTGAAGCATGATGAATTGTGTAAACAAACAGTGACCAAACTGCATAGAGGTAGCTTATGCCTAATGATGCAGTTTGGAATGCATATGGTAGAAGTTCCAAGTTTGGTATCAAACACGGAGCAAACACTGTGTTACAAGTCCTTTCCTTTATTCACCTCTTACAACAGGCAGGAAATACTGCCACCATATTCTACAACCCCCTAGCTACACCACGGGGGGAGCCACTAGCAGTGTGTGCCTACAGTGAATTGAGGTGAACTTACCAACATGTCATTTGATCTTTACATTGGTATAGTAGACAAAACATGAGCTGTTAAATGAGGGTTTCTCCCAGACTGTTTATTGAATGTGGATGAGGTTCAATATTTTGGCATAATTTTAAATTTAATCTTTGTGAATGTTTGTGATCATTGCATGTGATGCTGTCAGGGAGTTGGTCATAATTATCTACTACTTGTCTGCATAGATTACTTAAGTCGAAACATGGAAGTGCTACCTCAGAGGTAGCACTTCCATGGTCTGGCAGTAATCCTTGTTCTGTATTTAGTGAATTAAATCTTTTCAAAAAATTAATAGACATGGGACATTGTCACCTATTGGTAATATATTGAGGCAGCAGTTACTTTGTTTTGGTCTAAGGAAGGGAGGGGTCTTAAGGGACCAGTGTTGAAAATTTTTCAAAAATTATGTGGCCTAATTGAAACCCATCACACTCTAACCCCCTCCCTCCCTCACATGCAAACACATGCTTCCCATGCACTTCATTACCTGTCCAATTATCCTATTGAATATTGAGTTGTATTATCTTTTCTCCCACTCTCCCTCCCCCTACACCCATGCACACCTACCCCATAATGCACTGCATCATCATTGCAATTAACCTTTATGTTAAATAATAAAGAAAGAAATTGTTGTCTTTCTCCAGGTGCCTTTTGAAGATGAGTTCATCATGGGCCTTCACAGTAAGATCAGATCACAACCTGTCACCTTTCCTCAAAAGTAAGCTGATGCTTTCTTAAGTTCATAGCTTTTAAAGTGTTGTAAAACTAGTGTCAATGATGTATTATACCTGTACCCATCCTTGCTTTACCTGCCATTCAAAAGAGTGCTTAAGTTTTCTAGAGCAAACACAAGTTTGTCAGGAAGCAAAAGCATTTTTCCAATGTAGAGAAAATAGGAGGAGCTAAGCAGGTTGTTGTAAGGCTTTTGGCTAGGGAAAGGAGTCTAAAGGTTGTTGAAAAGTTTTTAAAAATTCAGGTAGCCTAATTCAAAATCTGGTGCTCCATATTCTAATCAATTTTCCTCAATGAATTTAGGTAGGACTTTTCTCTTCAATTCATTACCCTCTCATTTAATCTTATAAGTTTCTCAAAAATGAAAGGGTGATCATTGAATATCACAGCAGGTTGGATTCAAGATCATAATGGCATTTAAAGAAATGACTTAAGAAAAAACTTTGATTTTCATATGTAACAGAAGAACGAAATTTACAAAATTTGGTGAAACTTCCATTAGAACTTGACATGTGTTTCTCGATATGTCAGCAAATGAAGTTACTACATTTGTGACCACAAGTAAACTTGAAGCAAGCACAGATTATATCACTTCCCCACATTGATAACCGGTGATTTGTGTCTCTCCTTTGTTTTTCAACCCCCGTTGTGTTTGCCTTGATGTTATATAGAGATAGCACTGAACTCCTTGTAGGGAATGTGAAGTTTGTAAAGTTTTCATACCCCTCTTGAAATCATATTCCGATAACATGGGAGTGTTGATGAGAAAGGTGGTAGTAAATTTAAATGTTAAGTTAAAATAAAACAAAATGCAGTTTATTAATTGCAAGGATATGAATATGATCTCATTTGTGCTTGCTTCAAGTTTTCCCTGTGTTGAAAACCTGAAAACTTAAACTCTAATGTTTTGAAAACTATACAAATAAAGTATATCAAAGAAAATTATAACATATTGTTTAGAAGTACAAAACCTTTGTTTGAGCTAAATGTCTTCTTTTATGACCTTGGGCAAGACTCTTCATCTCAATTGCCTCTCTTCTTGCAAGTGTTTAATGGGGACCTTCCAGGTAGCTTGTTCCCAAGGCCACACACTAGAGTTCAAAGTTCTAGGACAGCTACTTGCAGAAGAAAAGTATTTAATGGTTGTGCCCAAAATAGATAATTATGTAGGTACTTAAATGGTTGGATTCAACAGGAAAAATTTAAGCGTGGGCTGAGGGGTGGCAAAATGTTTGTTTGATCAAATCATGGGAAATCCTTTAACTTCCAGAAAAGAACTTAACTGCTAGATGGAGGTAATTTTCCCAGGTTGGGAGTGTAGTCAGGAATTTACTAGGGGATAAAACACTTTGACAAACACTCTCAAAGCCACAAAAGAAACATGTTTGGGTTGTGTCACAAGAGCCTTGTTATTTTATCTGGCTTCTTTATGTATACAGAATGGGTAAACAGGGGGTGATAGTCAATTTTGTTGAGCATGGAAAAAATTAAAAGAGTCAAGTATGGAAATTAAAAAGAGCCATAACACACCCAGGACCATACACACCCTGTTGGGGGGGGGGGAGCCACCAGAAATTTTCAAAGTGTACCAATTCTGTAAATTTTCTTGAATATCCAAAAATTGCAAAATTTTGCAGCTCAGTCAGGCAGGTTATGAAAGAGAATTTTCTTCAGCCTTTTGCACTAACACTTTGCTTAATTTAGGTGTTTTCAATTGCCAGATCACATGAACAGATGATAAGGAGTGCAGCTGTATTCATTGGCCACAGGTTTGCCTTAAAAAAAGGTTGTGGTACATTTTATGTTGTAATTTTCTGATCGTTTTTCAATTTGCTAATTTTGTAGCAAACGAAAGCTCAAAGAAAAGGCTTTTGAGATTCTACTTATTAACAAGCTGAGGAAGTGCCATTTTTGACACTCTGAGGAGTCATGATTTTTCAAAATATTCAAAAATGTGTCTTTCAGGCAGGATTACTTTTTTTTACAGAGGGTCCTCACCCCCCAAAATTGAAATGCTTACATATGCCTTGTTTTTATTCCAAACTCACGCAAACATTTATGGAGCTCACTGCTGATATTTGCAACTAAGTTGCCAAAAGAAAATGTGACACCGTTGTTACGGAAAAGTATTTTGAGTCCTCTCGAAAGTCTCCTTTTTTCAACAAATCCAATGTACTGATTGTGGTAATCCTCATCTTGTAAAGGTCCATTTCATATGACTGTATGAAACATGGAGAAAAAAGCAACAGTAAATGAAAACATGGCAAGATTCTTCTCAAAATTATTTTGGTGTAGTAAAACATTCATGATCACTACTTTTTGTCACCAATATCAAGCTGATATTCACTGAAACACTGTCTCATTGGGGATCTACTGTACATCCTTCTGAATTAAGTGTTAAATTTTGGCCAAAGGAGATGGGAAACCCCTCCCCTTGTACCCCTTCCTAAGCCACATATCAGTATGGTCAAGTTGGATACATTTTCCGAACTGGTGGTAAGTTTAACGAAACCAACCCTGTAAAGTCTACATAAGGCCTACTTTTGTCCTACTTTTTGTATGCAGATTTCTTATTTGCTTTACTTTTATTGACCTGCTTTTATCCACCATTTTTGCATGGGTCAACTTTAAAGCCTGCAGTTGTCATAAATGCAAAATGATCAACTAATCTTGGCGAAACTATGTAACACATTCGTGTTGATGTGTCGTTAAGCCCCATCTAACAAACTAACTCAACTACTCTTGGTTACATTTATTCCTTCTCTTACAGCAATTATATATCTGATGATGTTAAAGATTTACTAGTCCGAATGCTGGAGAAAGATCCGATCAGAAGGATTACAATACCTGAAATTAAGGTTGGTTTGCCCTTAAAGCTGTGATGATTAGCCTGTAGTTAGACAAAGAGGGATATATTTAAAGGGTTTCAAGTGGTCAGGGGACTATAGCAGAAATTGTATCTGTTAGAAGTGTAAGGTGCATAGAGGAGTGCATCCAAGAGTTGCACAATCATTAAGGTAGGCCACAGGAAAAAGTATGTTACTAATTTGACATGAAACTCGAAATTTTGACATGAAACTCGAAACTCGAAAAAAAGTAACACACCTGGAAAGAAGGTCATGGGCCAGCTTGACTTAAATCAGTTTGGTTGGAAAATGAGCTGTAAAACCTCATTTAATTAACCATCTAATTTGACGTGAATGTCATATTTTAAGCTTTGTGTTTTTTGAGAATGACTTCCTTGCATCACATGCTTCTTTTTCCAGGAGCACAACTGGGTTACAAGAGACGGAGAGGAACCATTACCAACAGAAGAAGAAAACTGCACCTTGGTGGAGGTCTCACAAGATGAAATAGACTCTTGTATAAAAAGACTACCAAAGATAGAGACATTGGTATGTTCAACCAGTCTTTACTGGACATTTATTTGTGTTGATCCTTTCCTATAAGAACTCAGCAACACTCCAAGCAAGGAGTAGTACTAAGGCCTATCTATGTGATTTACTAAAGCCAAGAAAGTGATGTAGAGTGAGCACAATAATTCAAAATCCTCTTGTTATTCTTTGTAGTTTATTGTCCTACTTGTCTTTGAAATATATCTCTAGAAGAAAAATGAAAACCTTTGAAACTTATTATCTTCCAAATGGCGTATTCTATGGATTTTCATCTGTCTAACTTTTGTACAGAAAAATTTTCTTCATCTGGTGGCACAAACATTTTCCAGGGAGGGGGCACATGTTGGCAAAATGAATGAAATCCTTTCCACGTGGCACAACTGTGCTGTTTAGCCCCTTGTGCCAGCTTTTTCATCAGCCTTAACCTTCTCAATTCAATTTTAAATCCTCATATTTAGTATATTAGAAGGGGTTTAGCTTTAGAATGCAATCATTCACAACATAGTTAACAAAACATTGGAAATATTGAGATGAGACTAAGGGAGTGCTCAATTATGGTTTGACCATGACTTGACTGCTTGGATTAATCTGTAGATTCTTCTTCTGTATGATGTAGGGGAACTACTTGAAATGTTTTTAAAGATGATTTCCCTTTGCTCTTTACAGATACTTGTGAAAAGTATGCTCAAAGTGCGATCTTTCGGTAATCCTTTCAGCAAAAGCAATGGTAACAAACAAAAGAGGGTGCTCTTAGCACCAATAGCTGGAAGGTAAGGGAATGTTTTGATTTGAATAACAAGAATTACAACAATAGTTCATTGAATTTATGTAGCATCTAATGTTAGGTTTGGTAAGAATTAAAAATTCACATCATGAATACACCCACCAGGAAGTTGGTGGACTAACGTATAGAAAGATAACTTTGAAATTAGTATATTGCACCTATTCCTCAGGTGTTTATATCTTAAATTAAAATTACAGAATGAGTGGTATAAAGTCAAGATAGGCATCATGTTTTCCCTATTTTGGAGATATAAAGAAGAAATTCAGTAATTTGTCACTTAAGAATAAATTTCTTGGTCCATTCTTTCAAAGATCGAAACAAAAAAACTGACGCAGCTCTTTGCACGGATGTATTCTGTTGAGACCGATATTGTAACTCGTGTGTTTGTCAACTCTTGCCCCACAGAAATTCTCAATTACTTCAGAGTGCTTTTCTCATCTAAACTTGAAAAAAATTCAGATAATGCAACTTTCTTAGCCCTTCTCAAGCACAGAGACTGACTTGTTTAATAATGACTAGATATTTGGGGGTACCAGTGTATTTTGATAAGAGGGCAAAGCAGGAGTAGAGTGCTCCTTTTCTTCTTTCCCCTTCCTCTCCTTGTCTTTTCAAAGGTTCTTTGGAATTCATTCCCCCCCCCCCCCTACCCGCCCCGCTGCACCCCTGTGACAACTTCCTTGCAATTTTCTTTGTATTAAATGCTGGTGCAGAGTACCCACTAAAATACTTTAATCACATAAGCAGTCACAGTAAATTACTTTAAAAGAAGGGCTCAACCTTACAAATTTCATCTTTAGTTCCCCCTCTCTCTCCGTCTTTTCCAAGTACCTGTCATGAATATTCAAGGTTGAAATGTCGTATATTCAAGAGTTATTTGTTAATACCACAGTTCAGTGAGAACACTATTGTCACATGAGTTTTACTAGCCATTCATGAATTAGGGTATTGTGGTGCACTCAATAATAGTTGGTGCAACTGCATTTGCCTTTTAAAGAGAAATGGTCCTATAAAAGTATGGCTGTATTGATTCATTACAGGGCCAATCCTCTCACTTTAAAGTACAATTTTGTTGAAGTCCACAGAAATTCTCAATTGGCACAGCTTTTTGTTGACAGAAAGTTCAAAACCATGTAGAGTGACCCAAGCTCATATTACAGAGCATGTGCTGTACTGAGAGTGTTTTGATTACTCATTGGGGTCTTGCATATTCAACTTGAAGCAACAAATTGAGATGAGAATAAATTTTAGACAGTTGTGAGAGAGGCTGAAAGGACCAATTCTCTCACCCCAAACAGTACCAGTTCTCCAAACCTTCTTACTTAAGCCCCTCCCACAATTGTCTGAAATTCATCCTCATCCAGATACAGTCTCAGTTAATTTGCTTCTAGGTGAGTATAGAAAAACTCAATCTATATAATCAAAACACTCTAAGTACCATTCATACTGTGTAACATAAGCTTTGGTACTCTGCATTGTTTGAGTTACCTGTCAATCAAAGAGCTGAGCCAATTGAGAATTTCGGTGCCCGAGTTCCAAAATTGCAGTTTGGGGTGAGAGGTTTGGCCCTTTAACTAAGTAGGGTAGGAGAATTGTAACTGAGGTGAGAGGATGAAACCCTTTGAAGGTAAATACTACTTTTAAAATGTTCCAATACAGCATACTAAGAAAATATCTCAGTCATGCTTGTAATGCTATATAGTCTAACAATAAATCCCAGCAAAAGATTCATCTCTTCAAAATGTTATGCAGAATTTCTGGAGGTTGCACCACTTGAAATTGTGATAGTTCTGGTGAACAAATTAGAAGTGTGTGACAAATAATTGAGTTGCTTTCTGTGGGAGACGTTCTTCTTGAAAAGAAGGCTACCTTTTAATGCTTTACATCTTAATCAATCTACCAATCTGTTTCAAGAAGTATCTGATTTTGAAAGAATGAGTTTAAGCCTGTATAACAAAAGGACTATTTTCCTTTAAAAAGGTGAATGGTCCCTTACTTATATTGATGTGGTCCAACAGATATTTGACACTTGTTTTGTATCGTGATTTATATTCTTGTTGAAAATGAAAAAACTTCTTGCTGTGTTGGTTATTGTTAACGAACTATCAATTAGGAAAGTTATACCACCATTATTTACTACTTTGTGGTCCTCATAAAGTTTCCAATATGGTGAAGATTTGCCACAAAGAATGATGTGAAATGAAATGAAAATGAAAATGTTTGTTAATAGTTAGTAAACATTTCCTCAAGGAAGTTTCTCCAAGGAAGTTGACAACACTCCACTTAAGGGGTTACAACTTCAAGATGGCAATGCCAGTTTATTACAAAATCCCAGCCATTAAGAAACTGTGAACCTGATACCACAGTAATTGCCCAAAAGTGCTGTAATAAAATTCTAAACCTGACTTCCCATTTCACACCTTGCTCCATTGTATCTGTTTGCATCTACACTCCCCGACAAAAGTAAATGAAACAAATCACCTTCCCCACTCCCCCTTCCAATGTTGGCTACAACCTCTTAACTATCAGCTAGGACACAACATTGAAAAGGGGAAGGGGGGTTTCAAGGAAGTTTGAGAGATCATGAGTGCATGTTGTTACCGAACCAGCGTTTTTGTTTCGTTTTGTCTGGGATTGTACCCTACACACATAAACTTGAAGACCACACAATGGTTCATTGTTTATCCAGGCTAGCCAGCAGTTAATCCTCTTAGAGCAGTTGCCAGCTGTGGCATTACTTTCAGATAAGATAGACAGGAAATGCAACAATTTTGACAACTTCAACTGAAGGCAAGCTACAACCATGAAATTGAATGACAGTTTTAAAGGGTTGAGCTAGGATTTGAACCCACAACCTCATGGATGGAAGTTGCACAACATCTCCATGTGATAATTCATTGATTCAACCCCATTTTTTTTCCCCACAGTTCAAATGGATCATCCAATGGTTCAAGTACAGAAGTTGTCAATACTGGAACTTGATAGTCACTTTAATCATGTACTGGTAAGTCTCGTACAGATTCTTGTAGCGTGTCTGTGAAGGGCTTCATTTACATACAATTGAAAATCAGGAGATCCCTACCCCCATGTCCGCTGTATGCATTTGTAAGATTTCTGTTTATATCTGATGGAAGAAATCTTGTCAAGGTTTCTCTACTCTCTACTGAGCCCCCTCCCTGCAACAGAGGAAATACTTTGGTGCATTGAATGAAAACTTCAAAGAAATGATTCTTAAATAATCTTTGCATTACCTGCCTGCCCCTTACTTGATCTGCATGGTCAACTGGCTAGAGTAGGCTTCCTTGAATGGTGGCGCGAGCCACTTGTGGCGCAAGACATAGTTTGGATTGGCGCAAAAAATTACTTGGAGAATAGTGGAAAAATTAACTTTTCATAACCTTTTTGACAAGAATTATTCTGTCTTAAAAATAGGTACCGTAAATAAATCTAATACTTCCCACAGACTGATGTCACATACCGATAAGGATATAATAAGTCCTATTTGCTCTCACATGAAAGTAAAATCACTGTTACTGTTTACATTAATTAGAGTCAGGGCTTTGTCAATTCACCGTTACCAGTAAATCAACAAAAATTGTGAAAAATTTTGGCTGGGAAAATTGAACAAATTTTGCACCATTTTGCATGTAAGCCCCTTTTGAAATGCCAAAATTTACCCCTTCCCCAGGACGGCAATCAGTGGTGCATTATATCAGTAACATTTAGCAATGTGGTGCTTCAGAAAATTTAAATGAGAAACCCTGGGCTAGAGCATCTGACTTTGCAGCCGTGAGGTCTGAAGTTCAAGTCCTGGCTGGGTCATATCAAAGACTTCAAATGGAGCCTAATACCATGGTTCTGGTGGCTCAGCATAAACAATGTATTAAAGAAAAGCAAGCCAGTGAACCACCACTGGAAAGGAGGGCACGGCCAATTTGACTTTAACCAGTTGGTTAGAAACTGGAATGTATAAAACTCCATCTAACTTACTAACTGACTACTTGATCTGTAAGCTGTTATCCTGTCTTTTTGGAGTCCTGGACTGATTTTGCTCACATTAATATGAAATATAACCACTTAATTACTCACCATTCATTGGTTAGAGAGATATCAATCATTTGTTGGTACTGGCACAAGCAGTGAACTTTATTTCTTTGTGTCTGCTGTATTATAGTCACTGATAATACCCTTCACAGTAGATTTAACCTTGGGATACAAAATTGCTACCAAAAGATTAAGTCCAATCTAACACACATGCAAAAGAGCTAAATTTCCATGGATTTATGAATATTCCAATAGTTATCCTAGCTAAATGTTAGTGGAATCAGTCTCTGGGCCTTCACCAAAGACCTGGAGCTAGTAAAACTAAAAAGAGGCTGAATCCATAAATGTGGTCATTTCTGTTGAAATTTTTTAATTTTGAGTTACAGTCTTTCTTTTGATTTCTTTTGACAGATTCTTACTAATATTATTCTTTTATCTTGATGGTGAATGGACCAATGCAAAAAGAGCTCTGTATGGCCAACCATGATGACGTTGTCCGCAGTCCAGTCTGTCGTTCTATGAAAGAGTTTCATTACATACCAGCTTAATATTAAATCTTTCCCATTTCTTGATAATTGCATTGTACATTTGAAGCAGCTGGTTTTTAGGTGGTTAAGTAGCATTTCGGACATTTGATCAAGGTTTTGAATGTAATATTTTGGAGTCAGGTTTTAATTCCATTTGTTTGTAGGTTAAGCTCTATAAGGCAAGGGAAGTACATTTAGCTTGGAGCAAGGTAGAACCACTGTCAAGAAGATTTAAAGAATTTTATGCTTTGTACTTCATGATGTATAATGTTAAAAATTTTAATCTTTTCATTCAATCTATAACTTATAATATTTTATACAATTTCATGAACTTGAGGATAATGTTATCCTACCAGTTAATTAGCTCCTAAAGTATCTGCGGGTATTTAATGGGGCACTTTAAGACATTGTGTCTGGTTGAAAGTTATGCAAGAAAGGGGACGCTGAATTGGATTGGAAGCAGCAGTTATAGGTGGCAAGTAAATATTTTGAAGACCATTCCAGTTAAAAGCTGTTTTACAAATTTTCCAACAGAGATACATGAAAGTGTACCACATATCACCTTATTAATAATTTCTGTACATCGGGTTGGAAGATGGTGGTTTCATATCATAAGCAATTCGACACTATTACCCATAACAATAGACCAGTGCGTATTGACCGTGGTGACATCAGCCATCATAACAGTACTCACATTTAAATTTTGACCATAAGATTGTTTTGGAAGCTACATGTTATGTTGGTCAAAAAGAGGATGATTTCCTTTCATGAAACGGCAGAAATAATTGAATTTGTTGAAAGATTGATCACTTGCAAATTTGATCTCTCAATGAGGCAATTACTCCTTCTATCACCCCCATAATTGTCCATTCTTTGTATACATTAGAAGAGTAGTTCTATTATAGCCTTATAGGGTTCCATGTCAGAGAGAAAATTGGAAAAATTGTGGGAAAAGTTTGGTCATCACTTGTCTTGAAACTTCCAGAAGTTGTGGTGTTTTGGTTTATAAAAAGTTCACAAAGAATTGGAAATCTGACATTTGTCTTTTGTGGCCTATTGCTACATTTAAAGGACAGTGTTCTATAGGAGACAAGTGCAATTTTGTTCTTCATTGACTATTTTTGTATTCCTTAGTCTTCAAAATGACCCATTGTAGTGTTTATGAAAATTTGTATGTTAGTATCTTAGAAGCACTGGCAGACTGGATTCTGTGGAGAACATTTTTCGTCAAGTGAGGATCTCATCTAGGCGTTTCATTTCTCAATACACATATTTCCTTGCTCTTTAAAACAATCCTTCGCATCTTATTTATTTACAAAGAATTGGAGAAAATTGTTTGAAACTGGCTTATGCTAAATTAGCCCAGGAATATATAGACTAATCCTAGCAGCCAGTGATGGCTGCCATCAGTGGGGTTTATCAGCCTTAAATTTTCTTAACCGTGCTGTCTACATGTAATTCTAAACCCTCATATTCATTGAAGTTATGGGAATCAAGGGGTATTTTAGTGTACACCTACCATGACACAGGTTAGCAAAGAATTTGAAAGATTGAAGCTGATGGACCCAGTTATGTCAGACTAAGTCAGACCATCCACTTGAGTATTCGGATTCGTCTATAAGTTTGAAGATTTGAGGGTGATGGATAGTGTCACTGGCAAACTTCAAAAGTTGAAGACGGCTTTTACAAAGAGGTGTTAGAAGATTGCAGCTGATTTTTGTGGCTTGTAGATGTAGTCAATGTCAGTAACCTTTCCCTCCACCTGTTTCCTCTGAGTTATTTCCCTTCCCTCAACTCTCATTCCTTTTAATGGATTTCAGGTACTTTGCACTTCATTTTCTTGTTTGTTTTCACAGATGAGATTTGTTGATTGAAAATCTGGGGTTAAAACCTGGAAATGAAAACATGGTAAGGGTTGGAGTGGGCTGTGCCTCTGTCAACACTCCCTGCATATGCAAGTATTGTGCACTGTGCATGTAAAATTTGGATTTGGAGAATTCCTTCCCATTGGCCAGATCTGTGAGAAACCCCCCAACCCTCTAAAATCTGTGTGCACCATTGATAAACAATATGGTCCCCCATAGATGGGAAAAGTTTAAGGGGCAAACTGGCAGTTGTGAACCCTTATTAAATTTTGTCACTGGTTTGAAATAAAATGTCAAACATTTACTTTTGAGGCATAAAAGTATATACCAGCTAAGTAGAGTATATACAGTAAACATAGAGTTGAGGATTATTCAATTTTTTCATCGACCAAGATGTGTTACAGAAATATTTAAAGACAATACTCCATTGTGGTGTTGTGAACAACCAACATCCAGATCAACACAATATATTTGACCACATTTTCATAAGTTTGTTTGGTTTTGAATTTGAAAATGGTGACTTTTATGTGAACTGAATCTAGATAGACTTTTTCCACAGGTGGCACATTCTTTTGAGTGCTCAGTGGATTAGCTTTTGAGAAAACTAGGGGAGCTGTTGTAGAAATACTGGTGTTTGACAAAAAGTCATGTAGGACATGCATGCTGCATAAGAAGTATTGGTATGAGGGCTTAGTATATCTTTGTTTTATCTTTCATTATTTTGATGATTTGTTTTTAAATTTTTTCAGCTATATTTAGTCAAGCAAATCCTTTCAATGGATATTTTTAGAGGTGGTACTAACATTTCATTTTAACTTTTCTACTGTTTACTTTTGTAAATTTTGTGTTCAGACTGGTGCTGCAACTGGGATTTTATTTTAAAAAAGCTCTTTTAAAATTTAGCTGGTCGGAATTTCCAGAAGAGACTGTGCATGTGGAATCAGCTGGACTGAATACTGAATAATTAGGCAATTTTTCGATTGATTGAGTGGATTTGTTGAATTGATTATTGTTGGTTTGATGAATTGATTATTGATTGATTGATCATCACAATCCATCAATCCATCAATTGATTATGGGTTGAAGGATCCATGATGTAATGGTTGATTGAACTGACTTGTGAGCTTCTGAGTTCTTGGTGGATACTTCCAAGGTAGTGGGTATCATATAATGCAACATTCCATTTATAACCATGTCCAAGAAACTGTACGTTATTGTAGAATTCTGTTTAACACCTTCATTTAGCTTCAGTTGCTTCAGTTTTTGTAATATTAATTTGACCATAATCATGACCATAAACAGGGTTTAGCTTACTACAAAAGAAAGAATTTTTCAAAGAATGTTACAATTAAATATTACCAAGTCCGATTGGTTTTCTGACTTTTGACAATTTGATGAAACTGTTCTCTTAGGTATAAACCAAATTAGGGTAGGGTTTGAGTCGATGACAGGTATTTCTAAATGTTACTAGCTTTAGCTTAGATCTTCAAGTTGCGGTCGACGTTTCCATGGGGAGGGGGGAGGGGCAGATCATAAATGGGGTTCATTGTCCAGTGATTTTATGTGTTTGTGCCAATATTTTATGAGACATATTTCACTAGTGTTTCACCACCTTCCAGAGTACTTATATATGTGGATTTGCAATTGAGTGTAGGTCATGGGGTGATGAAGGAATGGTAGCAGTGATAAGTGATTTGTACATAAATGGTAAAGTATGGAATGGTTGTTAATGGGTCACAAAATATCTCCTTTGATCATAACTCCTTTAAGCCATGCAGTCCCTGCTTCGTTTGTTATTGATAGTTAAAGTCTTCCTTCTGTTTTAGATTGACCTTTGCTGTCACCCAGCAATCTAAACAACTTTCAAAAGTGGTGGAAAAAATATTTAGAACTAAGAGAAATTGATTGCATAGAAAGAGTTCTTTTGCTTTCATTCCATATAAGGTTAGGTTAGAGAGAGTTTTACAGACCAGTTTCCAACCAATTGGTTCAGTTCAAGCCGCTCAGGGCCTTTCTTTTCAGTTGTGGCTCACTGACTAGTTTTCTCCATTGCTTATGCTGAGTACAAAGTACAATGGCAGTAGTTTCTGTTTTTTAAGTCTTTGGTATGACTGAGCCAGAGACTCAAACTCCAACCTCCAGACATTCTACATGAGATCAGTGCTACATCTGTTGTTGGTTACTCCAATTTACAAAGAGGTGTTAAATAGTGCTAGTTCTAAAGAACTCCATATCATTATCTTTACATAACTATTGTTTTTTTAAGTAATAAAAAATGACCAAATCTTGATGATTGTCTGTAGAATGCTGAAAGAGACTTAATTTATTGAAAAAGATCTTTCAGTGAGCATTTAAACTGTTAATTGTAAAATAAAATCTCTCTTTATGTATCCAATTTGAACATAAAATAGGTAAAACCTCTGTAGTAATAATGCTACAATTTTGGTGTTAAATCATACAATTGTGTTCATTGGGCATAGGTTTTAAGCTTCTATCATTTGCATATGCATAAGCACTTCTGAAACATTTAATTGCGATTGAAAATGGATTGGTTTTATATGATTATGTATGAAATGGGTGGCATTTTTCTATATATTTTGTACAAAATGAAATTGATTTTAAGCTTTTAAACAGTAATTTTTCTATGACTTACGCCCACTTGCTTTTGTATGGTTGCATGTTTGGCTATGGAAATATTAATAGTGATGGTGGGTTCAATTCTATGAGAAATTTTACAAGGATAGAGCTTGAAGCTTAAAAAAGCTTTTTTCATGGTTGTTGAAAATGGACTGGTCAAAAGTTCTGCTAAAAAATTTCCTGTTAGTTCTTTGGTGTAGTGTATGAAATACTGGCTGGTTAAGTCACAGAACTTGTTGATACCTCTGTGTGAACTTGAAGCAAACAGGAACAATATCATCTGCTTATATTGATGAAGAGGAGAATTAGTAAAGTTGTTTGGTTATGTTAATTATCTAACATCATGTTTCTCAAGGAAATCATGGCATTTTCTTGTTGCTGGAAACAGATTACAAAGTTAAATGCCGTACAATTTTGACATCAAGTTGATGTTGTGTCTGCTTGCTTCCTTTGGTGTTGAAACTGTGTTCATTCATTCTTTTTAATATCCTCAACTTCTATTGGACCATTTGGGACAGGTGACCATGCAATATATTGCCATACCTCATGGTAGTGTGGTTAATATTCATATTAACTTGTTCATCATTTCACTTCGGGTTGTGCTATTGTGATGTGATTATTTTCAAACAAAATTTAACTTCTCCTTTCTTTAGATCGAGGATAATTAACTTTGGACTTGTACATTAGAACAGGGTAATGCACTTTCAGGAGTGCTATCTCTGGACAGGGAGTTGTAAGGGAAGGAGATCCTACGTACAAATCTACCAGACAATATGTACTTGAAACTCTTTAGTCCCTTTTCAGGTACCAAAATTTGATTGACAGGTCCTTTTATTCCCATTGGTTTGCCCTTTCTGATTTTCACATTGTAATGTGGGCCTTCTCCTTTCAAACCGAAGTAATCCAGAAACAAAAGTCATTGCTGACTGTTTCTTTGAAGTACAACGTATTTGTCGACAAGTGCTAAGCTTAAATAAAGATTTTATGAAAAGCAACTGTCTCTAAACTTTTAATTACCATACGTTTTTTGTCTGTCTAAGATTCTAATGAGTTTCCACCTTGACACACTGTTCAAGCCTAACATAACAATCACAGTTTTGATAATTTTCCCCATTAGAACCAAGTATTTTCGGAGAAAGAGAATTTCAAAATATCTGTGTAACAGCTATTTGAATAAATATTAGATGAGACGCCTAGTGACATGAGACGCCTAGTGACGCAAGCTTAACATTTAGATTTTTTTTTCATCGACAACTGGCAATGCAATGGCAATGGATGAAATCATCATGGTAGGTCTTTGGGATGTAGCAGAGGACAGAGACCATTGCCTTCAGCACCAAATTACTTTCAAGCATTAAAAATGTTTCAAGAACAAGATAATAAGCAGCTTAAAGTCGGCAACTACCTTGGTTCAAAGGACCGATAAATGTTGGATCTTCCTCCCTGACAACTCTCTACTCTGGATCCACTCTGGCTACACACTGGTCCATTCCTTACATTAACCCTCCAATTATGCATGATCAAGTGCTAATTTGTGCTACTTTTAAGCAATGTCTTACGAACACCTGATTACATCCTAGTGCATTCCTTTCATTAACTTCCAATAACCCATTATCAAGTACTAATGCACAGGTTATCATTGTGTTACTTTTAACTAAGTTGAAGCAGTGTGTTAAGAACAAAGTTCTAAAGTTTACCATGATCTTTACCCGAAGGCTTGTATTCATTCAATGATAAATTTCAGTTTGACTCCTCTTGAAATGATCCAGTCACATTGGAGTGAGCAGTTTTTTGGAGTTAAATTTACTTCGAGAATGTGATGATGTAATTTGAGTAATGTAAGTGTGATCAGTACAAATATTTTAAAGTTCATGGTTTCAATTCCATTCATAATATTACAGATAGATGAGAGATTAGCTGCAACTACCAAAAACATTCCTGATAAACAGTGCAAATCAAGTCCATCACCTCATTTTTTAATATTTAGAAGCTTTTGAATAGTGTTATTAGACCTGTGTACTGCTTCCTAAACCATTTGAAAATGGCAATCATTACATAAAAGTATATGCTGGAAAGGAGTGAATGGGGTTGTCAGGAAGAGTGTTTTGTAGGCTGTCAAAAGTGATGGAAGTTTCATAGAGTAACTGTGGTTTGTGATTAGTAGTGGAGGTCAGGCGAACCATTTTGTATCATGCTACTGAATGTGTGCAGAATATGTATAGGTTCAAATTGCAGTACTTTTTCATAGAGCCTGTTCTAAGTTGCTGGTAATTGGAGTTTTGGAAGTACTATTTAAGGACAGGGTTTATTGATGCAGCCTCATTCCTGTTATTATCTAATTTGCTTACAATGTTTCAAGGTGCAAACGTAATGTAGTTTTCATTGCTTGTTAAAATTATTTTTATGAGAGACAGTATCAATTATGCATTTAGCAATATGGTTACCTCATGTTGCAAGTACAAATCTATACTTAACAATTATGAACAAAGGAGTATGCTAAACTGCAAGTCAGTCATTGTGGAAATGAAAGACTAAACTCACCCCAGACTCTGATAATTCTCCGTAACTTTTAGCTCCAGTAGGAGAGTTTAACCTCATCATGAGAGTACATATGAATAGGATCTGCATTGGAGTAGAATTGCCATGATTAACTTTTTGTGTCTCTGGGCCTTAAGATTGAGGTACCTGCTGTTGTAGGAGATGTGACTTGTGAGATGCGACTGTGGTCCCACCTCCAAATGGCATTCTGTACAACAAATTCACAATTGGTGGCAGCAGACAACACACTCTAAAACAAAAGAGCAAACTAAGTAACTCTCTAGTAGAGTGAAAGGTATGAATGCACTCTGTTATAGTATTCATCACTCCAGAAATTGTGAAATTCACTCCAAGAAGAGTAAAAATTCACTTTTTAATGAGTGACTCCAGGGATCTTGCTTTTGTAAGAGTGGTTCCTGTCAGCACTCCACAAGGGTAAAATGTCACTCAGGCCTGATGTAACTAGCTAATAGTGATTGGTTTTCACAGTGAGTGAGTCATATGGAGACATGTAGCTAGGTACATGAATGTGGTATTGCTAACATGTTCCAATTAACTGAAATGAAACTTGAAAGCAAGACTCTCATAATGAGATTTCACTACCAGAGCTCATTAAAATGCACTGAGGTTCACAATTGAAAGCCTTTTAGGATAGAAAATATGATTTTTGTGTATATTTTTTACAGTACTGGGAATTCTTTTAGAGGTGTACTCAAGTGTTTGATTTCTCCCAAAGAAGTGACATCTTGAGACCTATCATATCTGTTGGGTTTGGACGTGTAATGGCAGTACAACTTGAATGTTTTATGTCACTACATTGATTTAGTTTTACCTCCTTTAGATACTTGTAACATTGGCATACTACCTTTTATTATTCTATCTCTTTGTTTTGCTTGCAGACAATGGTATAAAATTTAGACTTTGAACTTAGAGATACTCTAAGCAGAATTCCCTCTGAGTTTAATATTTCCTTCTCCCCCTCCCTCCCTCCCCTTGGCTAGTCTCCAAAGAGTGGAAGGGATGTAAGAAATGAGAACCCTGAAAAGCTTTACAAAATTCAGTTTCATATAAGTCAAGTAAACACAAATATGGATGATTCATTTTTCTGATGTCATAACAGTCAGATGCCCTTATCAATAAATCTTCAATACCTTATGGTCACTTCTAATATGTATCAGGGGAAGGTAAAGAAAATTCCATAATTTTTATTTGTATTTGATAATCTATGAAATGTGCAAAATGTGGGTCTACCAGCACATCCATTGGAAAATATAAAGTGTACCTTCATTATTGGTGGCAGCTATGATTTCATGCTGACAGAAATGCAGAGCAATAGGATGAACGTTCTCTTGGTAGGCAGATATGTCTGAACACTTGTAAGCACAGTACAGGTAGATGTGATATTGAATTGTGGGTGGAAGGTTCTTGCATAGCACAATTACAATCCAGCTTGGTCTTTCCACTTAGGGCTCTTAATTTCCTTGGTATAAACGGTATAAACATGTCATATATGTAGTAGAAAGTGCTATCCTTTATTTAAAATTGATCTTCTTGTCGTTGGAATAATGTTACATGTATGGTGCTTACTAGCTTGTGGTAGCCATGCCATTCATTATGACAAGTAAAAGAAGATGTTCTAGATCTGTCATGTTGTTATCAAAGGTTCATGACAAAGCCACTCTAATAATCTAGTAAAACCCTTTTATTTTAAGGGAGATGTCTAAATCATCAATTACATCTGCTTAGCAGTTTTCTTCAGAATTTGTTACTAAAAAAACATCTTGTAGAATGATGTTGTCTAGGGGCAAAGATATTGTTCAGTTATTGTTTTCAATTTTTCAATCAAATTATTTATGGAATCAATTCAGTTCTTGGTTGATATAAATATTCTGAAAGCATTTAACAGAACATTGTGGTCAGTCTGACCACTTTTGTGGTCATTCAAAGTTCTCCTAATCTCTTCAGTTGCATGACTTAAAAGGAAGCTCTCATCAATATGCTACTGAATGCAGGGGTCGCTGAGCCAGTTTTGAAAGGGGACCTGGGGGAGGGCTAGCCATGGAAAAAGCCTGATATGTTCAAGAAAATAAAAGCCTCATTTCTCAGTACAAGGAAGCTCAAATGTCCAAAGCAGAAAAAGTGCTGGCTGTAGCTGACCCCCTCCCCCTCCTTATGATGTACCCATTCCGTTGCCCTGTATCCTGATTAGTTGATTTCTCAACCAATCAAGTGATCAGTAGTTATTGTTGATTTAAAGACCAAATTAGACTGACCAATCACGATACATTTTTATAGATTTGAACATGTCTTTAGTATCTTGTTATGTCTTGGTTGAGTGAGATCTATTTCTCTTCAAAATTTTGTGCAATATATAAATTGATGAAACTCATAGAATCACAACATTGTCATTGTGTCGTGAACAGCTTTTAAGAGATTAACATATATTCCAGTTTGCAAATAAATCTTAACTTCTTTTAATCACTTAAAAAACAGCCTGTTGTACTTTTCTTTGTGTTTACCTTTAGGGTTTTCTTGTTTTTCGTTTACTTTTACCAAATTATAAAAAAACAACCGTTATATCACCAGAGCTATATCGTGGATGTTGCATAAAGGACCCTAGACAACATAAGAAAAAAGTGTGCGTTGGGTTCGGGGGAGACCCAAGGGCTAGTTGTCACCTATGCATCTCATAAGAATAAGGGATTAGGAAGCTATGTGGAAGACAGTTGACTAATACAGTTAACCATAGGCGTAGATCGCGGGTGGTGGGGTGGGGGGGGGGGGGGGGATATATCCCCCCAATATTTGACTAGGGAGGATGGTCAATGTAATCATCCCCCCCCCCCCATGTTCGGTCTACAGGCACGTGTTTTTTACTGACAAGTAAGCTATATTTATTCTCCCCTCATTAACATGACTAACGTTGTTCACCTATGTGTGTAATATAATGCTGTCTATGTAGGCTACGTTACATCAGAAAGTTTCCAAACTTTTTACATCATTTTCAAAACGTTTCGAGCCGTGAAAGTCACATACTTTAAGTTTCTGTCATTTAAGCTAGTGGCTAGTCACTAGTCTCCCATCTTCGCTGAAATACTCCAGACCGGTCCCATATAATTCGGGCTTCTACCGGAGACGTGCCTGACCGACGGAGAAGAATTACACTCTGCAGGCTAGTTGTTTTAGCTGCAATCGTCATACCTGCGCCCAAGGTTACCAAGAGATGCGACCGATAATTTGGGAACTATATCATCTCACTCTGTTAGGTTGCACCAAAATTCCAGCTTAAGTTGTATGTATTCATATGTATGTCCTTTGCATTATTTTCATGAATAAAGTTGAAAATTTTCTGGTTATTTCCAGCCAACTTGCAAGTCATGTAATGGTCTTCCGGAACTCAAATTTTTGTTACCGGGGATAACCCTGAGTTGATACTGCCTTTTAAAACTTAACGGTACATCGTTGCTCTAGAATTGTTCAATTTCAGTCCTCCAGTGCAACTTGATAAAGAGTTTTGTGCTCAAAAGAGCCTTTCCTAAGCGTATAAACATGTCAATACCCTACAACATTACCTCTGTATTTTACCCCTTAAAGCAGTCTTCCTGGGGCTTCTGAGGCGTTAAAACCCAGGAGCTTCCGGGGCTTCGCCCCCCTGGACCCCACCCTTAAGGGGCTTCGCGCTCGCCGTGCACGCTTTCGCGTGCACACATCATCCTCCCCAATGTTGAAAAGAAATCTACGCCCTGCAGTAAACCCAACATGAGTTGAGGAGATCCTGTATCTTGTCGAAACATTTTCTGAATTTTGTAATTTTGACGATAAAGCAACAACTGTGCAACTCATCATAGTGCAGAAAATTGTTCCATTGACGAGATTCAGCATCTCGTTAAAATGTCAGTTTACTGCATTTTTTCAAGATACTATCTCGCTAACTTATGGAAACGTTAAGGTGCCGTCAAATTACAAACTTAGATCCAATATTATCTTTACATATTGCAACAAAATGATGAAATATTCACTTATTATCGTAACATTTTGCAGTTAAGTGATGAATTACAAACCTACCATATTTCAACAATTCAACATTTTGCAGAAAATTGATGAATTACCTACTTATCACAAGTAATCAATTCAACATTTTGCAAAAAAATGATGAATCACAGACTTAACGGATTTCGACAATTCGCCATTTTGCAGATAAGTGTTTAATTGCACATTTATCGGATCTCAACAATTAACCAATTTGCAGAAAAATCACGAATTCCACACTTACCAGATGTTAGCAAATCAACATTTTGCAAAAAACTGATGAATTACTCAGTTATTGGATCTAAACAATTCAACATTTTGCAGAAAAATATTAAATTACACATATTTAAGATCTCACCAATTTTACATTTTGCAGAAAATTGATGAATTACACAGTTAATGGATCTTAACAATTCTAAATTTTGCAGAAAATTGATGAATTATAGACCTAACAGATTTCGACAATTCACCATTATGCAGATAAATGTTTAATTACACATTTATCGGATCTCAACAATTAACCAATTTGCAGAAAAATCACGAATTCCACACTTACCAGATGTTAGCAAATCTACATTTTGCAGAATACTGATGAATTACTCAGTTATTGGATCTAAGCAATTCAACATTTTGCAGAAAAATATTAAATTACACATTTAAAATATCTCACCAATTCTACATTTTGCAGAAAGTTGATTAATTATCGGATCTTAACAATTTAACAATTCGCAGAAAAATGACGAATTACGAACCTGCTTAAGATTCTATTTCCACATTTTAAAGAGGTAGAATAAAGTGTGCTGTCATTGAAACTTAGCAATTACACGTTTTCATACCGAAAATTTTTTGTGTATCTGTGTGTTAGGGGCAATCCGACCTCTTGAGGCGGGGGAGGGGGGGGCGTAAAACTTGCAAAGAGCCCATTTGGGGTTGTGGCAATCCCCTCTTGTAATGCTACTGGTTTGATATGTGTAAAAGGTGAAGCAGCATATCAGACTCTACAATTAAATCGCTTTCTTTCCATTCTCTGCTATCTTCTCAAAAGGACCCCTATAATTACTTGTTTTCGTTGTTATTGGGACGTTAATGTCAGCAAGGTCTAAACACCCTAAAAATTCAACGCAACAGTTACAAATCTAAAGTTTGTTATAGTTTTCACTTAAAGGCTGTACTAATCCTGGCTTGGTTTAAGACAAAAACAACAACTGGCATTTAATTATCCTTTTTGAAGCAGGATTCCTGAACCTACTTGTACCCCATTATTTCTTTAAGGCCGAACCATCGAGCAAAATTTCGTTTACAAAGTGCAGTCAACGATTATCACCTCATTTAATTCGGACTAGTTTAAAGGAATAACTAAAAGATAACAACCTTTAAACACGTAAAGCGTACAGGTATGAAGCTGTTTTCGACAGAAGGGTGGAGAGGGAAGCTGAAAGGTTTTCTTCGGACAACATTTATTGCCACGGGTCTAAAGAAAGAGGGGCGTCGATTTGATCCTCAAAGGTGGGGGAGGGGGGAATCTGGCCTACATTTTTCTCCTTCCCTGGTAAGGTATCAACATGTTCGTAGCTAGACATTTTTACGAAAAGGGGGATGGGCAAACATCCAAATTTTACGATTTTTTAAGTGTGAACACCACTGTACTAGGGACGTACTTTGTGACGCGCGAAGCGCGTTGAAATTTTTACCCTTTTTCCAATATATAAAAATATGGAGCTTGCGTTGCAGAAAAGTTCGTCGGAGAGCCTCATTTCGTAGGCTTTGGATAACATTATGTAGCAACAACGATCTTTGTTCGCCCCTCAATCTCAGATTTGCCAACAGGAAATACAAATTCTCCAGTAATCCCCCAAATTAATTTTTCATGTCAATGGCTTATATTGGGGAAAATTTGGAATTCTATGGAAGGAAATTTATGAAAAGCACTGTAGTTACCTTTGTTAGATTTAGTTAATGATCTGGTGTCACATATAGCAAATTTCCGATTTTGTCACTTCAAGAGCTCGGAAAAGTTTACCAAACTGAAGGTATGAGTGAGCCCTTCTGCTTGGGAATTGCAATTTGCGGCACGCGAAGCGCCTGGGAAATTTTGCCTTTTTGAAACAAATAATAACGAATAAGGAGCTTTTATTGAAGGTAATTGGGAGTTTCGTAATTTCATGAGTTGTCAATCCACACAGTAGACTGGTTTCACAAATGGCAAATTTCCGAATTCTTCATTTTTCAGAGCCGCCTCCCCCCCCCTGTAGCTACGCCCATTGGCGGCGCTACGGGGGGGGGGTGAAGGGGCATTTCCCCATCAAATTCTTTCCTTTCCCCCAGTTGCTCCCCCAAGTAAAACTGATGGATTGGAAGTGCATGTGGCCTATGAGTGTGTGTGTTGGGGGTGGGAGTGCACTGGCTCCTGGGTGAACGTGCAATTGATACTGACGAAAATTTTTCTAATTACATGCTCTTGAAGTAGGCCTACATCATCCTTCCGGGTTAGGGTAAGGTGTTTCCAATCTACATGTGGTACGCATATCACTTATGATATAAAGTTGCCTTGTCTTGGCAGTTCGCGGTTTGGTACATAGCGTGCTTCTTTTATTTTTCTATTGTTTCTTATTCTCCCTCATACATCCATAAATTATTTATGTAGGCTGCACGCCAACTGATGATTGCGTTCTGCTTAGATAGTGTCATTACAGCTTAACACTACTTCAACCCTTTGCCCATCCACAGCACCCCACCCAAATGAAAAAGTCTGGTTTAGCCACTGACTAGTATAGTGGTACTCGGTGGCACCGCGCAAATATAATGATACTCTCAAAGAAAAAAAAAAGTTGTTAACCTTGGAGTTAGATCAACCGAAAAATCAAATAATGTACCTCTCCTGTGACAAAATTTTTCACCCAGAAATATGGTACAACCCCAGAGCTTCCGGGGCTTTGCCCCCTGGGCCCCACCGGGACTTTGCCACCGGACCCTACCAGGGGCCCTAAGGCGGGCCCCTGGACCCCACCCGCAAGACCTCGCGCTTTGCGCTCGGTTTCGCCCTGGGCGCGAAAATCTTTGCTCCCCGGAATTTTCCTTTGCCCTCAGTCCCCCCCCCCCCTCAATTTGACATTCTGGCGCCGCCGCTGGTTACGCCACTGGGTGCCTGAGAGAAGGGGTCCAAATGCAAAATGGTGCTAAATATTTCAATATTTTGAGTTACTAGGAAACTTCAAAGTCTTAAAAACATGATCTTGATGGTGTTGGTAATTACTTCAACGGACTATACAGTCGATGTGAATTTACCGGGTGTACTATAAGTGAATAGAATCGCAACGAAAATTGTGATAGTTTGCGAAGGATTTTTGCAAAAGTTTAATAGTAAAGAAAAAATTTAAAAGAAGGTTAGATAAATCCATGAACTGATGGAAAGCACACTTCAGTCTACTGCGGGAAAATCACAGATCGATGGGGGAGGGGGTGGTACCCACTGGTGCTACTGAGACACCGTTGCATAGGCCTACCGGTGTAAGATTGCTGATCATACAAAAAAAAAAATTAAAATATGTCCTTTCGAACGACACCTCATCATACACTATCTACAGACAGAGGATGGAGGTGTACCTCTAATTCCAGATTGACTTCTCCAATATAGCAAACATCAGTGTGATTTTTCTTCTCTGATAATGATCTAAATACGAAATGGTCGAATCGTTATACGAATGTGTGATGTGCGCGTGTCGAAATTAATTTGCATTAGAAATCATTTATTTTTTAAAAAGTTGCATGCAGACTGTGCACCGAGGCATTTTCAGTTTCCCTAAAATGTGTTTGCCAATTTCAGCCTGCCAGGTTACAGATTTCATTAAAACATAGAAGTCGACGATTCCTCTTCTTCAAATTCCTAAATGTCTTGCTCCTTCATAACCACATCTGCTGCCCTATGCACACAATCAATCGACATAATCATTGAGATCGATGAATAGCGTATGTTTGATATGCAAGTGAAAAGGGAACATCAATGAGACTGCAAGCGCCCGAAAATTTTGGGGATTTGTAAAGTAAACATGTGGAATTATTGATACAGAAAATCGATCGTAATCGGCAGAACACACCTTTCATAACCTACATGTATATATTTTTGGGTTGTATCTAACTTTTAAGTTTCAGGTCACAAAAGAAGCGGGGGGGGGGGGGCTTTAACGTTAGTGTCCCCTCCACTCAAAAAGTGGGGGGACATGTCCCCCTGTTCCCACAAATCGACGTCCATGGTAGAGAGAGGGAGTATCCCCTTTCTTTTTTGAAAAAAATAATAATATTTGATTGTCCCAAATGTAATGTAGTGAAATATATTATTAGGTAATATTTATAGGGAAATTACAATAATTTATTTTTACATTTTTTCAAAAAGGAAATATTAAGCGGTATTCAATCTTAAATAGTGCGAAAGCATACTTCCGCCACAACATTTCGACTAGGGGATTTTAACAATAATTTAAAAATATAAATTTTACAGTAAATAATGTCATATGACGTCCCGGATTTTACAGTGAATAATCAGTTTTACTCTAAGTGAAAATTGTAAGTGCTAGTCTCAAAATGTGACATTTCTATTTAGATGTATGTAGTCATTTCATATTTGTACTATTTTTCATATTATTCTCACTCGAGAGGTGCCGTTTCCGACCATCTGAAGGATTTGTGAAGTCAAAAATTTTCTTGTACCCTCCGCGCCAACTAATGGTGGCGCTCCGCTTAGATAGTCCTGCTGCCTGCTTGGAGTTTCCCAGTAACTGAAAATATTGAAGCATTTACAAACATTTCCCATTTGCCCCCCCTTCTGTAGTAAGACACCCAGTGGCGTAGCTACAGGAGGCAGGTGGCTCTGAAAAATGAAGCATTCAGAAAATTGCTCTTTGTGAAACCAGTCTACTGTGTGGTTTGACAACTCGTGAAATTACGAAACTCCAAAATCTCTCTAATAAAAGCTCCTTATTCGTTATTATTTGTTTCAAAAAGGCAAAGTTTTCCAGGCACTTCGCATGCCGCAAATCGCAATTCCTAAGCAGAAGGGCTCACTCATACCTTCAGTTTGGTCAAATTTTCCGAGCTCTTGAAGTGAAAAATCGGAAATTTGCTATATGTGACACCAGATCAACTAACAAAGGTAACTACAGTGCTTTTCATAAATTTCATAAATTTTCTTTCATAAAATTCCAAATTTTCCCCAAAATAAGCCCTTGACATGAAAAATTAATTTGGGGGATTACTGAAGAATTTGCATTTCCTGATGGCAAATCTGAGACTGAGGGGCGAACAAAGATCGTTGTTGCTACATAATGTTATCCAAAGCCTACGAAATGAGGCTCTCCGACGAACTTTTCTGCAACGCAAGCTCCATATTTTTATATATTGGAAAAAGGGTAAAAATTTCAGCGCGCTTCGCGCGTCACAAAGTACGTCCCTAGTACGGTAGTGTTCACACTTAAAAAATCGTAAAATTTGGATGTTTGCCCATCCCCCTTTTCGTAAAAATGTCTAGCTACGAACATGTTGATACCTTACCAGGGAAGGAGAAAAATGTAGGCCAGATTCCCCCCTCCCCCACCTTTGAGGATCAAATCGACGCCCCTCTTTCTTTAGACCCGTGGCAATAAATGTTGTCCGAAGAAAACCTTTCAGCTTCCCTCTCCACCCTTCTGTCGAAAACAGCTTCATACCTGTACGCTTTACGTATTTAAAGGTTGTTATATTTTAGTTATTCCTTGAAACTAGTCCGAATTAAATGAGATGATAATCGTTGACTGCACTTTGTAAACGAAATTTTGCTCGATGGTTCGGCCTTAAAGAATTAATGGGGTACAAGTAGGTTCAGGAATCCTGCTTCAAAAAGGATAATTAAATGCCAGTTGTTGTTTTTGTCTTAAACCAAGCCAGGATTAGTACAGCCTTTAATTGAAAACTATAACAAACTTTAGATTTGTAACTGTTGTGTTCAATTTTTAGGTGTTTAGACCTTGCTGACATTAACGTCCCAATAACAACGAAAACAAGTAATTATAGGGGTCCTTTTGAGAAGATAGCAGAGAATGGAAAGAAAGCGATTCAATTGTAGAGTTTGATATGCTACTACACCTTTTACACATATCAAACCAGTAGCATTACAAGAGGGGATTGCCACAACCCCAAATGGGCTCTTGGCAAGTTTTACGCCGCCCCCCCCCCCCCTCCCCCGCCTCAAGAGGTCGGATTTCCCATAACACACAGATACACAAAAATGTTTTGGTTTGAAACCGTGTAATTGATAAGTTTCAATGACAGCACACTTTATCCTACCTCTTTAAAATGTGGAAATAGAATCTTAAGCAGGTTCGTAATTCGTCATTTTTCTGCGAATTGTTAAATTGTTAAGATCCGATAATTCATCAACTTTCTGCAAAATGTAGAATTGGTGAGATATTTTAAATGTGTAATTTAATATTTTTCTGCAAAATGTTAAATTGCTTAGATCCAATAACTGAGTAATTCATCAGTATTCTGCAAAATGTTGATTTGCTAACATCTGGTAAGTGTGGAATTCGTGATTTTTCTGCAAATTGGTTAATTGTTGAGATCCGATAAATGTGTAATTAAGCATTTATCTGCATAATGGTGAATTGTCGAAATCCGTTAGGTCTGTAATTCATCAGTTTTCTGCAAAATTTAGAATTGTTAAGATCCATTAACTGTGTAATTCATCAATATTCCGCAAAATGTAGAATTGGTGAGATCTTTAACATGTGTAATTTAATATTTTTCTGCAAAATGTTGAATGGCTTAGATCCAATAACTGAGTAATTCATCAGTTTTTTGCAAAATGTTGATTTGCTAACATCTGGTAAGTGTGGAATTCGTGATTTTTCTGCAAATTGGTTAATTGTTGAGATCCGATAAATGTGCAATTAAACACTTATCTGCAAAATGGCGAATGGTCGAAATCCGTTAAGTCTGTGATTCATCATTTTTTTGCAAAATCTTGAATTGATTACTTGTGATAAGTAGTTAATTCATCAATTTTCTGCAAAATGTTGAAATGTTGAAAAATGGTAAGCTTGTAGTTCATCGTTTATCTCCAAATTGTTAAGATAATAAGTGAATATTTCATCATTTTGTTGCAAAATACTAAGATAATATAGGGACTATGTTTGCAATTTGACGGCACCTTAACGTTTCCATACTAACTTGTTATTTTGCAGAATTTGCCATGTCTGCAAACCATCAATCCAATGTCCCTTTTAAGCTTCCGTTATTGAAGGATCCGGGCTCAAAAGATGTACAGTCTACTGAAGAGTTTTGTCTGTGTTCTAAATTTAGTTTATTCGAACTCTAAATGTTCAGACTGTACAAAATTTACACCAAAGGACAAGTGAACGAACCAGTGAGTTATCGTGAAGCATGGACCGATTAGGCTGACAGAGTCTATTTCTGTTCATTTCCGATGAGACCTAAGAATCATTAAAATTGCACTCGCAACCGTAGTTAAACTTTCATAGGAGGATTGAGCACAACACAAAGTTAAGACTTCACAAAAAATGTTAAAAACATAAAAATAACGAGATAGGAGTGTAAGTCAAAGGATAAGCGATTATTGAAGATACTTCCTGAAAGAGGTTTTGTTCCTTTTTGTACCTTATGTTCCAGGTCCTCGTCACTTCCGTTCTGAACTGATTGTTGACCACTATATTGAGGTCTTTCATGGTTAGAATAAAACTTAATTTTGTGTGAATTACAGATGAATGAAAATTTCTGAATATTTGTCGGAAAAATTTCACACAGATGCAAGTCTAGACAACCTCCAATACACTGTAACCAACTAACCACGACACTAGACGGTATTCCCAGATCATTTTTAGTTTTATTTATAAATGTAATGCAGAATTAAAGTTGTGAAAAATGTAAAAACAAACTGATTGCCGCTTTAAAATTGATACAGCTATAGATGTGTTTAAACGTTATAGGAAGAATACTTTTGATACAAACAGGAAGAGCAATCCAATGTGTGAGTGACTTGCTGAAATTTTACTTACAGGTATGATCTGCCTTCGTCAGAGAAAAAATTACACTATCTCAGAACTTGACATTTCTGACTCTCTCAAAAATTTGCCCAAAGGAAAACTTTTTCCATACGGTCTTCTACGCCCGAAAAATTTGAAAAGCCAAATTTTAATTTTCTCTATTATCTGCTATATGTCAGAATTCCTCTTTGAGGGTTGGTCGCGGGTATTGAGGCCATACGCTAGCATTGTGGTGGGATAGAGAGGGTATGGGTAACATTTTGGTGTCGTGTCATTTTGACTGTACAGATGAAAAGTCCCATAAATCAAACACGCAAATTGAACCAGCCCGTTTTCCTTGAGGAGATCCTAAATAAAGTAATTGCATACCTACAATAGTGAATAGTGAATGAAAGTTGTTTTCTAAAAATCGTGTTATCCTATACCCTGTTGCTTTTTAAAGTAATTGCAATATTTACTTACGTACCGACTTAAGCCGTAGTCACACTACAACAAATTCGGAGTCTGAGTCTATCTTCACATATCTGGTTGAAAAGAACCCAAAACCATATATTGAAAAGATATAATTTGGACCACGGAAATTGACTTTATACTTACTATTTCGTAACGTCACACAGATCGGACGCTTGTGCGATAAGAGCTGTTTGTCGGTATGACTTAATGAAAAAAAATCAGTCAAGATTTCTTTTTCATAGACCAGTGACGCACATGTGCAACTGGTTGACAAATCTTGGGTTCTTTTCGACCAGAGATGTTAACAAAAATCGGATCGGAATCCGATCCGAGTTCGTTGTCAGGCCGGTGACCACGGCTTTACACTAAGCATAAAAGCGCTTACTTTCTGTACAGTTGTTATTAGGCTACAAAGTAGGGCTACTTTCAAATAAAAGATCTGAAACATAAAAATTTATAAATACAAAAGTGATATTTGGGTGAATCTTCCATACTAGGCCTACATGTTTTAATGAATCTGTTTTGAAATATGTAATGTGACTTATCCTAGAAGCAAAAAAGTTGAATGTCGCCGGTGTTCGAACTGTTTCTTTGTCATACTGTTTATATCATAACTTGCAAGAAGCTACGTCGCCTTTAATAAGGTCCCTGAAAATGTAGTGTATCTGTAGTAACTACTGTGAAGAACGCGTCCTTGGAAGAGTTCCAACCAAACCGTATCTCCAGGGGCTAGTTCCAGGATAACAGAGTTGGACGAGGAATCTTCACTGTCCCAGAAATCGGCGTCCAGCACAGATACTTGCACTTCACCTGATTTGTTGTATAGAAAAAAACTGACAACGTTAACAAGAGAAACATGAACGAAAAATGAAATTGACAATTGACGGCTCTTAGTATGTACGTAACAATGTGGTTTGGTTGAATACCAGCCATCCTTGATCACTTCCCTCACTTTCCCCTCTCGACAATTGATTACTTTTCGTCATATTACCTTTGTATGGTGCGTTTACAGTATAATTCGCAAAACAAATGCATCTGTAATTTTAACCAAGATTCGGTTGAAGCCTCTCCTCTCTTCAAGAATTTGAGTTCCGTTTCTTATAGTATATACTTTATATTTTGCATTCAAAGGTCTTTGACAAACTTCAAAAACCCTTGCAAATCTTTGAATAGTTAGGGAGATATCCAATTAAGTTTGCGGTTCATTTTGGCTTATTTAAGTATTAATTACACTTCTCGAAGACTTATTGAGCAAATAAAACATTCACGGGTTTACTTTTTGGTTTCGATGAAAAGAGAAACCTATGCATTCATGATGGCGTGTGTGTTTATGTATGTGTGTATGTGCGTGTGTATGTATGTGTGTATGCGTATGTGTGTATGTGTGTGTGTTTGTGACACTTTGCTTGTTTACACGATATCTTGAGAAGGGAAGATCTGACAATTTTCAAACTTGGTACACAGATACACCCTACTGAGAGGAAGAAGCCTATTGATTTTGGTGGAGGTCAAAGGTCATCTGGAGTCACAGGGGGTCAAACCCCGAAATCCTTGTTTACACGATATCTCAAGATAGGAAACTTGGATTCATTTCAAACTTGACACGTTGATGTGTTATGATGTAAGGAAGAATCCTATCGATTTTGGCGGAGATCAAAGGTCATTTGGGGTCACGTGGGGTCAAAACCCCGAAATCCTTGTTTACACGATATCTCAAGGTAGGGAACTTTGATTAATTTCAAACTTGATATGTTGATGTGTTATGAGGTGAGAAAGAACCCAATTTATTTTGGTGGAAGCCAGAGGTCATTTGGGGTCAAAACCCAAAATCCTTGTTTACATAATATCTCAAAGTAGGAAACTTGGATTCATTTCAAACTTGACACGTTGATGTGTTATGATGTAAGGAAGAAACCTATTTATTTTGGTGGAGGTCACAGGTTATTTGGGGTCACGTGGGGTCAAAACCCCGAAATCCTTGTTAATTAACACAATATCTCAAGGCAGGAAACCTGGATTCATTTCAAACTTGATATGTTGATGCATTATGATGTAAGGAAAAACTCCTTTAATTTTGTTGGGGGTCAGAGGTATTTGGGGTCACATGGGGTCAAACCCCGCAATCTTTGTTTACGCAATATTTCATGGCAGGAAACCTGGATTCATTTCAAACCTGATATATTGATGCGTTATGAGGTGAGGAAGAACCCTATATATTTTGGTGAAGGTCAGAAGTCATTTGGGGCCACTTTTTTCAAACCCCGAAATCCTTGCTTACACGATATCTCAACTTAGGAAACTTGGATTGATTTCAAACTTGATATGTTGATGCATTATGATGTAAAACAGTTACCTACTGGTGGAGTCGAAGTTCACTTTGGGTCACCAGGTGTTACAAGAAATGTAGCATTTTATTGAAAAGAACATGCATGTACCATCGAAACCTCAATACATTTTTGCATTCTGGTTCTAAAATCCTCCCGACACTCTGGTAAAGAACCTTTCGTCGAAACCAAACTTTAAACTGTTTGAACTGTTTGCTCGTATCATTTTTTAGTTTAGTTAGTTAGATGAAGTACTTTCACGGCTTAGTTTCTAACCAATTGGTTCAGGTCGAGCCAGCCACTAGCCCTTGGAGCGGACGAAGTGTTTTCATTCAGCTCATCGCTACGAAAAATCAACCAAAGCCTAAAGAGAGCTTCAGCCACAGAGGCGCTACGTATGGAACGCCAAAACCGCCATCGCATATGACGATGTACTTCCATTTGGTGGCGTTATTTTACACGACGATGTTAGTTCAAATGGCCATCTATCCAGGAATGATGACGTTCTTTCGTTTTTCGACGTTACCAACTCTAACGGCATTCGATCACATGTAACGATGTATTTCCCTTTGGTGGCGTTATTTTACATGACGATGTTAGTTCAAATGGCCATCTATCCCAGGAATAATGAAGTTCTTCCGTTTTTCGATGTTACCATCTTAAACGGCGTTCGAACAAACTGCGATGTGTATCCAAGACGTGTATCTAAAAGGCGTGTATCCAAGGGGAGTTCCTGTTCTCAAATGTACATATTCAGCAAATTAAAATCAAACCAATCACAATGGTTGTCATGTAAAGAGATCTAGGCCTAGGCTACTGCCTGGTTACTCACTTGTTGTGCGCGAACTTATACGTCCCGCTTTCTCAAATTTAGTTCTCTTCTTTTTCTCTCTATCGTCCTCTTACTAAAGTTCAACATTTCTGCCATTTGCGGGTTTGTAAATCCCACTTGGACCATCTCTTCCACGCTGGCATTCAGTTCGCAAGCCATGATGCCGCCCGTGTAACGTTAGCGAAACTAGGACTGCTATTCCAGCTCAAATACAATCCTCTTATTTGGGATTTGGCGCATTTTGGCAAGTTTTATAAAAACACGTTCTGTGATTGGCTGCATCTTTTACAAAGCCATCCTTTAGGTATGAATAGTTATCATTGGTAACTCCCCTTGGATACACGCCTTGGATACACGCCTTAGATACACGTCTTGGATACACATCGCCGTTTGATCGAACGCCGTTTAAGATGGTAACATCGAAAAAAGGAAGAACGCCATTATACCTGGGATAGATAGCCATTTGAACTAACATCGTCATGTAAAATAACGCCACCAAATGGAAGTACATCGTCATGTGCGATGCCGGTTTTGGCGTTCCATAGCTACGCAGGCTAGCCAGCCACGGCCTTTTTCCGGTTGTGGCTTACCAAGTACCGGTACAACGGCAGTATGTTCTATTTTTAAAGCCTTCGGTATGACCCAGGAGCAGTGGCGTAGCCACGGGGGGGGGGGGGCTGGGGGTCTAGACTCCCCCAGATTGTCTTCAGCCCCAGCCCCCCCCCCCCCAGATTTTTTTAAGTCCTGATAAAGTAATTGAAAAAAATAAACGTTTGAACGGAAACAATTTTGAAGTATTTCCTTCAAAACAGTAAATAAATAAAATTCTTCCCATCCATCCTTAACAAGTAGGAAGTATTTCCGTCAAAACAGTAAATAAATAAAATTCTTCCCGTCCATCCTTAACAAGTAGGCCTATGTGGTGCCTCATTCCTGCCCATGACAAGTGCCACTGTAGGACGATTTCTATCGACAAGTCCTCTTTTTACTAGTTGGCATTGGCTTCCGAGGAATTTGTAAAATGTCCACAAGGTCCGAATTTCATGTGTTTCCCACATGATCCATACTTCTGCTTTGCGGTTCAATTATTTTGAGAGATTTATTCGTAGTATTTTAATTTTGACAACGTAATGTACCGATGAACAATTACTGCACCATTTTGCACATTTTTTCTTTGGTAGTATGTATGTCTCTTGTAAAATCTCTACAAAAACTTAAAATATTTTGATATTTTTCATGCTCCCCAAAAAGGGAAAATCCTAAAACGTAGGCCTATAATCAGTTCAAAGTTTTGCCAAACATAGCACCATTTTGCATCTAGGAAATCTAACGCAATGCAAGTTTCTCAGAAGAGGGAATATCTACTTTTGGTTTTCCTGTTAAAGGGTAAGGTACTGCCTTAGATAAGCTGAAATTCATTCAAATATTGCCGCATTTGCGGCTGGGTACATCCAGTTTAAAACACGTGGGAAGTGCCTTTTCCGGCCATCTGGAGGGGTTTAAAGCCCCAAATTTTCTTGTACGCTCCGCGCCAACCAATGGCGGCGCTCCGCTCAGATAGTCTTGCCGTGTCTGACCCTCGGAGATACCAGGCACCCCCCACTAGTTACCTAGACCCCCCCCCCCAAAAAAAAACCATGGCGTAGCCACTTCCCAGGAGCCGAACTCCAGACCTCCCGACTGTCCTGGCCTGCCGTGGGATCGGTCTTAGACTAATGATTTACTCATGTTTGCAGGAGTACTACAACAACCTTGGAGTGAAAACCAGGATTTTTATATAAGAACTAGTTGTACAGATATGTTATCTAACTGATGATCCCTTTCTCTCCCTTTCTCCCCTTTCCACTTCCTCCTACACATGAACCCAAAGCCACATCTTTGTCGGCAGGAGAGCCCACTTGACTCGATCGACCAAAAGGAAAATGTACTTAAACTAAAATATAAGTACGAAAATGTGAGAAGGAACAAATGAAATTTGGTAAAGTTGCAGGAAACCCTTCACCCAACGTACCACAAGGTGCATTTACCCTCCTCAAAGACCGGGCGCATCGCCCCATAGACCCATACGCAAGCATACAGGAAAAGAGCGAGATGCGGAGATGCACTCAGAGTCAATGCTATAGATGAATCTGATACAGCGTTTGTTTTTAGTGACCGTAGGCAACCATTAGAGTAGCCTGCGTAGCGCCTCTGTGGCTGCAGTCCCCTTTAGCGATGAGCTGGACGAAAAAATTCGTCCGCCCCGCGGGCTACCATTAGAGGGGTCCATCAACCTTAAATCGTCTTCTTTTATTGTCTACATGAAATTCAAACCCTCATATTTAGTGAAATTGAAGAAATCAAGATACAATTTAGTGTACTACCGTCCATGATACAGGTAAGCAAGGAAATTGAAAAACTAAAGGTAATAGACCCCGGTTATGTCCGACTAAAATCAGACCATAACTTACTGTCCGGATTCGTCTATAACTGGACGGTTTAAACAAGAAGCAGTTTTAATCCTTGCAAAAAATGTACAGTAAGTTCAAAAATAAATCTTTGGGAGAGAATTAATTAGCAAATATTCTAGAACACATCGTCCCATCCCCTTGCTTGTTAGACGTCGGGTTTAACTTCGTAAAATACGACAACCAAATTGCCACAGTTTTTTTCAAGGAGACTAAAACTGTTAACATCCTAAGTCGATTTCTTCATGTTTTTAGAGCAATAGAGAGATAAAACTTAGCTTTTAACCACCAAATTTTGATGGGTTTGGGTTTTTCGTCGTATTGCATTCATTCAGTCAACATCAAAAATGCTTACCGTTCAACATGAGACGAACCAGCGGATAGTTGGCTGTCGACGATTTGTAAATGTTAAAGGTGAAAAAGTAATATCCTGCAAAAATACCAGAAATAAATTTAAATCCTCATGCGTAGTACTGCGTGAACATGCAAGTTCGTTACAAATGAACGTGATATGTGACTCCGTTTAGCAGTTTCGCGGCCATTTTATTCGTGATATTGATGACGTCATCTAAATAACACTGCGTAGTCTTTTTAATCTTAATGGAGTTATGACAAACACTTCATTCATGGTCTCAACTAATTGAAATGTTTCCGCCTTTCGTATGACTTCTGTGACCGACTGCAGGCCTTTATTTCATTTCGTTTCATTCGTTTTATTGTTTTTTCGCGTTAACCTATACGTACAAATAATGAGTACTCTTCTGGTTTAAATTTTAATTACAAAAGAAAATGTACATAGGTGAGGGAAAAGAAGTGCACGAACACTAGTCCAGTGGGCCTGAGAACGTGAACTCCCTGTAAACAAAAAAGATGAAGGGCAAAGCAGCATACAAGCAACAAAGAAAATTGGTTTCTTCAGTAGCGAAAAACCAATGAATGACTGTAAACACAGCTAAATTCAGAAGATGAAAAGAACTTTCCCAGTTAGAACTCTTATCTCCATTCACACAGGTTTTTATTCCAACGGTCCAGAAAGAACACAACATTCGTTTAGTTAAAGAAACGTTCTCGTGGAGGACCTTGGGCCTTAGGCTTCACCGGCTACACTTTAAAAAAAAGCAAAATCCAAAGAAATTGCTCCCCTGTACTAACTTTTTCCCTTCGACAAAACATCTCGTAACAAAATTTCACTGATTTTGAAGATAATACAGCCCGTTTTACATATACCATAAACTTTGGTTGTCTTTACAAATGAATCCTTTTAAACATGGATTTTAGTAAGATTACTAGGCCCACATACCTTATTTTTGACAGTAATACAGGCCCGTAGCCAGCCCATGTGGAGGGGTGGATTTTTTAAAATGTGGACCATTTTCCAAATACGGAGGCGGCTGGAGCGTGCCGTATATAAGCATGCAGTTGCTAGGGGTCCGGGGCATGCTTCCCAGAAAAAGTTTGAAATCTGCAGATCTCCTGCAATCTGGAGCGTTTTATAGTACTTTTGAACACAACAGAAGTCCTTTTCCCCAGGAATTCCACAGGAACACCACTTTTAAAGAAGTGGACGGAAATTCATTCTTGATAGGTCAAGATAAAAAATATTTCATAGCTGACCCTTCAAACACATGGCTGGAAAAATAGACCTCCATCAAGTTGGGGTGGGTCGTTCGAACGCTCCGACCCCCCCCCCCCCGGCTAAGGGCCTGTAATAAACACTTGGGATCCCTTGGTATAGCAAAAATATAACACTGGAAAGAATGGATGGCCGTGGAAAAAGTCAAATAATCTCATGTAATGCGCAATAGTTAAATCATAAATGAAAAAGTAACATACAATAAAATATATCTTAAATAATGCTCCCTTTATTTGCGCGAGTCGCTTTGCGCGCGATCGGTTTGAATTTTTCGAGCTTAGCAGGGGCGTAGCCAGGATTTTCTTGTGGGGGGCAAAGTCGACCCATCGTCCCCAGTCTTGAACGACGGGACTATCTAAGCGGAGCGCCACCATCGGTTGGCGCGGAGCGTACAAGAAAATTTTTGGTTTTAGAAACCCCTCAGATGGCAGGAAACGGCACTTCCCGAGTGTTTTATGCTGCATGTTCCCAGTCTAGAAATATGGATCTCATTTCTGATATTTCTCAATTAATGCAAAAAAAAAAAAATCAATCTATGAAAAATGTTAATACATGTTTCTAAGCGGAGCTCTAACATCGATTGGCGCGGAGCGTACAAGAAAATTTTTGGTTTTACAAACCCCTCAGATGGCCGGAAACGGCACTTCCCGAGTGTTTTAAGCAAGAATACGTTCAGCCCAACTTCGAAATTCTCCCCGCTTCTTAATTGGAGCACTTGACAAATATTGAGGGACTGAACATACCTTTAGCCCAAACTTTTTCATTTTTCATCGCCGCCACTGGGGTGTGGCAGTTTCTCGAGGGAGCGAAGCGCCCAAGTGAGGAGCCGAGCGACCGAACGGGGAGAAGGTGTGGTTCTCCCCCTCCTGCCCCAAGGAGATTTTACATCAAAATTGAGCGATCTGGTGAACACCTAAGTTGGAATTTTTGGACATTTTCAATCTTGTATCAATGTTTTCCTTATTCCCTCGAGAGTTAGCAGGGTTAGTGTGTGACTGTAAGAAGGTTACTCGGTACGAGTCAATGGGCCCTAGGGAATTGTGTCGCACTGGAACAAAACAGCTACTCATAAGGCTTACATTTATTTGGCTAAACCAGCGGAATTGACATTTTGCCCTGAAAAACGCCAAAACTCCTTTTAAATAAAAAAAAATTAAAAATAAGAAAAATTAGGTATGGGCGGGACTAAGTGCGACCCCCTGAACCCCCTGACCACGGGCCTGTCTCCCTGGGTGTCACCTTCCCCTTTTGGAATGTTTTGCTGTCTCGAAGAGCTTAAATGCAATATGGTGCTATATTTTGTTCTTTTTATACTAGATTCCAGTGTTCTCCATAGGGAGTTTTAGAGGGCCGACACGTCCTCCTAGTGAAATTGACAGCCCCTCCAAAATAGTTGCCGCTCTCCAAAAAATGCAGCTTCCATTTCTAGTTCATTGCTTCATTACACATATACAAGTCATAACTGGAAAAATGTGTCTTCCCTCCAGGCTTGGCGCCAGGATTTGCCCGACGAAGGGCCACTCTCCGAACGGGGGAGGGGCAGGGTGGGTAGCGACCCAAGCCCCGACAGCCAGGATGCAGTCGATGAGTTGATGAGGGAGGTTTGAAGAAAACCTGTGAACTATACCTGTCATTGCGAGCCATATACGACATCAAATTTGTATATGCTAGAGGAAGATATTTCCGCACTGATTTAACCGTGGAAAAGGGGGCAAAAATTTTGGGGGTTAGCCTACACTAGAAAGAATCTGTACTTATTTGAATCTTATATAGGTCAATAAATTGTCCCGGCATTTGGGCCCTATCGGACACAAATTATATTGTAATTTCGTCTTCGAGTCCGTACCGCACGACTGACACAAGAGATAATTAACTAAGTTTAGCGAAATGAGATGAAATTCCCGACATGAACATTAATCCATTTATTCTACTTATTAATTTACATGAAAAGATGGGAAGGGTTTGTACTTTATTAGCTCTAGGTAACGGAACTGAGGAAGAGTGTGCAAAGCGTACCGAACATTGTGGGGTTTATCGCAGAAATAACTCTTGTGAAAGCCAAAGTAACTAAACCGACCATGAGAAGGCGACAGGTTATCCCCGACAGGGGGCGGGCCATGCCAGCGACCACAAGTTCCACAGCCCCTATGTCGAGAGGGTGGTATGAAGGAGACTAAATATCCCATATCATTGCAGCCTTGGGCACACTTTCCACAATGTTCCTTAATATTTTAAAAGCCGAGTTAGTGTTCTTTTGAATCTAAATCGTGAAATTGCAAAGCGCGCAAAGCGCGCGAAATTTTTGGGTGGGCTCACAAAAATAACATAGCCTATGTAATCATTAAGAACAAAAAGAAAAAAAATAAAAACTGTAGGGGCTGTAGACCGTATCGGGGATAACATACATTGTGTCGAAACCACCTGGAATACCCGATAAAATAGCCAAACTATGCTCCGTGAGTGGCTCACCATCTGACCTATCACATGACACACACAAGAGAACAGCAACTAGGCTTTGTGATATGGGATAAAATTTACGACCTCTGCATAACTTGTGCACTCTGCCTACCAGTTACTTGGTAAGAGGACTTACAATTTCTAGACATGTGGAATGGAAGTACTGAAAAAACTGGAGTGAATCTACAGCGCGCGTAGCGCGCCGAAAATTTGGGGTTCTTATTAGGGAAATTGTCCCTTGAGAGCAAAAACAGGTTAACCATCGGGGAGACTAGTCGCCGTCGGGGACTGCATACTTTATCGTAACGACTAAGACCCCGAAAAACTGTAAAAAAAAAAATGTCCCCGATTCCCTCCCTCCTCTTGCCGTTTATTTTTTTTTTATTTTTTTTTTATTTTTTGGGCTCCCCTTCATTTTTTCAACATCGCCCATAGCGTCCCCAAAATTTCTGGGGGGGCCCCTCTGCCCCCCCGGCCCCCCCCCCCCCCCCCCCCGCTGGCTACGCTACTGGAGCTTAGACTATATTCTGCAGAACTAGCGAGCTCTGACGTTTTGTACTGACTGTTCCGTTATAACTGAAAAAAAAAAACCAAAATGCCAAACCCTTCCTATCATAAAAATCCAAATCTTTTTTTTTTTCTGAGTCAGACTGTGATATACCGCTAAGATTTCCCAAACCTGCATTTTGTGATCCATTTATGCTAACCATCCGATGAGATTTAAGATAGCCAAATATTTAATTCTAGAAGTTCTGGTTATACGTTTCAAGAACTTTTCTGTAATCCTTCAAGTATTTATCTCTTTATTTTGATGTTCTGCTGTAAATCTACCGAAACTTTTTACAGAGAAGCCTTTGCACGCTGGTGCACGCTTAACACGTAAATACCATGTTTATCTATGCATTAAGTACGTCAGACATTATAAGGGCTCCTTTGAATTTCTTTGCGCTCTTTAAGACCAAAGTGACTTTAAGTTGCACATGCAGTACTGAGGGGCGGGGCTCGAACGACGGGTGTAACTAGGCGGCTGAATAATACACTTTTGGCATGGACCACAGGAAATATCTCCTGTCATTATATGCTTCACATAGACTTACTTTCGTCCCTAAAGAGTCGCAATGCGTCACACTCAATATTACATGATACACAATATACTGTTTGCTCTTCGTTGGACACTCTGTTCAGGAATTAGACATCTTATTTACCTGGAATTGAACAGTTAAAGATTCCAGTATCCGATGAGAAGTCGTCTCCAAAGTTTGTAAATTCGTGTTCCCATCTGATTATCTGTGACGAATCGATAGCTTCATCAGTGCCGTATCTCGAGACCGAAAAGGCAGAGTACTTCTGACGCCTTCGTCTCCCCCCTCTGCTTGGTTGCTCGCGAGTCCTCTCCCCAGCAGTGCACGATCTCGAGTCACAAACGGCATCCTGACCAGGATCTCCCGGGTCACCTTTCTCCCCTTTCACTCCTGCGTTAAAAAATGACGTCATTTCAGCTTGACGTTTTTACATTGCCCACGTTATCAACTGTCAGACGGACCACAGGACCCCGGGTCAAATGTGCATCTTGTTCGCACTAGTTGTAATGCGGGGTAGTGTTGTTAGGTTCTCCAAATGTTTCGTCAAAGCAACTAAATATCTGTCGAAATCTTGCTGTATGTTGCAAGACATAGAAGACATGCAGACAAGAAAATCTAAGTGGAGCGCCACCACTGGTTGACGCGGAACGTCCAGAAAATTTGGAAATTCGTACCTCTCAGACTGTCGAAAATGGCATTTCCCAGGCTTAAAGGGGATCTAAGTAGTCGCTTTTGGGGGGTTTCAATTGCAGATAAACGTGTACTTCAAAATAAAATCCAACCATAAAGACGAAGCAGAGCGCCACCATTAGTTGGCGCGAAACGTAAAGAAAATTTGGAAAAATCGGGCCCTCAGGCAGTCAAGAATGGCATTTCCCAGGCTTATGGGGGATTACAAGCAGTGTTTTTTCCGTTTGCAAAAATGTTCACTTGAAACTTAACTTATGCTAGGAAAGCCTATCTAAGCGGAGCGCCGCCATTGATTGGGGCGGAGAATAAAGAAAATTTTGAAAAATCGGCTCCTCAGATGCCCGGAAATAGCATTTTCTAGGCTTAAAAGGAGGCTCTCAGCAGTCGCTATTTTGATCAAACAATTCCAGATAAAATGTACCACAACCAATGAATAAAATGGTCTTGCATATTTTCGGGGGGAAACTATAAAACGGAATTGAAAATATGCTAATGTTTTTACTCTATTGCGACTCTTGGCTAAAGTCAATATTTATTGATGAAATGATTTTACTTTTGAAAAAAGTTACATTACAAGGTGCATTTAAATGAATTTTCATACAGACTTATATGTGTAGGCTAATAAATACATATGCTTAAAGGCATAATCTTTCGGTCCTAAACAACTTCAACCAGGGGTGACGCCGGGGGGGGGTGTCCCCGTCGGGGTACACTGCCCCCCCCCCCCCCCCCGTCGGAAAGGTCTGCGGTTTCGTCGGGGAGGGCTAAAAATGAAGAAAAAAATTTAAAAACCCGCAATGACTGAATTTCCTGGATGGGTAATCTTGAACATCATTTTTTCTTCTATAGCACTTTTAATACCTATCGGAATCGATATTCAATTACTTCTCATAGCTCATAGTTCATAGCTCTGTTAAAATGCATTACAGGTACCTTGTACCATCTTAAATCCGTGCGCGCAAGGTCACCCGTAACCAAGACTTGTGTTGCAGAACAGGGAGCTGGAGATTCCACGTGCAGATGTAACCAACGGTGGCACCAGAGGGGAACCAGGGACCATACTCCCGTCGGGGAAGGCTGCCCTTCCCCTGTCGTTGAGAAGATTCAGTTTCGTCGTGGAGACTTCATCTATAGGGCCACGATAAAGATGTAAGCCCGATTGACCGTTAGTCCCCGGACGATCTTCTTGATTTTGCTTTACTAGTTTTCGTTACAAACGGACGAGAAGTTGTTCAGGTGCATGCAGTACCTAATGGTTTGCCATCTGTCCTGCCCCGACAGCCGAATTCGAGCAACAGTAATGACAATCGGTTAGGCCGTTTTCAGTTGTACATAATAATTAACAGAAGTGTGGGAATGTGTCCTGTCCTGATAAGTCTGACATAAAACTCATTTGAAGCGACCTTGTTGTAACGTGACATATTTTCAAAGACGTCGGAAGTAAAATCATTTATTGTCGGGAGTTTGGATAGTCACATAGAAAATTTCATAAATTTAGTGGTCCTGGCAATTGAATACAGCGAAGAGTCTCAAATTGATGTTTTCAATTCGATTGCACAGTTCGTTTGCACAGTTTTATAGCAAAAAAGGCTTAAAATAAAGACTGCTTTCTTTCTGGTTACGAGCCTGAGAAATGCCATTCCCAACTGTCTGGGTTTTCAATTTTTCAAAAATTTCTATGCATTCCTAATTAGTTCTCGGGCAGGATAACATATTTCAGACAAAATATGTTATTCTGCCTCCTACCAAATTGAAACACTCCCGTACACATATGTCAATATACAAAATATAAAACTTGAAATATATGGGAAGCCAAACTTTTTCCGAGGCCTTAGTCTTCATGATGTTACTCAGAAACCATACCAAAACTACAAATCACCTCGTACTTGATTTTTCTCATGAGAGGGTCAAATTCTTCCATACACCCCCTAAATCTGTCATAAAATTACAGTTCCACCAATATAACCTTCAGATTCTCTAATATTTGTTAAAAATGGCAAAATTTTTCATTTTCGATGGATACTCCGTACAATAAAAAACCCAAGCGAACGCTCTTAATCACTCCGACAATTGCTCTTGACACGCATATCAATGAATAGAAAGCCCAAATTTTTCATTGTGACGTTACCACAAAACATTTTTTCATAAAACTCTAAAACTTTTCCAGTATGATAAGCTGTTAATTTTCAAATCTTCGTTCAAAAAGGGGAAAAATTTTTCGCGAAAATTTCCACTTTCGTCTGAAAGCCTTAGTACCTAGGCCTAGTACGATGAAATGCGTAACCCCAGAAGAATTAAAGCTGTCGCCTATGTAACTTTTTTTATTTTGCCCATATGAAGGACAGATTCTTCAATAAACACCCAAATTTTTAATGGTCCTTACAAAAACCAAATTTTGTTCAAAAAGTTTTTCTTCAAAACAAACTCCAGATTTTTAAATAGTTGTTGAAAAAGCCAACAATTTCGGCACGCTACGCGCCCCTCAGATTTTGCCAAGTCATGTCCCACTGAAACTAACTCTTTGCATTTGTCGGGGACTCGAAATTGAGGCCCTCTGTCGGGGAGACTGGTCCCCCTGTCGGGCAAATCCTGGCACCACCCCTGACTTCAACTCTTCATACCTACTTACTTAAGCCACCCCCCCCCCCATGCTGCCTTTAACTTTAACCTCATAGAGACACATCACTTTATTGCTTCAGGGTAAGTATGGAAGACCCCAACTGTCCAATGGAAATCAAAGCACCCTCAACAGTACATGCTGTGTAATATAAACTTTGCTACTGCACTTTTTAAACTTTCTTTCAATCAAAAAGGTGTGCCAATTGGGACTTTTTTGGGCTACTACAAAATTGTAGTTTGGGATGAGAGGATTAGTCCTTTAAGATAGATGCTTTTGAAGTAAGATGCAACACGTCTTAGGTGGCCGTATGAATACTGTTTCCGTAACTTGATGGAAACTGTTAATATTAATTGATGCTTGTTTATAAACGAACCATCCGCTCCTGGTAGCCCCACGTCCCCTTGAGGACCATCAGCCATCTCTGTACATTCTCCTGGTACGCCTTTTGGACCCATCGGTCCTGGTAAACCATCTGCGCCAGGTGGTCCTTGTAGACCCGGAGGACCATCGTCACCTGTAAAAAGAAAGGAAATGTTCTTCTCAAATAATTTCATCTTGACATGTCATTAGTGGAAACTGGTGTTCTTTTCGACGCCGGGTGTTGCAACCTACTTTTTGTGGAGGGATTATGGCTACTTTTGATTTAAACGAGAAACACTGGAGTAAGTGATGTCTGCACGTGAAACCATCCTACTCTCAGCCCAGTGGTGGCGCTACAGAGGGTAAGAGAGCATTCCCCCAGATTTTGAACTTGCCCCACTTGCCCCCAACTTAGTTCAGTTAGGAGTTAATTTAACCAAAAAGTAAAAAATATACCTCTCCAAAGACTTAATTTTTCATATATAGAACCAGAAATGCAAAAACCTTCGACCCCATCCACAGGAAAGGACTTTCCGAGCTGCGCCTGAAAAAGTTTGTCCCTTCCCCAACATTATCCTCTTCACAGGCGGCGGAAGTTGTTTTTTATTGGGGGACCACAAGTTTTCGGGAGCTGACATAATAATGACGCCGTAAGGCGTCCGGTTTTTCGAGGAGCACAAACCCCATCAGCGTGGCGTCCAGGGGGACGCTTAATGGCCGCTGGTGGAATCAGGGACCCTCGTAGGGGTCCATGGGGGCTGGATACTTTTGTAGGGGTGGCTGGAGTTTACTATCTAACCGTAGCGCCACCATCAGTTGGCGCGGAGCGTACAAAGAAAAATTTGGATTTTAAAACCTCAAAGATGGCTGGAAATGGCATTTGCCACGTTTATTCGTCTCTAATTCTGGTAACAAAAATTTGTGATTTTTCTAAGATTAAAACACACTTTTGAGATACTGATTAGCTCACTTCATTACCCCACTGGACTATGTATCTTATAGGATCGCAAATCTAGGATCCTGCTGAATGTTGCAAGCAGCTGTTCCAGTGCACGCCTGAGTAAGGTATTTCCAGAGGCGTAAGGGAGCATTTCAGTTTGGGAGCAGAAGATTTTAGGACAGTCAAAGCGGAGCGCCACCACTAGTTGGTGCGGAGCGTTCGTACCTCTCAGACAGTCAAAAATGACATTTCCCAGGCTTGTAAAGGGGATCCAAGGAGTCGCTTTTTTATGTTTCAATTGCAGATAAACGTATGTTCGTTCCAAACTAAAATTCAGCCAGAAAGACTAAGCGGAGCGTCACCATTAGTTGGCGCGAAGCATACAAAATATTTTTAAATATCCGACCCCTCAGACAGTTGAAAATGGCATTTCCATGGCTTATATGGGGATTTAAGCAGATGTTATTTTGAGTTTTCTTATGTAAAAAATGATCACTTGAAACTTAAATTCTGCTATGAAGCGATCTAATTGCAGCGCCACCATAAGTTGGGGCGAAACGTACAGGAAATTTTGAAAAATCTGACCACTTCAGACAGTCAAAAATTGTTATTTCCTATGCTTAGAAGTGGCTAATTCGAGGTTCTGTTTGCACAAAAAATGGTCACTTGAAACTAAAATGCTGCTAGGAAGACTATCTGCGCGGAGTTTAAGCACTGGTTGGCGCGAAGCGCACGGAAAATTTTGAAAAAATCGGAACCCTGAGACAAATGTTTCAATTGCAGATAAACGTATGTTCGTTCCAAACTAAAATTCAGCCAGAAAGACTAAGCGGAGCGCCACCATTAGTTGGCCCGAAGCATACAAAATATTTTTAAATATCCGACCCCTCAGACAGTTGAAAATGACATTTCCCAGGCTTATAGGGGGATCTAAGCAGTCGCCTTTTGATCAGAAAATTACCAGATAAAATGTATCACCACCAATCGATGAAATGGTCCCGCATATTTTCGGGGGAAACTACAAACCGGAATTGGAAACATGCTAATGAATTTTACTCTATTGCGACTCTTAAATTTACTCTATTGCGACTCTCAATATATCTTGAAAAAATTGTGTGCCCGAACTTCCGACTATATATGATTTTACTTTTGAAAAAATAGGCCTATGGGGATCCTAGCAGTCGCTATTTTGACCAAAAGAATCAGATAAAATGCACCACTACCATTGGATGAAATTGGATGATTTTTCTTCTGTTAGTAACACTTATTGGCAGAATTACAAGGTGTGTTGAAATGAATTTTCAAGCAGACTTACGGGAAGTCATTCTCACCCTGCATCATTAAAGCATGGAAGTACTACTCCGAGGTAGTACTTCCATGATTAAAGTATCGAAAAACAAATTACCCGATTCTCATAACCATTTTCCGTATTTGGCTCTAGAGCAGGATTGATGGCAAACTTTTGGGCACTTGAACACCCTCCTGTATATCCGTTGAAATTATTGGCAATTGAAAACGTCCCAGCATTTTTTTAACCTTTGCCCGAATATTTGACCATTTCGGGCAAAAAATTGATGAAAACCTTATTTCCACATTCTATCCGTAAGTGTCGCGGATCGTTTTTATTTTCCATGAAAATTGTACTTTAAATATTAATAGCGTCTTCTGTTTTTCGGCAAAGATTTGAAGAGATTAACTGAATAATCGGCCATTTCGGGTATTGTGTTACACAAGATTTAAAAACAGTCTCAAGAAGCATTGTTTCTTTTTTGCCACAGGCTTCCCAAATGTGCCCTGATTTTTTATCTCTTACCTTTCGTAACTATGTTACCCTTACTATGATACTTTTCCCTTTTCGGGCAAATGTTTGAAAGAAATTGGATATTCGACAATTTCGGGCATTGTGTTGTGATTATCTTTGATGTAACGGCCATAGCTTTTTGAGCTAATAGCCCCAAATATTCTACCCACCACACCAAGTATGATTTTGACTTGTGCACCCCAGGAATTACAAAACAATCCCTACATGAGGTAGAAACATGCCAGATGCTAGGAGCACACTTTAATCCACACCAAGGTAGCCAATAATAGCCACTCCAAATCTGTCAGAAAATTATCCATCCTGAAACCCGACGAGTAAAAAGTCAACAGATTCGAAGATGTGAAACTTGTCACAGTCTTCCTGAATTTATTCCAGAGTGGGGCACAATTGCAAAATGCCATGCAACTGTTTGAAGGGCGAAAATAAACTCTCCTACAGGTTATCGTTAATCTTAGCTTTCAGGAGGCGAAGCCCCCGGAAGTTTTTCAACTTTTGCACTCTGAAAAGTAATATTTGAGCCAAAGAATAGCCGAAATGTAATAAAAGCAACTTAAATTCGTTTAATTACTTTTGAAAAATTTATTTTTCGACATTCAGTTATGGGGGGCCATGCCCCTCCAAAATCTCATAAAAAATTATTGGAGGGGACAGGCCGCCTGCCCCGCCCCCTCCCCCGCTTCCGCCACCTCTCTGAGTCGGTTCCAATTTTCTTCTTACCTTTGAGTAGTTTATAGGAAGTTCCGGTTTTTACATTTAAAGGAAGGAAACTTGTATTGTAGGAAAAGCTATCAATCAGAGAAAGGATTTCTCTCTGACTTAGAATTAACATCAGTAATCGGTAAAACTTGGTTCAAATCTTCTTTTCTTGAATCTTCTCTACTTAAACGTACCACCCTGGCCTTCACGAAATGATCGGCTTAACAATGCAACATTTTGACATTCTGGCTCCTCCCCCTTCCTTTGCCCTACTCTTCAAGAAGATCGCCAAACCTTTGTTTCATGGACTTTTGATGTCATGCTATATTTGTTGGGACGGATCATAGCAGATAGGATGGGGCGAGGAGCATTTTTCTCAGTAACTTGGGGACAATTTTGTGGTAGGAATATAAATAATTGTTGCAAGCAGTTAGTTATGTTATATTACGTTTCCCACTACGACAAAATTGTATACTTCCACACCTCACTTGGTCACGTTGATATCAGAATTTGTCCCCTTTATGTACGGGTTTTGCCTAAATCACGACGCAGTTTACTTTGGTAAAGTTTTAGTAAAGGTCAACAGGAAAATGGAAATTTACTGACGTAGGGTAGGAAGTTGCAAACGTCTATATTTAAAAATTAGGTAGCTCCATTTTCACTTTGCATGGATCCGTTCACTTGCTGACTGTTGTATGTATAGCAGGGCCAAGGACGGCGATTTGTTCTCAATGTTAAGGGGAAAGTTTCTCATTTGCAAAAATTAACTGTGTAAAAATGGGCGGTTTTTCAAATGATGGGGGACATGTTCACATTCCCCATGAGCACGGCTCTCAGAACCCGTGGGGACGAAGGTCTCTTGCCCTACTGTTCAAAGTCAACCTTTGGGAATGGGAGAGGTGCATAGTTATGTCGAGGCATTTCGCAGAACTTCCAATGGTACTGAGTCGTTTTTCTGACTCAAAAGGCGGCACAGCTTAGCGGAAGACCTATAAGCAGCATAACATGTTCACTTTAGGAGTCATTGCAAAAACGTGAAGATAATAAAAAGAAATGTGTAAAAACTAGACAGGATGTTTCCCAGACACACTACGATTTGCTAAATTGAATCGTGGCTTAGTTGACTTCCCTCTGCTTTTCCAAACAATATTTATTTATCTTATTACGAATATATTACAAATTCGTACCAGATATGTCACTATCGGCGTTTTAAAGGGAAACACAGTCACGAAAGTTCGTATTCGAAGAGTATCCGATTTCACGAATGACAGACCCTTGGAGATCATCAGGTACAGTGTAGGCGTGACATTTTTAAGCTGCTGCAATTTACCTAAGAAAATACGGTCAGGGGTGGCACCAGGATTTCCCCGACAAGGGGGCCAGCATTTCAAGGCCCCGACAAAGGCTTTGAGTTAGTCCCGGTGGGATCTGTCTTTACAGATTTTGAGACGCGAGAAATTTGGGGCATTCTTTTCAACAAATACTTAAAAATCTGGAGTTTCTTTTAAAAGAAAAAAATTATTTTTTTTAGAGAGAAATTTGGCTTTTGTGAGGGCCAATAAAAAGTTGGGGTGTTAATTAAAGAATCTGTCCTTCATATGGGTAAAATCCAAAACGTTATGTACGCGACAGCTGAAATTCTTTTGGGGTTGCGCATTTAATCGTACTAAGCCCACGTAGTAAGGCTTTAAGACGATACTAAAAGTTTGTCAGAAAGTTTTTTCCCCTTTTTTGAACGAAGATTTGAAAATTAAGAGCTCATTATATTGGAGAAATTTTAGAATTTAATGGAAGAAAATTGGGTTTCTTGGAAAGGTAATGAAAAAATTGTTTTTAATAAGTGATATGCCTTTCAAGAGCAAATTAGGTAGAATGTCGGGGTGATTGGAGTCGGCTTTAGTTATTTATTTTACGGAGTATCCATACAAATTGGAAAACTTTGCCACTTTTAACAATCTGAACCTTATATTGGAGAAAAATTGTAATTTTATGGCAGACTTTGCGGTTTTATAGAGGAATCTGATCTTCCTTCCAAGAAAATCAAGTAGGGGGGATCTGTAATTTTGTTGGGGTTACCGAATATCATCATGCTGATTAAAGCCCCCTAACATATTGGGAAAATTTTCCCGCGGAAAAAGTTTGGCTTCCAATATATTTGAAATTTTATATTTAATATAATGACATAAACATACGGGAGTGTTTCATTTTGGGAGTGGGCAGAATAATTTTTGTCCCAAAATGTAATCCTGCCCGGAAAACGTTCTAAGTAGAGAGCACAAAAATTTTTTTGAAAAAATTGAGAACCCCCAGACAACATGAAATGGCGTCATTTTCGGGGCTCGTATACCTTAAAACAAAGCACTTTGATCTTTTCTTTCGCAATAAAATTTTCTGTTCATAATACTGCCCCAAAACGAAGACTAACGGAGAGCATGCATTGTTCTGTAAAGTCATCTGTTCGATCAAAACACTATCTAAGCGGAGCACGACCATCAGTTGGCGCGGATCGTACAGAAAATTGTTAAAAAATGTAACCAATCAGACAGCCTGAAATAGCAGACTTGTAACTAGAAATGCAGTCGTTATTTTGATCTTTCATTTGTAATGAAAGTTTCACTTCAAAAGAAATACCCAACTTGCTACTGTGATCAGTGACTAGATTAAAGGTACTGGTACAAGAAAATGTAATGTTCTCGTGTCTTTTCGGGAGGAAACTATGCAACGGAATTAAAAAACATACTAGAGTTTTGACTCTATTAAGAATCTTTGACTCTATTAAGAATCTTCGTTGTATAAAATTGCAAGGTCCTTTAAAAAGAGGAAATTTCCTACTTGACTGCCCGAACTCCAGACGGATTTTACTTCCAACGTATTTGAAAATATGTCACGTTACAAGGCTTTAAATGAACTCTTAGTCAGGCTTATTGAGAGACATTCTCACACTTAACTCTTTATCATTATAAGTAGTTGAAAACGGCCTGGCCGATTTCTATTACTGTTACTAGAATTCGGCTGTCGAGGAAGGTTCGATGGCAGACCATTTGGCACTGCAAGCACGTGAGCAACACGCTCTCGTCCGTTTTTGTAAGGAAAATTCAGATTTGTGAGTTCCTTGAAGAATATTGTCTTCTAGTAAGCAAAATCAAGAAGATTGTCCGGGTGACTAAAGTTTATCTAGCCCGCATCTTACATCGTGGGCATGTAGATGAAGGCTCCCCTACGAAGTTGGATTTTCTCAACAACAGGGGGTGGGTACAGCCTCCCCCGACGGGGGAATGACCTTGCAGCCTGGAATGAGGGATAGCAGAGTCAGGAAGAAGTGATTTAAACCGATTCAGATATGCATTGAATTAGCGTTAAAAAAAAGAAAAAAAGTAGTTCACAAAGAAAAAAAAACAGTTGATGATCATCCATCCAGTAACTTCAGTCCTCTACTTTCATTTTTAGGTCTCCCCGAAAAAATGCCGTCCTTCCCCGGCGGGAGAGAAGATAGGACAAGGTACATGGAACGAGACCTATAACAGGGCTAAGAAGAAGTGATTGAAAATCGATTCCGATATTATTAAAATAGCTTTCGAAACAAAAATATGTTTCAAGATCACCCATTCGGTAACTTCAGTCCTTGTAGGGTTTTTTTTTGGTAAATTTTTTTGGTTAACTCTTTTTTTTTTTGGTAATTTTTTGGTTAATTCATTTATTTGTGATTTTTAGGACTCACTTACGAAACCACCCACCTTTCCCGACGGGGGTCATGGTCCCTCGCCCCCCCCCCTCCACTGGTGCCTCCTTGAATACTGTACATAGCAGAGTAAGGCAAGGCTAAGGACTCATATGGGGGGATACAGCCAGTATATGACGTCGAAATGTCGAGAGTCGCGTCTCATAATCTACACACAAAATGCATTTCGTGGACGACCTAATCTGGGCTGATGCGAACAGTTTAACAAAAGAAATCTCGTAACTGGCTAACGATCCAGTAGGGAGTTGCAACTTCCCTGGTTTGAGCTAATCCCTAAACTAATCTTGGCCTTTTGACTAAGATCAAGTGTATATTATCTGTTCTTTTCAGCTAGTCTAGAAAGGAGCCGTACATGACAGACCAATGATATAAATGGTCTGAGGGCCGTGACGTTGGTCAAGTGCTGTCCTTCATTGGAGGTATAGCTTCTACCTCTTCTTCACACTCCTTATCGGAATTACATGAGATTGCATAACTAACTAGCCTATGTAGCGCCTCTGTGGTTTCAGCCCCCTTTAGGCTGCCGCCCCTCAGGTAATTTTTTCGTAGCGATGAGCTGGTCGAAAAACTTCGTCCGTCCCGCGGTCTAACAACTAACTAGCTTCAGTGCACATCTTGATCTAATGAGGTGAGGGCTTACTTAGCGTTCCTCTCCTCACGCATGAATGACTTAAAGGGCCTTTTCTCTCACCCCCAAAAAGTACCAATTCTCCTAACCTTCTTACTGAAGCCCCTCCCACAATTGTCTGAAATTCACCCTCATCCAGACATAATCTCAGTTTACTGCTTCAGGGTGATAGAAAAACTCAGTTTGTATTATCAAAACACTCTCAGTACCGGACATGCTGTGTAATATAAGCTTTGGCACTCTGCATCGTTTGAATTAAGCTGTCAATCAAAGAGCTGAGCCAATTGAGAATTTCGGTACCCGGGTACCAAAACTGTGGTTTGGGGTGAGAGGTTTGGCCCTTTAAGTATTTGGCAAGTCATCTTGCTTCTCACTTGTTGTTGTTCAAAGCTTCCGTCAGTGCAGCTTTGCTTACCAACACGGCTACCAATACACAGGAGAAGCCTTCACAGGAGAATCAGAGTGAGTTTTAACCTTGTACACTAGGCTAATACGGGGTCTACCCGATGTTCCCGGAGTTCAATGTTCCTAAGGTTCGATGTTCCCGGGTTTCGTATATCTCGATGATTTGGCGATGATTACAGGGTTCGTTACTCCCGGGGTTCGATGTTACCAGAAGTGCGGATGCTCCCTTGCAAGATGTGAGAACATTGAACCTCTGGAACAGCAAACCATGGGAACATGGACATAGCCCCGGCTAATATGGGGCTGGAAATTGAAACAGGAGCTTTGTTTCGTACATAAACGATATTTTGCTGTTTTGCACAGCTTTTGAACTATTTTGGGAAGAAGTTTGGTTTCGCCAAGCGGATCTTTGCCAGGGAATCCGGAAGACTTTGAAGAATGCAATCGATGCAATACAAAAGCAACAACCAATCAAGAAATTCCATCATGCATCCGCTGCGTAACTTTGCTAAGCGCAGGCACTGTCGCATAAGATCATTGCCGCGTTCGTGAAGCATATCAAAATCACGGTCTTGTCCAAACTACCGTACTACTTATCTAGCATCAACGGTCGGCCGACAAAACTTACCATTGGGTCCAGGATCACCACGGGCACCCTCATCACCTTTGGGCCCTTTCAAGCATCTACAAACACCCGGTTCTCCGTTATGTCCATTCATACCCGGGTATCCAGGCAACCCAGGGTTACCAGGGAATCCACGTGGGCCTTGTGGTCCAGGACTTCCTTGGGGGCCAGGAAGGATTACCAAAGATTTCCCGCCATCATTGCCAGCATTACACTGCCCTACAGTGCTTCTGGTCTGGTCGAAGTCGTCTCTAGTGACGTTCTCAATATCGTCATTGTTCGGAACGGGTGCTGAAATGGAGGCTTTGAAATTTCTCCGAAAGAACGGATGATTTGCATCCACGGCCGATTTTACACAAACGGGTACAGCGATAAGCAGAGAAACTGTGACACTAAAACACTGTTGAATATACATTGTGAATAAAATGGTGTCACCACTTGTTCAAAAGGCTATACCTTTCTCTTCAAGAATAATTCCGTTCAGTAATACCGGGCCCGTGCACGACTATTTCTCAATATACTAGTACGGTACTGAGCATGATGTAGTTTGCTGGACACTCACACTTCTCTGAAACAACGAAAAGCCCACATTGTGTTTGTACCTATATTAAAACAACTATAGGTTCAGACAGAATTTCAGACGGGGATGAGCAGCTATCAGTTTGGTCGCTTGATTCTGATCCATCGAGAGATAATTCCCACAATGAGTCACTTTGCCAGGATGTAAGCCATATCACTATGATACAGGTTACGAGAGCAAAAAATTGCCAGGGCACAACTTCCGGTAGGAGGAAACAGTTGAATTCATATAAATAATAACAGTAGTTTCAAAAATATACCTTAACCTTATTTTTAGTGTAGTCTCCTGTAAAAGAGTTGAAATAGCTATGAAACCCACAGTTCCGCATGGTCTTATACAGGAATTTGTGCAACTCGTGTAAGGAGAACTCCACCACCGTTAATCTAGAGGGCAACTTTGTCGAAATCTACCCATATTTCCGTGTTTCCAGAAACTGACACTTTTCGTGTCCTAACATCTCAACGACCGTCATTTCACAATTTTTGAAATTCGATTAATCGCATCGATGTACTGAAAAACGACAATCTCGGGAACGCAAATCTGTTCAATACCTCAAATCTTAGGTTTTCAACTGTGGACCATATACTGCCCTCAGCACTCTAAATTCAGAAGAGTGAATTCAGTCCAAAACGAGTGTTCAGGGGGGACTTCTCCGAATTACGGGTGAATTTCACACCAGTGAAGTGAAAATGCACTCCTAATAGAGCGATTTGCACACACACGGCTGTAATATAGCTTTATTTCGTGTTGAGTGACTGCGGGCCATTAGTAGGATCTATCAACCTTAAATTTCCACTCCACTCGGGGTGAAGTTTACTTGTACGTAGAAGGAGTAAGCCTATTCTGGACACTCTTTTTGGGCTGAATTTTACTCTTAAAGTGCACTGAAATGGTCGGACTCCCTAAAGATTTTAGAAGCTTCAAACTTTATAGAAATAGCTGCTTAACACTCCCTGCCTTAAACAAGTAGGCAACAATTAAAGTAGATATTCGGCTAGAAGAACTTGAGAATCCCTGGTTTCGTGGAAATAGTTTCTAAGGACTGATAACCGTACTGAACAAGACAGTACACAAAACCAAGTCTAATTGTTTAATCCCCGTAAACTCTTGTGGAAATTTTGGGGGCGTAAATTATCTATAACAACAGCAAATCAGCTAACTTCCGTCTTCTTGAAGGGGTTTTATGAGAATTATTGTAACAACCAGCATATCCTCTCAGCCAATAATATGCCACTTTTCCAGCCACAGGCTATTGCTTCATAGAATTCCAAGCTCTCCAATTCTCTGGATTCCGGCGTACGAGCTGAGAAGGGGGGAGGGGGCTCACATGTTGCCTCTATAAGGACACCTACCTTTTTAAGAATTTTCAAAAGGGAGGGGCCCATCCCTCTCCTTCCCCGGCCGGCAAAGACGACGATGCTGGGACAGGGAGCGGAAGGTGTTCAGGTGCGGTGAGAAATAGTTTGTCATTTAATACGCAAAAAATGTTAAGAGTAAAATCAGACCGGGAGTTCGAGCAGTCACAGATCAATTCATCAATTCAGCGGATCTTTAATTTAACTAAGAGTCTGCCAGTAGAGTAGCATTAGCATATTTTCAATTTCGTTGTATAGTTTCCTCGAAAAGAATCAAGACCATTTAATAAAATAGTTGTAGTACATTTAACGTGGTTATTTTCTGATCACTTAGCATGTTCCTGATTTTTTCTTATTGCAAACAAAAGCTAAACTTAAAGACCGCATGTTTAGATTCTCTTTACAAGCAAGAAAATGCAATTTTCGGTCATCCGAAGGGTCGTGATCATTCTCAAAATTTTCCCTACTACCGCCTCAACTAATAGTGGTGCTCCGCTTAGATGGTCTTTCGGGCAAAATTACATTTTTGGGGTCAAAGTATTTTTTAATAACTTTCTAAGCACTGTTGGTAAACTCATTTAGAAGTGAGCATTTTATTGCAAATGACAAACGAAGATAGCGACTACTTAGATTCTTCGTATAAGTCTGGAAAATGCTATTTCCGGCCATCCGAGGGGTTTGATTTTTCGACATTTTCTCTGCCCTCTCCGCCAGCTAATGGTAGCGCTCCGTTTAGACAATCGTTATGGCAGAATAACGTTTTGTGGCCAAGAACAAACCGCAAACTAAATGCTCCCGTTCGCCTATACCAGGGTTGTCCAACCTTTCGCAGCGGTGGGCCACATGTAATGGTTATGATGGACGAGGGACCGCATTCTATACCGTTTTTTTTTTTTCAATTTTTCCCGACGCCCAAGGCAACAAAATGCAATCATTGCGCGAGGGAACACTGATTCATTTTCGTTTTTGATTGAACAAATAAATAAATTTTAGCAAAAATTGATGGTGTTTGGCAGAATATTCGGACAATTTTTTTTTTATATTCCTCCCACATTTAGCAGACATTTGGAATGAATTATTTCATTCAAAAGTAAGCATGCCATAGTGAACGGCCAAGCCTAAAGTTGTCATCAATTAATCTGCTTATTGAATAATTTTGCAATATAGATTATTTCTGACGGGCCTGACGGAACCTTTTCGCGGGCCGGACCGTGGCCCGCGGGCCGAAGGTTGGACAACCCTGGCCTATACCGATCGATGCTCTTTTATTTTTGACTTCTGAAAGTATGTAAATTTAATGACAAGTTTTCCCTCGAAAGGAAGTGTGAACGGCATAAGATTGCATGTAAAGACACAAAAGTTTCAGTTTTATCCTCATGAACCACCACAATTCAACTTTTAACACTGTTCCTGTCAAAGTCGAAAATCTTGCACCATTTCTAATCTAGGCTCCTTGAAAACGCCAAAAATTTTCAAAGGGAAGGGGCACCATAGTCCCCTTCCTTAGACCATTGATCACTCAACATATTGCACCCCCCCCCCTCCAGAGAAATCTTGCATACGTCACTGATTCCGAAAGGTATCCTAGAGTGCAACCAGTTCTTCAAAATAATGGCCCTCTTCACAGACGTTTTGGTTCATCAGTTATCCATTGTCAAACACAGCAGCGATGTTAGCATGATCGTGGTGGTTTACTGATCTTTTCTCCAGTTTTTAGGAGGTCCGCATTGCATTCTGTGTACTGTATATTTTTTCACATTGGCCAAAGTCTTCGTAGCATCTTATTCTCTTCCGTCAGCCAGTTTCGAGAGAAGACAAGGTAAGTGAAAGACATGCGATGTGAAGTACATTTATATTTTCGGTCAGAATATGACCGGACCTGTCTCCAGGCGACGAGGCGGCGCCTCTCTCATTCCTTCCTCCTGATGGGCATTTTCAGAGATCAGTGCAACCCCCATGTATCAGTCTCGTTTCGTTGTGATGCGGAAAGCCTTTGGTCAATTCATTTGGTACAAGGATTTGGATTGTCCCCGGTATCATTCTCAGGCCCTTAATGATGATCGTTAAGGGCCAGAATATTTATAATTTAACACCCAGGATTCTGGATTGTCGGCGTTGGCTTTTACACCCCTCCCCCCTCTCTGCTTTGTCATTTTCCTTACCGTACATTCTTTAGACGGTCTGGCTATGTATCTTTGTCTGTTTGTTTACCTTGAGGGTATCCTACTAACACGACCAGTATTTTTACAAATATGGACGAATGTGTTAATTTCTTCGCCTTCACTAATATCACTAATAGCTGACAGTATGACAACATATTTGTTTGTTTCTTTGCTTTGCTTTTTATTTTTATTTTTTGTATTTTTTCAATTTTTCATAAAACAGTGGAACAGTTGTTGCTAAATGGGGTGAATTGAAGCAGTTTTGAAGAAATTAGGGCGCTGTCCGTAAGAAAAAATCCATCTTTAAGGTACGACTGAATCATTTAAATTACCATTTTTCTTAACTGTAAAACTGTGAAGATTAAACGTAAGCTTTTAACAATATTCTGCCGCTTACACAGCATATGTTTCAAGCAGTAGCGTAGCCAGGATTGTGTCACGTGGGGAGGGGGTTGGGGCACACCAGGATTGTGTCACGTGGGGAGGGGGTGTTGTGGAGGGGTTGGGGCACAACATGAGGGAAAAGTATAAGGATAGAGAGAAAAAACATTGTTTTAGGTGTTTTTGCATGGAAAGGTTGGGTGGGGGGTTGTAACCCTCAAAACCATCCGCGTGGCTACGCCACTGGTTTAAAGTAGGACATTTCATCTGAGGCGCGTCATTTTAGTCGCATTGGCCATATGTTGCAGCGGTAATGCAAGTTGAAGTTGTTAAGAAACAAACAGAGAGGCAAAAGTGATTTGAAGTTTCTAAAATACCGCCAAAAACATCGAAGTTGCATGATTGGTCTTAGTTGCAATAAACTTCAAGGTAAAATCAGAGTTTATCAGAGAATTATTATAACCTTTCGTTCCAGCACCTCGCTTTACCTTCTGAAATGATTGTTTACCAGGATAAAGAAATATTGACGAGGTCTTTCAGGCTAGAAGATACGTTGATTTTGTGTAAATTATGCTGAATGAACTTTCCTGAAATTTTTTTTAAGTAAACAGAATCCACACTGATGCAAAACTAGACACTAGACAGCCTGCACTACACTGTCAGTCATGATGACGCTAAACCATGGTCACAGATCTCCTCCTTTAGTTCTAAGTCAATGTACAAATGTAATGCAGAATTAAAGTTATGGAAAACAGTGTAAAAACCTTTGACTGCCACTTTAATTATTCTTCTGAGTGCACCATACAAACCAACCAAACTCGGAACTACACTTACCTTTTGGTCCAGGTGGACCTGGTTGCCCTGTGTAACCCCTCCGTCCCTTCTGACAGAAACAATTCCCAGAAGCACCGTTGTAGCCATTCATACCTGCGTTTCCAGGTAGTCCAGGAGGTCCAGGCAATCCACGTGGACCAGGAGGGCCAGGGGGGCCGTTTGGACCATTAAGAACTATATATGATGAACAATGGTGGTTATCCAATATATTTTCGTTGGAACCAGAGGGGAGGGAAGGCCCTATTGGAGCGTTTTCGGTTGCGTGACTATCACCACCGAATGTTCTATTCTCCGGGCTATTTTCTTTGATAAACTCGGTGCTGATATCGACCCCACTTTTGACAAGGGTGACTGAAATAATAGAAAGGACACAGAATACCGCGGTTGCTTTATATCCTTTCATGATAGGTGGCTCGTGCAGCCGCATATTCACAAGTACCGGTTACCGTCAATAACAATTTAAAAAGGAAAATGCATTGGAGAGTTTGGTCAGGAACTACAACTTGCCTCTTAGTGAACCGCGATACCGCTATGCTAAAAACGAAGTTATATTTGTACAACTGTGTAGGTATACAGAAGCACATTGGTTGCAAAACACAGTCAGTGACAAACAAGTTATAGGCATTTTATCTGATTGGGCTTTTCCGTGACCACATATCTATAAGATGTACAAAAGTACTGAACACTGTTAGAGTTGGCTCTTATCCATTTATTGATATGCATCGACGTAAGGAAGTTATCAAAACTTTGAGAAATCGAGGAAAGGAAGTGAACTTAAGCTGGGATACTTACCCCACTGGTCTGCCATAAAAATATTTTTGTCTTAGTATGATGCCATAGCAATTGTATGCAAATTATTAACAACAATGAAACAGTGACCATGAATGGGTTAACTTAGAAGTTCTGTGCTACATATCGGCAAGTTTTTCTCATGACAGACGTCACCTGCAAGGTGGCACTTTCATCCCCACATCCGTAAAAACAAAACAATTGCTTTGGTTTAGGAAATATACGTCATGGTGATCCAGAGAATAGTAAAGAACAATCTCCTGTCCGACTGAACACTAAAAAAGAAACGGGAGCATTTCGCCTGTGTTAAAGTCTACCAACGTCAAAAGGTGCCTCAAGAGAACTGAACAGCTGAGCTTTGAGCCGAATTGAACTCTGAACAGAGGGTTGCCGTGTCAACTCTTTGCTCTGAAAGAGCTGACTCGGAGATGAGATGATATGAAGTGAGAATTTCACCTTTGTTATCTCATCGCTCCGTGAGGAGGATGAGATATTGTAGTCACTTTGCCTGTTGGGTTATATATGGCAATGCCAGCTAAAATCGCAATGGTTACCATGGTAACGGTAAATTTTCCCAGGTTACTAGTCTCGAGGTCTAACCCATGGTGAGGTACCCCGGGGTGACTGAAGGTCCAGGGCTGAGAGAGGGGTCAAAACCTGTCCGTGTGTGTGTGTGTGTGTGTTGGTGGGTGTGCGTGTGTGTGTGTGTCCAATTTTGTTTTCCTAATATCTTGTAAACGGCTGGGCCGATTTTCTTCAAACTTGGTAGGATGGTACCTTAGGTGGAATAATTGCATTTTAATACACAACCGGAAGTGAAGGTCATAGGTTACGGGTCAAAGGTCAAATTTAGTGAAATCGACATTTTCTGCCATATTTCCAAAAGTAAAAGCCCTCCTGCCACGAAACTTCACACATATGATGATTGCATCTAGGCCTACCAAAATACGTGGTTGCCATAGCAACAGAGGTCAAAGGTCAAGTGATAGAATGGAAGAAAAAATTTTCAAGTGATAATTTGTTCGTAAAACAACGTTTTTGTCTTTTAAACTCCTCCTAGTGGGCTGGACCGATTCTTTTCAAAATTGGTAGGTGGGTACCCCAGGGTAGGAACTTATGTCTCCCAGACCCTCGGAAGTAAAGGTCAAAGATCAGAGGTCAAAGGTCACATTTGGCAAAAAAATCTTTTCTTTTCTATTTTGTACTAAAACTTCAAAAGGAAACCTTCATTTTACATGAAACCTCACAAGTATAATAGGGTAGACTAGTTCTACCAAAATATGTAGTTTCCATGGCAACCAAGGTCAAAGGTCACGTGACAGGGGGTCAAATACTTTTTTTGTATTCACTTTAACTCTTAACGGAAGCATCCCACAAGTCTGAAAGTTTAAGTGTAATAGCCTAGGTATGATCAGTTGTACCGATATGTGTGGTTGTCATGGCAACCAAGGACATAGTTCACCTCACAGATTGTCAAAGGTTAAAGAGGGCGTGACACGGCCATAAAAACTTTTGTGTATTGCAAGATTTGATACAAAATTGTACAAATATCATCTCACACCCCATTAAAAACCCGTAAAATTCGGCATAAATGATATTCGAAGGAAAACTGCGTTCGAAATTCAATTTCGAAAAATGCCGCAACAGTTAACCTGACTTTTATGACGCAATTGGCGGCACAAACCCCGCCCTACGGCGCGCGTCTACATGTGGAACTAATGTAACGCTCGGTAAAGTTATCTTATCCTAGCAACATCATGAAAACGATTGCATCACAATAGAGAGTCCAACATACAGAGCGAAAGGCGCGGACCATGGTGGGGATTCGGAGCAAATCATTGGCCAAAATGTTCGCGTGCATATGCGCGCGGGTAAAAATAGTTCTGTTTTTGTGCAAGAAAGACGCGGTTCGGGCGCTATAAAGAACAGCTATGAACATGTATGGACAGACCACAACAAGCGCATCCCCACTACGAGCGCGTCTTTACTGTATGGGCTGTTTGGTGAAGATGCTATTGTGAATGCTAAGCAGTAACCGTGCGATGCACAATTCACAATGTCAGTGGCCACAATCACTACTATTGTAGCACCGGTGTTTGCAATTATGTATGCGCCAACACGCGTTACCATGCACATGATTCGATGATTGTGAGCTCTCTGGTACAGTGTTGCTAACCGTGCCTCCAGTGACGTCACCATTTTTGAGCCGCGTTCACATAAGTTTTTTCGCATTAGTTCGAATTTCAAATGGGCTGTGGCGAATCCTAGCCCGTGGCAAGGAATAACCCAAGATATGAAACTGTGGGTGAATAACATTAGGTTAGGCATAGGGCCTACCTATCTTACATATTAGTGCCCTGAAAACTTGACGGTTTTGAACCATCGCCAAAAAAACGTACTTGACAATTTCCTTGCCACGGGCTAGGATTCGCCACAGGCCAGTACGCAGAAAAGGTTTGTGCGTCGGCCGGAAATCTTCTAACGCCACGCGTTCAACATGGCGCACACGCCCAGTTTTTTAATTGAGACGCACTTGATGCGCATATCAGCTCCGGGGCACACGTGAAGTTTGCCGTCGCGTCAAAGTGGAGAATACGCTCATACAGCTAGTGCCTGAATAATAACGTTGCGTTCATATCCATATCAGTTAAGTGTAACAGTCAAGCTAGTTTTCTTTAGAGTGTTGCAAGGGGATACCAACATCTTAAAAATAAATTTGTTCCAAAATCTTAGATAGGCCTACTGGATTAAAAGGGCAACCGTTACAAAGATTGGGTAGCCCTTCTCCAGTTCTTTTATAATCCGGTGTCAGAATTTAAATATCCAAATGATGTTTTTTTGTTTTTGAATAAGGGGTGCGCCTATAGTTCCAAGAACTTGATTGGTCTGTGCCTTATTCTTTCCCCTCGCTTTCTTACGAAAAAAAACTTCCGTCCCTTGGAACGAAAAAAAATCTCTTCCCAAATGGACTTCAAATAGGAATTTCAAAGGATTGTGGCATGCAGCTTTAGTATGGTAATTTTTGTCAATGAAATTCTACTGTAGCGTAAAAACAGCACAGATAAAACTTCTAGCACATAAATAGTTCAAGTTCTGTAACCAACTTGCGCACATGTTAGCGATGAGATATGCAACTCCGTGGATTGCCTTCTTGTTTATTGTTTTACAATCTAAATGATCTGATTAGTTGTCATAGCTACTGAACTGAGCTCTGCTACTTTGAGCTGAACATCCCCAGTTGAAGTACTTAATGTACTGAACCAATTGACTAGTTAACCTTTATTATGTAACCCGCTTACCTTCTTGGCCACTTGTATGATATGGCGAGTGTTTCGGTCCAGCCTATATTCTAGGAACTTACAGGAACTTATAGGAAATTATAATGTCCAACTTATTTGGACATTAATTCCTGTAACTCGGTCGAAGAAGAACTTGGACCACGGCGTTCATGACAATCTGTAAGCTCTTGTTATGTAGTGTGGTGCACTCCCCATGACCTTTAGCAGACGCCATCTTGTTGTTTACGAGCAACTCTCCCTTCCTTTTGTTCTAGATTCCCAGGGCCCTTCCTGTTTTCTGTCACGTGTTACCAGTGGACGTGACATATTCACATTGCCGTAGTTCCACGTGCACGCTGTAACCCATATTTTCGAGGTGTGGCCAATTTCCCCCTTTGCAGCCTCCTCATTGGTCATCTATATCATTACACTTATTTACATGGGTGCGTCATAACTTTTGACCAATCAGGGGACTGCAGGTGTTCGAATCTCGCACGAGGTTCTCAAGACCGAGCCCGCAAGCTGGACACTCGTGCATAAGGCTTCAGACGAGGAGCACTTGAGGGAGCTGTAGATATTGATTAATATTAGGCCGGCCGAATTAATTAAAACTTGATCATCTTTTTTCGGAACCAAATCATCAAATACAATCATTTAAAATCAACTGGAAACTCTCTCCTTTTTTATTTGTGGATACTACGCAGGATCCCCTACCTAAGCCTTCGTTGTACGATTGGCCCATTATCTAACACTCTTAAAAACCCGACTGCTTAGCAATCCGTCAAAAGGAATGGAAAAATCCCCACGACTATAAGATAGTTTGCCTCCATGAGGCCGCCATAGTTCCTCCGATCATGCTTGTTGAGCTGGGATCTGGGAAAAGCTCCAACTGTTCACGAGGAATGACTGCGATACCAATAAGCGAAATGAGTCCACCACACCGAAAGTCCGCGGCACCGCCGGGAGATGAAAGTCGGAGAAAAGGTCCGCAAGACCGAAAAGGGTAGAAAAAAAGATACTTCCTGATAGCTTTGGTCTCGCTAGCTGATCTTACTAGACCTTGAAGTTGCGGACCTTCGCTCCTTATCTTCGGTCTCACCATGGAGCTAACACGAAACCATGTACCATTTTCTTCTAATGGAGGGCTTTCCGATCTCGTAAACAACTTTTCATTTCGGTCTCGTAGCCTAAAAACTTTCTTGTCGAACCTTAAGTTCGGTCTCTTTGGATGTTACTTATATATATATTCTCATTTTAGGGACGCGTAAGGCTATTTACAGACTGCGCACATAGAGGTTGTCCAAAGAGGGAGCGGTACACCGATTTTTACCTCAATTATTTGAAGTAAGCTATGGAGCGATGCAGCTATATATGCTTGTGTGCCTGAGCTTAGCATGATAAAGAGTGTGTTTTCAACTTGATGATTTTTCTTCCAGATCTGTTGGACTCCTGAAACTTTGGAAATTGTCTTTTCGGGTTCGCAGCCACATTGCTTGGCTTGGGGCATCCCACGATGCCAAAGGTTCAGGAGACCGAAAATTTAAATGAGAAAGGATTCACGAGACCAGAATGGTGAACTGGTTTGCTAAGCGAAGCGAGAGAAGGTTCGAGAGACCGAAATAAGAACAGACTCTGCTAGACCGAAAATGAATACAAGTCAAGCGGGTTTTTTTAATGTCTGTCTCGCAAACCTTCTCTCATTATCGATCTCGCGGACCTTACTTTCTCCAGGTCTCTTAAACTTTCGGTCTCAAGAACTCTTTTTGATTTTTCGGTCCAGCAAGCCTTCGGTCCAGTGAACCTCTTTACTTTTTTCCTCTCGAGCACTTTCGTTCTCGCGGGGTGTAACCCTTTGCTTTTATCAGTTTCAAGTATGTTCGCATTAATATGCCATAAAGATCTTTAAAACGATGGCACAACTTCCTGCACAGCCCTTTCCTTTTGTTTTAAGCTAATCCAGTGAAGGTGCGATTTACCAAAGAATGTTAAGCCGTGAAATGTTTTCCACTTTCCTTCTTTTGGAAAGAAACAGTAACCTATGAAAGTTGAAAAGCTGCAGGTTTTAGCCGGTTACGGGATTTTTGCTTACACTAGACTTTTTATCTCATCGCTCCGTGAGGAGGATGCGATATTGTAATCACTTGGCCCGTTGAGCTATAAATGGGAATGCCAGCTGAAAGTGGCACTGTTGCCATGGTAATGGTTGGTGCCCCCAAGTTACTAGTCCAAGGGTCTAACCTAAGGTGGGGTCCCCCAAGGTAACCAAAACTCCAATTCTGTGTGAGGGGTCAAAACGTGTCCGTGTGTGTGTGTGTGTGTGTAAATTTTTGTTTTGCTAATATCTCCTAAACGGCTTAACAGATTTTCTTCAAATTTTGTAAGAAGGTACCCTAGGTGGAACCACTGTACATATTGCATAACCGGAAGTGAAGGTCAAAGGTCAAATTTGATGAAAATCATATATTTTACTATATTTCTGTAATGGAACATCGTACTGATATGAAACTTTGCAGGTGTCATGAGAATATATATAGAACTACCAAAATATATGGTTACCATGGCAACAGGTATCAAAGGGTCACGTGATGGAAGGGGAAGCGTCTATTTTTAAGCGAAAAAAGAGGAAATTTGTGACTCTAACTCCTTCTACGCTAGTGGGCTGGACCGATCTTATCATGGCAACAGGTATCAAAGGTCACGTGATGGAAGGGGAAGTGTCCTAAAAAGGAGGAAATTTGTCACTCTAACTCCTCCTAGTGGGCTGGACCGATCTTTTTCAAACTTGGTGGGAACAGGGATGGTACTCCAGGGTTAGAACTTGTGTCTCCCAGATTTCCGGAAGTGAAGGTCAAAAGTCAAAAGTCAGAGGTCATATTTCGATAGTAATCATTTTGGAGGGATTTTTGGCTGTATTTCTGGTCTTTTACCGTATTTCTGTAAAGGAACATGGCATTGACGTGAAACTTTGCACGTGTCATGAGGATATCTAGAACTACAAAAATGCATGGTTACCATGGCAACAGACATTTAAGGTCACGTGATGGAAGTGAAGTGTCTATTTTCAAGTGAAAAAAGCAGAAACTTTTAACTCGAACTCCTCCTAGTGGGCTGGACCGATCCTTTTCAAACTTGGTGGGAAGATACCCCAGGGTTGGATCTTGTGTCTCGCAGATTCCCGGAAGTGAAGGACAAAGGTCAGAGGTCAAAGGTCAAATTTAGGTAAAATCATACTTTTGTCTGTATTTCGGTAATGAAACATCTTAGTGACATGAAACTTCGCACATGTCATGAGGATGACTAGAACTACCCAAATATACGGTTGCCATGGCTCTGGAAGTGAGGGTTTAAGGTCAAAGGTCAAATTGAGTCAAAATTGTTTTTTGTACATAATTCCAGGGGAAAACATTACACCGATATGAAACATGAAAAGTATAATTAGGAGTGACATGTTCTGCCAAAATATGTCGTTGCCATGGCAACTCAGGTTTGAAGTCGCGTAACAGGAGGTCAAATGTACGGTTTTACTTCAAAAAGTGCTGGTTGTTGGCTTTTGTTTAAGATGTGCCCCAAACTGAGAAAATGTGTCTCGTAGCAGTGGCGGCGGAACCGGGGTGGGGGGCTTTGGGGGCTTAGCCCCCCACCCCATGAAAAAAGTGAGGGGCTAATGGCATGTTTAGCCCCCAATATTTGTAAGGTGCACTTCCAGAAGTGGTGACCGGCGACGGCGGGGAGAATATTGAAGTGGGTGGTGAACATATTCTCCATCACTCTAATGCACAGTATAGGCCTACTAATAATTTTAGGGGAATGTTGTCGATGAAAAAGATTCTGGATACGCTAAAGCCTCTTTATCATCCCCCAACCCAATCTCTGAGGTCCTCGAAAAGTGGAAGCAGTATGGTCTGTTATTGCGTAATCTTGTTTTAAAAGTTTTACTGATCGTTTTTCACGAGGTTGAACAACGTATTCTGGTGTTGCGTTTTTGAACAACTAAAATAAAGAAACGACAGGACACGACTTTTTGTTTCTTCTCGCTCCTGTTCCGTCCTTTTCCTTTCAATTCTTTTAACGTTCTGTTTCAAAAATAATTTTTTACACGGCGCAGAAAAACAACGTATTCCACGCGCACACTTTGGATTAATCATCAAGGAATTCCCGACTTAATTGTTACGTCATAGATGCAGACAGCTAGCTAACTAAGCGTCAAAATACAATTGCAGGCGCCAGGCGAGCGCGCCATACAGCAGTATATACAGTGGCCGCCTGGCCTGAACGCGCAATACAGTATACAACGTAAATTATCTCTTTAGAACCAGTACATTCAAGTGCACCACTTAGTCGTAGCTAGCTGTCTAGACCTACGTCATAATATCCTACTACAGGCTTCTTCTAAACATATTCTACTACCGTTAGTACACAAGTCTATAGTACTTTTGGGATTTGAGCTGCCACATGGTCAGGGGGGCGCCCCAAAGAATAAAAAACAGGGGTGGCGCCAGCGGGGAGGCGGGGGCCATGGCCCCCCGTCGGGGAAGGTCGGCGGTTTCGTCGGGGAGGTCTAAAAAATTTTGAAAAAATAATAAAAAAAATCCCACAAGAACTGAAGTTACTGGATGGCCGATCTAGGATATATTTTTTGTTTTAAAATGCTATTTTAATACATGTCGCAATCGATTTTAAATCACTTCTTAACTCTGTCAAACTACATTCTGTGTACCTTGTCCCATCTCTTCCCCCGTCGGGGAAGGACGGCAATTTTTCGGGGAGGCCTAAACATGAAAACCGTAAAGGACTGAAGTTACTGGATGAAAGACCATGACTTTTTCTTTTTGAACTATTTTTTTCTTTTGTAACGCTATTTAAATGCATATTTGAGTCGGTTTTAATCACTTCTTACTAGCTCTTCTATCCCTCATCCCATCTTCAATCCGTGCGCGCAAGGTCATGCCTCCGTCGGGGACGGGCAACCCACCCCCGGTTTTCTAGAAAATCCAATTTCGTCGGGGAGCCTTCATCTGCAGACCTATATACGATGAAAGATGTGGGTCTGCAGTCACGACCTTCTTGATCTTGCTTAGGCCTACTAGAAGACCATATTCTTCAAGAAAACTCACAATTCCAATTCTCCTTACAAAAACGGACTAGGGGTTGTTCATGTGCGTGCAGTACCCAATAGTCTGCCATCTGGCCTGCCCCGACAGTCGAATTCTCACAAAGGTAATGAATATCGGCCATGTCGTTTTCAGCTACACATAATGATAAATAGTGGTGTGGGGAAATCTCCCCATAAGTCTGACTGAGAATTTATTTCAAGGCCCCTTGCAACGTGCCATATTTTCAAATACATTGAGAGCAAAACCATTTAACGTCTTGGTTCGGGCAGTCACGTTAAAAGCTTCATCTATTTCGTGGACCTTGCAATGGAATTTATCGAAGATTCTTAATACAGTGAAAAACATTTTACTATGTTTTCAATGCCCAAAAAAGAGATACAAGACCATTACATCTAATTGTAGCGGTACCTTTTATCTGGTACTTTTCTTGTCATTAGCAAGTTGTTTTTTCCTTTATTGATATTTTAAAGGAAAGCTCAAAGTAACGACTGCTTCATTTTTAGTTACAAGTCTGGGAAATGCCATGACGGCTATCTTAGGGGTAGATTTCTTAACAATTTTCGGTACGCTCCGCGATAAATGATGGTGGCGCTCCGCATAGATAGTGTTTTAGTCGAACAGTAACTGATCAGAACAATGCGTGTTTGTAAATTATTCTTCGTTTTAGGCGGTATTATGAAGTGAAAATAATTTTATCGAGAAAGAAATCTGAAAGAAAGGACTTCTTTAATTCTAGTTATTAGCCCAGGACATGTCATTTCCTTCTCCATTTTTCAAAAAATCCTGCGCACTCGACCTAGGTAATCTTTCGGGCAAGATTACATTTTTTGGGACAAAAGAACAATTCTGAACCTCCCTAACTCAGCTGACACGCTCCCGTACAGCTATGACAATAAAAAAAATATAAAACTTAAAATATATGCAAAGCCAAATTTTTTCCTCGGGACAATGCTCCAATATGGTCTACTTGATTTCCTCATGAGAACGTCAGATTCCCACATAAAACCCCCAAACTGTCATAAAGTTATACAACTTTCCTCCAATATTTTTAGATTTAAATTGTTAAAAATGGCAAAATCTTCCAATTTCGATGGATACTTCGTACAATAAATAACCAAAGCCAACTCTGTTACTCCCCCGGCATATGATACTACCTAATTTTGCTCCTGAAAGGCATATCACTGAATAAAAGAAACCAAATTTTTCATTATAACCTTACCAAAGGACCAAATTTTCTTTCATTAAAATCCCAAATTTCTCAATCATAATAAGCTCTTAATTTTGAAATATTCGTTCAAAAAAGGAAAAGACTTTCCTGGAAAACTTCTAGTCTCGTCTCAAAACCTTAGTCAGTTGGTAAGTAGGTCTTGTACTGTTCAATGCGTAACCCCAAAAGAATTTAAGCTGTCACCCATATAACAGTTTTTATTTTTCCCTTATGAGGGACAGATTCTTCAATAAACACCAAAAAGTTTTTATAGTACCAATAAAAGCCAAATTTCTTTCATAATTTTTAATTTTTGCTTTAAATAAACTCCAGATTGTTAAGTATTTGTTAAAAAGAAAGCTCAAGATTTCGGCGCGCCTCAAATTCTGCAAAGTCACGTTCAAACGGGACATAACATCGCCCTCGTCGGGGCTTTGAAATTCTGGCCCCCCTGTCGGGGAGCTTGGCCCCCCTGTCGGGCAAATCCTGGCACCACCCCTGGTATGAGTGGACAAATGTAACAAGGGGTGCAGAAAGTGAATAACACGGCAAACAGAGTGAATGAAAGAGGATGCATAATTAATTATTGTTCTTGTATCATCTCAATTTATCTGATATGTATTACCATTTTGCATAGGCTGAATTTTTTCTTTTTAGTTGAGAAATTGCAAACATGAGACCCATATTTTAAGGCTGGATACATGCAACATAGAACACGCGGGAAGTGCCGTTTCCGGCCACCTGGGGGGTCTGTAAAGTCAAAAATTTTCTTGTACGCTCCGCGCCAACCGATGGTGGCGCTCCGCTTAGATAGTCCTGCTGGCATTCAGCCCCCTCCCCAATATTTTTTCCGTTCTGCCGCGCCTGTCTCGTAGAGCCCGGTCCAAGGTGTAGTTAACCTTTTCCATAATTGTCTTTCGTATAGAAATCTTCTTCTTTAATTGTATGTGGTTTGAAAGTATTGTGAGTCAATATTTGTTACCGTTTCATAAGACAGAAAATAACACCTCGTGGATTCACAAACATCGGTGCACGCGGAAAGTGACGACTTGCGCATCGTTCTTTTCGGCAATGTGCTTATACTAAAACGCGCTACATAAAATGCTGTTAATAGCTGAAATTCATAAATTCATCGTCGTCCATGATATCAGTTCAATAACCACTGCAATTGCTTCACGAACTCGATGGTTTTCCAATCTTCAACGTAGGCCTACATAATTAGTTAGTTTGACTTACACATTTCCGCAAAATACTGTTAAAATTAACAGCTCGGTTTGCGCGTCTGCGACTCAAACGAAGTTCAAATATCACCACGCGAATTTCATGCCGCATTGTAGAAATCTTAAGCGCAATATTTTCAGGGCGCGGACGTCAGCTCGAAGACCTGAACTGTGGGCCGAAAAGGCCGCGTCGCCCTGGCCACGTCGTGTAATCTAAAGCTCCTTAATGACGCGTGTGGCCGCACGTAGTAGACTTCGTAATGCGCGTGTGGTAGGCTAAGCGCGTGTATCTGATTGGTTAATCTGGAGGACAAATAACACACATGGAAGCTAAGTAAAGAAATGTGGTGCGGGTTGTCTTTTAGAACAACTAGTGCGTCCGCTGAATTTGACCTTTTGACCTTTGGTGCAAGCTCCCCACAGAGGTCATGTACCGACGTCACTGCGTTGGGCTTTTCTCTCTTTTTACATTGTGCAACAATTGTTGCTAAGGTTCTATCGTGCGCGTATCGGTAACACACCCACTGCGTATGATCAGTAACATCCTGTAAGCCAAATTAAAACACGCTGACGTCATTATTTTCACTTCTGGAACGCGTTTCTAGCACATCAAATTTGGCATGAGGTTTTTGTAGCTAAAATCCCCAAAGGAGCTTGATAGAATTAAGTCCCACGTTTACTAGCGATGAGATCAGCAACTCCGCGGATTGCTCTCTTGTTTTAGAAATTTGTCCCTATACGTATAGCTTGCTCGCCGCTACATTTTTTCGTCACTAGATAGTAGAAGCTGTAACCAGGTAATGTAATGAAAATTTCGGTTGGCTTCCCGTGTATTTATCAAGGTTACTACTTGAAAGCTGTAAATGACAGCTATCTGTTATTTTATATGCGATGACCGCAATTATTTGATTAGGAAAGTACAATAGGCTACTACTGCGAATACTCTGACGGAAAAAATGGTGCGAAAATCAATCAACACCCTTAGATTGGGGAAATCGGGAGGGGTAGGCCTATGTTTGTAGCAACCATTGTTGGGGCATTTTGCAACATAGTGTATATATCTCTGTGATGCACCTGTCAAACATTTCGGCGTATTGTTTACTGGTACTTCCCCTATTGTCAGCTGGGATAGCCTTCGTGAAGACGGTAAGTTATACTTTTTCAAGCTTTGTAATGAATGAGGGCGCTGGTCATAAAAGTAAACGTTATTGTCGAGTACTTGATTTAGATAGTAATACTACCTGGAAGATGTAAGAAAACTCCATATGATAGATGGAAGTGGATTAGGTGCTTCATCTCTTCCCGTAACATCTCCATGTTACGGACACTTCAACCACAAACTCACAATGGCTTCTTGTCTCGCCGGTAAAACTGGCACTAGGGTCTTAACAGGCAAGAATAAAGTCAGTGGTGAAAATACCTGAACTTTGCGTATTTATCCCAGACCCGTAACAGGACAAGATTCTAGAGCAAACTGGCTTTGAGATGATTTTGCGGGCGGGGTGTGGCAAACAGTGTGTAAAAATGTATTTAATCAATAACAACTTCAAACCGCTTATGGTGTGAATATATATTTTTGGAAATGTTCACCCGGGTTCCCTTAGCTACCGGTCTATTTATTCTCATTCCTTCCCTGCTCCACTCTGTCCCGCTTAAAGGGCAAGAGCAGTCACCCAGCTTGGAAAAGTGGAGTAGACTGTCCTGTTTCATGATTGGCTGTTAAGAGTCATGTGACAAAAAGTTTCTCTTCAACTGTGAACTTTACTAGAAGTAACCGCTTGCTTTGCCTTCAATATGCAATATGAAGTTATAAAATATGATGAAAGTTACTTTGAAGATAAATAAGTGGAAAATTATCTGTGATATTTAGCTCTTGTTTCAAAATAATTTTTTTTTTTTTTTTTTTTTTTTTTTTTTGCGGGGGGACTGTTCTTACCTTTAAGCTGGTAGACCTATCTACACAGTGTGCGTATATATGGGTCGCATACACGACACGCCAGTTTATATCTTCAAACTTTAATAAACAATGGAGCCGGCCCAACAGGAAGTCGCGTCACGTCACGTTCGACGAAGACAAAAGTAAACACAAGCCTTCTTAATGCATCATATTTCGGCAAAGTCCATTCGCGTTCAGAAACAAAATTGATGTAGGCCTACGTCCCTCGGCCATGTGTCACAGTGTTTTCATGCTTAGTTTCTATCTTTAAGCCTGAGGACATGATGTAACACAAAAGGAGGAAACTCGGCTACAATGTTAAGATATTTTGCACAAGTTCTACTCAAACAGTGTCAGTGGTGTGTTCAGACTTTTTGTTCGGGGTGGGGTGGAGGGGCACTGGAGAACAAGTTTTTTTCGGGGGCGCTCAGACAATACTTTCCATGGGTAAGATAGACCAAAAGTGATTGAGACAAATTGCCCTTTTTGCCAAATAAAATATTTGGCTGGAATGGGTTTTTGTTCGACATTAAAAATTGTGTAGCTTCAAATCAGTGTAGTTGGCTAATTTATCACAATTATATTGTAAGTGTTTTACTGAACATGATTTAACTATGGGATGGATGATTGGACTTGCCGGTCTTCTGGACTTCGCTTGGACTCGTGCCTGGCTACTGGACTAGGACTTGGAATCGGCCCGAAAATCGAGACATTGAAATGAGAATTGACCCAGACTCGGATTAGGTGGACTTGGTTACTTGGTTATCCCGACTTCGCCCCTGGTTAAGGTGACGAGCTTGAACGTTTTCTTTTCCGTTCTTCCTTTAATCGGGTTTTCTCTTGGAAGCTGATCATTATAGAGCTGTTTTCGAGCCATGGCTAATTCCGATTGAACATTCCTGGTTTTAGGTCAATTAATTACCACAGCGGTTGGGGAAGACAATATTTAATAAAGCGTGATACCTCGCCCGTGTACGTAATTCTTAGTGGATAAACCTGGGCTCTGAATTCTTTTCATGCTAATCCTGTCAATATATTTATCCCTACAAGCTGATCTCTACATGATATCGACATTAATCGATATTGTTTCCTGTGTTTCATACAGGCACATGGTCTGGTTGAACATAAGGAGTAAATTTGGACTTCAGACACATTTAAATAAAAAAAAGTTAGCTCTTATGTCCATTCCACCAGGAAAATCCCAAACAGTCTCCTTAGTTCCATTAGTGATAGTTAATTGTTATGGGAAGGGATGTGAAATTTTGGCCTATTGAAACTTCTAGTCGGTATAAACGGGGCCAATGGTGCAAATATGGGACTCCCTTTAATTTCCATCCGAGCTGGGCCCCATATGCTTTTTTCATTGAAAGTGTTCAACTCAGTCCTTTGCAGATTCCCTCTGAAAATTATTGGAATTCTTTCAGTTCAGATTGCAATGGAATCTATGAAATTTTTCTTTCTAGAAATCCCGATGGTCAAATCCTGGTGGGACCAACATAAGAAAGTTATACAATATTGGAGACCTGGACCAGCCATCATGACAGGGGACGTGAAGTGACCGTGACACTGATGCCACGCAAGCTGCCTTAGAAACCAAGTGTTTAATGGTCTGATCAACGAATATTTAGGCTATTTCGTGGGTGATTTTGTGTCATGGAACACTTCAAAAACTTGCCCCCCCCCCCCCCATCAGATCAATTGCAACTGGCATGGCACTAGATAGTTTTTGAGTTAGTAAATGATTCAATTGGCGGGCAAGGTCAATCTTTACACAAGAATACGGGGAAACGCGTCCGTTAAAATTTTTCATTGTACTAGCTGTGTGAAGTTTGAAGTTTGGTGGGTGTGTTTTGAAGATGTGGGAAGGGGGGGGGTTGTGAAACTCGTCACGTTTCCCCTCCGGCGCACATGGATCTTCTTCTTTTTTCTGATACTCCAAGGCGCCCAAAAAGGCATTCGATGGAGGATAGTTGGTGTACAGGGCGGGTTTATCAACTAGCCTACCCATTGTACAGGTGGAAAAACGAAATGCCAGGGTTAATAGTGGGGGTTGGGGTCACCTTCCCCTCCCTGTGACCCAGCCTTACAATGCAAAAAACCTCAAATAGTGGTTTTTTTTTCCATCCGTCTTTAGACTTTTCGTCATATCGTGCCCCCATGACACAACCCTGGCTAGTATACGCGCCTGTGCTTCGTGCATGACGGACTATAGGAAGTCCGTGTGGCGCACACAGAAATAGCGAGTGGAATTTGGTCAGCTGATGTTGCTTGCCAGTGTATGGAATTTGTCCAGGAGAATGTTATTTGCTGCCCTCTAATCAATTTGTAAACATTCAGTCATGTTTGTACATGCCTATTGTAATTTTGTGTGGTATATTAGCTGTACTGTGCAGTAATGATCACAACACATTACACTGCACCACTAGCACCCACTACTGCGCTCGTTGCGTACAGTAGTTCAGTGTTCATGTTCACCAGACGAACAGCTGATGACTCTACCCTAGACTGAGTATCAAACAAAATGTTAACCTTTAGGATGGGAATTTAGGGGAATTGACCGACGCAATGGCCGCTTCAGGAGGCTTCGTCGTTTGGGAATGGTTTTCCGATCACGGTCGATGGCGACCATACTCACCAACCGTAACAAAAGCAATTGAAAGCAAATATGGCAAAGAACCTGTCTTTTCTCTCGGCCACATTGATGAAAACTTGGCAGCATATGAAATTCAGTACGGAACTATGCAACAGATAAACAGTGAATCTGGTAAGGTTATTGTCTCTTTGTTGATGTGTCTCTGATAATGATATGCTTTGCAATCTTCCGTCGTCCGACTTGTTTTAAAAATGATAACTTCATTGCACAGTGTGAGAAAAGCACCAAGGCAAGAGCATTGTTTGCCATTAGTAGCCTATAACAAAGTACAACTAGGCTAGGCCTAGTACAAGAAAGCTAGCCAATGTGGGCCTAGCCTAGGCTAGCCAACATAAATTAGGCTAGGCCAAAATTAGATCTAACACTAATGTTGTTAGGCCTATTAAACAGTTAGGCACCTATTACCACTCACTGAGTCAGTGTTACATAAGGTTTCAAGTATACCGGTATTTCTGTAAGTACCGGTACATGCCGACACCAGTACAGTTCCACCGACCTTAAGGTACCAAAGTATCGTGGAGACAGTACTCAACTGCAAGGCGAAAATCTTTTCTCAAAATTATAGCATTTGAATTAGAATGATACTAAAATGTAACAAAAAACCATTTGATAAATGTCCTGTGTCTCTAAACATTACAATATAAACAGGGAATATTCACTTGATAATCATTTTGCACCATTTCAGTCACAAATATCCCCTAAGAATTTTGGCCGAAATTGCCGTTTAACATAACATTGGCAGAACTAGAAGGTCTACCGTACCTTCCACCCTAACAAGGAACCTGCTTTAATTGGACATTCTTTGCAACCTCAGAATAATCCCTGCTCATCAGCATACTGCTTTCACATTGTTTCTTTACACCGAGACTGGTATTCAACTGTAACTGCAAGGTGAAAATCTTTTCTCAAAATTACCGTATACCATTTGAATAAGAATGATACTAAAATGAAACAAAAACCCATTTGATAAATGTCCTGTGTCTCTAAACATTATAATATAAAAAGGGAATATTCACTGTTTAATCATTTTGCACCATTTAAGTCACAAACCCCCCTGAGAATTTTGGAAATTGCCATTTAACGTTACTTTGGTAGAACTAGTACCTTTGGCACTAACAGGAAACTTGCTTTCTTTTGACACTCCGCGCAACCTCAGAATGATTGCTGCTCATCAGCAAATGCCTTCACATTGTGTATTAAGATTAGTTACCATGCATTGATTGATTGAATTCACTATCCTTACGATAGCAAACAACATTATATGAGTGAGAATTGCCATTTTTTTAGAAATTATTTTTGCAATCTACATTATATTCTGAGTTCTCTTGTCATCTAGTTTGTTGGGCCTACTGTGGCTGCAGTGTGGAATTGCAGTGTGGTGCTAATTTAGTGTCCGTCCCATATTTATCAGATGCTTATTTGAAGAGAGGTTATTTCTTTTTTTGTTTACTGATTTGTTGAGTGTGAGTTGACTAAATGTTTTAAAAAATAGTGAAACAGGAGGCAGGGATTATCTGAAGACTGTACTGTACTTATATCAATGCACAGTGTTTTTACAGATCTATATTTTACATGTGATAAAAATCCTACTTTTTCACTCTTCAGGTACCGGTACTACGATATTACTGGTACCATTTATGGCAGTACCAACAGTACCAATTATCAGTGGTACCGTGAATCCCTAGTGTTAGAAAGGCTACAGCCTAGCCTAAGACCACTTCTTGTTGGTAACCCAGGTCACAACTGTGCTTTTGTGCTAGTTGTGTACTGGGATTATCATGAGTCGACCACCTAATAAAGTTCGTAACCACAAAAATATGAAAACATCTACAAAAATCGATAAAATTTGAATGTAATATTTTGTAATCTGTCTTCTTCTTTGTGCTATATTTTGGTGTTGTTTGGACTGAGTAATTTGTAGAAAATGAATCTTGAAATATAGGAGGCAGTGCAAGTAGCAATGCTTATGAAGTAATCATGAGTCGATCACTTCATAAAACAAACAAATAAAATCCTACAAATTACTATTTTTATGGTCAGAGTTTGACATAATGGTACAAAAAAATCTCCTTTCTATCAGAATCCCTACTTAAGAACTCCATGAGATACATTCTCATCATCATTTTTACTGATTTTTGCAAATTTCTGGTTCATACTTTTGCTGAAACTTGAAAATCTGGCCATAACTAACATTTTTGCTTTAAAAATCTAAAACATGATGACAAGTAATTGGTTTTGATGTTATTTGAAGAATTTGCATTGCAAGTTATTCTAGTATCGCAATCACATCGCACCTACTCGCTTCTATGGCGTTTAGAAGACAGTGATCGACTCATGATAACTTACTATATTTGGCTGGAACCACAGACCAGTCTGAAGCAGGCACAGGATTCAGCCTAACATTCAGGCCCACATTCAGCCTCACATATTGAAGCTACTGTAGCACAGGATTTGACCCCACATTCACCCAGCACAAAATTCGACTTACATTCAAGTAATGTTAGCACAGGTTTCGCCTCACATTCACCGAATCCTGTGCTAGGTGAATCCTGTGCTAGAGGCAAAACCTGTGCTAGGCGAATCCTGTTCTAAGTGAAAGTAAGCCAAATCCTGTGCTGGACGAATGTGAGGCTGAATCCTGTGCTGGGCATTACAAGCAGATCTTGTGCTAGGCAAATGAGTAAAGCCAAATCCTGTGCTATGTACAGTATAAATGTAATGCTGAATCCTGTGCTAGCATCTGAATGTGGTGCTGAATGTGAGGCTGAATCCTGTGTCTGCTTCAGATTGGTAACTGCATTACTAATGGTAACACAGACATTAAAAACTGCCTGTGATGTTCAAATTTGCCTCTAGCATGTTAATTTTTTTTTTTGTTTACAATCACTTTTTGTTAAAAACAAGGAACTGCAAAATCATATAAGCTTATTTGTGAAACCTTGCCATGAAAAATAGCAAACATCTGTGCTCCACCATGCTCAAGCCATGAGAGGTTAAGTTCAATATGCAGGTAGGCTATGTTTTCACATTGCATGTGTACACTTCTTTAACATGCCACTGTTTACCCGGAAACTAGTAGGCTACTGTTGTGTTCTCTCCAGTGCACAGTCATTTCGCAGTATAGCCACGCTGTATGATGCAACTTGCACAAACAAAATTGAACAATTTTTGCAGATAAGAGGTGGAGCTAGCATCTCAGAAATATTTTTAAATTTTCAATGAAATGTATGCACTGTTACTTCCATAGTTCTTTTATGATTAATACCCCCAAATAACTAACTTCTTGCCCAAAAGCCTCATTTCAAAAGAATCTTTAAATAAAACAACTTCTCATACATATTGCAACTCATACTTACTGTACCATTTGGTTTAAGCAGGGAGCAGTTATTTGGAAAGAGATGCAACAGAAATTTTAATTTGCTAATACTGTACTTTAAAACCTACTCAAAGGAATGAAGATAGCTGTATAATTGCCGCAAAGGTATTTCCTCCCTTTTTGCATGGCACCACTTCAATATCATTCCTGGAACACCATCTCATTTCAAGGCAACTAATTCTTAATCTTGACAATTGGTTCATGCAGAACAATACTTTGATAAGTAGGTCTGCACTGCCTACAGTTTAAGAGCAGATTCAATCAAACTTGAAAAGACTATTTAACTGAAATAAATGAATTCAGTTAGCCCTTCCCTCTAGAAAGCATGACAAGCAGATAAGCTGTAGGGGTAAAAGTCTAATTTTTTACAAAAAGATGGTTCCTCACATTTCCAGAAATAGCCAGATGTATTCTTGTTCAGATTTCAACATTCAACGAAGTGGATTCATCTCCGAGCTTCAAAAGACCAAATTCTACTTTTATTTACCTAACGACTGGCAATGCTGTGCATGTGCAAAAAACCTGCCGGTCCTACTTTAACCATAGCAGACGACAAGTGCCTTTTTGTATCTTCTTACTAATCCTGTACAAGCATGTAGGCAAAGAAGGACACAAAAGACAGATGCCTGAGTGGCCTTGATGGGGTAAACCTCATTTCAAAGCATTCTGTCTCCATTAAAATAACAGCTCCCTGGTTTAAAGGGCCAATCCTCTCACCCTAAACTACACTTCTAGTATAAGGTGACAGAGACTCTCAATTGGCTCAGCTTTTTGATCGACGACTGCTAATTCAAACAATGCAGAATACCAAAGCTTATATTACACAGCATGAACTGTTCTGAGAGTGTTTTGATTATACACATTGAGCTTTTCTATACTCACCCTGAAGCAATAAACTTAAGATTGTGTCTGGATGAGGGTGAATTTCAGACAATTGTGGGAGGGGCTTAATTTAGAATGTTAGGAGAATTGATACTGTTTGGGATGAGAAAATTGGGCCTTTAAGCTAACCAACAATTTGAAAAATTTCCCTTGTTTCTCGTGTGCATATACTTAACAGGAATGTTTTGAGGGTCTAAAGATCAATTATGCATGTGTGACATTTTTAATACAGTTGGTAGAAAAGTTGGTAGCAGAAGTATTTTTTTTTTGTTTTGAAGCTAATACAAGTAGAGGTCCCTGAATAATATGGACACAATCAGGGTAACAGTAAATCAACTTAAATGCACTGTGCAGTATTTTATCTTTCATTTTAACTTCTTGTTATCTTCTGTTGCAGGCACAGGAAGAACTGTCAGAAGGAGTATTGTATCAGAGGAGTCTCCTCCTGCTAAGGGTATAGAATGGCAATGGTTGGATAATGGTGGTTGGACACAGTATGATCTCTTTGCCAGTCAGTTTATTGAGGAAGCTTATCTTGCCAAGAAGTCAGCTATAGATTTGTCAGCAACCAAGTGCCATCTCCCTTACATTATTGACTTCACCACAATGGTGCAAACAAAACACTATACAGGATATAAGAGGACGGTAAGGCGTGCACTCTTACAAGAAAAGTATCCACAACTAGGTAGTTTACAAGAGCCGTCTTCATCATTATCATGCAATGAAACAAAACTATCAGACAATGTGTGTAGGACATCTGGAAAGTCTGCAGGAGTTAGTGGTGAAGCTTCAGGAACTACAAAAAGTATACCAACCACATCTAAAGCGGTCACATCATTTGATGTAAATACAAGTAACCCATCAAAAGGTGTAAATACTTCATCAGATGACTCTGAGGTAACAGTACAGCAGTCTAAGTCAGGGAGAAGGCTATCAGGGAAGAGGCCAACAGGTCGCAAGTCAGTGGCAACCAAAGCTGAAAAGAAAGCATCTGTGGCTTGGACAAATGTGGAAGCCAAAAAATATGCAAAGGGCCAAGGTAAATTGAACATTCACAGTACTTTCAAAATAGAGTCTTCTTTTTCTTACTTTATTAAGGATTTTTAAGGAGTTTACTATGGTGTTCATGTATATTCAACCGTAACTTACAGGCCTTCAGTTTTATCAGTTTTAGATTTTTCAGGTGTGCTACAAATTGCACTCCTCTGAAAATTAAGGTGTGTGGAAGGTGTGCCATTTTTTGAAACTTTGCAGATTTATTTGAGTTCCCATCTTCATCTGGAACAGCAAAAATCACAATCCTCACAGAGATTTGAGGAGAATGATGGTGTGCGACAGCTCTTGCATGCCTCAAAACCACTGCCTGAACTTATTGCGGCACATTGAGTTGGTTCATGAAATTCCACAAATTTTTCCAAAGTTCTCAAGTTCCCTTTTACATACCAGTGACAAATGGTCAAACTTAGATAACCATCATATCCTACATATGATGACTTGCTTTATGAGTGAACCGTTCAGTCAGGTATTTAAAAGTTCATGACCAGACACTTTTTCAAATTATGCACAACACCATTATAAGTCAGGAAACCACAAAATTCAAAACTTTCACTTTTTTCATAACTTTTGGATATAAAATTTGACTCGTTATGCAAATTGTAAGCATTCCCACGTGGTAATGACCCTAAAACACTCTCATTAGGTTGTCGTTATCAACTCAATGAGCCCCTTTCAAGTAGCATACTGTAGTTTTCTTCTTCCTCGTGTGTGGAGATTTGGAGCTGAAATTTTTTTTGTATGATTATTTGTGAGCAGAGCATTATATGCCTTTTCACAGTCTGAGGAAAGTTATTTTTGTTGGCCAGGGAAGTTTACTGTGCCTGCTGAGTAGCTGTTCATCCATTACACTGATGGCAGTGAACTTAGCTGTGGGCTCTGTTGCTCTCTTGCAAATACATTGAATATGCAGATTGTTTGAAATTCAACCCATCCACTCATACCGTGCTGTATGTCCTAATTCGTGTTGGCCTTGTCCAAGTATTTTCTGCATTCTGACACAACTCTGTTGTCAGTTTGGCTCAGTAGCCTACAGTTCATAGTATTGTGGTATACAGTACTGTAGAGCTCAATTGAGTTGACCAATTCAAGTAAAGGCTTAACTAGGCCTGATTGCAATATAACTGTTTTGAGTTCAAGGGCAGTGCAGTAGGAACCTTTTGAGTATCTGTGTTTTATTTTTATCCGTACAAAGCAATTATGCAGTGTTAACATTTGGTTTCATAAGTTAAACCATATGTACTTTGCATACTTGAACAGTTATACATTTCTGCTAATAGCCACACACATCCAAGGCTTTTATACAGTAATATTTTGATTTCAAATTTGTCATAAAACTGTTAGTTGCTGATTCACACTACATGCAATAACACCTTTGTAATTCTGCAAATGGGATTTGTCTTCACTCTGCTTTTTCTTTTCTTTCACATAATTTTTAAACGTAAAAAGATTTTTTGGAGCAGATTCATGAAAGGGCCAATCCTCTCACCTCAAAGAGCCCATGAAATGACTTAGTAACAATGATATGGGGTCATTCTCTGACACTATCTGTCAACAAAAATAGCATTTATTTTAAAAAATCCCACCCCACAAAAGAGAAATGCTTAAGTGAAATGGTATCCCTTCCAGCACAACAGCTGAACGATGTAAAAGTGCATTGAACCAAGAATGACATCATCACAGGAACCCAACTTCACATTGTGTGTACTATAGTGTACTTGGATTATACCCTGCTCTGTGGATGTTACAGAATCTTACCATGTATAGATGGCCTAAAATGATTGATATAATCAGCAAATTATCATTATGAAACCTAAACCTATGTTTGCCTCACAAAACTAGTGATAAGGGGGGTTTCAACACCTAGGAAAACCCCTGTTCAGCAGATTGAGTTTTGTGACTTCTCAATATTCCTTGAGCCAACTTGCAGGGAAACTTGTTTGGTATACATCATACAAGTGTTTGGAAGTTTCCTGGTAAGAGGCTATACACAGAAAAATACCTCAGGCTCCTGGGGATGTAACTGCATCCATTTGTCCTCCAGTGTTATGTAACGATTATTTTTATTGGGGAGGAAGCAGTGATTCCCTCATTACACCGGCCCATATGCAATACTGTATACCATTCTTCACAGTGGCTGAAAGGACCAATCCTCTCACCCCAAACTACACTTCCTGTAGGGGGATACAGAAACTCTCCATTGGCCCAGCCTTTAGATCGACTTTTAATTCAAACAATGCAGATTACCAAAGCTTATATTGCACAGCATGAACTGTACTGAGAGTGTTTTGATTATACACATTGAGCTTTTCTATACTCACCCCAAAGCAATAAACTGAGATTGTGACTGGATTAGGATGAATTACACACAATTGTGGGAGGAGCTTAAGTAAGAAGGTTAGGAGAATTGGTACTGTTTGGGGTGAGAGAATTGGGCCATTAAATACTACCAACAAGTTCTGTGTTGTTTTGGATGCATGTGCTAATGCTGCAATATGACTTGGTTCTAAGACCAGAATGCAAGGCATTCATACTCATGAATGGAGGCGGTCGAACGGTTCTAGTGATATTGACAGAGTTGCTAAATTTTAGCCACTCCCTGATACGAACAGGTAGTAGATGGTGAATTTGTTATGATGAGGTTTGTGCATTTCAGAAAAGGATTTCAGTGTTGAAAATTTAAACATTAGTTATGTGAGGTGAGGCAAACAGAAATTTTGTGCTACAAGCTCGACGTTTAGAGAAGTACATGATACGTATATATGATGTTAAAATTGACTAAACAAAACAGGTGGTGGATGATATTTTCTACTAGATCTAGAAAATAGCAGCGTTTAGATTGCAGAAGAATTGTTTTATTAATAATTTCCGACCGTAGCCAAAACTGTCAGAATTTCACACATATTGTTGGCAGTTCAAAATATCAAAATTTCCTCACAAATGACAATTTCATTTTTTAAACTTCTTTAGTGTTCTCAGTATTGTTTGAAGGCAGTGCTTATCACGGTTCGGCAGTTCAACCAGATCACCTGTATGTATATGCATAGCATGATTCCCAACATAGTAATCGTATACTTTTAGATCAGAAGAGATGTAACTTAGCTATCATCTCGAGTGGCTGATGAATAGAGAGAGATAACTACGCAGTCTTTTATTTTGCTACTCCCTCGTCAAAGATCTCTCTTCCCATTCCTACTATAATTGTCAACAACATAAACAGTACCGGTATAAAATTTCTCACCTTCCTCTTCTTTCTTTGGTTGGATAAGTGCGCAGCTAGAAAGCCTTTTCCCTTTACAGTATGGTTGCTCAGAGGAACCATTTTAAATTTGTATTACAAGATTGCTAAATCTAATTATGCCATGCTGCCAAGCCAGCCACCAATGAAAAGAATCTAATGTGAGAATATTTACAAAAAGTAAAACCAAAAAAAAACTTGGATTGAGGTTAACTAAGTTATTTAGATGCGGCTAAGCAAATAAAGCCCTGCGCATGGCCCATATTTGACTTTCCACTGAAACATATCAAACTCTCAAAATGGCTTTTTTAAGCCGAGGTAGCACTTGATATCATCAGCTGTATCACATGCCATTCAGATGATCATGTGGTCACCGGCAAAGCAGGCACATATTGGTAAGGGCGATTCAAGTTTCAGTTGAAACGTCTAGGTCAGAAGAAAACTACGCAGTTACTTTTGCACAATTTTCGCATCCGGGAGACTACGTTATCTTATCCGTTCTCTATTCCTAACCCTCTGTGACGGTCTTCAATTTTGAACTGAATAAAATATATCTTAAGTGTGTCGCTCTTGTTATGGTTATAAGTTCCTTGGTCATGAAAAGAAATCACCCGTTCAATGTTTTTCTTACAACAACGCCGAAACTTTCACGTCAACAGATTTCTCGGATGTTTCAAACTGTAAGAAAAGAAGGGTAGCGACCATGTCATGAAGAATGGCAGTTGACAAAAACAATAGAAAGGGCTTCTGAGAACCCCATATAGAACTGAACTAATATGCCTCATCGTGTGATGAAACCAGAGATATCCTTTAATAAATTATCTGTTTTCATGGTCAATGCCTTTTAATTTACAAACATTACAAAGTAACAAAAACCAACAAAGCACAGGATAAAAACACTGTAGCAAGTCCATAAAGCGGCTACTGTACTTCACATTCGCTCGTAAAAAGGAACAGTGACTACAGTATAGTGGGAAAGGAGACTAGCTTATATTTTGGTTATTAAGGAAGTATTCTGTATTTTTATCAAAAGTTGGCATGAAGTTACTATTTCAACTCCATGCATTTTGAAGTTTACGCTAGTACAAGATCCATTGAATGATTTCCACATATGTTTGTGACAAATTTACTTGGAAGGGATGTCTTTCAAAGGAATCAGGGTGAGATATCAGTCTTCTTATTCAACAATCTGACTGAATATGAGTTGAAATATTTTCTCTTTTCTGGTTGAAAGAATTGCTGTCTAGTAATAGATCGACTAGATTGCTGGAACCAAAAATTCAAACTGACAGGCCTAACATGATGGAATGGGGCAGCTTGAGTGAATAATGACAAAATTCCTCTTTTGAGGAACTGGGAGTGAGAATTTCAAAATTTTGATTGATATATTTCTGGCTTTATACTGGGACATTCTTCAGATATAATTCAGAAATTATTTGGCCAGTCTCATGCTACGAAATCTGTGAGCAAAATGTTACTTAAACATAGCATTATAATACACACACTGTGAAGTTTGGTTCCTGTGATGATGTCGTTCTTGGTTCAATGCATTTTTACATTTTTTACATTTTTCAGCTGTTTTGCTGAGAGGGGTACCATTTCACTTCCGCATTTCTCTTTTGTGGGGCAGAATTTTTTAAAATAAATGCTTATTTTGTTGATAGATAGTGTTAGAGAATGACTCCAAATCATTGTCATTGAGTCATTTCATGGGCTCTTCAAAGTACAATTCTTGTAGGGGATGTCAGAAATTCTCAATTGGCTCAGCTCTTTGATTGACTGCTTATTCAAACAATGCAGAGTGCTATTTAAAAGTTTATGTTACACTGCATGAACTCTACTGAGTGTTTTGATTTACAAATAAAGCCTTGAACTATATTCACCCTGAAACAATAAAATTGGAGATTGTGTCTGGATGAGGATGAATTTCAGACAATTGTGGGAGGGGCTTAAAGAGGCTCATTGAGTTGATATTGATAACTTCATGAGAGTCTCAAGGGCCACTACCACATAGCAATGCTAATAGTTAGCATAACAAGTCAAGTTTCAAGTCCAAAAGTCACAGGAAACATTGAAATTTTGAATTTTCTAGTGTCCTGACTTGTTACGGTTTTGTACATAATGTGAAAAAGTGTCTGGTCACGAATTCTTGAAAGCCAACTTTAACCCTTAAGTACTCACTCATAAAACGGTTATTTGTATGTAGGGTACGGGATTGTCTAAGTTTGACCATTTGTCATTGGTATGTGAAAAAGACTCAACAGGTTTGGAAAAATTTGTTGAATTTCATGAACCAACCCAATGAGCCGCTCTAAGTAAGAAGGCTACCGTAGGAGAATTGGTACTGTTCGGGAGAGAGAATTGGGTCTTATATGATAAAATGTGGTTTATGGGGTTTCAGTTTTTAAAGGCAGTCATCTTTCACTCCATACTACAATTTTGTTGTAGTCCATTGAAATTCTCAATTGGCACAGTTCTTTGATTGGCAGCAAGTTTAAAAAATGCAGAGAAGTGTAGAGCATACTATACAGTATGTACAGTACTGTCAGGGTTTGACAAATGCCCCGCCCAACAGTCCGGGGCAAGTAAAAAATGACTCGGACAAGTGAACTGCTCATTGTAGCCCGCTGGGCAAGCAGCACAGAAGTCTTCTTCACATCTAGGAATTCAATGGCTATAGTACTAGATAATTAGATATGGACTAGTGTAAATTCATGCGGACAAGTAGGCTTTGGGAATCCTAGGTAGCTCGATGGACAAGTAATGAAAAATGAATTTGTCAAAGCCTGTCTGCCTGTGTACTGCAGTGTACTGAGAGTGCAACTTTTGATGACACATTGGGTCTTGCATATTCACCCTGAAGCAATAACTGAGATTGTGTGTTTATGAGGGTGGGTTTAGACAGTTGTGGGAGGGGCTTAAGTAAGTAGGTTAGGAGAATTATAACTGTTTGGGCCTTTGGGGTGAGAGGATTAGGTCTTAATTCAATAGGTAATAGGAATGATGTACTTCACAACAGCATTGCTTTTCTAGTTACAGTGTAGTCACACTCTCATGCCTCAAAATTTAAGGTCAGTTTCGGCAAACTTTCTGTTCAACTCATAGGGTACTGCACAGATGAACATATCCTAGTGCTTCATCCTGAGTATGTACGTATAGCCAATACTGGCCAAGGTTTCAGTCAGCGTATCCACAGCTGCTTTAAGTTTCAATGTCATTGTTTGTACAGTGAATTTCAGTAAATTTTCTTTGTACACATTTCAAAGTAACTCCTTTCAATTTGTTTACAATCTGTGGGTCCATATAGAAAGTAACATACTGTATTATTCTTATGGCAATTAAGGCAAAAGGAAAAGGACAAGTCAGACTGTAAAGGCCTGTCCACACAGGATGTGTTGTGTTCTGTTCCGGATGTGACACGTTTTTTTTCCGCATCCTTCCGGATACATCAAGATGCATGCCTGTCTGTACAGGATGCGTTCACACTACGTCAATTTTGATGCGTCACTTTGCGATGCAGGGTGTAGTTTCCAATGACAATGCATGCTGATTGACAAAAAAGTGTATTCAAATCGCGGCAAAGTTTCATCAAACCGGCCCCAGTCACCTTCACTTACGATATTCAATATGACTACCATGAGCGACTCTAGTAGTGACGACGACCTAGCTATTGCGGCTCTCATTCTCCACAGACGAGAAGGGCTCGGTCCCATAAGCCCCCGAAGCTACGCCACTGATTATATACACTAAATTGTATATTTAAATTTTCTTGTGTGCCGTGAAATGTCCCTGTGCAGCCATGTCTAGTGACCAGACTCCCCCTGCCTACCGTCCCAACAATGAATACGTTTTTCCACTACTGAAGTCAATAATATCGCAAGGGTAGTGGGTACCCAAAGAATCATAGGCCTACGTGTAGACGAATCCGGACAGATTGTGATGGTCTGATTTTAGTCGGCCATTACTGGGGTCAATCACCTTTAATCTTTAAATTTCCTTCCTTACCTGTTCCATGGATGGTTGTACACTGAAGTGTAGCTTGATTTTCTCAACTTTACCAAATATGAGGATTTGAAATTCACGTAGACAATAAATGAAGATGATTAAAGGCTTATAGACCCCACTAATGGCTGCCTACAGTCACTAAAAACAAGCACTAATCGGATTCGTCTATACACTCCCAATGTTGTGAAAAAATGCCCCCAAAATGAGCTTTTCTACTTATTTAACAGGCATTTCATTGTGATTTTAAGCTCAAACGTACTACCATTTTGTATCCATATCCCGTTTTATTGCATTTCATGAAAGAAAAACATGAAAGAAATCAAAGTTGACGCATGCTTCCGTACGTCAACTCTGTTTCTGAATGCACATGGACTTTGCCAAAATTTGACGCATCCGGAAGGATACGTCAACTTTTTTTTCCGCATCGACCGTGACGGAACGCAACGCATCCTGTGTGGACGGCTCCATTGATTTACGTGCAAAGTGATAAAAGTGACGTGCCATGTCGTATCCGGAACGGAACGCAACGCATGTCGCATCCTGTGTGGACAGGCCTTTAGTATGTAAATATTATCTGTGGTGTTCAATGTTCTGACCATGAATCAGATGTCCCTCACCCTTTGGATTGAAGGCTTTACAATACTGTGTTACGTACCTGTTGTAAGAGATGACTGAAGGAAAGGATCATGTTTGAAACCATATTTAGCCTTCATCTTGTTATCTGGTTGACATTTTAATAAGTGTTGGTGTACTGATTTTGTAGCAAGTGCCAAGTCAGTACTTTCATTTGAAATATGCATTTCTGAGTGCAGCCACATTATAGGTGCAAGAAAAACACAGGCCTTAAATTTTGAGGCATGCCAGTGTGCTGTCATGCTGTCACTGGCCTCAAATCACTGTTAGGAATGTGATTTTTGCACGCCTTGATGAAGATGGGAGCTCATACTCTAAATCTATTTAAGTTTAATGAAACAGCACACCTACCACAATCTTTAATTTCCTGAGGGTGTGATTTGTTGCACATCTGGGAAATCTAAAACTCTAGGCCTGAAAATACATGTCTGAAAATTGGTAGGAAATGAGAGTATTAAAGGTAGTGTGATATGTCAGCAAAAAGCCCTTAATTTATTTGTTAGTTAAGGAGCAAGATTTCTTAAGGAAGAATCTGTTGGAATTATGTCAATATCTTTTACCATTCTCAAGATCTACCTCTTCAAAGTTTGAATGTTTATGAAGCAACTTGTTGGTTTTGCAAAAATAATGATGTTGAGTGTTGCACAAGTGTTGAAATTTCCTTTGTTAACCCTACATTAAATATCTCTTAGTTACTCATCAGATAATTTATGGTTTGGTGATTGATACTGATGATTTTTAAGGACACAATTTCAACTTTCAAAATAAACTCTTCAGGAAACACTAATGTTACAGCTGCCCTTGAAATGAAGATTGCAAAAACAAAGGATAAAATTGACCATGTATGGTATGTCCTCCCATGGCATTACAAGATTTACATATTGAGCTCACATTTATGCATGGTTTATTGCAAATCAGAAATAAACCTGTAAAATGGCCAATTTTCAACCCATTTTGATGGGAATTGGGGCAATTTTCTTGGTTTTTAATGCTTATTATGTCAAACACCTGACTTTGTCATTTTGGTGTCACACTAGCCTTTAAGTACATGTATTCATGGAAAATATTTTGGTCAGAATGTGGGAGGGCTCGTTTTTGTCACTTGCAAAGATATTAAAAAACTTTGCCTCACAGACGTTCAAACTGGGCCACTGAAATGTGGACTTGACATGCCCACTATTCTATTGGGAATCTGATTGTCTAAATATGTAATTCAGCACATTATTATACTAATTAAGGAGGCATAACCAAATAATTCCATTGTGACAAGAAATCTGCGAGAAAAAAGGTTATTTGTGGGTGAAATTCATTCAATTATGTTCCTAACATTAACAATGTTTGAAGTAACAAGCATCCATAGATACTGTACTATCACAAGATAACAATTTATGTTAGTTTTCAAAATGATAGAACAATGATCAGCAACATGCCCCCCCCCCTTCCACCCATTTAGGCCTCCATGAGTAGTCACCACAGTGATCACACCATTTTAAATTTGGAATCTATGCTTGTAGCCCCATAATGTTTGGTCACTTGAGTTCCAGTGAAGAGTTTCATTGTGTACTTTGTCGAGTCCCAAGTGAGTATTCACCATAGACTTGAACTTTTCATCAACAGTAATGCATACCAGAGTGGGAATGCAACCACTGTAACTTGAATCAGTGTAGTAGACTATGAGTGGAAAAAGTTGGGAAGCTGGGAGGCTCCTTCCTGGGTAAATTTTGCCATCTGGAGGGAAATTTAGGCAACTAGAGAGAAATTTCCCATTTCTGTACATGAAAACATGAAGGGCGTTGTGGGAAATTTAACTCCCTTCTAGGGAAATAATTTCACTCCCTTCCTGGGAAATAAACATTTTTTCCAGCCCTGGTAGTAGACTGTCTTGTTTCATGATTGGCTGTTGTGGATCATGGTCCAATATTTGGAGTAACTGCTTGATTTACCTTGAATATATGCAACATTAAATCTCTGAAATGTTATGAAAGATACTTTGAAGAGAAATAAATAGAAAATTGTGAGATGTGACTCAAAATAAGTTTGGGGTGACTCTGCTTGCCCTTCAGAGTTCAAGTCACATACATTAACACACAATAAACTGTTGTTTGCAATTTGTAGGTTGCTCTTGGACTTAGCCTACTGGTGTGTACACCGTCACCCCGTTTAAAGGTATTGGAAATTTAATGTATAACACACAGCATCAGGTGAACAGGGCTCAAAATATCCTGTGTACCTGGGACCCCCTCCTTTAAAGTTAGGGCTTTCAAAACCTATGACTGAAAAGCCTGTCTGACTATCGGCATACACCAGGAAGTTTTGTGCAACATTCTGACTTACAATTTAATTAGATTGTCGGACTAGGTTGGTCTCAAATCCTGCCAGGCTACAACAGTCTGTTACTAGAAAACCTGTCGACTGCTTCTTTTCACAAGTATTTTTTGAGCCCTGATAAAATGTCTCAATCTAGCCCTGTTATCTTCTGTAGATCATCTCTCCTCTCAACTGATTGCTCAAACTCGTTAAGTTGTCAAAGGTGTCTGAAAAGGTAGTGTTTCTCAAATCAATTCCGCTACTTAGAATCGGACGATTCCCTCCTGTTTCAGTAGCACGTGTGAGATTACATTTCACTTTCTGCAACTGGAAGCCTCATCCAATCAATTCACTGCTTGAAGGTTTTGTGAGATATTGATGAGATCTGTGTGCTGTTAATCCAACTGTGATGTGTTTTGTTTGTTCTTCCAAGGATTTATGACTTCAGATGACATTCAAGTGAACCTTTCTGTCTAGCTGACAAAAAAATTACATTCATTTGCTTACACATAAAAAGAAACTGCTCTTAATAGTTTGTTCCAAGTAATTAGTCTAATGTTCAGCTATGTATAATCATATGTTCATGTGAAAATATTTTTCATTGTGAAATCAAATTACAAGGAATAAATACTATACCTGGTTTACCTTGGCTACATATCATTGATGTCCTTAAATATTAGATCTGCTTTGAAGCTCTTGGCTTGCTCTTTCCCTGTAAAAGTGTACGATGCAGCACAGATAGACAGCAACATCTTAAGTTCAACACTGTTCAACTGCTATGTGCAAAATGTTAAGTACTGTACATGCTTGTTGGCCTAACATGAGTTAGAAGTGTGTATGTAATTAAGTGTAGACCATGGTTGTGTTTTTGAAGTAAATTAAAAACTGAACAGGTTATTGGTCATTGGTCAATAAATTAAAAACTGAACAGGTCATCAGAAGGGTTGAGCAACCTCAGGTCAATTGCTGCTCTAGTTTAAACTTGGTGTCAATTTAAGAACTGTGCCAGTTAATTGAGAATTTCTGTAGACTGCTACAAAAATTACAGTTTGGGGTGAGAGTTGACTGTCTTTAAATTGCTAGTCCTAGTACCTCAGTTGATTTGTAATAAGCCTGTATCCTATCATTGTATTTAGTAATTTACAGAAGTTAAAGGCAGTCATTCGTCACCCCAAACTACAGTTTCAGTATAAATATCAAAACTCTCAATTGGTACAGGTCTTTGATTAGCATCACATTCAAACAATGCAGCATAGCTAAATTACACAGCATGGGCACTGAGAGTGTCTTGATTACACATTATGGACTTGTATGGCCACTGGGACAAGCCATAAAGCAATAAACTAGGATTGTGTCTGGATAAAGATGAGTTTTAGATAAATGTGGGAGGGGCTAGAAGTAAGTAGGTTGGGAGAATTGGAACTGTTTGGGATGATGAAAATATGCCTTTAATGGCCAAATGCAAGGAAAATGCAGTAAGCCTATAAACATGTGTGGAGTATGATAATTGCTCCTTGTTTCCCAAGGTTGAGAGAAACCAACTTACAGTAACTACTTTTTTTTACACAGAGAAACAGAAGGAGCTGGTGGCAAGAACAGTCAGTGTCCCAACAGAGTTATCAACAGATTTTCCATCCTCTTCAACCACCTCCATGGTAACTCCCAATCCCCCTCTAACACACAGTGCCACCACATCACAGATAGACAGCTTAGTGTCATCACGCAAAACTGAAGGAAGTAAAATGGTCAGGTAGGTTACGCTACAGTGTGTGTGAAGTAAATCTGCGATCAAGTTGTTGGAACAGATTGTTGTCGGAACATTGGACTGTCAGAATTAAGGGGTGTCAAAACAAGGGGTGATGGAAAGTAATGGGTTGTCAGAATGTAGGAATGCTGAAAACTTGTAACATAGGGTCAAGGAATAGAAGGACATCACTATAGGGGTGAGTTCAGTGGAACACCGTGTTACTTTGGGCATGAGTAATGTGGGAACGGGGGTCAACGCAGGGTTAAAGTTTAAATTTTGATCCATCTCAAATCACAGAGTTATGGGTTTTAAACACTGTTTGTTTTAAACAAGCAAGATCACAGGTATTTATGGCACTGATGACAGGTATTTTCTAACATTTAACAGTAATTGGTATTTGAAATATTTGACCTCGTTACTATGGTAACACTACCCAATCAACAAAGCAAGGGGTATGTGAGAACTTAGACTGGAAAACACGGTCAACCTGCAGTTTTACCATATATTGTTAACACAAGGTAACAGCAAGTGTTTTGGGTTATGTGAGACTGAGCCTTGTGGGAAATAAGGATCAGGAGAACTTCACACCGTGCACTGTGTTGTTCATCATTCAAAATCTTTGTGCTAACCCCCGGTTATGACTTTTACTGTACAGTAGCCTCAAATTTACTTCAAAACAACAGTTTAGTCTCACAGTGTTCTCATTTCTCTTCCCAGTATTCTGTGTGATATCTCAGGACATAAATATTGCACATGGTAGACCAAGCAGTTATTCTTGGTAAATTTTACAACTAAAAAAGACAAGTATTGTCATGATTCTGTAGAGCCATGCAGGAAAAAGGATAGTTGGTACACTAATTTGTAAAAGGGTGACTGTCTTTTTCCTTGAGGAATTCATTCAAAATTCACAGTGTTGAGCTACTGTACAATGTACTTATATTTGAATACTGTAGTCTAGACTTGGTACATAATGAGACTGTACTGTAAAAATCAGTTGTGAATAGTCCTGTATAAGAGCATATAAGACCAGATCAGTGCGTTGTACCTATATCAGTGAGTTGCTATCTATTGTGAGATTGTGTGCAGAGTGCATACAGTAGTTTTTGAAATTTTTGAACCATAATGGCATGTTTGTGTTTAAATTTATAGGGCTTAGTATCCCCCTTGGGGACTCTTATGCCAAGGCATTGAACCGTGACCTTAAACTATTCATTGCTGTGAAATTAAAATGGTTTGTATCCTTGCTTAACTGTCATATTGAACAAACTTGAAGTTATACAGTATATTATGTACAATCATGGATTTTTTCTAGGTGGTGAAGCATGACCTGGGATTTTTTCTAGGCAGTACTAGACTCTGCAAGGATTGAATCAGTAGTGTACAGAACTGCCATGTATAAACATACTGAATAATTACGTTGTACAGTATTTTGCAAAAATAGCCAAATCCAGAGCAGCAGTTGGGAATACAGTATTTCTATATAGCCAGCATGGTGAGATAGGTGAGTTCAAATACAGCCAAAGTTGTCCCCTGAGATTTCTAGCATGATACAGTTCAGAAAGATCTAGTGTGAAACAACTGGAAGAAGGGCTGTGATGGGCTGGACTTGAAACAATTGGTTGGAAATTCAGCCATAAAACTGTAACCTAGCCTAACCTAACCTTAAAAACATCCAGTGACCTGTTTTATGTGCAGAGATAATGAACATATTGAACTGATGTAATCTGTTAGAGCATGTCACTGTGTGCATAAATTGCAAATTTGACTTCTTAAAGGGCAAGAGCAGTCATCCCAAATTGAAGAAGTGTAGTAGACTGTCCAGTTTCATGATTGGCTGTTGAGAGTCATGTGACAATGTTTTTTTCTCTTCAAATGTGAAATTTACCAGAAGTAACTGCTCGGTTTACCTTGAATATGCAATAGTTATAAAGTTATATAATGAAATGAAAGATACTTTGAAGAGAAGTAAGATGAAAATTGTGTTGTTTAGCTTTTTCTTCAAAATAAGTTTGGGGGGGGGGGCTGCTCTTTACCCTTAAGTGAAAATAGGTGGCAAGTCAGAGACAGGGGGGAGGGGAGGGAGATGACCTAGGGAATTAACTTGTATGTGACATGATGACACAGGGTGGATAACTGTCCTGGAAGGTTAATTTCAAACTTGTTTGTTTCGTCAGGTCTTTTTTCAGTTGTTGCAAACCACAATTGAACATTTAATGGTACAGCAATTTGTATCATTCTTACCATTCCCCAATGAGAAATTAGTATTTATTCTTTCACGATTAGTTGGTTAGATTCTACCATATGTTTGCTTAATGTTTATGTAATGTGACACATCTGTGTATGTAACTGTGCAGTGTAATTTAATTGAAAAAAATGTGGGATAAAATATTTGTACTTTCTCTTTCTAGTGGCAATATCAAGTCACCAAAACAATGAAATGCTGGGAGAGATCATTCAGATAGTCAAGTACTTTCTTTCTTATCATATAAACAATGCCATTTTAAAGGGTCTGGATCAGGAAGTACTGTAGTTCATGTATAACCATAGCTGGATACATTGTAAACACACATAACTGAGTTCATGGAAATGTCAGGATACTCTTTCCTTGTATTCTACTCGTTTAAAGGGTTTTTTCACTTCAGTTCATTCAGACGTAGGAACCAGAAGGTACTGGCAATGGTTCAGTAGGTTCAAAAATAGTTTGTTTTATGAACAGCAGTTTTTTTTTTTTTTTTTGTGTGTGTTTGTGGTGCAGTTTCTCTGGTTTGATTTTTATGTCTTGCCTACAGGTCACAGTCTACTCCAAACCAAATCACAGTCAAGGCAGCTTACAAAGCTGGTCCCAGACTAAGTCCGGTTATGACAGGTAAGAATTACTGAACATTTTTCACATGGTCCTTAAACTTGATTAGGCAGCAAGAAAATTACAAAGCTTAATTGTACTTGCCTTTCAACAATGCTGTCGGGTCAACTTCCTTTTTTCCTCATGGTAATTGCTTCTCATATCAAAAGTTGTATGTTTAATGCATCAGATTGGTCTATAGACAGGTCTACTGTATTTGCATCTACCTCTTGCATGGTTTTGATCTAACCATACTGTAGAACCACTCAATTACAGTATAGATAACTTAGGGAAGTGATGGTCTGATTAAGTCTGCCATACCAGGGGTCTAAAAGTCAGCTTCAGTCTTTCCAATTCTTTGCTTTAAAATGTGTCATGGATGAGTGTGCCCCAAAATAACTCTTGATCCTCTCAATTTCACTGAATATGAGGGTTTAGAATCACATGTGGACAGTAAAATTAAAACAAAGGCAGAAGAACCCCACTAATGTCCACCTTAACGAGCTGCTGGGATTCATCTGTACAGTACATATTGATACAGAGGTAATTAATTGTAAAAAGTCATGGTGCTTGGACTGATGAATGAAAGCTACAGTATTGCAGAACAGTGCCCATGGCACATAGCAAATTTAAGGATTTATGTAAGTGTAATAAACATTGCGTAGAACATATGTATACAGTCGAAAATGTAACAAGAGCATTGAGACAGTATCATTTCATGTCAGGCAACGATGTCTAAAGGCTATGCAGATTTAATATGTCATCTTTATCGTGTGGACAGACTGTCATGTCTTGAGTAGATCTTTGTCTGTGATAAAAATCCACTCTCTGGAATAATGGACAATTACTTGTACAGCAGATACAGGTTTCATTACATCAGCATTGTCATACAGTAAGCTTAGTTCACTGTGGATACAATTCAGTGTACTAGAAGGTGATGTTCTGCTTGCCTTTCAACAAAGCTGTCTGGCTGTTTTAGTTCTAGCCTGGTGAACTTCCTCATTACCAGCATGTCATTTTCATGTACAAATGTCATGCTTGTCAGTTTTTGGAACAGAGAGAAAATTTCAAAGAAAAAGCTGAATATTGGGCATCATTTGTAAATAATAAAGAAGGAAGGAAATTGAGGTAAAGCTACAGATTACTGTACTTAGGCCTATGTACTGTCTTCATCCAGTTTACATTCCAAATTGTTAAAAGGTCATTTATGGTTTGTACAATAGCATATCTGTCATATAGCCAATTTATTGAAGGAAGATTTTGTGATCTCCATTGTAATTTTTCTGCTACATCTTACTGGCTGCTTTCTGTCCTTGGGACAGTTGCAGGTCTTCTGTTTGATGTTGACTGAAAATTAAAAAAAAAATAGAGCATGTCTTAAAAGAGTCTGTGGCTGCTTTGTACAATGACAGTAATTTAATAGTTGTTAGCATTCATAAACACAGTTTCTCGCATGTCAGCAAAATGATTTGAATGGTTAATTGTATGACTTGTTCAGTAGTGATGTTACATTTGGGCATCGCTTTTTCTTGTCATTTAAATTAATATTCTTGGTATTGCTGATGTACTCAGGCCTTGTATTTTTAGTTGTGTGAGTTCAATTGCACACAATCACTTCCCTTCAATCACAGTGAGGAGTGTGATTTTTTGCCCACCCAGATGAAGGATGGGAGCTCATACTGTATAATCTATTTAAAGGCATATTTTCATCATCCCAAACAGTTCCAATTCTCCTAACCTACTTACTTCTAGCCCCTCCCACATTTTTCTAAAACTCATCTTTATCCAGACACAATCCTAGTGTATTGCTTGATGGCTTGTCCCAGTGGCCATACAAGTCCATAATGTGTAATCAAGACACTCTCAGTGCCCATGCTGTGTAATTTAGCTATGATGCATTGTTTGAATGTGATGCCAATCAAAGAGCTGTACCAATTGAGAGTTTTGATATATGCATACTGAAACTGTAGTTTGGGGTGACGAATGACTGCCTTTAGTCATTAAACAGCACACCTACTGGCTACCGCTATCCTTTCTTTTCTGAGGTTGTGATTTTTTACCCACCTAGATGAAGAATGGGAGCTCATATCTTTTTAAGTTAAATAAAACAGCACACCTACCACACTCCTTAGTTTCCTGAAGAGTGTGATTTGTAACACACCTGGAGAATCTTAAACTCAAGGCCCGTGTACACACAGTAGGTTTAAAGTGTGCCTGAAGTCCAAAAATTCAAAAATATGTATTTAAGAGCATGAAAATTGAATTCTAACAGTCCAACTCCCATCTTCATACGACATTCCTGAGCTGAGTTATAAAATGTTGAAATTTATTCACTTAAAACAAATTGGTCGATTGAGCAATAATTTGTGACTTTCTTGTTGTACAACTCACATAATCTGCTTTGTTTCCCTTTAAAATTAAAAATGTTTTTATGACCTTGAACACTTCCTGTTTGCTTGCATAGCATGTTGCACAAAGAGGACTTAACTAATTACATCACCTCATAAGAGTAAGAGTGCTGTCACACCTTGGTACAAGGTACAGTGACGTTCGGAAAAGCAAAGAAATACAAAGATTGTAATTTGAGTTGTACAAGAATGACATCACAAATTATTGCGCAATGTACCATTTTAATTGAGTTCAAACTTCAACATCTGATATCTCAGCTCAGGATTGTCCTACAGTATGAAGATGGGAGTTGGACTGTTAGAATTCATTTTTCGTGGTCTTTAATATATACTTTTGAATTTTTTGACTTGAGGTACACTTTAAGGTTCCTGTAATCTGTAATGTGGACAATATATAATTCCATGTACAGTAGTGTACAGTATGACTTCCCAAGGTGACCTCTTGCTAGCTAGATGATCTGCAACCTTACTTAATTGAAAATGATGAATTTTTAATTTAACATTTGGGATGAAGCAGTTATTAGTATACTTGAAACTGATCATTTCTCACATGGTCCTAAAACTTGATGAAAACTTTCAAAAGTGAAGATTTTATTTTATGTTAGATGAAAGTGGAGGAAAGAGCTTCACCGATTTTTTCTATGGCAGGATGAGTTATGTGTTTGCATTGTAGTTCTGTAGTTTGTGCACTATGACTTCAGGGTTATTTTGGTTTTTCATTTTAGCAAGCATACAAGATATACCTGCTGCTCTTGGGGCCCCTCCTCCTTCAAATCTCTGTGAATGTCCATGAAATTAAGGGGCATGAACTCTTTTGTGGTTATGCATATAAGTTGTTTAGAATTTTGAGTTCTTTAATAACAAACTTCAAACAATTTGTTTGAAAACATGTACTCACATTGGTAAGGTGCATACACAGTGTATGTATTACTTGCAAGGTATTTGTAAGTCTCTCAATGCCCTCTTATATTAATCAGAGCCCTAGGTGTGTTATTCTTCAAACATTATCATAGCACTTTACAATTGTCTGGATCATTCTTACAATTTCCTGATTAAATTGCCTAATTATTTTTTGCTTCAGCAGGAAGTTGCTTTGTGCACTGCTGGTTGTACAGTAGTAGTGTATTTTTGGTTCACAACAAAAAGAGCACCTTTGTTTGTGCTGTAAGGTGTAGCATCTGTGTAGGAACTGGGAAATCAGCATCCTGACCAGTAGTTATCCCTGGTTTCTAATAGCTCCTTGGTTTCAGATTTCTAGAGAGTGTTTTTCAAACTACAGTAATTGGGAGTTCAATAAGTGACAGGTTATTTACACTTGACTTGCAAGAAGCTTCCGTGTGAGCCTCAGTGCCATTGGCACTGCTGTGTAGGTGTGCAAGATCAATCAAGCAAGCCAAAAAAATTCCTTTTGTCAGTTTATTTGATTGATGTAATTTGGTGTAATTTCCCCTTCCCCCCATGCACAGATTACCATTCTCATTGCTATCAAGAAATAAAATTGTATAGTACAGTATGACACTACTCTAGATAAGTTTTCTCTATTCTTGCACTGTATTAGTTCTATTGCATCTCCTTTGTTAAATACTGTATCTTGTAGTACAGCTCTGTGGGTTCTATTCCATATCAACAATTGGTCCTTTACTTGACTTTCAGACAAGATTGTTTGATTGGGTTTATCCTGGAAGTTAAGTTTCAGGTGGTCTTTGTTTTGTCCAGACCATAATTTACACCAGGTGCATGGGCTTGTAGAAGTCAGGAAGCACCAAACTTTAGATACTGTACACAGGTCTTCATTGCAGGGCTGGAATTAATCGAAGGCCACGAAGGCCATGGCCTTCGTATTTTTGGCAATGGCCTTGTTGCCCTATAATGACCATCAAGGCCATTTGGCCTCTGTGCCCTTCCTGTGAGATAACGTGGTCATTACAAAATCACTTGTTTAGCCTTGGTGCCCTCTCAGGTCAGATGACATGCCCTCAAAACCAATGGAAAAATGGCCTTGCCCTGCTGGAACCTTAATTCCAGCCCTGGCATTGTATATGTTTCATGCCATTTTCATAGCAGTTAGCTTTTTACCTGTGAAGTTTGTTGAGGTTTAATGAGGCACTAACATGAATGTGTTAAACAGTGTCATCTAGGTGAAAAGGTAAAGGAGTTAAATAGTTTTGAGTGCGGTACAAGTTCAATACATTTCAAATAAGTGGAGTTCCTTTTCCTTAGTCACTACACGAAATTTTGATTTAAATCAGCATGTTTTAAATACCTCTTTATCAAGTTATCAGACAACATAGTTTACCAGCATCATAACTGGTGGGAGATTTCTCTTGTTTGTAGAGGTCAAAGGTTGGGGTCACAAAAGGGCAAAACCTTGTAGACATGACAATTTTATGTGGATATTGAACTGTGGAGGGATCTCATGCTTGTCATGTGGGCATCCATGTTCATCATTACAATATATCATATGGCAAGGAATCGTAAAGCCTCGATCTTGGCTTTCCAGTTACGATAGATGGGAAATGTGGGCATATTCTTCAACCCCCAGACCTCAGGGGAACTTAACTTGTGACAGGTAAACCTCTGTCCACTTAGCAGAACAGCATACAGTATGTATACATTTGAGAGGCCTCTCGAAGAGATTGCTGTCTCATTGAATTTGCCATCAGTAAAGTGCTGCTATTGAAATAATTTCATTGAAAGTAGAGAGAATTTTTAGCTCAGCCCACAAAGTGGGTAGAGCTTATGTTATACTGTAGAGGGTAAAAATGTCTGTCTCACAAAAAATGTCTGTCTCACTTTTTAAAAGGTTTCAGCCTCTGTAATTGCCAGTGCATTTTCCTCAAATTTGCTGTACATGTGTCATGTTCATGGGGCAACAGATTCCCTTCCTAAATAGATAAATTAAGGAAAAGTGGTCATTTTTTTGCCATTTTCTTCATTTTTTGCCTCAGGGCAAATTTCCCAGTGGAGGCATTGTTAGGGAATCTATTACCAGGGAGTTGCCACTACATAGATCTCTCCTTGCTGTGTGAGGACACTTCTGGATTGTACCTGCATACTGTGGGGTTACTGTAGTGCTGTTTGGCTCATCACCAAGTTTGTGTCCCTGGTCAAGCTGGAGTACTAGTGGTGGATATACAGTATGATCTTGTTACATGGTACAAAATTTTGGAATAATGTCAATTTGAATGGACACAAATCAGCATTTCCTATCAGCCTTCAAATGGATGGTGTATTGAAGTTTCTTCAAGTGCTGTACTTTTTCTTTACAAATTTCACAAAGGAGTGAGCTGGGAAGGGAGGGAGAAGAAAGTTTCAGATTCCTGCCCTCATAAGCAGTATTATTTTAAAGTGTACCACAAATAAAAAAAAAGACAAAAAAAGATCAAAAAAATATATTGGAAAGCATTGGAGGTCACCAGAGGTTAAACTACCATAACCTCTCGAATGGCTGGTTAACACCATAAAAACTTTCTTGTTTTTGGTACAGACCAGAGGTCACATCAGGTATTCAGAGGTCGTAAGAGAATCAAAGAACCCTTTTGATTTTGGTTGAGGTCAAAGGTCATCTGGGGTCACTGTTAGGATCTATAGGTTATCAACATGATATAAGTGTATTTTGATCTTTGCTAAATAATCCTTGACTTTCTGTGCCTAAATTGCAAAGACAATTCTATCTAACACTGTCAATTCGCAACAAAAAAGGTATTTTAGCAACAAGGAATCACTAAGCCTTTTGGCTTTCTGGTTTAATGTAGAAGTGTTATTGTTAAAAGCAAAACCAGTTACTGGTGGAGTCAAAGGTCACTTTGGGTGACCAGGTATATAAAGCATATTTTGGAAAAGAACATGTACTACTGTATATGTATCATGAGAAGCCTCAATGCATTTTTGCATCCTGGTTTGTGTTGTATGTCATTTAAAGCATATTGATACAAAACTTTTCATTACATTGGACTATATTGAGAATAATTGAAATATTTGTTAATTAATCACAAATAAGGCAGCTTTTGTCATACATCACTTCACAAGTTTGTATAGTTATGTATATACAGTTCTACTGTACGTTCTCAATTCTTCTTATTTACTGTAGCTTCATCAAACCCCTGTATTCCTCTTTGTCTCAGGTGACAGTATATTTTTTTTTATTGAACTGTGTGATTTCACTTCTCTCTACACATTCATTGATTTTAGCAAACTTCCAGAGGACATTGTCAATATGTCCTGAAGTGAATTCCAATAAAATATCAAGTTGGACTACATTAGATAGTCTCAGTCATTTTGTATTTGCATAGAGTAAGTGTTGCAACAGTATGTTTCAAAGGCTATAAATGGTGAAAGGCCTGGTTGGACCAATAGGGGAGTCAGGGACATTCTCCCCCCCCCCCCTCCTCAATTTGGCAAAGCAATTATATTTTTAACTAGATCTTTACATTGTCAAGTCCATGACAAGAATTCTCATTGTGCCATGCACTTTGTGGAGAGAGTGTGCTCCTTTCTCATGTTCTTGGATCTGGCCCTGTAGGGTATACCACAGGTGGTACCATATCCAAATTGGGTGTCCAACCAGTAAAGTTGGTATGCATCACACTTAAGCCAGACTCACAACTGCCTTAAGTACTCTCTTCGCCATAAGCAGTCATGCTACGTGTCTGTGTGGTATTAAACAATAGATGGTAGCATTTTTTGCTGGTTGTGTTTGCTGTAGGGAAGAATATTTACTATTTGTCTGAATCAATTATTTGGTATTAGTTCTTAGACTACCAGCTAGTTTAATCTTGAAGTTTAAAAGTGATCTAGGCTTGAAGTGATCAGTGAATGAAGCTGTGCTTTATAAATTGTACTGACAATTTATAAGTTCATCTTGTCTGTACAGTGTGACCATGAAAGTACTCTTGTGGTTGTACTTTCATTATGAGACTGCATGAAGTTTACAAGCTATTCAGAATGCCACTGCAATATTTGACCAATATAAATTTACAGTTAGTTGTCTGAAGCTATGTGGTGTACAGTGTGGTGATGGGGTTTCTGCCAGGACTGCAAAGGAGTGCATTAGGGGGGAGGGGGAAGAGACCAAATGTTACCGAAGCAACATGGATTGTGATTGATATGCAAAGAAAGAATGCACAATACACTTATAATATGATATTTTGAATGTTGACATGATTTTAAGGGAAAATATTCGGAGGAATAATCTCCAAAGTGAACCATAGGTAACAAAACAAACTAGTACCTTTTTTTTTATCCCCTAACCTCTTGGGAGTGGGGATTTGTTTCCTACCCACCCTTGACATTGAACTCCCTTTTGAAGGACCTGTGGATGGTATGAACTGGATACCTGTGTCAATGCTCATGTCAAGTCATGACTTGAGGCACCATCTACAGTGTATACCTTTGCTGCAATAGTGTGTGCAGAAGCAACTAAGCAGGACTCCAAATAAACTCAGACATTGATATGGCTTATTTGTGGTTCCCATGCTTTATAGCAACCTTGAAGTTTATTTTTTCAAGCTACTGTACTTTTAGATGGCAAGCACCATCCTTAAGACATTGCTAATGGACACCTCATGGGGGAGGGTGAGACAGAGAGCAAGTGACTGTGGTCATTACTACAACTATTAGCCCCAGAGATTTCAACAAGTCTCCATCCCCAAGTCCCAGGTCAGGTTGCAAGTCAGAAGTGTCAAGTCAAGTCCCAAGGCTTTTGAAAACTTTTGGGCAAGTCTTAAGTCTCAGTGAGCAAGTCTCAAGTCTGTTGTAACTGCATAATTTACACGGAGGAACGCCCAGTAATGACCGAACAGATTCCTTCGGTCGGCAAAATTTGAACATGCTATATCAGGACAGTAACTTCAATAGATTGGAATTATAAATTGATCATGGGAAGATAATTTTACAATATTTTAAACATCTGAATATGGAAAGATTATTTTAAACATACGAAACAGTAAAAGTCAGTTCACTTGCGCCATCTAATAACTGAACTGGTAATCTTTGTACAAATTATAAGGTGATTCGTGTAAAACTGGATTAAAACAGCTTACACAGTTTTTGCTTCTGTTAGCTTGTTAGTGCCCTCTGATGACAAAAAACATTGATGCAACTCCTGGTCTTAGGTGCAATATCATGGCAAAGAAATTGTGATGTGAATGCAAAGCACTAACTAAAAGCGTGTGTCAGGGTCTTGAATTTCACAATTTATTTAGCTAGCAATTAGCTCATAAAAATTATCAAGTCTTTTGAGGCAAGTCGCAAGTTAAGTCAAAAGTCTCTATTAACTTTTTGGGCAAGTCTCAAGTCAAGTCCCAAGTCTTTTGAACCCAAGTCTCAAGTAAGTCCCAAGTCTCAAAAAACCAGAATTCAAGTCCCCATCTCTGATTAGCCCCTTTCTGCATATATTCCTAAATAGAATGAATTGTAAATAATTTGATTTGATAAATAATTGTCCTTGTTTTACCCCATGGCTTCTTTTGTCATATATTGAAAATTTGTGTAGCAAGTTTCTGCTTTAATATTATTGACCTAAAATCTGAAGGTGTACCTCAAGTCAAAAAATTCCAAAATATATATATTTAAAAGCAATTTTAATTTGAGTGAATAAACTTCAATATTTTATATCTCAGCTCAAGAATGTCCTACGAAGATGGGACTTAGCCTGATAGAATTCATTTTTTGGCTCTTTAATATATGACTTGAGGTTTACTTTAATTTCATTGTTTCACAGGGCAACTCAGCCCCACCCCCCTCCCAACTCGAGCCTCACCTTCCCCCTCACGTGGAGGTATTTTTGCAACCTGACCCTTTTTCTCACCATGCCCTTTTTCCATCTCTCCAGTTGGATATGTACCATATGTGCCCCTAGTAGAGCCCCTAGTAAGAAGAGCCTGATAAACTACAAGTATGTATAGACTGTAATGCAGTCTTTGTGTGAGCTAACACTTCATTACAGTTGTTCAAGAGAACCATTCAGTAAAACTCCAGAGCTTTGGAAAACCTCTGATGGTAGTTCCTGTAGTTATTCATGGTGTGCCCTCCAGCTATGTAGCCCCTGCCCCACTTTCAATGAAGGTACAGTAGGGTCTCTTTTAGTATTCTGTTCACTCCTGTTTCTCTTTCAAGTTCCTTGATGATATTTTAGAACATAGATCATATCATGAATATTCAAATCAGGGTACATCAGTATAAAGTGACTGTACAGAAGTAAATTCTGCAATTGAGGGAGACAAATATTGTCACATGATTTACAAGAGCCATTCATGAAAGGTAGTCCTAGAACATCTTCTATAAATACTTATCAAAATTGGGATGACAGTACTGTTTTGAAGTGCTTTCCCTTTCAGTGTCTATTATGAAACATTTTGCAAGCTTCTGCACAGTGTGTTCAAAACAATTCCAACATTTTGTGCAGACTTTGTAATGTAATGCATAATGAGGATTGTTAGTGCCTTGTGATTTCAGTACTGAATTGCACAAATGTATGACATGTGTAGAAGTGACATTTTTAATTAGCAAACCTGCTGTTTAGCTGTACAAAACCACAGTATATGCTTCTGTGTATACTCCATATGGTAATAACTTATTGTATTTGTACACTTGTACAGCAGAATTTCTATAAACGGTGGTAAAGGAGGGGCTTTTCCAGGACAGGTAGGGTAAAATTCATCTCCCCCCATTCATTTAAAAAAAAAGAAAGAATGTCATTGTCTTGGTTTCTCATTTGGGGAGAGGAGGTCTTTGCAGCAACGTTAGAACATTACAAATAAAAAGCCCTAAGAACCCTTGAGATGGCATATTATACTGTAGGGGCCTTTAAGGAAGCTTTTGCCCAGGACTGAACCCACCTGTAACTTTGGCTAAGGGCAGCATCAATTGGGGGCGTAAGGTTCAACTGTAAACTTCCACCTTTTTGATTCCTTGCTGAAGGCAGGCAAGGAATCTATGCAATGGTGATGTGGTGTGTATAGGTGTGTGTGTGTGTGGCTTTGTGCATGTGTGTGTGTGTGTATGCATGTGTGTCTGTGTATATTTGTGTGTGTGTATGTCTGTGTGTGTGTATGTGATGCTTTTGCTTGTAAACATGATATCTTAAAAAGGGTAAGTAATGTCTCATATTTGGTGTGTCGGTTTGCCATATTGAGTAGATGATCCCTATTGTTTTTGGTGGAGATCGAAGGTCATGTGGGGTCACTAGAGATCAAAAGGTCAAATCTTATAAACTTTATCTCAAGAACGGTACATGTGACTTTGCTAATATTTAGTATGTGGGTTGGTCCTGTTGAGTAGATGATTAGTCCTATCAATTTTTGTGGAGGTCAAAGGTCATTTGGGGTCACGAGAGGTCAAAAGGTCAAAACCGTGTAAACAGGCTATTTCAACAATGGTGTATGCAGTATTGCTCATACATAATATGTAAGGTTGGAAGTATCTAGAAGAAGATCTTTTTTGATTTTTGTGGAGGTCAACGGTCATTTGGGGTCATGAGAGGTCAAGAGGTCAAAATCTTGTTAACACAATATCTCAAGAAAGGTACCTGTGACTAAGCTCATATTTGGTGAATGGATGGGCCATATGGAGTTGATGATCCCTATTGTTTTTGGATGGAGGTGAAAGTTCAAATGGAGTAAAAAGAGGTCAAAACCTTGAAAATATGATATCTCAATAATGGTACATGTGACTATGCTCATGTGGTGTGTAGGTTGGTCGTATTGAGTAGATGATTCCTATCGATTTTTGGTGGAGGTGAAATGTTATTTGGGGTCACGAGAGGTTAGAAGGTCAAAACCTTGTAAACACGATATCTCAAGAAAGGTGCATATGACTATGCTCATATTTGGGTTTGGGGGTTGGTTGTATTAAGTAGATGATCCCAATTGATTTTTGTGAAGCTCAGAGGTCATTTGGGGTCAGCAGTGTCAAAGTGGGACATGCTTTTTTGCACAGTATTACAAGAAAGGTAATTTGTAGGGTCCTCATACTTGACATGTAGATGGTGCATAGTGATTAAATGATCCCTACAGTTTTTGGTGGAGGGCAAATATCATTTTGGTTCACAAGGGGTCAAAATCTCAATATCATATTACACAAATTTCCCATGGTTGGAGTCTTGGATACTGCAAAATTTTACACACAGTACTGTACATGGATGTGATATCGTGAAAAAAATCCTACTTCTAGGTGGTCAGAGGTCATGCAGGATCTCAATGTAGGAAGCTGAAAAAGATCATTACTGAGCACTGTCAATTCGAAAAACATTACAGAGCACTGTCAATTAAAAAACAAAAAAGATAGGCTTAAATTTCAGTGACAAGGAATCACTAAGCCTTTCTGCTTTCTGGTTTTAAGCTTCTGGTGGAATCCCTGTAAAGTTATACTTCCTTTATACAGCTTATTGTTTGGCATACAGTTAAACTAGGAAATACTACCATGTATGACATATACTGTAAACTGTACATAGTCAATGCTATGGTTTCTTTCACACTCTATATACATTAGCTACTCATAGTAAGCACTCTCACCTGTATCCAGTTTAGTCGATAAAACTTTTCACTGGACCATTTATCTACTATTCAGTTTTTTCTGTCAATCAGATAAACATGGACTTCGGCCAAGCTTTCCATTAATACTGTTTTCTTTTTTGTTTTTTTCTCAATTTGCTCTCATGCAATGGTGTTTTTGTCTCCCATTACTGGCTAATCATCCTTCACAGCTATGACCAGCCTCTTGATATCTACTGCTATACCTGTTACACTTACACCAACTCATTTTTCCATCTACAACACTCCATCCTCCCGGACAGGTACTCATCCCGTTCAAGGTGTACCCCCTCCCACTAAGAGACAGAAGAAGATGGCCAAAGTGAAAGGTAAGTTCTCTCCTGCCAGTCTAGCTTGTCTGTATCTTGTGTGTAATGTGATATGTCCAGTATATGTCATTGTTTAAGCTAAGGTGGACCATTGCAGGATTCCCTCTCTCAGTTCATACTGTAAGTCAATAAAAGAAAATTCACAAATTCCTTAAGAAGAAAATATTTGTGGGAAATTACTGTACTGTTTCCTATGTTTCATCTGAAATCCACTCAAAAAACCTGTGGAAGAGGCAACATCTCTGCACATATTTCTAGCCCGAGTTTATACACTGGTATACGTGATACTGCATATAGTCTACCTGTTTCTTGTGTGCGATATGAAGATCTTTGCTTACCATGGTCCATAGGTCACAGCACGTAGTAAGTTCTTACAGATGTTTGGAAAAAAGTTTCTGTGTGTCAGGGAGATGCATGAGTTTCAGCTATGCACACAGTTATACTGTTGCTCAGAATCTTGCAGAACCCTGTAGAATTGAAGGCCACATTTGCACTGCTGCCCAAAGGTGCTATCAACCAGGCACCAGTCGCTGCTTAGGTCTTATTTTCTACCAAATGTCACCACATCAGGGAGGAAAGCTTTTTCTAGTCCCCAGCAGTCTGTAGATTACTACTCTACCCATTGTACTCCTTACTGGATATTCTGAGCAGCCCAGTGTACCAACATACTTCACTAGGCAAGTTTATGAGTCTCTCCCCATTCCTGCCTCATTCACTTGCCTGGTGGATTGCTTGTGCATGGACACTTAGCTGGTGAGAGTATTCAGTTATGTAGGAGCACAATGGGTAGAGTATCAGTGGACTGCTGGAGACTAGAAAAAGGTATGCTCCCTTAGATTTGGAAACCTTGAGCCCGGGGTATCAGAGACCACACTAATAGTTTTGTTTGTGGTCTGCAGTGATCATGTAAACCATCATATACACATAGCTCTTGGCTGAAAGAAATTTTTCAAAACCTTGAGATTAGGGAGAGAATGGGAGGAAGAGGGATGGAGAAGAAGAGACTGGGTTTAGTTTTAGGTACTAGGTTTACACCTCAACTTATACCTTCTGGTTTAGTCTAGCAGAACTCAAAACATTCTTTCCAGTTGTGAGACACTAGATTAACCCCTTTTCCATTGCTGAAGTAGAAATAAGAAGCAAGGGAATGGGGGGGGGGATGAGTTAAGTTGATCAAAGAATAAGATCTAATTTACAAGGTCCCTGTGGTCATAAAAAATGTGGAGAATACAAGAAAATTGAATCTACATTGCTGATCTATTTACTTCCTATTGCTCTTACGGTCCTGCCAAACCTCAACTAGACCCTGCTAAACTGATACACAAATATCTAGAAAGTAGTCAAGTGATGGTCTGATCATGCTGAGCATAACTGGAGCATTCCCTCAATTTCAATTGGATGTAGACAATAAAATTTAGACCATTTAAGGCTGATGGACCTCACTAATGGCAGTCTTCGCAAGCTGCTCGATTCGTTTATAAGCAAAGTGAAGATGTAGGCTGCCCTTACCCGATGGATAACTTCCCTCGTCCTCAACCTGCTTACCATCAAAACCTCCATCTCCAAAACAGCCTTCATCTACAGTGCTATTTGTTCACCTATGCCTAGCTGTATTTGGGTTTTGGATTAAAAGTAATAAAAGGTGAGTATCTGGACTTGTAGATTCCCAAATCAAATTAGGGAATTTTGGGGATTCCCCAGAAAAAGCAGGAACACCCTACATACACAACTATACTGCCAGTAAAATATTGCCAAGAAAGTGAATAACATTAAATCATGACAGGAAGAAGATACGCTGTTTGTTATACTTTTCTACAGAATAAAAGATCAAGGTTCAACGACAGTATAGAATCAAAAATCAAAACTGCATATATGTATTTGCTTATTTGTTTCATCATGGAAATACTGGTACAGTAGTACTTCCATGGTTTTATTCATGACTACAGTAAACTCTGAGGTCTGTATATTAGGAGCCTTCTTCCTTTAAAAAAAATCTGAACACTTTTACCTGAACTCACAAAGGGGTAATCGGTCATATTGAAATCCTTCTTATCCAGCTGGTTACACAACAGATAAACTGTTGTCGTTTTCCCCATTACACAGTTTAGAAGATCCAAAACCAAGTTAAATTGGGGTAGGTAAAAGATAAACAGTTTATAATTGTCACAGAACTAATTTAAGAATCTTTTATCAGAGGAGTTGTCCCTAATAAAAGGGGAGCTTTAGCAACACTCCAAACATGAATGTGTTATGTACAGTAGAATTTACAAGGCAAGAAAGGTAAAGTTTAAACATGGTTTCAACTAGGTTCAAGTTCAAGTTCTGTTTCAAACACAGTTGAAATAAGGTGCAAGACTCTCCCTTAAGTTGCATCTTATGAAAGGCAGGAAATACTATGCGCTTACTTTACAACTCCTAGCCCTGTGGAGAACAATCAGCAGATGTTTTAGGTTATTGCCTAGCTCTCTTGAGTTCATAGCACAATTATAGTTAATTTTGAGAAGGTCTAGTGGAGGCTATGCTTGGATATGAACATTAACAGTACTCTCAGTATGGCTCTCATAGTTTCATTTCTAATGAGGAAATAACTCTTTGCTGTCACCAACATTAATGGGCACTTTGACATTAAAGTATAGTTCTTAGAAAAGTAGAAATGGTTTCAAAAAAAGTCTGCCAATAGGCAAGTACTATTGTCTTCAGTGTGTTTACATAAAATACATAAATGTTTGAAGAAGCATTCCACAGAGGCTGATTGTACTCTGAACACAAATGAACTAAGGAAGAATATGTGGGTTACATAAACATGATTACTCATTCAGGCTGTTAAGATTTGCTTTTGTGAGGAGAAAATGGAAATTCTCCCACAATTGTCATATTTGCACTACTGAACAGATAGAACTAATGCATAGAGCAGGTAGTGCAGAACTTTCCAGAAAAATAACAGGCACCTAGTTAAAAGGATGATGGTGAGAATCAGTGGTCCAAGCTTATTTGAAACATCAACTTGTATCATTCTCTGTACTTCCTGTATCTATATAGCACCATTTTGTGATGTCTCAGAACATTAAAGGGCACTAGGAATTTCCCCAATACTTATTCTGAAACAATGTCTTGCAATTTTCCCTCATTCCATCTCCAAGTATCTTCCATGATATTTTAATATATCTTATTACGTATTTCAGGTAAACCTGATAATCCTTGTCAATTTCACCAACCAGTGCAAAAAAAAATTGTCCCTTGATTTTCAAGATCCTTTCATGAAATAGGAAAATGTGATTGGTATGACTGCATCACCTTATAAGTGGTGTCTGCAAGTAAGCTTTAGCTAAGGAATTTTCAGTATGAAAAAATATTCGGCAGCATACAGCATGTCACATTTGCAAAAAACCATTGAGCCATCCTAGGGACAGAGTTGATGAGGTGGTTGGCTTGGCCTTAAAGGCTGTGAATTCCTGGTGGTACAACTGTACTTTAGAACAATATGTAGTAAGGAGGTGGCTCCAAGGGAAAAAACTTATCTCAGTTAGTTGAAAGCCTTTCTAATCCTCCAACTGAAAATAAGCAAGCATAAGTCCATCCTACAGCACCTAACTTAAATTGTTGAAGGTTATATTTTGCAGATTCTTGCATAAGGTGTGGAAATTAGATGCTGATATAATCTGACCTGTTAATTTAATTAGCTACACTGCAGTAGATCTAACTGACCTGCACATTTTTTTATTAGCCAATCAGAGTGAAGTGATTCTTCCAATTACTGTGCTGAATCAAAAGGAAGTCATTAGTTATGATTTGAGCCCCCTGTAATTCACATATTTTGTGTTTTCCTTCCAAATTTTGTATCATCAGAAGATTACTTTAGGTAAAACTTTCCTGATGTTTGACTATATGTGGATTTGTAGTATTATTCTTGAGCACTGAATGGTTACTCCTGATTTCAATTACATGTTCCAACTGCATGGTCAAGTGGTTAGAGCATTTGACTAGCAGTCGGGAGGTCTGGAGTTAAAGTCCTGGCAGGGTCATACTGAAAAAAATGGAACCCTCTACCATTGTGCTTAGTACTCAGTGTAAGGAATGGAGGAGGAAAAATAAGCCAGTGAGCTGTAACAGGAAAAAAAAGCCGTCCCTGGCCTGACTTCAACCAGTTGGTTAGAAACTGAGCTGTAAAACTCTTGTGTTACTAAGGGCAGAGTCATTTATCTAACTGGCAGTTATGGCCAAGTCACTTACGTATTTCTTTCACCCACCTGCCCATACTGGCCCGTTAGATAAATGACTCTACCTTAACAAATCAACCCCATAGTATGAAGCACTGTATATTTTGCAAATCTTTGAGTATTCTTGTTTTTCTTTTTCCTTTGCAGCAACTCCGAGTGAAGTCATTGAGAAATATGTGGAAGTACTGGACACTCCACCTAATGAGGTAAAAGTTCCTTTTTTTTTTCTTCTAAAGTCACAGATTTCTATTAAAAATAGATTGAATTAGCAAAACATCCTTGTACATGCTGACCTGTTTTAATTTATCTTGTTTGAATATAGGAACCAGGAGTAGAACAGTAAAGGGTCAAGTATGGTTGATGTTGCATGCCTCCATGAACTGTGTACACAATAACTTTATAGAAAAGTAAACTGTATAGAGTTTTCTCCAGGTTTAAGCTTGTGCTCACAAAAAAGTGACAAGTTGACTATGAATGGCAACTTCAATGTTACCTTGTTGGAGGTAATTTTACTGTGCTGAGGGTAGTAACAGTTTCTGTATCTTTAGCCAATAAAGCCTTTGTCCTCACTTATAGGACAAAAAAAAAATACACAATAGCCAAACTTCTAAGCCCATAAGGCTTGTTCTCATATACCCTAGGACACTCAGTGTTACCCTATGTTTACAAAATACATAACCACAGGTAAACACCATGTTTACCAGCCTATGTTCTCACGTGCCCCAAGTTTGGTTGATTGAGTGGTACCATAGTAAGGAGGACAAACATTTCACCAATTATTGTAAATTGTTAGAGCGTATTTGTCATTAGTTCTTCAGTCACCCGTTAACTTGATTGATTACTTAAAACACTTTGGTTGAAATGGCAGAACCCTGTGATTTGACGTGGATCCAAATTTAAACACCAACCTGAATAAACCCACATTCTGAGGTTACTGGAGGTCAAGGTAACACGGTGTTACCTTGAGCGTACGGTAGGTGAGATCATAAGCCGTGTTCCCATTTGATCCAGGGAGGTGGATCTTGATCTACCGAGGTGGATCAAACACTAATGGGAACGCAGATCAACAACACTCACTCAAGATCAAGATCCACTGATTTTGATCGACCATTCGGGGTAGATCAGATCCACCGCGCTGGATCAAAGTTTGTAATGGGAACACATCGGTAGATCAAGTGACCCTGGATCTCCGGTTACACTCATGTATGTTTTTGTGAAACATCGATACGAAATGCATGGCGGGCCGACTTGTAAACATTGGTGACCTTTTCGCGCTTGCGCAATGTGTTCATAAAACACGTTTGATCTACCGCGCTCACTCAAATGGGAACGCGGATCTCGATCAAGGTAACTGATGTTGATCCACCTCCCTGGATCAAATGGGAACACGGCTATAGTAATATAGGTATTTAGGTTTTGCAACACCTGAGCACTATATTTGGTATTTGTGATACTTCATATAGTCTCCCTTCATATTGAAATAACCAGGCTTCATCCTATTTGGTAACTGTTTGATTTTTGTGAATGCAAACAAATGGATACATTCTTTGTATTAATGAGTAATTGTGGCTATGAGAAAAAATGCTGTGGGTGGTGTTAGCAATGTACTGGTGTGATCTATAAACTTTTGTTTCATTGACTTCATGCACTTGTCAAATTGTACATAAAAAAAGTCTTGAGTTATCATTTTAATTTTCTTTCTACATTTCAGGATTGTTCCATCTGCTTCGGCAAACTGGCTTCATCTTCATACTATCATGAACCAGAGGGAGAGGAAGATAAAGGAGACCCCGTCATGAAACTAGATAGATGTGGTCACTGCTTTCACAAGAGCTGTTTGGTAGCCATGTATGAAAGTGGACCACGGGTGAGATAACACATCAAGGTTTATCAAAAAAAGAATAAAAAAATTGGGGGAAGTTATGGGTGGAAAGGGAAGTTGTATGGGGAATGAAATTCTGAGTGAAAAGACATCATGCAGAAAGATGATTGGTGTGAGCAAGGATATTTTCTGGTTTGTTCTTTTCTTTGCAATGAATTAGTTGCCCACTTTAATGTATTTTGGGCTTGTAAAGTGGAAAATTTATACAACGTGAAACTGGTAAATGTTTCCTTATGGAGCACTCTCCCTGTTCATGCCCATGTCTGGCTGCCCAAACCTGGCACACGGCAGAAAATGAAATATTCTGTATAACCTTTCATAAAGATACGCTACTAGTGAAAATTAAAACTGAGGTGAAAGTAATTATGCCACCTCACCCCCTCCCTCAAAATAAAAAAGAGCAATTCAAGATGTCACTTGGAAAGTATTTTAATGCAGGGGCCTCGTGCTGCATTACTTATCTCAGATCTAATAGTATGTTTAGAAATAGGGTATTAACCAGCAATATCCAGCTTACTTGATATGATGGCAATAGTAACTTATGGACTGAATGGTTAAGTGCTATGCTCTATGAACTCTTTCAGAAATTATAGTCAATTACACTTAATGACTTTCAGATCAGATAACTTGCTTATGAAATATCATTTTGTGTTAATTTTCCCTTTTAATTTTACACAGGATGGCAGTATACAATGTCCTAGCTGTAAAACCATTTATGGCATTAAATTAGGCAACCAACCTGCAGGGTTCATGGATTATCATGTGATGCAACGTCCATTACCGGCATTCCCAGAACACGAAACAATACGTATCATTTACCACATTCCACCAGGAATACAGGTTTGTAAACATGACAAGTAATTTAAACTATAGCATAAATGTTGTCATTCAGTGGCCTAGCATACTAATTTTATTAAAATGGTTCTTATTTATTTAGCAGAAGCTGGATAAAGCTGTCAGAAAACCTGCGGTGTTTTTGGCTTTGTGTTAAATTTTTCAGACAATAGACACAGTTGGTAGCATGTTGGAAAACAATTCACTATTGGAGTAAATGGTGTTCGTTCCAGACATTACCCTAAATTTACAAACATTGATAACATGAGTTTTTCCTGGAATAATATTACAGATACCCTTACTTATTTCCCTTGGAGGGGAGGGAGCAAGGAGGATGCATTTGGTGCAGCTGCCTCGTAATTCCAACCCCATGCACTTGTAGGTTATAGTGTTGTATGGGTGCCCAGTGTGGATGTGTAAGATGTCAGATTTAAAGCCCTGTCTGCACAATCAAACATTTGGTCAAAAACATCATGTGCATTTGTATGAAGATGCTAACGGCCAAATGTATGATCCTGTTGACAGATTCAGCAACAGATTTGGTCTTTATGCAACGTGTATGAAGGTGTTCAAATATTAAACTTCATGATTCATCTACTGAAAAAATATTCAAATATATGACTGTGTTCTTGAACAAGTTATGATCGTGTAGACTGGGCTTAATATTGGCCGTCAGTGAAAGCTATTATCTATGGAGGAGATGCATGAAAGGCTGCATGGCAAACAGACTTAAGTTTTGTATTCTTTGCTGTTTCAGTCCCCACTTCAAAAACTTATGCTGTGATATATTTGTTGGAGAGAAATATAAGATGTGTTCCAACCACTTTTAACAACCAGGTGATATTCAACCACACTTGCCAAATGTTCCGATTTCTGAGCGTTGAAACCTATTAAATTTGGAAATTGCATTTTTTTCCAGCTTTTAGTATTAGCAGTAAACTAATAAATACTAAATGCTGAATGTTGTGAACCTCTAGTATTGTAGATCACCTGTTGGAATTTCCATTTTCTGGGGTGCTCATGTTTGCATGTATATTTAATTGCTATTGTTCAATTTACTTCCAGGGTCCAGAACATCCTAATCCAGGTATGCCTTACACTACAAGAGGCTTTCCTAGAAATTGCTACCTCCCAGATAATGAGATTGGTCGACGGGTAAGTCTTAGAAAAGCTGCCACTCATAACTTTAAAATCTTTTGCAACCAGTTTCAAATTTATGTTGAATAAATTATAATTATACTTTATGATAATTTTATTTGTATTTTGGTAAATGCCAAATAGTAGACATATTGAATGAATGCAGGATAACTGCTTAGGTATATGTTGGCATATTTCATTGATGGTCAAATTTATCATGTTGAAGAAAGCTCAGCAGTGCAAGGGGAAGTCAAGTTTAAAAGCAAAAGATAAGCCTCTGATACATTCAATGTTGTCATGGTGTCTTCATGAAGTGTACAGGCCGATGAGCTTGTCTCCTACTTCTCCTTAATAAAGTACAAACTATTTGTCAGATAATCCTGCCTGGTCAGCAGTCCACTCACTTTGAACGTACTATGGGCCTTACAGCAGATCTGCATTTGTTTCAAGAAGAGGCTCGCGGTAGGAATTTGAGGAAATCTTATCTTAGATTGAGGCTTTTTGAAGTGCAAAAGGTCTCCCCATCAGCAGATACTTGAGCATCAGTAAGAAAACAGCATGTTCAAAATAAATTTAATGCAGGGCTCATATGATTAAAAACAGTAGCAATAGTCATGGCTTTCAGGCCTTTAATGACGGCTGTGGTACCCATGACAAAAAAAGTGTTATGATATAGACCTACAGCCAAATGGTTCATTCCGTCCCTTTCTGGCGTACTGACGAATCACAAATTCAAGAATTTCATGAATCTGTGGATCTTGTGTTTCACATAGTGACGAATGTTGTCTTATTTGGAGAATTTTTGCCATATTCATCACTTTTATGTTTGGAATTGTAGAAAATAGTATATTTTACAAAGTCGTTGCAATATTTAAGGCTGAGGTGAACAGATTACGGCAAAAAATGCATTCGTCACTTCGCCAAAATTGCCAAATTTACACATTCGTCACTATGCCAATATACGATTTGTCAGTACGCCAGAAAGGGGATGATCTTGGCTCTTCCTTTGTCTAGTGTATTTTGAGCCATGACTATATGAATAAAAGCCTGGTGAACTACATCATTGTTTTGAATAAATTTCACAGTTGTTTCAAATATTTTGCCAAGGTGAGAAAAGGAGGACACATTAAATTTTAAATGAGGTGAATGCACTTGCTCTTGAAGATACTTCTAGCTATCAGAACTGAGTAACAATATTACTGTTATCTGATTGTTCTCAGATATTAAAACTTTTGATTGTGGCATGGGAACGGCGTCTAATCTTCACTGTAGGCACTTCTGCTACTACAGGGGAAACAAACACAGTCATTTGGAATGAGATCCACCACAAAACAGAGTTTGGTTCAAATCGATCTGGCCATGGATACCCAGACCCTCACTACTTTGACAATGTACTTGCTGAGCTTGCTGCCCATGGGGTAACTGAAGAACAGACAGAGAGTCCTGAGGGCTGAAGACAAAATGCATCACTTTTGATGAAAAACTGCCACTAATCTTGATGAAGACCCATCCTCAAAAGAAGTGGTCTCATCATTAGAGCTGGAATCCGAGTGTATGTTAGATGTCTGCCTTAAAAATGCTTTGGTTGAAATTAAAGAAATACATAGTTTGAAGCTGAGCTGAGTATGGACTTACTTCCATCAAAGTCTGCCTTCAGAAGTTTTCACCAGGGTCATTTGTTACTACGTATTTTAAGACCTTTCAAGTTTTAAGGGTTTTATGTTCCAGCTTTAAACAGATACATATAAATGTAAATATAAGTTTTGTACAAATATAACAGTTACAGCTGTTGGGATAGTACTACTGTTTTTTATGTTTTGTTCTTTACTTCCACTTTTAGCAAGCCAACATATGGAGTGAAAAGAGCCATTTCCTAATCTTTGAGGGCAATATGCAATCTGAGGCAAATTTGAGTGTTGGACTTTAGAAATACATTTTATAGAATGAGATAAAGCATATTGTGATAAAGCATATAGTGAAAAGGTGTGCAATAAAAGAAATAAAGCGAAGGTATTTGTCGACAAGGAAAAGTGCCACAATTCCTTACCATGTTTTTTGTGTCCTTAAAGGCCCAGTTCTCTCACCCCATACAGTACCAATTCTCCTAACCTTCTTACTGAAACCCCTCCCACAATTCTCTGAAATTTATCCTCATCGAGGTACAATCTCAGTTTATTGCTTCAAGGTGAGTATAGAAAAACTCAATTTATATAATCAAAACATTCTAAGTACCATTCATACTGTGTAATATAAGCTTTGGTACTCTGCATTGTTTGAATTAGCAGTCAATTAAAGAGCTGAGTCAATTGAGAATTTCGGTACCCCCATACCAGAATTGTAGTTTTGGGTGAGAGGTTTGGCCCTTTAAGTTCTACTCCAGTGTTTAGGTCAGCCAAGTCTCACTAGAGTAATAGAAGTAGATTTCTGTGTGTGTGTGTTTTATATATGTCTGTGTTGTGAGTTGACTTATCTTGTAATTGTGTCAATGTATCTTTTAAAATCAGTTCTTTCAAAGTTCAGAAACTATGAGGCTTAAAAGATTTGTATTTCTTGTTAAGTGAAATTATCAACTGTCAGTGGTTTAAGTTTTATTCAATTGGAAGAACCTTGCTGTAAAAGTAAACTGTGTTTGGTGTCACTGAGGAATTGAAACAATCATGGAAATAGTAAACAATTAGAGATTTTACAGTTGTAATTTTAGCAAACTTAATTTCTATAAAGGGAAAGGTCCTAGTGAAAGACTTTTTTATGGATCTTACTAGTTAAGATATAGTTATATACAGTTGGTTAAAAGATAGGCATCTAGAAAAAAATTCTCTGGGATTGCACTATTTAAAGGTAAAGAGCAGTCCCCCCAAACTTATTCTGAAGAAAAAGCTAAATAACACAATTTTCATCTTATTTCGCTTCAAAGTATCTTTCATTACATTTTATGACTTCACTATTGCATATTCAAGGTAAACAAAGCAGTTATTTCTGGTAAATTTGACATTTGAAGGGAAAAAACATTGTCACATGACTCCCAACAGCCAATCATGAAACTGGACAGTCTACCACACTTTTTCAATTGGGGATGACTGCTCCTGCCCTTTAACTTTCTGGGACAACTGACAATTAATTCACCCCAATCAATTACGTGTGCAAATCAATAAATGCTTCTTTCTCAGGCCTCGATTTTCAGGAAAATTTATGGTTGTCCTTTGGGCAACCATTTCACTAGTTTTGGTTGTCCACAATGAAATTTGGTTGTCCAAAACACTTTGCACACAATTACAAAACAGTAATTGTGTTCATGTATTATTGGTCTTGAAGAAAAAGCCAGGATGTTTGAGAAACAGAAACACTTTAAGTCTGAAACGTGGTAGACGAAAAAGTTGAAAGAGTTTATCAGTCAGCTTTACAATTCTTCATTCTGAGAGAAAAGTGGTTGTCCATCGGAAAACCAACCTTAAACTTTTGGTTGTCCAAATGAAATTTTAGTTGTCCTGGACAAACGGACAACCATGAAAATCGAGCCCTGTTTCTATCCATACACCATGATATTGATGTTGATCTGCTGCAAGTTATTTGTGATTCATGTTTGGGAAGGAAAAAAGATCATAAAAGGTTTTCCTTTTCATTGTTTGTGACTGTTCTTAAGGCAATATTTCCCTGTAAAATGCTTTATCTGTGTGGCTATGAATATGTACATACTCAAACACCTGTGAACGACACAAATCAGCTAAATCTATTACGCTATTACTTACCTCACCTATAATTACTATTGGACAGTCCATCTATCAAGAAATGATCACTGGGGATGAAACTGGTGGCACTATGTGACCTGCTCCCAACCAATTTGGGTGTCAGAAGTTCTAATTTCATTTGTCATGAGTCCAACTGCAATTGAAAAGTAGCAACACTTTGCACATCTGAAACTGGTGGCACTATGTGACCTGCTCCTAACCAATTTGGGTGTCAGAAGTTCTAATTTCATTTGTCATGAGTCCAACTGCAATTGAAAAGTAGCAACACTTTGCACATCTGACATCCTTCTTTTGATTGGAACATTTACCTTAGGCCTCCTAACCTCCCCAAAGCCTACAATCATGGATTACTAAGTTTCAGTATGTGGACTTCAATGTTGTTTGCATCTCTCTATCTTTTTGCTATGTGCATGCCTTTTCATGTTAGTTTTTGTTTTGAAAAGAAAGGGTTCAAAAGGGAATATTCACCACTAAAGCATACTGAACATAGATGGAGACATACATGCACTGTAACCCTACGTCAGTAAAGACGGTTTACAGATCATGAAGTACACTTAAACTGTAACAGCTTTTTTTAGCATTTGTTGGAAAACAATGGTTGTTTCGTTATAAAAATTACATTTAGTAGAAAATCCTATTGACAGGTCTTGCACAAAAATCTTAAGTATTATATAAAGACACTTTAGGCAGTATGATTGCTCTGTACAAATCTTGTTTCAAAGCTTGTCTGTTTAGGATCAGGTTTACCCAGTGGATGGATAAAAACCTCTTTGTGTGTGAGATTTAAATAAGTATGCATACCACCAGCCATGCAGGGCTGTATAAAAGAAGTTGGAAAAAGAGCTTAAACATAGAATAATGTGAATAAGTTACTTTTATGCAATTTGTAAGAAGAAAACAGAAGGAGAAAAATAAATATGAAACTGCATTGATATTTGGTTAGTTTGATTTCTTAAGGGCTTATGTTGCACAATTTGTTCCCCAAGGTGTCTTGAGTATAGGACAGAGACACTGAGGATGGCAAGCATTTCCACAGACCATTGCTACAACCCTGGATAAAGTGAACGGGGGCCATCTATTTGGTAATGGCAACTCTGTGACTCTTTGCACAGGTTGTTGGTATCCAACCACTGTAGTACATCAATTGTCTGCTTTATAGAAGACAAATGTCACCAACAATTTATTTTAAAATATGGTATCTCATCCACTTATTATGACAAAAGGGTTCCCCTACCAATTTATTATGATAAAAGGTTGCTATATGACATATCTGTCTCCAACAGCAAAGATTGGGTAGGATTTGTGGGTTTAGATAAGACAGAACAAGAACAAGACAACAAATGATACAAGAGAAAGAGAGAATGATTATTCAATGGAAAGAATATTTCTCTTCATATTCCTTTAGATGTCATCCCTTTTGATACAAAGCCTTTAAATATAAACAAATATGATCTGAAATGGCAGTTTTCAATTACACTATCTTTCATCTATGTGCTGAACAAAGATTTTCGAGTGGTAACTACAAATTATTTACGTTTAAGTTGATTGCATTTTGCCCTTGGTACCCTCTTTTTTTTATTTTGCTGAAGCAAAATGATTGTACTTTTTAATATGTCACTGCACCACAAATATAAAGTGAAACCACCCCCAATTTACACGTGTCATTCCCCAACTTGCCAATGAGTCTAGCTGGCATGAAACTCTTAAACACTTGCATGGTTCCCTAGAATACAAACCTTCTCTTCAACAAATAACAATGTGAAACTGATGATGTCAACTTCACCTGAATAGGTCTTTGCCAAGCTGGAATTATTAGAAACTATTTAACATTTTTGACAAACGTCCCTAGGGACATCCACAACATATCACAATCCTTATTTTCCCTTCAGTAGGCCAATCGACAGAGGAAACTTTGCATGTGCTATCATACAAACATCAGTGACACACTGTCATTATGTAGTGTGCACTTGAAGAGCCTCCACAGCAGTACTCTCCATGCTCTCCCTGTCAGTGCAGATTTCAATAAATTCTTTTTTCCATGAGGGGTCCATCAGGCTAGTTCTACGTTAACTTGTCCACATGAATATCTGTATTTTCAACTCAAATCAGTTCTTTAATTTGTCCCAGACTGTTGGGCAAGGGACTTATTGAAACCCGAGTCAGAGACAGGAATACTTAAAAACTCAAAACTCACAAAAGTTATGCTAAATGGGCTTATTTCCTCAATTTACTAAAATTTGGTCATTTGCTGGGTATGTCAACAGGTTTGAATAAAATGTAATAAATACAGAATAACAAACATACAGCTATATACAAAGTATTTATGTTTAATAAATGGTACCACTTGTATTAGGGAGTAACATATTTGAACCTGTGCAACACAATATGACTTGCACATTCACAACATTTGAAGCTGTAAATTTTAATAGTTCTCCTTCCAACATAAAAATGTAAAATGTCCTAATTTTGTACTAAAATAAGAAATCTAAATAAATTTTCTAGATAATTAAAACCTTCAGATACTAAAGCAAATACCATAATTTTTCCAATTATTTGTTTTAAATATAGGACATGTCCAGGTAAACCTCAATATTTCATTTCTCTATTGTGACATTTGGGAAAATGCTTTAAAATTCAACACTTGAAGATGAGGAAGCCAATCGGCTCATCAAAGACACTTTATCAGAATGAACACCTGTTTTGCAACATGCTGAATGCCCCTCCCCCCCTTCCTCCCCCATACCCATTAAAATCAAAGTCTTGTGCCTCAACCAGTTTTCCAAAATTCACATCACTCATTTCATAAGGGCAACTATGCAGAAACAATTGGGCCTTTGCTGATACCAGCAGGGCTGGAAAAATTTTCTATTTACCTGTTAATCAGTAAAGTCTAAAATTTTTACATGATGTCCTGTACAAAACAAGTCAAATTTCCCTTCAAATACCATGATAATTCCCTGCAAGGAGATTCCCAGATTGCTGGTTTTATTCCACCCATAGTTATCAGTTGGAAAATACTGTATAACAGGGATACAATGTGACCATTGCATCTCCAAGACTAAACCTCACTACACATAAATATTGACCAGTATTAAACCAGAAGCAAATGCAAAACGACTTTTGTGTAGCAACATTATTTGTCAAATGTAACTTTCATCATTTGCTGTGTAATATTAATTTTCCCCTCCCAACTCCCCATCCCCAACAGGAAATACATATTTATAAAAATACATACATACATTGTCAAAATCATTCTGTTGACATTAAAAATGTATACAGACAAATGCAAGCATCTAGTGAAACCAGCCTTAAATCTTTTTAATCCTCTATTAGTGACATTAAGGGGGGGGAGGGGGGGTTAGTGTGAAACTAGATCTAATATGATACGGGTAACTAGAGCATTGGAAGGCTGATAGCCCTCAGTTATGGCTGACCACAGCCGTGGTCAAACTATGAAGAATCCAGATCAAATTCCAATCCAATTCTGATGAGTTTTTGTTAAACTACCTTCAATTATTGGTTTGAAAGAGCAAAACATCTGCCAGCCTGTGTAAATATATGACTTGTATCACAGGACTATGAAAATAAAATTATGCTTTATATTTTGACACATCACATCAACAGACAATTTTTATAGGACTATGTGAGTCTGATAATAGTTGTCTGTCACTTTATCATCACAAACAAATTAGGGTAACATTTTATTGTCATAGACAGCTGATGCAAATCATATATCAGAATTGGATCTGAACTTGTTGTAGTATGAGCGCAGCTTTAATTAGACCACCATTTGACTGTTTGGATTCTTCTGTATGGCCTTTGAGTTAAATAGCAATGGCATGCCAACAAAGACAGCATGCCACACTCACTGGCTCATATACAGCTTGCATTGGCTATGAAACTGAAATGACATACAGGTGAGCTAGACATTAACTTCTCATACATGCAAGACAATGTGGTAAGAGCACCACCAAATATTAAATAAAGTTTATTAGAAGAACTCATCCACTGGCTAACTTCATCAGGTGTGACATAATGCACGTAACAATGAGAGATTCAGTTTGCATTTGAAGTCATAATGAAGAATGAAGTCTCAGCAGGGGGGTGGGATTTCTTCCATTTCCTGATCAAACAGACCTTATTGCATTCATGTAATAGGACGGCATTTTGGAGGCATACAATAAGAATGTTGCAGACATGATATATGAACCACACATAATAGAGTTACACACCAACCCCCCAACCCCCCCCCCCCCCCAACAAAAAAAAAAGATTACTGCAAGTTGAAATGATGTACACTGCTACCATTGCCTAAAGTATATCCCTCAAAAGCTCAAAAAGAGATTAGATTTTACCAACTGCATTAGTATTTCTTTCCTATAACATTGAGTTAAGTTGAGTGACGTAGCGTCTCCATATGAATAAGTGAACCATGTGGTATTGAATAGTAGCATGAAGACCTTAGGTCATTATTCTTCAAACTTAAGCATAGCCTTAAACTGACAGAGAGTATTTCTTTTGAGAGTGGAACACTCAGCCTCAAGCAAAATTAAAACAAGCAACCTCCCGCTTACAGGCCGGATGCTCTGACCACTGAGCCATTGAGGCCTATGTGACAGAGCACAGTCAACTAATTTTAAATACTGTTGGGTTAAGTTCTCCATTATCACCTCAGAAGAGTCAAAGGAATGCATCACCTGTAATTTTGAGTAAGTCCAGTGGCATGGCAACTTTATACAAATATGTGAACCACATATTTTCTACATCCTTTGTTGCATCTAACCCTCTCCCCACTCCATGCCTATTTTAACAATGTTGCACATGACCTTCCATCAATAACTGATTACATTTATAACATTCAAGAGAGTTTCTCTACCATGGATCTTTACAGTTTCTTCTTAATGATCTTCTCCAATCTTCTGATTCTACTCAGCTCCTGTTCTTGTACCCTCATTTTAGACTGGGGTCTGCTTTCAGTAGTGCCCTGGCCATGTGAATGAGCTGGTGCTCTGTTACGGTATAACTCCAGCAGAGCATTCTGATCACTGCGCTTGAGACCCTGTGATAAAGCAATAAAATTGCAACAAACCAAAAAAGAAAAACAGTAATGAACATCACATAGGGAGCAAGAATTGATCATTAACCTACATCTGAAGGAGGCATAAATGAAAAGGAAAAATAGTTGTTTAAAATATCACTCCCTCTAGGTATATGGAAAATTTAAACATTCACATAAATTTTTCCAAAGGATTCACTTTCATAGGTCACAGTCTGATGTTTGAGATCACTTTGCTTCTCCTTACCTCCTGTATATGTATTCACTCTTAAATGCCTACAAATATCCATATAGAAAGCTCTTAACATACCTGCCTTCCCAACTGCACCATTCTCCTAATGCCATGCTTCAGATGCAAATGTTCTCATTGCTAGTTTTCTTAATTGTAAGTTACCAGTGTGGATGTTTTTGTGACCTTTACATCTCTTACAAGTATTTCAATTACAGAATGTTAGGTCATTCAAAGCCAGGTGGCTTGTAATGTTTTTTTTTTCAGAAGAAATATTTGCAACAAACAAACATTGCCACATAACCAAATACGCAAAAATGCATTGAGGTTTCGATGATACATACATGTTCTGTTCAATAAAATGCTACATTTCTGGTAACACCTGGTGACCTAAAGTGACCTTTGACTCAACCAGTAAGTAACTGGTTTTTCTTTTAACCAAAACACTTCTATATTCAAAAAGCCAATTTCATACTGTGCCTTAAGATATTCTGCCACAAGGTTTTCAGAGTTTAATGCCAGGTGATAGCAGAGGACCATTGACCACCAAAAACAACAGGTACAGTACTTTCAACTCACTATAACACATCCAAATACTAATTATGAAATCCATCCAAGGTTCCCACCTTGAAATATCCCTTTGACAAGGTTTTCAAAGTTTTTCATAATGCATCAACATATCAGGTCTGAAATGAATCCATGTTTCCTGCCATGAGATATTGTGTAAACAAGGACTTTGGGGTTTGACCCCATGTGACCCCAAATGACCTCTGACTACCAACAAAATTAATAGGGTTCTTCTTTTCATCATAACGCATCAACATATCAAGTTTGAAATGAATCCAAGTTTCCCACCATGAGATATTATGTAAACAAGGATTTCGGGGTTTGACCCTCTGTGAAGCCAAATGACCTCCGACCACCAACAAAATTTATAGGGTTCTCCCTAACATCGTAACACATCAAAGTGTCAAGTTTGAAATCAATCCAAGTTTCCTCTCTTGAGATATCGTGTAAACAAGGATTTCGGGGTTTAACCCCATGTGACCCCAGATGACCTCTGACCGCCAACAAAATTACTTCGGTTTTTCCTTTTATCATAACGCATCAACATATCAAGTTTGAAATGAATACAAGTTTCCAACCATGAGATACTGTGTAAACAAGGATTTCGGATTTTGACCCCCTGTAAACCTAAATGACCTCTGACCACCAACAAAATTGATAGGATTCTTCCTTACACCATAACACATCAAAGTTTCAAGTTTGAAGTTAATCCAAGTTTCCTATCTTGAGATATCGTGTAAACAAGGATTTCGGGATTTGACCCCATGTGACCCCAAATGACCTATGACCTCCACCAAAATCAATAAGGTTCTTCCTTATAGTATGGGGTATCTGTGTACCAAGTTTGAGAATTGTCAGATCTTCCCTTCTCAAGATATCATGTAAACAAGCAAAGTGTCACAAACACACACACACATACACACAGGGCATACCTGTATTCAATGCCTTAGGGGGTACACAGAACTGTTCCCCCCGTAAGGAAATGTTCGGAATTCCCCTTTAGCTGTTTATGTCACACGGCACGTGAATGCCGCGAGCAAGGGCGGGCTCTTGCATATCACGTGACAGAGCTCATTGCAGTGTCCGAATTTTCAGGTAGCTATGCCAGTTACGAGCTCCGCATGAGCGAGGAAAGACGTGTGAGGCCTTAGCTCTCGTGAGCGGCTTGTATCCGGCAAGGTATCGTTTACAGGCTCATGCACGCATATGAATTGGCGTGTACACACCACGAGTACAGGGCATACCCGTCTTCAATGCCTTAGGGGGTACACAGAACTGTTCCTCGTAAGGAAATGGTCGGAATTCTCCTTACGTTGTTTATGTCAGGTAGCTACACCAGTTACGAGCTCCACATGAGCAAGGAAAGACGTGTGAGGCCTTAGCTCTCGTGAGCGGCTTGTGCCCGGCAAGGTATCGTTTACAGGCTCACACATACACACGCACATACAGACGCACGCCATCATGAATGCATAGGTTTCTCTTTTCATCGAAACCAACAAATGCTGCTCTTTAGTTAAAGGCAGTCAATCGTCACCCCAAACTACAGTTTCAGTATACATATATCAAAACTCTCAATTGGTACAGCTCTTTGATATTGGCATCACATTCAAACAATGCATCATAGCTAAATTACACAACATGGGCACTGAAAGTGTCTTGATTACACATTATGGACTTGTATGGCCACTGGGACAAGCCATGAAGCAATAAACTAGGATTGTGTCTGGATAAAGATGAGTTTTAGATAAATGAAGGAGGGGCTAGAAGTAAAGTAGGTTTGGAGAATTGGAACTGTTTGGAATGATGAAAATATGCCTTTAAAGAACACTTTGGTGATGCCATCTTTGTAACTTCTCAAGTGAAGTAACATTCTTAACATATGATAACAAATGATGGTTCAGTCTGTGATGGGTGGGTCTGGGTGGTATTTTGGCTTTTTCTTTTCTTCTATTTGCATTTCTTTTTGTTTTCTATTTGTGTTTAATCCCACAAAGGTTTCTATGAATACTTCCTTCCAATGCAACCTTTTCTTGTTTATTCATACTCTTCAACCCTACATTGTTTTTCATCTTGAAATGATTGTTGTTGTGGATTAACATGTAAATGAAACAGGTTAATAATTTTGAAGGTAAAGCTATGACTTTGAATTAGTGTGTCATACTGATGCAAAGTTAACACTTCATCAATGCAACACTTCATCATGCCTTCTACATCTTTAACTTCACATATCACTTCATATGCTTGCAAAAGGCTTGTTGAAGCTTGAAAGTCAGTCTAATTTTTCAGTGGATTTTGTCTCTTTTCAGAAATCATATTTTCTGATTAGTCGTCTCTATTTCAAATGGCCATTACTTTTCCCGGGTAAATTATCACAATGACACTATCCATTTGTTCTCAATATCTGTTTAATCCTCAACCAGTTCTGGATATTTTCAGGCATCATCTATCGAGGATTATGATGATGACAATGATGTCCCTTATAATAAGTAGTGCTCAATACATATTCATGAATTGTTAGTGCATAAGAAACATACCTTCATATCCAAGATCTTCTGAAAGTCTGATGTCTCGGAGTCTGTCATCAATTTGATGTAATTGTCTACAAAAGCTGATTGAGGGTCAGCGGGTGACATCACAATCTACAGGAGGTAGATAAAAAACTTGGAGGAAAGATGATCAGGGATAAAATGCTTGGCAATTTATTAGTATACATAATATTCCAAGGGTTCAATGTTCCTAAGGCTTGATGTTTCCCGTTTCTGTATCATTTCATCTTTGGCAATGATTACGAGGTACATCATTCCCAGGGTTTAATATTCCCAGAAATAAGTTCAATATGTTCCCAGCCAAAGAACATCATACCCTGGGAGCAATGAGCCCTGGGAAAATTGACATAGCACCTACTTTGAAGGGTGTAACAACAAGTAGGTAGTGAGACCAACGATTCATGTAAGCTAAGCTAAGACACCAACAGCTCCAAAACTACTACAACTGAGGGCTCAAGTTAATGTCTTTGTGACAGAGTATGTTATATAAAGGGTAGAGAGATGTTCATGTTGCGAGCTAAATTGAGTTTTACAGCCCATTTTCTGACCAATGAGTTTAAGTCGAGCTGACTACAGAAATATAAATGTAATGAAATTAAAAGGCCCTTTCTTGATTTGGTGGGACTAAAGTTCCCCAATGACAAAAATGAACCTTTTTGTAATTTCCTGCATGGGACACTTGCAATATTTCCATAATGTCTTATTAAGTTCTCAATCAAAATTCGAAATAAAATATTAATTCAAAAAATTAAGGCATTTTTACATTACAATACACATTCATTATAAGATTACCTTGAGAATCATCTCAGCTTTGGTCATTCCTTTAACAACAATTTTTGTGTAACTGAGGAAAATGAGAAAAGAAAACTTCATATATTGAAAGGTTACATGGAGAGAAAAGTTCAAATTTTAATTCTTATCTAGAGGGAAATATTTTTAAGAAAATACTTTGACATAAATGTAAATGAACCTGATGTACATTTTAACAGGGAAAGAAAACATCACATTCAAAAAAGCAGGTTAACTAAAAGGGCCAAACCTCTCACCCCAAGCTACAATTTGGGTACCCAGGTGCCGAAATTTTCAATTGGCTCAGCTCTTTGATTGACAGTTAATTCAAACAATGCAGAGTGCCAAAGCTTAAGTTACACAGCATGAACGGTACTGAGAGTATTTTGATTATATAAATTGAGTTTTTCTGTACTCACCTTGAAGCAATAGACTGAGATTGTGTCTGGATGAGGATGAATTTCAGACAATTGTGGGAGGGGCTTCAGCAAAAAGGTTAGGAGAATTGGTACTGTTTGGGGTGAGAGAACTGGGCCTTTAAAATAGACTGTATGGACAGGAACTGTTGTGATTACTCATTAGGATCTTTCAAACTCATCTGGGTATACTCACATTAAGAAACTGGGTTTGTGTCAGCGTTGAGAGATAAACACAGTTGTGCATGTGTGTGGTAGAGTGGGGTAGGGGTTGAAGGATTAAAACAGTTTGGGAGGAGAAAGAGGACTAACCAATAAACCAAAATCCACAGTATCAGTATAAAAACCACAAGCAATAATATAAAATGAAAGAAGTAAAGTTACAAATACCTAATCACAGTCTAACTATAAATGTAACACACAGGATGCCAATTTTATCACAAAGGTAGTTACCTTGCTGGGGCTTTCCTTCCGACCTGTGACCCAATAGATGGTAAGTCAAGAAGAACTGTTTTAAGGGAATGAGTGTCTAGCAACAGTTGTTCAGCTCCCACTGTGCTGATTGGTTTGCACTTGAACAGGTGATTGATGAAACGTGGAATGAATGTACTGAAAATTTTAACAATACAGAAGAATTGTAACATAAATTCGTTTTACATTACTGTCTATTATTACTTCAAACTTAACTCATATAACTACTTCATGCTTTTCCAAGTTTCACCTTGAGGTCCCAGTAACACCATTTAAATTCATTATGGACCTTTTAAATTTAAAAAGAATCCTTATTCAAGCTTAAATGCCACATTGGAATTATTTTTCTGAAAGTGAAGAGCTCTAATAGAACTTGGCAAAGATTCTCCTACCCAAAGGAACCATGTCTCTGACAGGATAACAAATCTCATTGCCCAACTGCTTAGAATTGATGTTGTACTACAAGTCTCACGTTCTTAACAGCTTTGCGTAGGAAATAAGTTCCCTTCAAGATCACCAGCCATATCTGCTTCTGTCATCATTGAATACATCTAATTCAAAACATCATATTTCAGCCCTATGGCTCTTCACTCAGAGAAGTGAGAGGACTTTGGAGAAAGAACTATCCACAGCAAATTAATATTTCTAATAAAGACTAGAGCAGTGATTAACATTTTAGTAATTTTCTATAACCTTTGGTTCCATCTTGGAGAGGACTGGAGTAATAGCTAAAATGATCACTTCTGAAACAGATAAATTCTCTTCTAATTTGTACTATAATTTTTCAACATTAGGAAGTATTGAGAGGTATAAACCTGCATTACAAATATGAAAACGGGGAACTGGGAAATAAATCATGAAATATGTTCGCTAGATAGTTAAAGGGGCACACTGAGTTGATATCAATAACTGAATCAGAGTGTTAAAGGGTCACTACCACATGACAATGCTTATAGTTAGCATAATAATTCAAGTTTCGTATCCAATAGTTATGGAAAAAGTTACAATTATGAATTTTGGGGTGTTCTAACTTGTAACAGTTTTGTGCAACTTTGAAAGCATCTAGTCACCTACTTTTTAAAACTGAATTCAACTGTCAAGCTCTTACCCATACAAAAGTTATTTGTATGTACTATGAAGAACATGGGGATTGTCTAGGTTTGACCACTTGTCATTGGTATAAACTTTGCAGGTTTGGACAAAAATTGTTGAATTTCATACACCAAATCGATGAGTGACTTTGAAGCAAAGATTTATTTAGGAAGAGGTGGGGGAGGGGGGGGGGAGAGAAAGTTTTTCTAGAGTAACTTCATTAACTTAAGGTATTATTATATGTCTACTTACTTGACAAATTTGATGCAGAATTGTGTAAAATATTTTCTTGCTGATGCTAAATTATCTCTAACTACAGGTACTGTCCGTGATATGTGGGTGGTGATGGCATTCACATACCCACTTTGGTCTCCGACTGTCTCAATACTCGACCAATTTACCTATGGAGAAAAAAGATATTAGCTAATTTTTACATCATTTTCTCAATTGTTGTAAGCTACAGGCAAATTTAAATACTGAGGTGAGCAGTTTTAAGGAGAAGTTTAAAAAAAAAAAATTTAAAGTTCTTATGTGAAAGAAAAACTGAATCTACACAGTTTGGTGAAACTTCCATTCAAATCAGATATGTATATCTTGAGGTATTAGCAAATGAAATAGCAGAATTTGTGTTCCAAAGTGAGTAAGAGAGCAGTAGAAGTTACATCACTTCTTCACATTGACAAGGAAAACTTCGTTTCTTTTGTTTATTTCATCCTGTTGTGTTGACCCTGTAGGTATGAGATAGGACCTCCCCCTGTGGGACAGAAAAATTTTGTAAAATTTTTATGCTTATTTGGGTAACATGGACCTGTGCATTAGTACAGGATATTGCACTGGCAGGGGTTGTGCTATTGCTAGATGCACTCGGGTTGCACCTGTAGCACTTGGGACGGACATTTAAGTGCAAAACACATTACTCATACATAAACAGCTACTGCGTGCAGCCTCATGACGTCAGCACTACTGACCAACCACAGCAGCTGCAACCAAGCTCATTGAGAGACAAGTACACTGGTCAGATGCCCTCACCAGAAGAAACACTCTAGCTCTCATGCTAGACATGGATTAGACATGGACTGCTCCACATGGACTTCTACATTACCACAACAGAGGACACTGAAGTAAGCCAATGGTTTAACTCTAACAAACTATCTTCAAGAAGAATTTTACTAGCCAACTAGGCCCCATTTCTACAACAAGTCTACAACTTGAAATCTCGGAGCTATTTCCACCAACTACTTATGAACGTTTTGAAGCACAAAAAAAGCACCCCATTTGTTCTACACTGACAGTCTTGTGCGCCCGGGCAGCAGATGGCAGCTAGACACTTTTTAGTTTACTGGGACTGCAGTGCTGAGTGCCGCTTCTTGTCAGCCTCAGTTCATTCGTGTGAAGTTTGGTACAAAAGGTTCCATTGTGTGCCATATTGTTTCAGCATTACTGACGGAACAACACAGAACACAACATAAGGTGAGACTACCCTAACTTTCACCACCATCTCTCACACTCACTTAACCCTTTCGCAACGGAACGGGGTCCATCCCGTCATACTGAACTGTATTATAATACATATACACAGTACATGAGTACTGGTTCCACCAAATGCTACATTTTTTGTATGGATCCAGCCACATTTGTGCTTGCTATGCCCCAAGAGGATGCATATATGTTAAACGTCTCCCCTTCAAGCCTATTTCATGTCCAAAACAGGGTTGTACGCAATAGAATTATAATTAGCTTTGCCAGAACACAACTGAGTGCTATGGTTTTGGGGGGAAACCATGCGTATAGAATGATGGCAAATTATGGTTTCGCAGCGAAACCATGCAAAGCAAAGGGGTTAACACCCTTTTGCATCATTTGAATTAACTCTGATTGTGCATTATTATGTGCCAATGCATGGTCTTTGTTTGTTCATCCATTAATTGCAGCCAAATAAAATTTAAAGGGGAAGGTTAAACGCAAATCAAAATTAATACCTTGTTCATCGCTGTCATAGCTGGTTCACATGCTGTTTCCAAGTCTTGAACTAACAGATGAATACAGTTTGATATTACACTGGAATGAAACAAGGGGGAAAGATTGGACAGAAGCAACTTTTTGAAAAAAATAACATCCTACAGAGTGTCATAGATTCACAAAAAATGGCAATAGAATGCACACATACATTTAATGCCACAGAAAACACATAACATAAAACATACTGAATATCATAAACAAATGCTAATTTTTAGAGTTTATTTATTCTGGCATATCTTTTAGAAAGCAGACCTCTCATTTATGACTATTGTTGTGCAATCTTTACACCCTTAGCAGTCATGGTGAAATGTATTTTGAGAGACACCAGTTAAAAATGTAAATAATTCTATTTTATACCCTTACATTATTAATTATTTTGTCTGCAATTTAAGATAATAGAAAGTTGAATATTCGAAGAAAACTTGGTTTAGTAGATAGCTATCATCAGAGAGTGAACTTTGACTAGAGTCTCTGTCATAAGCTTTTGAGAAAACTGAAGGAGTGGGGGATCACTTGCAAAGTTTTAAAATGCTCATTTCCAATTTTCAAGGTGATCATATGTTGAAATATCATTTGAAAGATCATTTGAAAGGGCGAGAACAAACATTATTTCCAAAATACAGTGGTACTTTTCTTCATATCATTCCATCTACACTAAAAACGTTATACTTCAGACATGGTGTTTGTTCTGCTTAGCTATGCATTATACTGTACATACTTTCTCATCCCTTACATACCAATGTGTACATCCAATTGCATAGTGCTGGTGTTTGTGTCAAAATGCTGCTATACTCAGCCTTTTCAAGATGACTGCTTGACTACAAGTATACTGTAGTTTTAGTGGAGACAATTTTATAGCATAAACGAAGAGGGATTGAAGTTCTTCAGAAAAATTTGAACAACTCGTCAGTAAAACTATGTGGAAAATTATATTTTGTGACTAGAGTTGAGTATTTGGTGCTTGTTGTGAAACTTTTGGGATGATTTTGGGACATATCTGTGACCACTTGCCAAATGTTCAATGAGGGTGGCTTAAAACCCCCTGACGCACTTGTGCCTTTTGGCTGACAATTTCCCCTGATATTGTTCAATATGATAACTTGCAAAATTATTCTGGTAACTTTCATTGTTCCTTGATTGTAAGCGGAAGTAAGCAGAAGAAAAAACAATCTCTTTTCCAAATCTACACTTCAAAGTGGCTAAAATTCAAAATTTTGTGACGTCACCAGAGCTTAACATATTTCTGTGACCTCAAGGTCAGCTTCCCAACTTGCAAATGGCAACAAAAATCTTCAAACAAATCAGATGATTGGGTTTTTTTCCATGATATGCTATAATAAGACCAACTACAATGCTTTACTTATGAATCACCAAAGGTGAGTATTCTTACCCATGGAAAACATCTATTTCTCCGCTAAGTGAAATTTGATCAACAAGGCTAGCATCGATCTTTTCCTTTAATTTTTCCTCCAGCTAAAATAATGAAAGGTAAGGGAAACAGATGGCAATTTTGAAGCAGTGGAACTATGCATTTAAGTTTTTAATGATTCAACAGAAAGGAAAAAACATCCTTTTGGTGATCAGGTACAGTATTAATGCATAAAAATTCTTGACCCACAGTTTTTCATACAGTACCGTAGGTTAAGATACTGTAGTGTAGTCATTCAAATATTTATAGAAAAGACATATAATATCCTAGAACTGTACATTTTATGCTTAAAAATTGAAATGGCTATCAAATACTTCAGAAACAAGATCTACAATGATACTGTTTATACTACGTAATAAATAAAATCATTGAAAAGCATTCTGAAAATTACGAAAAATTACAAAAGTAATTATCCAACTACAGATGGTGATCAGTCTTATCAGCAAACGAAACTAGTTTTCATACTGCCTTTTGCTCTCTTTGTTCAACACTACCCTCCTAATCTCTTGTAGTCTTATTGAAAACTGTTGAAAATAACTTTTGAAGGCTGAGAGCTAACACCTTGTTTCAAAAACTCAATTAACTGTACATGAAATTCTTCAACGCAAGGCAACGGCCGTGCAAACATCTCCGTCAGACCAGTGTTAATGAGCTAAAGGTCACAAACACACACACAAAAACACACACACACACACACACATACCCACACTCACACTACCATGACTGCAATATTGGTTTCTCTCATCATCGAAACCAAAAATGAAAACCACAACTCCATTCTTCATTAGCAGGTGGGTTATTCAGATATCAGATAAGAATTAAACATTGAAGTCCATTAAACTTTAAATACAGCATAAATACATCAAGAATTAAGTAGAAGATAAATTACTCTACCATTTTTTGTAAAACATAAAGCCAGTGATACATATCACATCTCATCATAAAGCATTCTTCATTATTCATCTACATCCTACGGAGCATTATATGTTTTAATACTACAATGCATCAATCTTGCTTTTTAATATTTGAGTTTAAGATATACAACTAGAAAGCTATATCTTTGCCTGAATAAGCAAACAGCTTGAGATAGAGCTGTGGCTGTAATTTAAAATTCAGCTAAGGTTTAAAGCGATATCCAGGGTAACAAAGAAGCACCTGCACAAAACTGGGAAGCTACGGTTGTTAATAATGTAAGCATTCTCTTGTATTGCAAGTCAATTAGGAAGATCACTTGGAAAAGCCATTTTGAACTTACATTATAGATAAAGTAAGTGCCACAGTAGATTTATCCCAGGGTTAAAATATAAACTACCCTGGATGGTTACTAGGTGTATCACTTATTATTCATAAAATGAATCAGTTCAGTGATAGGGAACAACTTCATGTGCGATGACTTAATTATTTACCACAAAAGTTTCCTGGCTGAGTTGTATCTACAGTCCCCAACAAAAGTACATAGAACAAACAGCACTCCCCATATCAATGTTCAAGATTCAGGATGCCTTGGGCAGCTGCAACATTGAATGGGGGAGTGGGAGATGGTGATCCTTTGTCAGGGATTGTCCCATCATTTTTGTCAAGGACTGTTGAAAGCCTGCACAAATGTACATGGAGCAGTTTTCAGTCAGTCTTGGGCAATGCATGACAACTGGTGAATAAAAGCATATTTTGAAGGGAATGATGCGATGACAATTGTCACCGTGTAAGCATTATGAAGAACAATTGCTGCATGACAATGCAATAAAAGTGACTTATAAATATTTAAATATTTCACAGGGAAGGAGTGTAACTTATCACCCATTACAGACTTCAGTTTATATTCCATCCTTCCAATTAGGAAAAGGAAGTGACCAAAATGAGGTACCCATGGGTGGTCTACTTTGTTGATTTTTGTCATTTATCTATTCACTGAAGAACTACTGCCCCCAGGGTACCGAAGGGGAGGGGTAGCTTTCGAGCAAGTAATATTTCTTGGGGAGGGGAACAGACCAAAACAACCTTCAGGGCAAGGGGGGAACAGATATACTAGAGAAATTTCAGGCCAAAAGCAGCTTTCAAATTTCTGAAACCAAACCACTATAGAAAGCCCCGAAGGTGGGCTTTATAATGTTTAATTTATTCATAACCCCAATGTAGAACTCGTCACTGCTTCCAATTTCTCAGAATATTTAATTAGGGACACAGTTTACCATTAACCTCACCATGATTAACCATTAAATAGAATAGAAAATCTCTCCATTTATAGGAAGTTTTCATTGTGCAAAAATGGTTAACTGATTTAGTTTCGTGAAATCTTTACATAAAATGTCATGTTCACTACCCCAAATGCTTACATATGACTTCATCTTAAACCAGGTTGTAATTTGAATCATCATTCCATGTTTATTTATGTAAAACGAGAGAGAATTTTTTGGTTAACAGTTGGGTACATTGTGAAATATGTTACCCCCACCCTCTAACATGAAAAATAAGATGGAAAAGATTGTTTGTGTTTCCCCATAACAGTACATTAAATTTTAAAGTAAATGAAACCTCTCACCAGCCATAGTACTATTTCCCCCTCCCCATCCCTCATATGAGCTACTTTAGGAAGACAAATCTTTACTCCAGCGCCCTGCGACAATCTGACATGCCAGGATACTGGTCAGACAGGATCAACTGTTACAACTTCCCTGTAGCTTGAAAAAACAAATGGTAACCTGCTCGTTTCAAAGCACTTAAAACGAAAATTTGGAAATTCTGCACCTTTTTACAGGCTACCATCAATCCCCGACAGAAATACATGGGATAAACCCAGCTCCCTGTATCAATGTTGAAGTTTCAAGATGTCTTGGGCTGCTGCAACACTGAATGAGGGAGTGGGGGGATGGTGATCCTTTCATTGCTTGTGGTACTTGTTTTGTCCCATCATTTTTGTCGAGGACTGTAGACAACATTCCATTGTTGCCAGATGGCCACTGTACACATCCTGTAATGTGCCACACATAAATGGCAGAGATTGATTGCTAAGTTGATGAATTATTCATGAGATAATTACTGGCTGAGTTGTACACAGAGATTATTCAGTTATTTCCAGGATGGTAAAGTACATACCTATTCTATGTAGCAGATAACAAAGACTGATCAGACAATTTGTATCATAGGAAATGCATTTTTCTACATTAGTAGTGTCAAATATGACACATTCCTACAGGTACTTGGCTTGAATGGTACATATCACAACTGAGAAATACATTCTCTCTAGCTTAAAAGTGAGGAAATTTGACACTCCCACACATAAAGTGAGGCTCATTGCTAAGATAATGAATTATTCATGACATAATTATTAGCATGCTGAGTTGCATCAAGACAGTATTTAACCAACTCCATGATGTTAAAGGGACTCATTCAGTTGATATCGATAACTTAATGAGAGTTTTGAAGGGTGCTACAACATGACAATGCTTATAATTAGCATAATTAGCCAAATTTCATATCCAATAGTTGCAGAAAATTTGGTACTTTGAATTTTGTGGTGTCATGACTTGTAACTGTTTTGTGCATAATTTGAAAAAGTGTCTGGTCACCAACTTTTGAAAACCAAATTAAACCATTAAGTACTCACTAATCAAAAAAGTGATTTGTAAGTAGGATCTGGGGATTGTCTAAGTTTGACCATTTTTCATTGGTATTTGAAGAAAACTTAACAGGTTTGGAAAAATTGGTTGAATTTCATGAACCAACTCAATGAGCCACTTTCAGGTACACCATCTTCAGGAATGCATCGTATTTGACAGTACTAAGCTAGAAGGAATGCATTTCCTATTGTACAAACTGGATGGACTGATTGCATGAGTAATGAATTATTCATGAGGTAAATACCTGCTGAGTAGTATCCAAACAATATTCAGCTGTGACTAAGATGCTACACACTCTGTATTGCTCATCAGCAGTGAACTTTGGTACTTCACTGGAACTCTCCTTTAAGCCTTCTTTTAGCAGAGTTGAGAAATTTAAACTTGTTGGCATTGGGGCTTGAGACCTTTAGAGACAAAATAAAATGGGGGCTACAAGACATATGTAAAATACCCTGTAACATTGACATGAAACCTGTGATATCAGTCCCTGGCTGCAGAGGATGAACTGTCCATCAGTGGTTAAAGCTACAAACATGTTCACTACGGTGAACCATCCACCATTATATTCAGGTGTGTGGACTAAGAAACATTGAGAGATGGAATTACTTCATTTGTAACCAAAAGTGAATTTAAACCAAGCAGTTGTGATGTCATATCCTCACATTGATTGGAAATGGTTTGCTTCATTTGCCTTTGACTGTACTCTTTTTAATTAACAAAAACATGAATGAGTTTCTCATGGCAAAGTCAGTTTGAAAAATTCCTGTTTCTCTTACACACCACTAAAAAAGGTAATACAATAACGCAAATGAGCATGTTCCATAACTCCATTTGGAAGTTATGCACATGAATGCATCCTGAAAATTGTTGGGTTAAAAAAAAAAAACTCCCACACCCAAAAACATTGTACCAAAATTTGGGTTTACTTGAAAATTTTGTGGAACCATTCTTTTCCAATCTATCCATAATATAAGCAAGGATCTTCAGTCAGGTTTTGTGCTGCACATCTTATCTATAATGCCTTCTTGGAGTTAAGTTCTGCATTTCAGTCTATCATTTAGTAGTGCTGGGACCACTTTTTGCATTTGGTTAGGCTAGACACTGAGATTCATGTTCAGTGTTACATGCACATACCGCATAAAAGCAATGGAATGCGCTATAAAACATGCAGAGCTCTGTCTGTGTATTCCACCTGTGTCAGTGAGCCACAACTGGAAAAAAGGCAGTGGCCGGCTCAACTTGAACAATTTGGTTGAAAACTGGGCAATAAAACTTCACCTAACTAATTAACTAACAATCCAAAATGCACCCTACAATTCCATGCAGCAAGGAATTACCAAATGCACTTATGGGGGTGATTGCATCTTTTCTTTTAACTCATGCAATGAAATGTTTCCTACCGAACAAACATACCAAAGATGAAGAATCTGACTTACTTTGGCAGATTTCCAGTGAGTAACCTATTAGCATATTCTTTCAGATATTTCTGGAATGTTGCTGTCAGTGAGAGTAATGGTTGACCAGTACTAAGCTGTGAACACTGAATCATACACTTCTTGTAAAATACAAATAAATCAGCACAGCTTGGAAGAACAGCTCCCCCTTCTTCAGCCTGGATTGGAGGAGGCCCCTGGGTACGGAAATCTTCAACGAACCTCTGAATAAGGTCTGATAGATTCCTGCAATAAAAGAAACCACAAAAAAACTGAAGGTCAAGCAGAGTTCACAAAGCACAATTCATCATGTAGAGATAAATGCATAGTTTAAGAAGGTTAAAAGTTCCTGGACTTATGGGTGGCAGAGTGGAAGAAGGAGAAAAGGCTGTACGACCTCAAAGGCAGAGTAGCAATAAAATGGTCATCAGGTGGGGGAATAGCAGGAGAAGGACCCTGAGTGGTATAGAGGCAGTAATAATGTCTATGAGTCCTCCAGAGGCAGAGAGGTAGAAGGGTTCAACTTCTAAACATCCATTACAATTAGCTGACCATGTGTTATTCCGATATAAACTTATGGTAATGCACTCATACCAGACTGTAAACTTTTTTTTGTGCGCGGGTAATGTGAACAAGAAATGGAAAACGTGCAGATCTGAAAACCCAGCACACCAAAACATGTATGTCGTGCTGCAAGTGCAGTATGCCACACGTACAGGTATGTGTATGTACTGTAAAGTACAATTCCCCTAGCTGTCCTACGAAGAAAACTCTTGTATGCCGCATACATTCGGCCATTACATACAGCATACCACAGGTGTTCTTAACATATACATACACTATACAGTATAGAATAAGTGTATGTATATGGATACTACCGAGAATGTGATGGCTGTGGTATGCTGTACCTATGGTATGTAGGCTATAGGTCTTTTGCATTTAGTGACGGATGGCACAATTGCGCGGGGAACAACTTAAAGTCGGTAAAAGATGAGTGCAGATTTCACTAAAAACTGTTGAAGTGCACACACGGAAAACAAGGCAGTTTGGCTGCACAGGGAACAAGTTCCATGTGCAGGCTAAACTTTACAGTCTGGCACTCATCTAGAACTGTTCCAATTTGCTTGGGTGTATGTTGTAATAATATGGCCATTCAAATGAAACTGATATGTTTTCCTTCTTTTTAAAAGAAAATTCTGTTGTGTATGAAAAAAAAGAGTTGAACGACCCTGGTCATTTACCATAGAACAGAACAATGGGCTCTTGGGATCTCTTGCATAATCACCTGATCATGCATTATACTGTGCTAATGCATGGTACATCATTGTTCAACCTTTTAGTTGAAGCATCTTAGTTACCTGTCTTGTGACTCAATGTAAATGTGGAGGTGAGGCTCGAAGCACTGGCTGATGATACCCTGGAATGGTGATTGCTGGGGTTTAGCTGCAGGCTACAGACAAAACCAAAAAAAGAATCAAAATATTGTAAGAGAAACAAGGGTGGGGTAGATTCACAGGCAAGACGAAAACATAAAGTTACAAAAAACCTTCACAATTCCCTGGTAATGTAAGCATTTTAAACATTCAAATGTGTAGCAGGAGAATGACATCATACACTAGTGCAACAAAATCTGCTTTCTTTGGGGCTTCTTAATAACAGAGGGAATAAATTTCAATATTTTACATCTCTTCAAAAGAACAAACTATAAATTAAGAGAGAGAGGATAGACCCTTAAGTTTCATTTACACAAGCTTTTGTGTTTGTATGCTGTCTGCTTGTTGTTTTTTTTCTTAGGGAGTGCACATTCTCAAGCCCCCCGGGGTTTTTGTGTACTTCCTTGCTCTTTTATATGTCCGTTGATTCTTTTGTTGTATTTATACCGTATATCTGTATGTATATATGTTAAAGTGATAAAACAATAAACGAAACCAAACAAGCTGAAATACTGTGTTGGTAAGCTGATATTTAAATTACTCTCCTCTTGTAAATGGGGGCATCTTCTACACCTCCCAGCCACAGGAGGGAAATTAACCTAACACAAACATACCTTGACCTCAACAGGCTCTTCCTCCTCCTCGTCATCATCATCCATGTCAAATGGATTCAGAGGATCTCTCTCCCGCTCCTTGAGAGCATCTTCATTTGCTTGGGGTGGTTCTTCATTTGTCTGCAAAAAATATGAAGAATGTACTTTTGTCATGGGGGATCATAAGTGGTGAACACTAAAATAACAAAAAGGGTCAATAACAATTTGGGGTAAGCTGGGGTCACAAACAGGAATTGAATCACACCATAACATTTAACAACTCATTAACATAATCATGATATTATGGGATACATCAGATCAACTTCATACTCATCGGTACTTATGAACCATCAAAAGCTCCACATATAAGAACTAACAGCATTTCTTCAAATTGTATTTTTATACCAAAAAGTGGTAAAATCATATCTTCACTATTAGCAAGCTGCATGACAAAGGGTTTCCAAGGAGTTAAAATGCATGCAGGTTAATCTTCTGGTTGAAAATTTTATACTTCGCAGCTAAAACTAAGGAGAGCAGAAATAAATAAACACTCCTGAGAAATTCAATTACTACTGTTACTCTTATTGCTACCCCAGTACCTGACTTTTTTCAACTGCAGGGAGCAGAGTTGTTCCTTTAAATCTCTTGGTCAGCAAGGATTCAAAATTACTTGTTCTTTGAATGGCAAATAACAGCAACTTGACTTCTATCTCAGCTGACCTGTTCTGCATGACCTTTGACAGACCATCCCTGAGAACAAGGAAAAAAGACATACCATTTTTATGAGATGGGTTTTTTCATTAATTAATGGTGTTAAAGGTATGAAACTTGGGATATACTTCATATTTACTATGTGGATGCGTTATGGTGAAAAGATGATCCCTGTTGTTTTGGTGGAGGTCACAAGTCATCTGGGGTCACCAGAGATTAACATCTGAAAACCTTGTTAATACGATATCTCGATGTATTATCGTCAAAACCAAACATTAGATTTTTGCTTCAACCTTTCGTTTCAAACAAGAGTAAATCAAAAGAGAATGGAAAGAAAAAAGACATACCTTGTAACTTGACAAAATTCTACACAGATTCTCTCAGCCACCTCCCAATCTGAGGGAAATATTTTTCCATGTTTCTCCTCAAATCCAAGGACAGCTCTCTGAACCCAGGCAAACCTTCTATCAATTTTATCAAGCCAAGCAACGTCTTGGTTCTCTTGGAACAACACTAAATATTCTTGGAGTTGAAGCTTTACAAACCACTTTAGTAAATCTTTCCTAACCAAAGCAAATTAAAATAAAAGTTGTCAGTATGTAAGATTTCTTCACAGATTGTGACAAAAATTTTTTGCTACTGTTTGAGAAAAGTGATAAACCAGTCAAATAGTTCCATCTCAGCTAGATTAGATATTCTTGTTTGATTTAACTTTTGAAGTTTCACAAAGTGCTTTGGCATTTCTAATGCAAAATGGGAAGAATTCTTTATGACATCAATTATGCAACAATAGAATCTGATATAAAGAAGCTCTATGTTCCAAAATTCTCAGAGTACAAATAGATATTGAACCTACTATTTTTAAATGAGCAGCTTAAAACAAGAGGCCCCCTACAAGCCAAGCATTCAGTGAGATTTTTATTGATGATTAAACCAGCTTAAATACTGACTTAAATTCTTGCACTAAGTTATGACCAACTATCAGATGAAATTCTTAAATATATTAACTTACTTGACTTTTAAATCTAAAACATTCACAACCAGACAAGCCTCTGTCAATTCCTTTGGATTTGTTAGTGGCTGTGGAAAGAACAAATAAATGAAAAATTTGAATTATAACAGTACAGGTTCTTCAAACTTTTCAAAACATAAAATCTAACCAGCAGGGGTTCTTTAGATGAATGTTAGTCACTTTTCTTTGCTTAGGATTTATTGTGAGCCTATCACAATATTGTCTGCAAATGAAAACCAGAATGCAAAAATGCATTGAGGTTTTGATGAAACATACATGCTCTTTTCAATAAAATGCTACATTTCTTGTAACAACTGGTGACCCAAAGTGACCTTTGACTCCACCTGTAAGTAACTGGTTTTTCTTTTAACCAAAACATTTCTATATTCAAAAAGCCAAATTTCATACTGTGCCTTCAGATATTCTGCAAACAAGGTTTTCAGAATTTGATGCCAGGTGATACCAGATGACCATTGACCTCCACCAAAAACAACAGGTACAGTACTTTTAACTCACCATAACACATCCACATATTAATTAGGAAATCCATCCAAGTTTCCTACTTTAAGATATTCCATTTTGACAAGTTTTTCAAAGTTTGACCGATCATGACCCCAGATGTCCTTTTACCTCCACAAAAAAGAAACCTTATACAGACCATCCTCTCACCATAATTCCTCCACATACTAATTATGAAATCCATCTACGTTTCGTACCTTGAGCTATCCAAAACAAGTTTTTCTGAGTTTGACCCCTTATGATGGCAAATGACCTTTGACCTCTACCAAAATCAATAGGATTCTTCTTTACATCATAACGCATCAACATATCAAGTTTGAAATCAATCTAAGCTTCCTACCTTGAGATATTGTGTGAAAAAGGTTTTCAGGATTTGTCCCCTCCTGACTCCAAATGACCTTTGACCTCCACCAAAATATATAGGATTCTTCTTTACATCATAATGCATCAACATATCAAGTTTGAAATGAATCAAAGTTTCGTACCATGATGTATCATGTAAACAAGGATTTCAGGGTCTGACCGGCCCCATGTGACCCCAAATGCCCTTTGACATCCATAAAAATTTATTGGATTTTTCCTTTCATCATAACGCATCAACATATCAAGTTTGAAATCAATCCAAGCTTCCTACCTTGAGATATTGTGTTATAAAGAAGGTTTTCAGGATTTGTCCCCTTCTGACCCCAAATGACCTTTGACCTCCACCAAAATATATAGGATTCTTCTTTACATCATAATGCATCAACATATCAAGTTTGAAATCAATCCAAGCTTCCTACCTTGAGATATTCTGTTAAAAAGGTTTTCAGGATTTGTCCCCTTCCGACTCCAAATGACCTTTGACCTCCACCAAAATATATAGGATTCTTTCTTACATCATAACACATCAACATACCAAGTTTAAAATTAATCCAGGTTTTCTACCATGAGATATCGTGTTAACAAGGATTTCGGGGTTTGACCCCACGTGACCCCAAATGACCTTTCACCCCCACCAAAATCAATAGGGTTCTTCCTAACATCATAATGCATCAACATACCAAGTTTAAAATTAATCCAAGTTTCCTGTCTTAAGATATTGTGTAAACAAAGATTTCAGGTTTTTGACCCCTGTGACCCCAGATGACCTTTGACCTAAGGAATGCCACTGAAATTCTCTTATGCGTTTCGATGCATTTCCGATGCATACCTACGCAAACACAAAGGGTCCCGTCGGCGATGTGTTGGCTTCGCAAATGCATCCAGATTAGGCACTCTACACAGCCTCTGAACTGTATGCAGTGAAACGGGGAGCATTGTGTACGTAATCACTGCGGCATTAAAGGATTATAGGCTAATCAGCTTACCACGAACAATAGCGCTTGTACCAGGAGGAAAGGCTTTCTGAAGTATCGAGGATAGCACTGCAATTCTATCGCAAAAATGGTCAGGTGTGATCTGATCAAGTCTGGAAAAAAGCTTGAGGCTTAATTTGTCTTGAATTTTCAAACCATCGTAGAAACTCAAGGCACCGCAAATGACACAGTATAGATAGGCATAACAATAGGCTTAACTAGCAATAGTTTAGGCCTTGGAATGCTTGCCTATATAATGCAGTATACTTAGCGTATAACTGTCACGTGCGAATAAAATGTCCTTTTTGTAATAATCCGTCCGCACGTCTCTACAGGTGACTTCGTATTGTGTTGAAGGGTCACCGAGAGTTTAAGCCTTCATTTAAGAAGGAACGGAATGCTTAAGTGTTGGAAGGCATTGTGCGAAGGTATTCAGGGATGTTAAGCCCCGGGATGATTGAACGCTCGATGTATAGGCGAATGGAAATAACAGGGAGTGGTAGGGCACTTCAGGTTAACACCCCAGAGAGAGAGAAGTCATGAAGTAGTAGTCTGTATCCACGTAGTATGCCGTTTTTGTGGAAGTTTCCTACACATCGCCGAGGATGCTATAGGGATCTTTTTGGGAAAACATACATCGCAGAGGATGATATGTAAATTATTAGACATCGCCGAGGGTGTACTAGTACTTTTAAATCGACGTACTTGGTGTATAACGCTACTCTTCACCAGGCTGTACACTATAATCCTGAATGTCATGTGATCCAAGTCCGCTGAGGAGACTTGTAAGTATTAGATTTTACTTGAGGAGGGCCCCGTTTATGCTTTTATCAAAATTGTGAAATTAAACCTTACGAAAACCTTACTTTTGCTGTTTTCAGGGATTTTTGGTTGGGGTTGCCGACCCCTCAGGTGGGACAGGGTGGATATCGTTCTGACGGTTTCCGGTTAGACGCCTCCTAGACAGTTAACCCCCAGGCTTGTCAAACTGAACACTGGTACCAGATATCTCGGCCTACTACCAGGGCGGTACAAGACTACTGCTTCCGGGTTTATTACAGCTCTAAGAATCTATGTCGGGACACTATGTTAACGTATACTTAAGTTCCAGCAACAAGATGTGATGCAAATTAAATGTGAGAGAGAAGGAAATAGAACTTATGACGAAAAGAAATAATGTAACGTAATACTTTAATGTAATATATGTACATAACTTTCAACACGTGTTTTGTGTAGTATCTCAGTTACTGGTGAGCTGTCTTCTTGAAACAAAAATCTTGAACCTACTAATCTACCCAAAGTCGCAAGGGTTTTCACTTGCCTGCGCGGCAAGCTTTTGCTTTGTGACATTTTTGGCGACCCTGCCAGGACCATTTTTTTGAAAAGCCTTGGGTGGGTATCCGTAAAGTAAGAGAAGTAACCAGGTAACAGCCACCAAAACTGAGAATTTACTATGCCATCTTTCAAGTATAAGAAATGTTAATTCGTATCATTTGTTTAGTAACGTGTGTGATTGCATTTGAGCAAATGGCTAGCAAATTTGAACAGTTTATTGAAGTAGGTAAGGAACTGGGGGTAGAAGGGAAAGACCTAATCGAGTTTGCTAGGAATAGGGTTGAGGAGGAAACTAAACGGCTTAATGCTGAGAGGGAGGAGAGGCAAAAGGAAAGGGAGTACCAAATGTATTTAAAGGAGCAAGAAGTGCGGTTAGCAGAGAGTAAAGTAACCTCAGATGGTCAAGCTCCCATGATGAACTACTTGAAGCCGAAGGTTAAAAGGCCTCAGTTACAAGTATTTGAGGATGGTAAAGATGATTTGGGTTCTTACATAGAAAGGTTTGAAAGGTTTGCAAAATTAGCAGAATGGTCAAGTGATGATTGGGCTGTAAGTCTGGGAGCACTTTTAACTGGGAAAGCCTTGGAGGTATACTCACGGTTATCTGCAGTACAGGCACAGGATTATGCAACGTTGAAATTAGCACTACTAGAAAGATACAACCTGAACGAAGAGGGGTATAGAAAAAAGTTGCGCCAATCAAAACCCGAAACGGGTGAAAGTTATTCTCAATTTGGTGAAAGATTGAAAGGCTATATAGACCGTTGGGTAGAAACTGCAAAGCTAAAGAAAGTGTATGAGGATCTGGCCGATTTAATTTTGCGGGAACAAGTCGTGTCCGTGTGCGATAAAGACTTGGCGGTTTTTATAAGAGAGAGACGGCCTAAAAATTTATCCGAACTCACGGCGTTAGCTGATAAGTATACTAGCGCACATGATAGAAACCCTGAAGTAAAGTCGAAAGGGAAAGGGCGTAATGAAAAACCTGAACAAGGGCAAGGTACATCCAAGCCGTTGCAGAATATGGCTAGTAAATTTTGTTATGTCTGTGGGAAAAAGGGGCATCTAGCCAGAGATTGCTTTCAAAGATTTCGACCTCCTTCTGGTCGTGAGAAAAAAGTATCATCTTTGACTGTTGGTGAGAAAGGTGAAACCGACCAAACAGAAAAACCCGCAGGTGAAGGCTCTGCAAAGGGCGTTAGTGCGTGTATGGAAACTAGCAAAGAAGAGCTTTTTAGTAATGATTTTGGAAAAGTTGCATTTCAAGTAGCAGGTAGTAATCAGGTGGTTCGGATCAGTAAAACACATGATCAAAGTAAGAGAGAGATGCCAATTAGTCACGGGTATTTGAATGGGAAACCAGTTAAAGTATTGCGAGATACTGGGTGCAATACTATAGTGGTGAAACGTGCTCTAGTCAGTCAGGAAAATCTCACAGGAGAGATGGGAGAATGTGTGTTGCACGATAGTCATACTATTCCTGTACCCATAGCTATAGTTGAGATAGATTCTCCATACTTTCTTGGTACAGTAAGGGCAGTTTGTATAGATAACCCCCTCTATGATGTTACAATAGGTAATGTACCGCATGCAAGAGATCCTTGGGAGTTGGACTCTCTTTGGGATGAAAAGCGTAACAAGGACAGTACAGAAGTGTCAATGGTAGAGACTAGAAGTCAAAAACTGAAGAAAGGTAATCCTTTAAAACCATTGAGGGTGGCGGAATCTGACTTAGCCACAAAGGAAGAAATCATGCAAACCCAGACACGAGACCCAACACTGAAAAATGTTAGGAAATGGGTGGAAGAAAGTAAAGTGTTTGTTTCGACCAAAGGTGGTGAATCAAAATTTGTGGTTGACAACAGCTTGATTTTTCGGGAATACCGGTCACCCCAGGTGGAACATGGTAGGATATTCCGCCAGCTGGTGGTACCAAAAGAATTCAGACACCAGGTTTTACATTTAGCCCATGATTCTCCGATGGGAGGTCACCTCAAGACCAAGAAAACTACAGACAGAATATTAAGCTCATTTTACTGGCCGGGAGTCCATGGGGATGTACAGCGTTATTGTGCTTCGTGTGATATTTGTCAAAAGACGGTCCCAAAAGGCAAGGTTCCGAAGGTCACCCTTGGCAAAATGCCTTTGATTGATACACCTTTTAAACGGGTTGCGGTAGATATAGTGGGACCTCTAGATCCCATAACTGAAAGAGGGAATCGGTACATTTTGACTTTGGTGGATTATGCCACCCGGTACCCGGAAGCCATACCCTTACCCCGAATTGAAGCTACTAGAGTAGCCGAGGCTTTATTGGAAATATTTTGTCGGGTAGGCGTTCCAGACGAAATACTGTCCGATAGGGGAAGTCAGTTTATGTCTGAAGTAATGAAAGAAGTGGGGCGATTGTTGTCCTTAAATCAAATGTTCACCACTCCCTACCACCCTATGTGCAACGGCCTGGTAGAACGTTTTAACGGAACAATTAAGAAAATGCTGAGACGTATGTGTTCTGAAAAGCCAAACGATTGGGACAGATACCTACCGGCATTGTTGTTTGCTTATAGGGGAAGTACCGCAGGAAAGTTTGGGGTTTTCCCCTTTTGAACTGCTATATGGAAGGTCAGTAAAGGGCCCAATGACTATCTTAAGAGAGTTATGGTCAGGGGAACCCTTAGAGGAAAGAAGTTAAGATAACTTACAGTACGTGCTAGACTTGCGTAACAGGCTTGAGGAAACTTGTACACTTGCACAAGAGGAACTTGGTAAAAATGCACAGAGGTATCGCAAGTATTATGACACGAAGGCGAAAGATAGAAAATTTAAGGTCAAAGATCAAGTGTTAGTCCTTCTGCCTACCGAACTAAACAAGCTAAAAATGCATTGGAAGGGTCCATTTGAAGTAGTCGGGAAGTTGGGGAAGAAACGACTACAAAATCTTAATTAAGGGTAAAGAGAAAATTTTTCATGCGAATTTGCTAAAATTATACCAGAGCCGAGCTGAGTTAAGTGGTGTTCGTAAAACGGACGGGGCACCGTTCAAAGTATTTTAGCTGAGTATGATGGTAATGACTGCATGCTCCCTCTGGAGGAATTTTTAATGCCTCTAGAGCAAACAGAAAGTTATGAAGACGTTAATGTCAATAGCATATTAGATAAAGAGAGAATTAAGCAGCTAAAACAGGAATTGCGTAGATTTGAGGAGACGTTTACAGATTTACCAGGTTGTACGAATCTAGTTACACATAGGATTATGTTGACTACCAGCGAGCCTATTCGATGTAAGCCGTATCCTACTCCTCTTGCGTTACGAGATACAGTTAAGGACGAAATTGCAAAAATGAGGCAAATGGGAGTGGTCGTCCCATCGGAATCTCCCTATGCGTCCCCGATTGTCATTGTAAAAAAACCGGACGGAAGTAATCGTTTTTGTATAGATTTCAGATTACTTAACAGAGTTACAATTGTGGATCCAGAGCCGATTCCAAATATTGACGATCTTATGTCTAACATAGCTAAAGGCAAGTGGTTTTCAAAAATTGATTTAACAAAGGGATACTGGCAAATACCAGTACATCCTGATGATAGGGACAAGACTGCATTCATTACAGAGGAGGGATTATTTGAATTTAATGTTCTTCCTTTCGGTTTAGTCAATGCACCAGCCGTGTTCACACGCATGATGCGCAAATTGTTAGATGGAATGTCGCATGTAGTAAACTACATTGACGATATACTGGTATATACCGAAAGTTTTGAGGAACATCTTATCATTTTGTCTGAGGTTCTACGTAGACTTAAGGATGCGGGTCTAAAAGCGCGACCTTCAAAATGTTTTATGGGGTTTCATTCCCTTGATTTTCTTGGTCACGTGGTTGGAGACGGTATACTTAGACCCCAGCCTGATAAGGTAAAACAAATAGTTAATGCTACCAGACCGCGTACTAAGAAAGAAGTTCGCTCATTTCTCGGTTTAGCCGGTTACTACCGGAAATTTATTCCGAACTTCGCCGCGATAGCTGTCCCGTTAACGGACCTAACAAAGGGGAAACAACCAAATACGGTACAATGGGAAGGTGGGCATGGAAAGGCTTTCCAGTACCCTGAAATCGCGAATTTCATCTACGCCTATTTTGCACCTTCCAGATCTGGATAGACCGTTTGTGCTGCGTACCGATGCATCAGGTGTGGGATTGGGCGCAGTTCTGTTACAAGAGTATGACGGTATTAGTTTTCCGGTGTTCTTTGCGAGCAGAAAATTATTGCCACGAGAGAAGGCTTATTCAGCCATAGAACTAGAATGCCTCGCATTAGTATGGGCAGTTTCAAAGTTTCACGTTTACTTGTATGGAAGGCAGTTTATTCTTGAGACAGACCATCGTCCACTAATCCATCTGTCAGAATCTAAACAAAAGAATAGTAGGATAATGCGATGGGCGCTTTGCTTACAGCAGTATCGTTATGTAATCAGAGCAATAAAGGGTTCTGAGAACTTTGGAGCAGATTACCTGAGTCGATGTGTGGAAAATTAAATTAATTGATATGAAGGTCAGTTATGTATGTATGCGTTCGAACAGAGGAAAAGAAAATGTTTATTCAAATAAACTAAGGTAACGGTTCTTGAGAAGTTGTTAATGGTAGCCAAACACTAGTACCATTGTTTTACGTTGAAACTAATGAATTTCATTTGTTGATTATTATAAGGTGGTTGTAAGCAAAATGCTGAGTGAGTACGAAGGATCCGCAAATGAGTAAAATATATGAAGTATTAAGGACGATTTATATTTATAAGAATGCTAATAATATTAGCAACTTGAAATGAGGGTTATGTCACGTGCGAATAAAATGTCCTTTTTGTAATAATCCGTCCGCACGTCTCTACAGGTGACTTCGTATTGTGTTGAAGGGTCACCGAGAGTTTAAGCCTTCATTTAGAAGGAACGGAATGCTTAAGTGTTGGAAGGCATTGTGCGAAGGTATTCAGGGATGTTAAGCCCCGGGATGATTGAACGCTCGATGTATAGGCGAATGGAAATAACAGGGAGTGGTAGGGCACTTCAGGTTAACACCCCAGAGAGAGAAGTCATGAAGTAGTAGTCTGTATCCACGTAGTATGCCGTTTTGTGGAAGTTTCCTACACATCGCCGAGGATGCTATAGGGATCTTTTTGGGAAAACATACATCGCAGAGGATGATATGTAAATTATTAGACATCGCCGAGGGTGTACTAGTACTTTTAAATCGACGTACTTGGTGTATAACGCTACTCTTCACCAGGCTGTACACTATAATCCTGAATGTCATGTGATCCAAGTCCGCTGAGGAGACTTGTAAGTATTAGATTTTACTTGAGGAGGGGCCCCGTTTATGCTTTTATCAAAATTGTGAAATTAAACCTTACGAAAACCTTACTTTTGCTGTTTTCAGGGATTTTTGGTTGGGGTTGCCGACCCCTCAGGTGGGACAGGGTGGATATCGTTCTGACGGTTTCCGGTTAGACGCCTCCTAGACAGTTAACCCCCAGGCTTGTCAAACTGAACACTGGTACCAGATATCTCGGCCTACTACCAGGGCGGTACAAGACTACTGCTTCCGGGTTTATTACAGCTCTAAGAATCTATGTCGGGACACTATGTTAACGTATACTTAAGTTCCAGCAACAAGATGTGATGCAAATTAAATGTGAGAGAGAAGGAAATAGAACTTATGACGACGAAAGAAATAATGTAACGTAATACTTTAATGTAATATATGTACATAACTTTCAACACGTGTTTTGTGTAGTATCTCAGTTACTGGTGAGCTGTCTTGCGAAACAAAAATCTTGAACCTACTAATCTACCCAAAGTCGCAAGGGTTTTCACTTGCCTGCGCGGCAAGCTTTTGCTTTGTGACAATAACTCCCGTAGAATTTCGAATAATGCAAATATAAATCCATCCCACACACCTTCGGTTTGAAATGAAAGAAACTGAGCCAAGAAGCTCCAAGGACTCATGGCCTTTTGTGGACAAACTTTCCAGCCTTTCCTACGTTTTTAAGCAGATATCTTTTTGGTTCTCTTATAAAATTTTCAGTCCTAATGTCAGACATTTTACAGATACTTCATTTAAAATTCAAAAGGGAGTCTAACCATTTCTGCAGAGCACAAGACCAACTTTTTGTATTCAAAGGTGAAACACACTGATAATAATCCCGTCGGATTCAACTGCGGGGTACTTTGCTGTTCGGATCCATGACCTAATTTCGCTGTACTCCTAGCCTATGGGCGTAAAACTCATTCACAATATACCCCCTACATTTCAATTTTGTCCCGTCACCCAGACCATTCTCCTTCCCACAAAAAGGACATGCGTTCAGCTTTTGCCGAAAATTTGTTGCAATATAGAGAGCTTTCCATGGTTTGAGGTGTTCTGCACTGTCTGACTGTGAAATGCATGTTTGGACACGTTTTATTTCCCCCAGCCTTGCAGAGAGCAAAGTGCAATACTGTGGGTAGATCTATGTACGTATGCAGGCTAATGTTAGTGGGCCGTTGGGTGTGTGCAGTAGAGTGCATACAATTATTACTAGTTTTCAACGAAGTATGAAAATGAGTTGGCTGGGGGTCATGCGCATGCTGTATGCTACGTTTGCCGGCCTATCTGGGAAATTCTCGTGACAAGAGTATCAAAATACTTTATGTGCAACGCACGTTATAAAACAGAAAATGACCTCGTGCATTAGAACTGTGATCGTTGTTGATTTCGCGAATATTGACGAATAATTTAAGACACTAGAATTGCTGGGTTGGTTCTTCATCACAAAGCAAAATGAGCCTGTGTTTTGTATGAAGTACTAGGATTCGTCTACCAACACTTAAATTGTTTGGGAAAAAATAATAGCGATCTAAACAAAATTTCTTTATCTTGTGAGCACCAACATAACGCCATTTACTCACGTTGATGGAGAAATTTTTTTTCCGACAGGAATTTGAAGGGTGTTCCAACCTCAACAGCAGGGTTTATGAATGAACCTACGTTGGACTCCGCCTCGCCGGTACCTGACTTTCCTTATAAGGCCACAATAGCATGGGTGTCGGCAAATGAGCTTGCATGACAAGACATGATTTAATGATCTAAAAAATAAGCTTTAGTAATACAGTTATGTCTACATAATGTAGGCACATATCTCAATATCAACCACAAAAATATTGTCTCAAATCAATCGCTTAAACTTCGTATTTTGGGAAGAGATATTTTTTCTGAAGCAAAATTCACTCCATCAGATTTAAGATTGTACACATTCCTTTGAAGGGGTATTTTACCCCATGTGCACGAAAAAAAATCTTCTCTCCACTTACTTCCATCCTGTTACTAACTTGAACACTAAAATGATTCCTACCTTTATATTGCCCGTAATTTTTTATTGCTATTTAATCTATTTGCAAAATTTTTATGCCCAAGGTTTCCTAAATATATGGCAAACACAGAGCAACATATTTTTCCATATTTTCTGTATCTCCCATCCAAAGTGGAGTGTGCCAGATTGATGTCACTTCTCCAGTGCACACATCGAACACAAAGCACCCATGCAACGAATGACAAACGTTCGTAGGTCTACGGTCACTGCCGTATATTACCGTACATTTTTAACGGTACTGTACGGGTGAAATCTGGGCCAGGAAATGCATTAGAAAGTTTTTTACTGTCATTATCACGCACGGACAGATAGTTGATTTTTTCATAAACGTGCCAAGAAAGCAACGGTACAGAAGTTGCAGTGACAAGCCGTGAGTTATTTTTTGGTTCCGATGCACACATTGCACACTGGACAAAAGCCACAGAAAATAATCTTAACCTGTTAACGGCTCTGAATTGTGATCAAGTTTTAAATTCCAGTCTGATTTTTAAAGTCATGATGTTGGGAACAAACGGCACATTGTAGATAAAGTAAAACGTGACGTAATGTTGTCAAATCAACCCGATTAGAGATAAAAGGCCAATGGGTCGAGTCATGACTCTAAAGTATGTGCATACTATGCACTTAATTTGTAATATGTTGCAAGGTGTACGGTAGAGTACCCGGGTACCTGACGGGGAATACGGTTCGGGTACCCAGCTACGAAATTCCTACCCGGTGCAAACACTGGTCAATACTAACGTTTGCTTTAAGTCAAATTCACAAAGAGTCATAGCTTACCTACAATATATCTTAAACTTCCCTGAAATTGGGAACTTGATTCAAGTTGAGGTTTAGGCCGGGAATGGCATACAGATAGAGGAGGCAAGACCGCGTGTAATAGTTTCCTTTATAATTTCAACTGGATACGGAACATCGGTAAAAAGTCGGGGACACTTTTCCGATCGTTATTTAGTGCTCTGAAAAGCTACCTTCGTGCTTGTTTCGATGATGAATAAATTCTAATACCCTCGCTGCAATGCGTCTGCATTTGCTTTGTGTTCAATTGGATTAGTGTGTACAGCACAGCAACAAAAGGGCGGCAGAGCAGCGCGCTGGAATTAAGGAATGGCTACTGTTCAAGGTTGTGGAACTGCCAGCAGCGGTGAACAATGGGCGTTGCGACGCCCCTAGATTAAGCTGCATTCCAACGGGATGCATCGAAACGCATAAGAGAATTTCAGTGGCATCCCTAAACCAAAATAAAAAGGGTTCTTCCTCTCAGTATGGGGTATCTGTGTACCAAGTTTAAGAACTGTCACATCTTCCCTTCTCAAGATATCCTGTAAACAAGCAAAGTGTCACAAACACACACACATCCACACACACACGCACATACACACATACATACACACACACGCAATCATGAATGCATAGGTTTCTCTTTTCACTGAAACCAAAAAAAGAGAGAATGCTTCCCCTTTAACAAGGATATCCACTACTCACCCTGCTGCCTTGATTTGAAAAGGCTTCTTCAAAATCGGCCAAAATCTGTGTTCCTAATTCACCTTGGATTTTCTTTACCCTTGACAAAGACATGAAAAAGAATAGTATTTACAGTGATATGTAAAGTTGTGCAACTACACGAATTATGTTTGATTTTAAACTGTTGACTACAGCACGTAAACTGCATTTACTTATCCTATCGGAAGTTAAGAACTGTCCAATTTTAAAGACTGTCAATTCTCACCAAAACTACAATGTTTTAGTAGTCGACAGAAATTCTTAATTTGCACAACTTTTTGATTAACAAGCAGGTTAAAAAAACTTGTACTGTAGCTCATATTATGCAGCATGCACTGAACTAGACTGCACTGCACTGAGCATTTTGATGACACACCCGGATACTGGATCCCCCCCGAAGCAATAAACTGAGGTTGTGGCTGGATGAGGATGAGTTTTAGACAGGTGTGGGAGGGGCTTAAGTGGTTTGAAGAAATGGAATTGTTAAGGTTAAGGTTAGGTGGAGTTTTTGACCCAGTTTCTAACCAATTGGTTTAACCCTTTACCATTGTTTGGGTCCTTTTGGACCCAGACGGAGAGCACGCCACTGTCACTCATCTTTATTGTTTCACGCGGAGCTCGAAACTGTAAGTAGCTACCCGAAAATTCGGCCACAACAACAAGAAAGACAATAGTTTAAGGACACAGGGTCAATAGCCTACGGAAGCTCATGCGAGGGGTGCTATGTCTGCATTTCTGCCCACTCCCAAGGCGGGCAAATGTGCTCTGATTGGAGCACAACGGTAAAGGGTTATGTCTCACTGGCTTGTCTTCCCTACTTGATAAGGGTGAGAGGGTTAGGCCTATAAGTTTATTTTACAAATAATCACTATCCATATCTCATACAGTTAGTCATCATGATAGAGTTGATAACTGTGTTCTTTAAATACCAGGTAAGCACAGTTTGTTGGTATGATGTGATTCAAATGGAAGTTTGACCTGCAATATACATTTCCCAATCAGAAATAATTATTTGCTTTTTCATTTTTAATGTTTAAGACAGATGTGTAACTTTTGGCCAAACTTTGAAGAACTCTTCTGCTTATTAAATATTACAAACATTACCAAATATAGTGACCAAAATGCCTATTATAAAGCCTACAGTGAACTCAGGAAAAAATTACAGTTGAAACCTGTTGAACAGGTACAACAGGTAATTGGGTACAATTGTTGTGTTGTGGGTCGAACGGCTCCAGAAAATAAGTAAAAACACAAGTTAAGTTGGAATTCACATTCTACTTGGGTTTATTTTACTCAATCATTGCAAAGGTTTCGACTTTATGAAAACGAACAAAGTATAAATGTTAGACTTCAACTCTTAAGTTGTGTGTTCTCTCTCTATCTCTCTGTCTCTATTATCTATATATCTCTCTCGGTGTCTATTCTCTATCTGCGTCCATCTCTCCTAAACTTTCTGAGCCCATCTTGAACTTCTTTTGGGGATCACTTGTGATTGGTTACATCAAATGAACTAGTTGTGACTTCATCTATATCGACCAATCATAGAGACTCAAAGTAAACTTAAGCCACGCCTATAAGGTAGGGTTATTCTGGAAGGTGAGTGACAACTCTCTAGAAGGGACTGGTCACTGAACTCTGAGATTACATAATGTCCTTCCTGTGACTAAGCTAATCCAGTGTTTCAAAGGTAAATAGAAGTATCCTAGAATAACCTCTCTCAGTTTATCCACAAATATCTGAGTCATAAGAATTCATTAATGGTTGAGAAGTGACAAACAAAGAGAACATTCAAATAGAGAGAATATACTGGTTAAGGTAACAGATTGTGGTCTTCTGAGCAGGAAGCTATTTGTTACTTATAAATGAGAGATTAATAAAAAAAATATTGGAAGAAAGGGAGATAACTACATGACACAATATCAACAGGTTTTAAGGATTTTAACAGGTACTAACAGGAACCTGTTAGCTATTTTGTTGTTACCTGTTGATGCCTGTTGACTTTTATCACTCCAACAGGTAGTTGGAACACTGCCTGTTCATACCTGTTAATACCTGTTCAAACCTGTTAGAATTTCAACAAGTCTAAACAGGAATTTTCTCCTGGGAATTGACCAAAAGACTTTGTAAATAAAATGAAAACTGCTACTGTTGGGCATGATGCTCATCCAAAACATCAGAGTAGGGATAACAACATTCTAGTGCCCCATAACTGGAGAAAAAGCTGTGGGAGTGGATTATTAAACCACAAGATAAAAAGTTGAGGCATAAAAGCTGATTTGACCTTGAGGGCCAATATTGTTTGGACAAGGCCACAAAAACTGATGCCACTGTGAAAACTCTCTATACTAGCAAACTGATCACTTGACTATAAAGGTTTTATGAATTTGATTAAGGAAGGGTGCAGTTCACTATTAACCTGTATTGGAAAGCAATTAAAAAACTATAGTTAAATCTAAACAGTAAAGGATGGTTTGAATTAATCTCATCTCATACAATGGGAAGGGGGGGCATCTACTACGATCTTTCCAATTCTTTGTTTATCTGTATCAAGGATGGGTGCACGTTAATATCCGACCAAATTCACTGAATATGAGTGAGGGTTTTAAAATTACATGTAGACAATAAAGTTAAGAAGATCTTAGGTTTACAGACCCCACTGATGGCCAAATTCACTAGCTGATTGTATTTGTTTATACTTGTACTTACTTGTCAGCTAGTTGTCTTATCTGTGGTATACTCATGTACTTTTGAAAATGTTCCAAAACATTCACCACCCCCTGCAGCAAATTGGCAACTTCTCCATACTGTCTCCTCCGTGTGAGGCTCCTGTAATTTAAATAAATATTTCTTCAATCAAAACAACATCCATGGATAAGAAATTCTGGGATAAACTTGTCTGAAGAAACCAACTTGCAGAAAAGCCACACATAACAGTTATCGCACTTGAAATTTCTTTCAGAACATTTTTGTGGTCAAATTTAATATATCAATGTTGAGCATGTAATACAGGATATAACAGAGGCTGTTTCATATCTGGAGAGCTAGAATTAAAATGGGAGAGAAGACTTTTGGCAGTCAACAGAGTAATATATGTGACTTCAAAACATTGCAAATCAAACAAACATCATTCTTCAATGCCTTTAATTTACATGGAAAAGTTATTTGCCTCCTTGAGGCTTTACACCTAAACACACTTGAACTGAATGCAAAACAACTACTTTGAAGTTCATGTATTTACTGATTGGTCAGTTTCTATGGTTATTTCACAAGCGAAGATTTATGCAAGAGTTTATATTCTTAAGCACTTATATATAAAAAAAAAAAAAAGCAAAAGCAACTCAGTGCCTTTATTTTCCAAACATAGAGAAGTGTGCTTCATATACCATGGAATTGGATTATACACAAAGAAATGTATTGTTCATGTAAAAAGCACCTTTTGAATACACACACACTTTGACCTATCCTTACAATGAAATTTTGAGTTATGTGTCCTTCATTATGTGTGCAGATCACCGGACAGAATAGTGCACATGTCAAATCACACTTGCACTCACTTTAAAGTCAGTGCTTCTAAATGTGTGGGAATTGGAGTTTGAAATCTGTGTTTACATTAATATCTTTTTCAAAACTCACTCAAGGGCATCCACTCCTCCTACCAGCATATGAAGGTGATTCAGAGTTGTAATGGAAGCAGTCAGATGTCTCTTTGCATGGTCTAGCTGTTTGATATCTCTGGTAATTTCTTTTACCTGTAGGGATAAAAGATATTTAACAGTAACGACTGAAATTAAACTACAATACAGAAAGTGACAACAATACTACAGCCTCATCAAATAGAAGAAAACTATAGAATAAAAAATTCAGTGGCCTTTTACAACCAGGATCATGTATCACATGACTGAATAAACTGATAGTAGCAGCAGTACCAGTTCTCTGATTAAATATTGTCTTAATTTCAGGATTAGATTACGTTATGTTAACTAAGGTTTCATACCTCACTTTTACAAGTTTGATCTAGCGGTGCCCATGGACTACTTTCTAGTTGTAGGGTACTCAATTGTTATCCCTACTCCATTGCTTACAGTACATGGAGCATCATGTACAATGGAGCAAGGGTTTTTTACAGTCTTTGGTATGATGTTGTCTTGGAATTGAGCCTCAGCTGGTCAAAGTGAGAGTCCATGTCAGGCTAAGTGAGGATAGTTTTAATATCATCATCAAATATCAATATTCTGATAATGCATTATGATGAGTAGGTGATATTGTGTGCCCATGTTTATGTTGACAACACTCAGGGAAGCATACTAGCAACAATGTACATAACAGTGAAAGACAGAGGCTAAATTACAATTCATCCTCCATTTCATATTTCTGTATATGTTTATTAAAATGTATTTAGGTAGATGAGATTTTACCACAGACTAGAAAAACCACAAGTTTGGTATAGTGGTAGAGCATCCGCCTCTCACGTGGAAGGCCCAGGTTCCATTCCCAGGTTGAGTCTTACCAAAGACTTAAAATGGAACTGACTGCTGTAAAGTGTGATGCTCCCCATAAGTAATGGAGTGGGAAAAACAAGCCAGTGAGCCACAACTGGAAAAAAAAACTGTGACCTACTCAACTAGAACCAATAGGTTGGGAACTGGGCTGTAAAACTCTAAACTATACAACCACAGACTAGAAAAATTGGAGTGGGTGATACAAGAACTACTTTAAGATTACCAGACGTTATACACTGACATCATACAACATTTGGGTTGCCACAGTCATTACTTTTCAGTTATCAATATCACCAACATTTTAACACCAAAATTGCTCAGACTTGCAGTCAGGAGGTTAGGAGTTTGAGTACTGGCAGGATCATACCAAAGACTTGACATGTGTGCAGGCACTGCAGGGTATCTTGAAACAGCTGTGAACTTTGACAAGAGTGCACAGTCTCAAAACAAATGGTTTAGTGTTTAAGTAAATGAAGAAATTATTTTGGGTGTGACACCTTTTACAGTTTTATCAAGCTCTTTATGCTTTCGTGACTACCACTTCTGCTTTGTACAGTACATGAAGATGATCCAGATGATCAAAACTGATAAAAGGAAGACATCATGACAAAACTTGACGCTTGGATTCAAAGAAAGAGATCATGATCGATGTGACTAAACCCTGTGCAACTACTTCTCTTTACATTTAATTTTGAAAGAATATCGATACAGAATGAAAGCAAGGAAATTTGTTATCACAAGGTAACCACCCCTCTTCATTCTTTAAAAAAAAAACTGAACCATTGTGCTTGGTGCTCGGCATAAGCAATGGAGTAGGGGAAAAAAGCCAGTGAGCCACAACTGGAAAAAAGGCTGTGGCCAGCTTGACTTGAACCAATTGGTTGGAAACTGGGCAATAAAACTCCATCTAACCTACTGTAACATCTCTCACATACATAACACTGGAGCCTTAACATGACCATTCTAATACAGTATTAGGGGTTTCCAATAGATTCAGGGCTCTTGTTTTATCCTATTATGATATCATGGGATGAAAAAATTTCGGTTAATATTGAGTATATTGACGATACAGGACAATGCAATTTTCATGACAGCCCTAACAAAACATCAGTTAGAAGAAAAAACAATGAAGTATTGCACACATGATGAATACATTCAATGAGCACATAAACTGTAGAAGAATATCCAACCTTGCACAAATCATCTGTCTGAATTAGTTATAGGTTGCATGATACATACTTGACTCCACTGGAGGGTGCTTTACTACACTGTGACATCATGGGCCTAAAGTCTATATACTTCAAAAACACATGTTTTACCCCACCAAATCCTTATAAAATGCCTTTTAAAAGCAATTGTAATGTAACATTGCCAACTGGTAAAGCTCACTTTATATAAATGACCAATCCCAGTGTCTCAATTTATGAAAATGACATATTGCACCTCTACAAGTACCTGCAATCCCTGAGATAAACAACAAAATGGCATCTTAATCCTCTTAATCCATACCACAACTATCACACCACACAACACAATATTAAAAAACAACATAATATTACTTCACTTACCATCTGCTCTGACTTCTCAGCTTTTTCTTTGATATCCTTGATTCTTTTAAAAAGTTCTTGAATTGCTTTTTGTGCTTCCACCAATGCCTGGTATAAAAGAGAGGTTGAAAATTTTATAGATCAGCAAAGGCAACCTATTGCATGCTCTAACAGTGTTGAGAAAGTCTTTAAAAGCATAACGAAATTTTAAGATAATTAACATAAGGAGATCCCCTCATTAAAAATCTTAACACTGTCCCCGACCAGTAATAAAATCCTTCTTATCAAGTTGCTTACACAACAGATAAAAAGTTGTAATTTTCTCCCATTCCACAGTTAAATTTTTAAGGGTGGGAACCACAGGAAGACCAAGTTACTGTATACTGAGTTGGATGCTGAAAACCACAACACCTCCATTTTGGGAAGGGGTTTTCAGCACCTTGCATTCCAACCCCAGAAAGTAAGGAAAACACCTCTGCAGTTACAAATTTTAATGAAAAATTATTGACAATAAACATTTTTTTAAGTTTAGTTACCTTTGGGATAAAATATATAATTACAGGCGAAGAAAATTCACTTAGGTTCTGTAAATGAAGATAAAGATTTCCTATCTCTGAAGTTATGAGGCCCAAAATTCAATAAGTGTGACATGGGTAATCCACACTTCTTGTGTGGACTTTTCATCATCAATGAGCATAAATCTGCACAATTTGCATATCAGGTGGGGGGAAACAAAATTATCTACAATATGCACCTGATTTCATGCATCTAAACTCAAAGACTTAGGTTTACAGGGAGTTAAACTAACCAGGGTGCTGAAAAATCTCATCCTGCTAAATACCCCCTTGTTTACCCTAGCATTCCGACCTCTCAACCCCAAATGACCTTTGACTTCCACCAAAATGGATAGGGACCATCTAATTAATATGACCAACCCACACATCCCAAATATGAGCATGGTCACATGTACTTTTCTTAAGATATCATGTTTACAAGGTTTTGACCTTTTGACCTCACATGACCTTTGACCTCCACTAAAAACAATAGGGATCATCTGCTCAATATGGCCAACCCACACACCAGGTCGCACTTACCCTTCTTGAGGTGTAGTGCTTACAAGCAAAAGCGTCACACAATACACATACAGCACATACACATACTCAAAGCCTTACTGGCTACACCAAGCACCTGTTATTTGCCTCTATTTTAGTTACATATATGGCTACAATCCTTCAAATGTGCTCATTAAAAAATATGTATATCAATTACGTACAATAAACATTGTATACTGGTCGAACTGCTTCACACTATTGTCGAAGAAACTAACAATCAGTACGTTTGAGATAAAAACATCACATTTACCTCTCTACCATCTTGACCTGCATTGGTTTGACCTCTCACAACATTACGGATATCATCATCAAGTCTATGGATCTTAATTCTCATCCGATTGATAACTTCATCAATATTTGCCAAAGACTGAAAAAGGAAAGTTTGGAAATTTGAAATTACAAATATAGGCAATATTTCTTCATTTCTAGAACAGTAATACTACACTCAAACCTTAATAACAGGCCTAAGGATTACAGAAGGATCACATTTTTCTCTCTTTCTTTGTTCTTCTTCACCAACCAATCAATAATATACTTAGCTTTTTTAATGTTGCTACATCTGTTACACAGACATGAATGACTGATAAATGTAATTGTCCCTGGTTGACCAACTGCCCATGTAATACACGTTTAATACTGTATTCTGTATACTGTACTTCCTCTTAGCAAGTTGGCAATAAGGCAAGAAATGGGTATGCAACTACAAGAATGCAGGTCAAAATAAAAGCTTGATACATATCATGCAGGGTTCTAGCCAGGAAAAATGTCAAACCGGGTGGGAGTTAATCAACACTGCATCGTTCTCTCATGATGTTGGCCATATCACAAAATCTAAATGACATTGTCTGTGGTCGTTTGCCTGATTTTTGGTCATTTCCAATATCAGTACAATTATTCAATTGAATGTTATGTATCTGATACTGTGTAGCCTATGAATGTGATGAAATTCAAACTTGGCAGTGAGATTCAAACTGGGTGGTGAAATTTCAAACTGGGTGCTAACTCTAAAAAGTAAATTCAAACTGGGTGCAGCACCCAGTTTGAATGGCCTGGCTAGAACCCTAATATGGTTGTTCCTTACAAGGCAAAAGGACACTGTGGAGTTACAGTCCTATTTAAGGGCATTATGGGATGGCCAGTGTCAAAAGTTTCAAAGCCGTATCCTCTTGCCAATCTTCAGTCTCTAATGTTGTGTAGCTAGGGTCTATGGGCGGCAGTGCAGTTACATTGACATATAGTAGTAGGCTATGTACTAAAACACACAACATCAGACACACCATGTATAAGTTTGGTCTAGACTTCTAATCTACAATAATTTCAAATAAATGCTGAAATTTCAGAATCAAACTCTGCACCATGCACCTCTTTCAGTTTATAGCTTCTTGTTTAGTTGTTTTTAAAAATATCTTGCTATCCTAAGAGTACTTATTGACTAGAGTCCAAGGTCTGAATGGTTGAAAGTCTGACCATGGAGGCCAAAGAAGGTACAAATTTGCAGTGTCTTACTCTTGACCAACCAATCATTCTTCTAGTTGAACTCAATGTAAAATGATGTTCCTACATCAACAAAAGTATTGCTGTTCCTTAACTCTTTGAGAATTGCGGGGGAAAGCACACCTCTTCTGAGGTTTCAAAAATGGCCAAAATTTTGTCCCCACAATCCAACACCTGACCGTCAGAGACTAAACCATTGTGTACCTTGCTCTTCCTTTCAAATCGACCAAAATTTTGTACAGGGCATGCATTAGACCTTGGTCTCTAGTTAATAAATACTCTTAGTTGCAGCTAACTATGTTGCCAAACCAACTGCTTCACATGTGACATTCAGGCCAGGAAAGTCAAACAATTGCTAAGAGCACACAAACAGTATCACTAGCAAAGTATCTTTTGAGTTGGGAACAAATTGTGGTATATTCTATAGCAATCAAATTTTGTCTAGATCTAAAAATATATCACTAACACAGTACCTGTTCTGTTGGGAATAAATTGTTAATATATTCTACAGCATTGAAATCTGGTCTATCTAAAAGGTCTGTTGATGGCAAAACCTGTTGAAAAAGAGGGGGAAAAAAAGAGTCCAAAATAATCTTTGAAAACACATAATTAAAGCTAAAATGTGACAAACACCAGGAAAATTTACATTTCAGTAGGTTGCCAAGAACCATATCTAGATTGCAATTACCTGTATAATTTTCACACCATACAAATTAAACAAAGAAATTTAAAATTTTTAACACATTGTCTATTTTCATCTTTTCCTCCCTTTTTCCACGAAGTCTGCATGACCTGTATCACTACCTGTAGGTCCTTCATTCTATAAAATTTTTTAACACATTGCTTCATGCTTCTCCAGCCCTTCTCCACTTAACTTTATTGTCTATTGCAAATACTTTCGATTTTTATAATCTGTGGAGATGAATTGAATTGAATTGAATTGAATTGAATTGAATTGAATTGAATTGAATTGAATTGAATTGAATTGAATTGAATTGAATTGAATTGAATATATGGACAACTTTGCATTTTCTGTACCCTTTTCTCCTCTAAAGTTTACCATACATCTGAAAGCCCTGCCAAGACTTAGTGGATACTGAACTCAATGGTGGAGTCAATGTTCTGTGTCAAGTTGACACTGTCAAGGGTCAATCCCATTCTCTTCTCGTCCTCTTTCTATCCCTTTGCTGATAGCACTTTACATACTCAATTTTATTTTCCATCTTCTCTTTTCATACCCTCCTAAGCAGGCATATTTTCCTTTCCTGTTAGTACTTCATTTGTGTGAATTGTGTCCTTTTTTTTTTTTTCTTTTGGCCACCAGGGGTATGCATTTTTTTATCTGTTTAGCTATTGTTTAGCCACACAACAGTAACTACATGCATGAATTGAATAAAATAAATGCACGTTAACAATATCACTATTTCTGAAGAGCAGTCTAGGCCTTGATTTCCAGAAAAAATTATGGCTGCACCTTGGGGCAACCACTTCACTCAATTTGGTTGTCCACAAGGAAATTTAGTTGCACATAACATTTTTCACACAATTACAAAACAGCACTTGTGTTCATGTATTAGGCCTATAGGTCTTAAAGAGTAAATAGATGTGATGTTTGAAAGAGAGTTACACTTTGAGTATGAAATATTATATGATTGAAAAAGTTGAAAGAGTGGATCAGTCAGCAGTGTAGTTCTTCAATCAGAGAGAAAAATGGATAAGTCCATGGGACAACCAAACTTAAATTTTTGGGTGTCCATATGGAATTTAAGTTGTCCTGGATAATCTGACAACCACAAAAATTGAGCGCTGAGCACTGGACAACACTGTAAACTTACTGAATCTCATTATCTCAAAATGGTGTCATGAATTATGTTTCATGATTGTACATGGGAGCAAAGCTGAATGTAAAACTGGCAAAAAGTGCCAGTTGTGATAATATTCATCGACATGTTAGAAATGGAACAAAGCTTTACTGATTTGGCAGGAAATTTCTATTGCTGGGACATAGAGAGAAATTACAAAGCATAAGCAATTGCGCAAACCATACGTTTTCTGGTATGCTCAGTGTACCATCCAACACGCACCTAACAGCTCTACCATGTCAATATTTTTACACGTAATGTAAATGCAGATGCACACTCGACCGGCCCAGTCAGTCAACAGTCCTCATATTATCCCCAACGGCTGTGCACCAACTCAAGTCCCATGAAGAGTCTCCACTGAATTAATAGCTAAGATTGTCCTCATTTTATGTCATTTGTGAATGGCTAGCCTACCTTACAAATAATTCAAACTTACATGATCAAACTATGATAACTGGATGTTATCAGCCATTGGTTTTACATGGTCTGCAACACACACTTTCATACTTCTTTGGGTTGTTATACGTAACACCACAAACTGATGTGAGATAGAAGGCACTAACACCTGTGCCATACCATGAATGGTACAAATTTGAATCAAGTGACTTCTAAGAAAGACCTAGGAGTAGTTATAATGGGTGATTTAAAGCCATCTAAGCAGTGTGCAAGGGCAAATAGGGTGCTTGGATTGATCAGGAGGAGTTTTAGTGAAGAAATTGTGCTAAATTTGTGTATTGAGCAGCTGGTTAGACCTCATCTCGACTATGCTGCACAGGCCTGGAGTCCCTTCTTTGAAAAGCAGACTGCGCTACGAGCACCATTGCCAGTGGGGGTTTCAAATAATATAAGAACTGTCTAACAGACTATATAAACACATGTATGCGTTTGCCTAGCCCTTGAACAGGGCTGTGTGTTTCGTTACATGGCCTAAGCTCATTACACTCCACATCACAGCCCTTGCCCCGCTAACACAGGGAATCCCATCATTAGGCTTTCAGAACAAAATACGTTCTAAACTGGTAAATATTACACACATCGAACTCATATTACCACAAAATGATGTGCAAGTGACTTTCCATTGAAAAGTTACCAATAAATCGGCTTTCATGGACAGTCTGAGGTCAAAATGCAGCAAAATGACACTTTGATTCTGCTTAGAAACTCCGTCGTTTGAATGAGCCCTCGTACAATAAGTGTTTCTACATGAACTTGCAAATAGTCAAAAATCATTCCTAGAATGTTGTAACCATTTCACCAAATCGATAACTTTAACGATCATTCCACCTAATGAATGCAAATTTCATATGAAAAATTCTTGTTTGTCCGTATTTGAAGCTTCTAAGTGTTTTTGAAATTGTTGAAACGTTGTCAAAATTTCTCTAAGTGTGAAAACTTTTTGAATAAGTGGAAACCCCTGGTATGACCTTTGACCCCAAAGTGGATATCACGAAGACGACGAGTCCTACTATTCCACGCGCTGGCACCCGCTGACACCCGCTGGTACGCCCTGTCTCAAGTTCCACGTGCTGCCGTACAATTTGTACGTCAGCACGTGGAACTCAGTTGTACGACAGCACATGGCGTTTCGCGGAACTAGTGGAAAACTCAGGGATCCATTCTAACATGTGTAATGATTAGCAACATTTTGCGAACAAAAGTAAAAAATTGGCACAATGGTCCTTTGTATTTTACTTCCTAATCAGTAATGATAACATGATTAATGATAGCATTTAATGAAATTAATATCAGCATTAACTAAATTAACATCCAGCGTGTCAGCGCATGCCCGGGTACACAAAGAATAGCCAGGCGTGCCAGCGCGTGGTTTAGTAGGATCGAAGACCGACTACTTAGTCGTTCGAAAGCTTGCAAACATGGCGCATTAAGTTAGTGTTACGTTCAATTTTTCGAGGCAAAATACACCATTATAACATCGAATCTGGGTGAACAGCTTATGCAGAAAGGTGGATGCTGTGCCAGAGGTCATCTGTGTAAAGTTTGGTGAGAAAACATAGGAAGTTGTGGACGTGAGAGATGACGACCCTGGCCAAGGTCGCCTAGTGATGGGATTTTTTGTGTTAGCGGGGCAAGGGCTATGATGTGGAGTGTAATGAGCTTAGGCCATGTAACGTAAGACACAGCCCTGTTCAAGGGCTAGCATTTGCCTAGAGCCAAGTAATTACACATAGGCCTAGGCCTACATAAGTAGCCGTACCCATATGTATGCATTTAAATGTATACAACGGGGTATATATTCCCACGTGTGTATATAGCCTACCTACATAGAGCCCACCCTAACCTTCTACATATGCATACGTAGGCCAATGCGTATGCATGTAGGCCTACATACACATATATTTGTAGGCCTATGAGTATTACTATTACATCCCTATGTCTAACCTAAACCTTGACCCTAACCCTATTAGTATTACTATGCGAACGTATCCATGGGTAATGTATTTGGAATTAACTTAAACTCCTGAGAGGTGGGGCCCTGTCAGTTTAAGCAGTAGAACAGTTCTTCTGTGATTCCACAAGCCACATGACATCCTGCCTGTGCAAAACAGGTGTGAACATGCTTTGCACCACACAGTCGCAGTGAGTTGTACCTTGGAGAAGGAAGGCCAGGAACAGTGCCAGGTTTCTGGTGAAAAAGAACTGCCTTCACACATGTCATTTCTGAAGAAAGTGGGTGGGGAGTTTGTTACTTGATTAGTAGAAGACATTCCAGGGGTACCTAGCCAGGAGATTTTGAGGGTAAAGCTGTAAAAGCTGTTAATAACCACCTGCAATAAGTTAGGACCTTGCCTCCACTGAAGGTAGCGGACCACTAACTCCAATACTCATGTCCGGGAAAATGTTTACTGACAGACAAAGCGCCATAAAAAATTTATGGGATGTTGTTTCTGACTGTGTTACTTAAAAAATATGATCATTTTTGTATTTGGATTTTGTAGACAATGAGTTGAAATACATACTGTGCAAAATTCAAGGCAATATGACCAATTTTAGTGCCATTTTTTTATTGTATTACTCCGCTCTGTGAAATGCCGCTTTTGAGTAGCTATTATGGCGGGAAACACATCCCTATCATTCAAGGCTCTCTAGCTCAAAATTTCAATGGTCATGGTATGGAAATTTGAAAGTGCCATGAAAGCCGAGATTGTGGGCTTCGATCAGAGGGGTAGCATGTCCTGGTTGAAAACTTCTACTGGGAGCTAGGGGGCACGGAAGTAGCCTAATTTAGTGTGTAAGTCAATGGGACTTATAATTAGTGGCCCGCTACCTTAAGGAAAGTTATGAAATTTGTTAATTTTATAGCTAGAGACCCAAAATTGGTCTTAAATGTTTGCTTGTGGTCTCCAAAATGGAAATACATGCTGACGAGGAACAATTTCATGCTTGAGTGATTTTAAGGGCCAAAAGTGGCATTTTTGGCCAAAATTATCAGTTTTCTTGTTAAAGTTAACAATTTAAGAAGAAGTCATTAAAATTTTGTCCAAACTTAGCAAGCTCATGATCCTCTGGGTGGATCATAGCATGATAAAAGTGAAGTATTTATGTCATCCTGAGGGATCCGTAGCTTGCCTCAGTGCATTTGGTATGTACCTAAGCAACAGCCAGCCACAAGCAGTTTTTGTACAGTGGACTTTGTACAGTGTTCTGTATATAAAACACATGCTGGGTTGTGAAATGACTGGACCCAAAGCAGTTAAACTGTGTGCACCTGTTGAGCGAAGTGTCCAGGAATGTTGCGTTACAGTGTAGGTATGCCATAAACTTAAAAAAATGAGTTAATTATTATTACCGGCAACCAACTGAAATTTCTACTAGGACCTGTGGCAAAACAGGATAACTTGAAGAATGAAAAAGGTGCTTGCATCAAAAGCGGTAGGATTAGGGAGCTACAAATTGGTGCCCGAGTAGCCTTGGTCAAGGCCTACTACTAGGACCTATGGTGGTGGGGGGGAGGAGAGAAGGTGTTTTGCCTGTAAAATTCAGCACAGATCAGAGTGAATTGTTAGCCCTATACCCTTAAATTTAGGAACTTTCCTAACTTCTTTTATTTTTAATGCCATGTCTTTTTTATTTTGTTCTTCCATTTTAGGCCTTAAGGGCTTGGTATATAGGCCCACTGTAGACAGGGCAGCCTAGATCACAGTGGAAGCAGGGTGAGCAACAGTCAGACAACTGAAATACCTGATGTCTTCATGCTAGGGGTGGAGGAAGTTTGCCAAGGTAGGTATATTGCAAACTGTTGACTCTTAAACCCACATGGAATAAATTCTACTCCATTGATACCTGCTACCTGTTTTGTTAAATGCAAGAGGAGGTAGAGACCTTCTAAGCTGGCTTTTTAAAGCATGATGGCTGCATAGAAACCCCTTTCACTGTAGTCATATGTAGCAACCATACAGTCCTGTAGCTTCGAAATTTTGTGTTTTTGTACCGAGGTGTTCTATGCCACCTGTTCCCATGTGCTTGTTTGGATTGATTAAGATGTTGCACATGTATAACCTAAATTTCTTCAGAATTTTTAAGAAACCACATGGCCTGTTGTTAAATCAAGCAGATGTTTATGATTATGTGTAAAGAGTGTGAAAATTACGCTGCTAAATCCAACTTATTTTCTTATCCACAGAGTTGATGGTGCAAGCATGTACAGCACATCAGCATACAGAAACAAGTCTGTGAAAGTGTGAGAAGCACCAAAAAGTGAAGTTGAGAGTACCCTCATATGCAGAGATGCTGAGATTACAATACTGTCGTGGTACAGATCAGAAATGATGAGTAAGCAACTCAGTAGAGGATTAACCAGTACATTAAAGTGCATTTTAGGTTGCCGGCAAATTTTGCCCTGTCAGGTGTATATTTTCGCTAAGACTTACTGCCCACAGAAGACTGTCAAATGAAATAATGGGTTTATATTCTTTGTGAGGATACTCTAGGGATTACCTGTGCAAATTTTTGATGGAAAAATCCAACTTGGCCACTGCCTTAAGGTAGCGGACCACTAACTCCAATACTCATGTCTGGGAAAATGTTTACTGACAGACAAAGCGCCATAAAAAATTTATGGGATGTTGTTTCTGACTGTGTTACTTAAAAAATATGATCATTTTTGTATTTGGATTTTGTAGACAATGAGTTGAAATACATACTGTGCAAAATTCAAGGCAATCTGACCAATTTTAGTGCCATTTTTTTATTGTATTTACTCCGCTCTGTGAAATGCCGCTTTTGAGTAGCTATTATGGCGGGAAACACATCCCTATCATTCAAGGCTCTCTAGCTCAAAATTTCAATGGTCATGGTATGGAAATTTGAAAGTGCCATGAAAGCCGAGATTGTGGGCTTCGATCAGAGGGGTAGCATGTCCTGGTTGAAAACTTCTACTGGGAGCTAGGGGGCACGGAAGTAGCCTAACTTAGTGTGTAAGTCAATGGGACTTATAATTAGTGGCCCGCTACCTGAATAAGCAGAATAAGCCAGGCCTAGGCCTAGCCCCTTGAACTCACACAGGGCCAGCGTTGCCCGTGTAGGCCTATGACGTATGACATAGGTTCTAGCCATTGATTCTAAATTAGAGCCCATCCAGGTATCATCAGTTGAGCCAAACATTATTAATTATTGGCATACAATAGGCGTAACGTTAGGCCTATAATTTAACGTTAGTTTTAACGTTAGACATAGGCTAGCCTAACGTTAGGCCTAGCCAAGGCCATAACGTTACACCCGGCAAAGCCTACGCCTAAGGGTACAATTCTAAATTACGGGTACATTTATCCTGAGCAAAATAAAGGAGACGAACTTGATCTATAGCTTCTTGAACTTCTGGAGGAAAGGTGAAGATAGAATTCGTGTCATCTTCTTCCACTGGATCAACTTCATCTTCCTCGGGCGCAGCCATTTTGAAATGCTGCCCTCAATTTTGTGAAAACTGCGTTGCAGAAATTCCGATTTCCAAGGCAGCGAGACGCGGTTTGTCCGCACAATCAGAGAAACGGTCTTCTAAGTTCTAGTACGGCATTTGTTGATTGAACTTGATTATATATTTTAAGATTAGCCAATTTTCCGCATTGGCCGTAGTTTGAAAATACAATTTTTATTGGATGTGTCTAATCTTAAACTATTTGCACCAGCAGTAAATGTCCATACTGCAGGGCTGGTCTCAAAACGTTAGGGCCAGTTAAGCGAAATGATAATACGCGGCATAAGGCCTATGCAGCATTTCACTTCAAATTTTCAATTCAGTGCGTTTATATTCATTATCTCTCTCATAGTGAGCATTTATACTGGTGATTTAAGCATTACAGATTGCCTTACCTACCATAAACTTTTGAAAAGTGCTTTCATTTTCTCTAGGCCTTAGGCTAGGCTAAGCAGTTTGGCAGTTGAATACAGCACATCATAGGCCTAACGCCCAGTTCTCTCACCCCAAACAGTACCTATTCTCCTAACCTTCTTACTAAAGCCCCTCCTACTATTGTCTGAAATTCGTTTTCATCCAGATACAATCTCAGGTTTTTTGCTTCAAGATGGGTAAAGAAAACTCGGTACCTAGGCCTAGGCTATGTAATCAAAACACTCTCAGTACCCTTCATGCTGGGTAATATAAGCTTTGGTACTCTGCATTTTTTGAATTAGCTGTCATTCAAAGAGCTGAGCCAACTGAGAATTTCTCTTAGTCCTACCACCTACAAGAATGGCAGTCTGGGATGAGAGGATTGAACCTTGGTGAGAGGATAGGGCCTTTAACTTTTGGACTTAGATGAAAAGGATAGCCCTTCCACTTTTCTGGAATTTTTTAAATTTTATTGATCAAGAATGTTAAAAGTGTTGTTCATATTAGTGTTGATATGTCTATTGACCAATATGTGGCAAATTTTGAATGAATATCAATACATTAAAAAGTACTATATGTCTAATCTTGAAATTTCTGAAAACTTTGGATAACATCACAAGAACATTGATTTAAAAGTGAGGCAATGCTCTATTGTTCCTGACAGTAGCTATCAAATTCAGTGCCAAAATTTCATCAAATTTTGAGAGATATTTGAAAAAATATGAAAAAGGCTTGCCTTTACATACCTAATAACTAAAAGTCTCTACACAGAAAAAAATGGTTTGAAAAGTGTGGTAGTTATGCCAGAAACTTATTTAGTTAATTGTTCTGGCTAGAACTTAGAAGATGTGTGACTTGCTGTTCTGTGTTTATATATATTTATGGTGTATGCAACATCATAAGGGTCCTGTGGGCACACCATGGGGAGTAAAAGAGGCTGTAAATGTGTAAACTGTAGTGCACTAAATCAATTGCAACCCCGACCCCCCTTGCCTTGGGGATGGCTGGACTTAGAGGGGGGATTTTGCCAGGGACTTCACAGTAATTTGTCCACACAGGTCCATGACTTGTGCCAGGATTTCACACAATCTGGATGGTCAGGAAAATCATTTACTCATGGCACGCAGTGCTCAACAGTCAGGTGTAGGGACTTGGTCACAGATTTACCCTCGATCAATGCCCCACCCTGTGTGGACATGGCTGAGCTCTGCCTAGGGATTTACCAGTTTCATAAATGAAGTTCCTGACCAAGACAGGACCATCCCCGGGTCTAGAGGACCAGGGTTGCTATTGATAGGTAAATAGGTGTACAAAGCTATGGAATCTTTAATTACAGATTGACTTAACTATCCCTCTAGATAATGGCTTAGCCTACTTAATCTTTCTCAGCATGACTTCCTACCTACCAAGTAGATCTTGTGTTACATTTAATTGACCTTTCTTTATTATGTATCTTTGCCTCTTGGTTCTTGTCATTGTTGTGATTGCATTTACCTTGAATTTCCAAAAGTCTTTGATAAACTTCCATTAGGTATGCTTACATGTATGGCTAAACTGTGTAGGTGTTCTTGGCAGATCTGTGTTGACTGAATTAATTTGTGACATCAACCTAGATCCCACCTTTCATTTTATGCTATGTTACATAAGGGGTACGTCATGTTAGACTCTTGTAACCACTGTACCCAGGAACAAGTGGTATGTGCAGTGTTATTAATCCATGTCTTCCAATCATGAGGTTTTGTGTTCAGATCCCAGCCTTGAGATGAAAACTGCCCTCTAGTTTTTTTTGTGATTTTCAGTATGTCTGCTATCCCTTTATCATAGACATGTACTGTAAATTGTGAGTTTACTTTGTCTCTCTCCCTTTATTTTAATTGTGAATTTGTCTCATGAGACTGGCATTGTCAGCTTGCCATGAATACCCCTCGTTTGGCTCATTAATTACCAAGTTCTAGCAAACAAACAAACCCAAAGATGGACTTGGGACCATATTGTATCTGAACTTCTGAATTTCCAAACCACTCATCTTATTTACTTCTTACCCCCATGCAAAATTTCCAAAGAATATAAATTAAACCAATTATAGTAGATTTGCAAAAGACAGGAATTTAAACCATTAAGTTTGACATGATAGCAGTCATTCATAACCCCAAACTACAATTTTAGCAATTTAGCCTCTAGATATTCTCAATTGGCACACCTTTTGATTTACAGCAAATTCAAAAAAAATGCAGAGTACTGTAGCTCATATTACAACGCATGGACAATACTGAGTAAGGGCCAAACCTCTCACCCCAAACTACAATTTTGGTACGGGGGTAACAAAATTCTCAATTGGCTCAGCTCTTTGATTGACAGCTAATTCAAACAATGCAGAGTATCAAAACTTATATTACACAGCGTGAACAGTACTGAGAGTGTTTTGATTATATAAATTGAGTTTTTCAATACTCAATAAACTGAGATTATATCTGGATCAGGATGAATTTCAGACCATTGTGGGAGGGGCTTCAGTAAGAAGGTTAGGAGAATTGGTACTGTTTGGGGTGAGAGAACTGGGCCTTAAATTTCACCCCCAAGATAATCGGTGCAGCATACCATACATACAGTACTTTCCAGCCATTTCTCTGAGTCCCTCAGGTTTATTACGTTGCATCCCACAATTTACAAGCACAGTACCACATGTGTCCATTATCATCAGCAGATTTTTTTACCAGCCATGCAAGCAGCTGTTTTTATCATGTCAAAGGAGAACTCTTTCATAGTACGTACCTGTTACATTTTCGTTGCAGACAATGCCTTAGACTAAGGATGACATCACCAGGTTCCTGACACTTTAAAATGTCAGATGTAAGTAGTAAATTCATTTCTTTTTTTTTTGTGGAAATTTTGTAAGTTTTGTCAATGATGTCATGCTAGCTAGTACTACTAAACATACAGGAGTTCCTCATGTACAGTTATGCATTTTGATTAATACCTAGGTTATTGTTCTTAATGAAAGTATGATACTTTGCATACTGTATATATAAGAAAGGAATCTTAAGCAATATTCTTCCTGTTCGTTTTTCTTACATCATCTGATAAAAAATAATAATACTACTTGCTTTTCTTTCCAAGACTGTGCCTTCACAAACAACCCCAAGTGAACCCTTGGCCACACCCATCATTTTGGTCATAGCTATTGGTGGTTATATGATTCTTCTGGGCATCCTCTTGGTCATTCGTCAATTTCTTGTGGTGAGTCTTTCTCCAGCATGTGCTATGAATAGGTATTAATATTTATCAGCACAATTCACAAATGTGTAAATTTGTCTAAGACCAGTAACTGTTCTTGCATTTGCACACAGCAGAGGACAAAGAATCACAGACTGCTATTAATTACTGAAATATTAATGAACAGAAAAACATTTGTTATTTTTGTAAGTGCAGGAAGCCATCTGAAATAGTAGAAAAGGGAAGACTGATGGACACTTTTTTCATATGTCATAAATTATACCTCAAGGAAAAATAAGAAGAAAACTATTTTGCTGCTACTGTTGATCAGTGTTTGCATAAAGGTTTGGGATTGAGAGATTCCTGCAGCCGTTCCCAAAATCCTCCCCCTCTTAAAAGAAAAAAAAAAAAATATGAAATTTACTGAGAGAAATTTCCTTCCCCATTTTTGAGATAAAAAAGATAACATAGACTATTTTCTGCTGCTCATATTCACACAAAACTCAGAGCAGACTAATCATATCAGACTTGTTGAATGAAGAAACTCTATGAAGTGACTCAGATAGTCACTATGAGTCATATCACCAGCAGTTATATTTAGTGGGGCCAGGACTGACTTAAATCTAACACCAGCATAAAAATATGGGATTGGGCCAGATTTCTTTTGAGACACAGAGGTATTATTGATAAAAGTAGAAAACATTCATGGAGGCATCAATCTATCATTTGATCTCTAATTTATTTCATCTTTTCAGACGAGAGGAATCTGTGTTGAATGTGCTCCTTGTGGTAAAGAGGATGGCAGTCTACAGTGTTGTGATTGCTGGATAGCTACTGCTGAGAGTTGCAATTGTTTCTCATACCCAAGCATTAAAACTTGTCTAAATTCTTTATGTGGGAATACAAGAAATGTAAGTACCTACTTTGCATTATATTTTTAGAATTGTTTTGTGATGGAAATTGTTACTATGTACTTAGTGTTAGAGAGGAGTGGTGTTTTGGCTCTCATTAGTTATTTAACAGTTGAGCTGTGAACTCTATAAGATAAAGCAAAAGAAGGAGCTTTCAAAGTTTGTACTGTGTGATGTGGTTATTCAAACATCTTTAATGAAAAAAATCCAAAAGTTAAGTGTCTTTATCATTTCTACAGCACTACCCCCCCCCCATTACTACAATTTGACAGTCTAATTGGGAATGCTCACTGGCAAAACTGAGTATCCTCATTCTGGGGGGTCTGATTATCATTTAAATATATCGTATCCTGTAATATCATACAGGAAATCTACCCTTATCATCCAATAACCTACAGTCAGTATTGTGTAAGGGGAGGGGGGCACCGACCTCCAGTCTCACAAGTTAGATTCAAGAGACACTCATCATTGTATGCATGGGGACAGGAAACCACTGTTCATTGAGAATTGAGATTTTCAACCTGCTCACATAGTTGGCCCTTGTAAAGGTAGGCCTATACATTAAAAATATGGACTGCAAATTGTATTGTCCAAATTATTATTTTATACCCCTTGAACATACCTACTACCTTACTACTACTACTACTATGACTTCTTTAAACATCCTTCTTGTCAACAGTTTTAAGCAGAACTGTTCCATTTCCTGAGTCTCAAATCCAATAAAAATCAAATAATTCTGACTCTGCAACTCCTTCTGTTTTCTGATATTTTGCACCCTTAATAAAAATATCAGCCTATTTTGTGCCGCATCAGAATGGAATCTTTCTTTATTGTATTTTTTTGTGTCTTCAGGTTTGTACAATAGAAAAATGTATCACATGCCAGGTATGCGCAAACTTTTGTGGACCGGAGTCTGGTTGTGAGGTAAGATATCTCTTGTGATAGTTTTTCTTGCTGGTTTGTTTCTTTAGCCATGTTCCCGTTTGAGTGAGAGCAGTGATTGCCTCACAGCTAATTGATTTACCTGATTCAGAGTTGTTTCCACAGTTTAGTGTGCATGGTAAATTATTGTAAATTAATGTGAACACAATGCCCAAGACTGTAAAGATTGCAATTGTTTGCTATTAAAATGCCATTCCTGGTTATTTTATCACCCACTGTGCATACTGTATCATGCATCCAGTATAAACAACTGAAAAAAAGGCTGTGACTAGCCAGACTTAAACCAATGGGTCAGAAACTGAGCTGTAAAACTCCATCTAACTAATTAAATAACTCTGCAAACAGTGGCGATCAATTGTGTTCACATTACAAACTTTGATCCAGTGTGGTCAAATTTGAGGGAGAAAATTCCCTTCTCCAAAATGTTTTGAGAGGAATTCAGTTTAATTGAATGGGAGGTGGTAGTTGTCATAAAAGCTGCAAAATTGTAAAAATTCATCTTTGACCGACATGTTTTCCAATCAGCTGTGGAACAATCTCACATTCAGTTTTAGAGATCATTCAAAAGATCATATGATGCAGCATATAAATCACATGCCAACTGAATTTATGCCATGTTCCATTGAAGTTACAAAGTGCTGCATTTGCACCACCTCACAACTTGTGAGAAGTGTTACATTGCATTGAAGTTGCGAAAACGGATGGCTTTACACTAATGTACAAGAAACAATTTTTTGTAACTTGTACCTTTGATGTTTACATAAATTCAGACTGTTCAACAAATAGGCAAACTGATCACCAAAATTAAGGCAAAATGGTCTCTGTAAGTAACATCCATTAGTATCAATCACAGAAATAAAATTGCTTGTTTGCATTTACAACTTACAAGGGCTTGGTATTACATTTGCAGGCTGAGGATTCAAATACAATGTTGACTTGCTTTTCAGTTGTCTTTTACTGGTGACTCTAGCTGCCATTTGGAATTTGAGTTGCAGAAGTGCAAAAGATCACCAATTTATGAGTTGCAACAGAATGCTTCTCATTGCAGGAGTTCTCCACTTCTTGAGCTCAGTGGAATGCCCTTTTAAAGGTCAAGTTGGTTCTCTGTATGGGAAAAGCAGTTAATCATGCAGTAAATGAATTATTGGTATGAGGCTATCAGCAGTGAATATATTTTGTGGCATGAGACATTTGAACATTATTTTCTTCAATCACTAAATTGACCAACTGAATCACAATCATGTCAGAGAGAAAGCTGTTGATTAGCTATGGTTATGTTTGATTTCTTTGTAAAAACAGTCACCTCTTAATTTGAAGAAACTTTCACCAAGTCATGCCATTATTTTTTCCAGCCACAGTAGTTGTGCTATTGCAATGTGTGAATAAGCAGATTTGGGAGTAGAGGTTCTTGCAGATGATATTGAAATGGTTCATAATATTTTACCTCTTGCGCCCACCTTTACACAATTATAGATGGCTCCCCCCTCTCAAGCAGCCCATGAATTTATCAAGTATCATGGACAGATGCAACAATTGTCAAACACATTGGTGAGAAATGTTACCCACCAAAAGATTCCTACAATTTCTGCTCAAAAAAGTCCTAATAAAACCAAATAAAAACAAAAATCCATCTTGATTCAGATTTACAAAGATATGATCATTACAAATAGTAGCTTTCACATCATTTGCTAGGTTAATTTGAGTCACATATAGCACAGTTGCCATAACATCAGCTTCTTAATTTTGACACTTTCAAAGTGGGAGGAGGGACAAACCGCTCTGAATATACCTCCTACCAGAATAAATCTAAATTTAGAATCAAATGTAGGATAAGACACTTAGCTAAGTCACTGATATGCTGTATGAAGAGGAGGCTAAAATTTTACAGCATCAAATAGGATTGCTGAGTGGTATTACATGAAATTAATACAATCTTTACATTTTTGGCAATATTTTGGTTGATACCAATGCTTTCTTGATTCCATGCCTGTGTGTTCTATTTGTTCCTTGGCACTTGCGTTGTCAAGGTTACCAACTTTTCTAGGCCCCACTGTTCCTTTTGTATAGATGTACAGCTTGTCATGCTGCTAGGATTCAATAGACCCATTCATTTTTACAAACAAATGATATCACAGTTGCTTGGCAACAGAGTGGATGAGGTAAATGTAAATTTGTCAAAATGAAATGCCTGTTCATTCTATGCCGACAAGTGACATAAGCATGAAGGAGTCTATAAGAGATTTGAACCAATGTCACCCTACAAAAATACCTATTTTTGGGGGGGGGGGGAAAGGGGCAATCAGAGTTTGACAGAGAAAGTTAATATTATATTCCAGAATTTTATTTTCCCTTCTCAACTGTTGTTTACCAGAATGAAGAAACATTGAGCAGGTCTTTCAGGTTAGGAGATACCTCTTTTTGTGTGTTTATAACTGCTGCATGAATAAAACTTTCTGAATATTTAAAGGGTAAAAAGATTACACACAAATGAAAGACTAGAATTTGTTTTAGCTTGAAGTATTTGAAGGATTTCAATTTTTCATTTCTCACACAGTGTGCAGGATGTGACTGTGCATGTCAACCACCAGAGTGTGAAACAATCGACTGCCTTTGCTTCAAAATGCAAGTTCATTGAGAGGACGCTGTTCAGAATGAGAGTGCAATTTATTTACATTTCATGGACATGTCATTTGAAATCATTTTGTTAAATATCTTATCAGTTTCTTGTTTGGAATTTGCTTCAATACTTTCTTGTCCTAACATATTAATATGCGCAAATCTGTACCTTACCCAGCAATGAAACTTCGATGAACCTGCCAAAGCAGTTTTCACACTTGGTGAAAAGTGTTGAAATTAATAACATCTATTAATTGTAGCAAAATGGCTGCAGACTTGGTTTTTGTACCAGTTTTGATTACTAAATTGCAAGATGTACATAAAGTACCTGTAAAAATGTAAATATAGTCTCTTTTTTTTAATTGCCCAGTTTCTATTTATGGAAGTCAGTTATTCCTCACAGAAGGTGTAGTATGTACAACAATGTTGCGTTCATTAAAGCTTTGAAGGTTTGTGGCAGTCACTTGTCTCCCCAAACTACATTTTGGATAGGGGGTTAACAATATTCTCAACTGGTTGTGCTCTTTGATAAAGGTCAAATTTGAAAGATGCGGAGTAGGTTATGTTACTCAGCCTTGTATGCTTGTTAGGATATTCTCTTGGACAATAAACTAGGATTCTATCAGGACAAGGATGAGTTGAAGACAGCTGAAGGAGGGGTTAGAAGTAATTAGGTTGAAGAGTTGGAACTATTTGGAGTGATAACAATACGTCTTCAAGCAGGTTTCATGTTGGTCCATCTGCTTTTGTTGTTCAGAAGTTAACTGCTAAAGTTAAGCAATAAAAACAAACTTCCACTGCATAAACAAATTATGTGTACAGTTCCATCAGATGGGTCAATAATCATTCTTGTCTTAAAGCAGCTTAACTTGGCTGTTGTGTGACTAGATTATTATATTTGTCTATCTACAGAGAATCAGGCTGGTAACCAGGATTATGTTTTTTTTTTTTGGGGGGGGGGGGGAGGGGGCATTAGCCTAGGGGTTTGGATGACCTAGGGACCAAAGGAGAGGAGTGCCTGTTCCCCTACCATAGAGAGATTTTTGCCTTTTCAAGCATCCATGGTGGTGCAAGATTTTTAATTTTGCAAGATTAACATTGAAGGTTTTTTGTCTTCATTTTTGTTGGTAGTACTTAATTTATATTCCTAACTTCAATACCTTTTAATGATTTTGTTTCGGGAGTAGGAGCACATGCCCTTTCACCAGGTGTGGGCTGGAATAGGAAAGTAACAGGCATGTACATGAGATTTAAAGGTTACTGGGCTGCTAGGATTTGTCTGTAAATCACTCAGTAGGATAAAATAATTTTGAGTGTATGACCAGGGAGGACCCTTTTCCATAAAAGACTACACTCAAAGCTCACATTTGATTTCTGTAGGACTGTTGCATTGCAGGACCAAACTTAAAGGGGCTCATTGAGTTGATATTGATAGCTTAATGAGAGTGTTAAGGGTCACTACAACATGACAATGCTTATAGCTAGCATAATGAGTCAAGTTTCATATTAATAATTATGGGAAAAGCTGAAATTTTGAATTTTTTAACGTCCTGACTTGTAACAGTTTGTACAAAAGTTGAAAAAGTGGTCAAGAATTTTTGAAAACTGAATTGAACCACTTACAGGGTTTCCGTCAGATGGGGAAAAGGGGGAATTTCCCCCCCCCCCCTTTACAGAAGAAGGTGGGTAAAATCTCCCCTTTTCATTTCCATAAAAATTAGAAAATTTTCAATATCTTGGTTTCTTACTTAAAATGACGACACTTTTGCAGCAATGTTTGAACTTACACAAATAAATGGCCATTAAAACCTTCAAATTGCACCTTACAGGGGCCTTGAAGCAAGCTTTTGTCCCCCTGAACCCACTCATAACTTTAGCCTAGGACAGCATCAATTTGGACTTGGGGTTTAGTAGTAATAATTCCCCCCCCCCTTTTTTTTGTGTTTTTGGCGGAATCCCTTCCTTAAGTACTCATTCATAAAACAGTTATTTGTATGTAGGATATCAGGATTGTCTAAAATTGACCATTTTTCATTGATATGTGAAGAAAACCGAACGGGTTTGGAAAAAAATTGTGGAATTTCATGAACCAACTCAATGAGCTGCTTTAAAATTAATCATTACCCTTCATGAACAGATCCAAGGTACTTATGTTCAGATGAAATTTAAAGTCTCCTTCTAATGTCTATTTCAAGTAAATACTAAATCTTAGGGACTAGGTAGAAATGGCCTCACACCAAAGTAATGGATCAATATCCTGTGAGGCTCTGTTAGGGAAGTGCAAAAGCCCTCCCTGGATTTCATAAAAAAAATACCCAGGGGGCTTATCTTGGCTTATCCCTTATGCCTCTTAGCTTTCCCACATACTTGATGATGTCTTGGCTTGGTCAGCTGATTGGCTGCTCGAGTTTCTTGTGCAATATGAAATGAAAAAATATGACGAGTGTTTGCTGTCACAGTGCCCTACACTCAGAAAGTTAGACACATGAATGCTGAATCAACCATCTTTTAAAATTTATCTGTCACAAGGGTTAAATTTTAAATTGGCAGGGAGAAGTTCACTTTCAGGCTCTCACTGAGTCGTCAGCATATGATTGTTGGCTCAGTGATACTCTGTTGTCTCATTCTGGTGCCATAATGTGCTCTTGATCTGGGGATGGCAGGCATTACCCTCATTCATTAAAAAACTCTACATGTAAAATCACAGTCAATAGGTGATATCTAAGATATAGACTTTATGCTTTGATGACACAATGATTGCATCCATGGGAGCAAAACAATGGAACACATGGCCACAGGCGTAAGAATTTGCCCTGCATGTGTAGCAGACTATATTTGAGAGGTTGACAAATCAGCTGTCTGCATTTGTAGGCATTGGTTTGTTTTGCTCCTAAAGGAGGGCATATACTTTTTGCTCTGTGATCTCATATGCATAAGGATGACCTCCATCTCCTTGCCTCTCTACCATCCTCCAAACCTTCCCCCTTGTTTGCCACTTTTGATGTCATGAAGTAAACTGGGCGGTTTACTGTCACCAATGTGTATCAAACATTGCTGAATTAAATAAGGTTCTGGCTTATCTCACCAACATGAAGACTTCAAAAGCGTTGCAGGACTTATCCCTTTGTAGAAATAACACCACTCTATTTTTAAAATTTACCCCAAAAATTGTTTATATTTTTAAATGAACCAATTTGCAAATACAATGCAATCTTAAGCATCAATTACATTGGCATTAACTGGCATTTACATGATGGCATAAAAGTCATTTAGAAAATGTAGATGGGAGGGCAGAGACGCAGAGAGTTGACTGAATAGACATTTTACTTGCTTTCAAAATTGGATGAAAAAAAAAACAGCTGAAGCCTCGCTGAGCTGCAGCCTAGCTGGGCTGAAGATGGTAAAAGGTACCCGCCCAGTTTGGTCTTACGTGGGAACACCTGACAAACACAAGTAGGGTCCAGCAGGTAGCTCAGCTGCAGCCCAGTCAGGGCCCAGCTGGATATGTTGGTTGGAAATGATGAATGAATTTCCCCTGATCCAACTTTTTGTCCCCTTCACCAATGCAATATGCCAATGAAGTATTTTATTGTAAAGTACTTGTGAAAGTTATTTCTAACTTAAATGCACCACGGCAGGTTATATACCATGTTGAACTGCTGGCACATAAAATCTCGGAAAGGAAGATTCATCTTACATGTACCCTTTGAAATTAGGGATAATACTTGCCAAAATCATATACTTTTGATTGTAGCATCAAAGGGAAATCATCAGTTCAGGGCCACTGTACCTCACTTTGGCCATTGTTCTACCCAATACACCTTGTTGCTTTGCTTTACATATTGCTAACTAGGAGGGGTAAAAATTTTTCACCACCTAAAAAATTGAAGGTGACATTGATTTAATGAATTTTAGCAGAATTTGCTATCCTGAAAAATTTTCATGCCCTGGAAGCCACCCAGCCACTCCCTGCAGGACTTTTTCTACCTGTATGCCTGGGGATGAGAGATGGGATCTATGAGTTCCAAATTTCTAGTAACAATCCTGGCCATTTGAGTACTACCAATAAGGAGAGTCACCTTGATTTTTGACATCATGTGACAATCACATGGGTTAATCTATGAGTTTGTTATGTATTCAGTTCAATTATTACAACTTAATATCACTAGAGGATTAAGAGTTAAACAGTTGTTGCATACATCTTAATTCCTACTGCAGCACCTTGAAAACACAAGATAACAAAGATGATCTGATGTAATACCATTATTTTCATAAAAAATATGATTGAAAAGCCCATTGAATTTTAAAACTGTTCTGTTATTATTTTACCTGAGTCATGTTTGGTTATTCTGTTCAAAACTCTGTTGACCACAAGTGTTGACCACACTTGAATGGTTTTACAGAAGGTTAGAGGGGAACACTTCATGATAAACAAAACAAAAAAAAAGAAAAAACTGATCACTAAAGGAAAGGTTATCTGCATCTGAAGTGTGAAATGGCACAACGAGGCGGGGGTGCAGGGGGACACCCCCTCCCGACTGGGGCAAAAACAGTTGTCCATTCAGGCAAAACGTGATAAAGCATTGACCTAAGAACCACAGGGCTGGGGGAGACGGCCACACCAGTGAAGAATGAGGGGACAGAAGCATGCTTTGCCCCCCCCCCCCCCTCTTCCCTTAAAATTCCTTATTTCATTTTCCCAAATTTCAAATGAGGAAAATTTCCAGCACACAAAAAACCCCAACATAAAATGCAGTAGTTCTCTCTCATAAATCAGTTTGGTAAACTTTTCTGAGCCCTGGAAATGACAAAATCGGATATTTACCATATGTTACAAGGCGGCGGAAGATGTTTTTTATTGGGGGGGGCACAAGTTTTCGGCAGCCGACAAAATAGTGACACCGTAAGGAGTCCGGTTTTGCATGAAGCACAAACCTCCTTCGGTGTGGGGTCCAGGGGCCTGCTTAAGGGCCTCTGGTGGGTCTCAGGGGCAAAGTCCTGGTAGGGGTTCAGGGCAATGGCATAGCTAGGATTTCTTGTGGTGGGGCTATAGGGGACTGGACACTTTTGTAGGGGGACTGGAGTGTATTATCTAAGCGTAGCGCCACCTTCGGTTGGCGTGGAAAGTGCAAAGAAAATTTCGGTTTTAAAACGTCCTCCCAGATGGCAGGAAATAGCATTTGCCAGGTTTAATTGTCTTTAATTCTGGTGCAGAGGAAATTTTTTGATTTTTCTAAGATAAAAACACATTTTTGAGATACTGTTTAGCTCAGTTCATTACTCCACTGGACTGTATGTATCCTAGGATTGCAAATCCGGAATCCTGCTGAATGTTGCAAGCAGGTGTTCCAGTGCGCGCCTGAGTAAGGTATTTCCATAGGCGTAGGGGAGCATTTCAGTAACTTTGGGAGCAGAAGATTTTTGCCCCCAAAAATGTAATTCTGCCCGTAGGACAGACGAAGCGGAGCGCCACCACTAGTTGTAGTGGAGCGTCCAGAAAATTTGAAAATTCGTACCTCTCAGACAGTCGAAAATGGCATTTCCTAAGCTTTTTAAGGGGATTCAAGCAGTCGCTTTTTTAATTTTCAATTGCAGATAAATGTATGTTCTTTCAAAATAAAATTCAGCCAGAGAGGCTAAGCGGAGCGCCACCGTTAGCTAAATTCAATATGCATTGAAAAAAATGTGTTCCCGCATATGACTTTTTTATATATGATTTTTTTATGTATGATTTAACTTATGAAAAAAGTAGGCCTATGGGGATCTTAGCAGTCGCTATTTTGGTCAGAAAAATCAGATAAAATGTACCAATATCATTGGATAAAATAAAGTAGATGATTTTTCTTCTATTAGTAACACTTATTATTGACAGAATTGTCACGTCACAAGGTGTGTTGAAATGAATTTTCAAGCATACTTATGAGAAGACATTCTCACACTGCATCTTTACAGTATCGAAAAATAAATTACTCGATTTTCATAACCACTGCCTGTATTTGACTCTAGAGCAGGATAGATGGCAAACTTTGGGGCACCTGAACACCCTCCTGTCTATCCGTTGAATTAATTTGGCAATTGAAAACGTCCCAGAAAATTTTAACCTTTGCCCGAATATTTGACCATTTCGGGCAAATTTTTGCAAGACAACCATGTGAAGTTGGGATGATGAAAACCTTTTTTTCACATTCTACCCTAATGTGTCGCAGATCTTTTTTAAGTTCCATGAAATTTGTACTTAAAATATAGCGGTGTCTTCTGTTTTTCAGCAAAGGTTTGAAGCTATTGAAATAATCGGCCATTTCGGGTATTGTGTTACACAAGATTTAAAAATAGTCTCAAGAATAATTGTTTCTTTTAAGTCTCAGGCTTCCCAAATGTGTGGCGATTTTTTTATCTCTTTAATTTTTCGTTACTATGTTACCCTTACTATGATACTTTTCCATTTTTGAGAAAATGATTGAAATAATTTGGATATTCGACAATTTCGGGCATTGTGTTGTGATTATCTGTGATGTAAATGTCACGAATAATAGCTTTTTGAGCTGCCCGAAGGTGTAGCGACTTTTTGGAATCTTGACTTGGTTTTTCATGAAAATTTTATTACGAATATATGACGTTTCTTTTAGTCCCGGTATATCTTTTTGAGATTTCGACCACGTCTGGGAATTTTCTGAAAAACCATCCCATTTTTTCAAAATTAAAGGGTTGACCAAATTATTCCAAAATTCCTGCCCCAATTTTTCCCAAATTCCTGCCCGAATTTAGATTTTTTGCGGAAATTTGGGGTACGCATCCCCCTGCCCCGTCTCGTACACCACTGGGTATGTCCACTTCAGCCAAGAGCTAAGTGAGTTCCTGTGAGTTAAAAGTGGTAAGGCAGAAAGGTTGCGACCCTCTGACCCTTGAGACTGCATTGACCCAACATGGGTATGGTCGTTGCACTGGCCAATGACTGGCAGCAATGGCCGTGCAAATTCCTTCAAACCATACTAGACCCAAAATATTCTATCCACCACACCAAGTATGATTTTGGAACGATTTTGTGCATCCCTAGGAACTGAAAAATCCCTACAGGAGGTAGAAACATGCCGGATGCTAGGAGCACACTTTAATCCACACCAAGGTAGCCAACTTTAGCCATTCCAAATCTGTTAGAAAATTATCCATCCAGAAATCCCACGAGTAAAAAATTCAAGACATTCCGAAGATATGAAGCACGGTCACAGTCTACCAGAATTTATTCCAAAATTCAGAGTGGTGCACAATTGCAGAATACCCTGCAACTGTTTGAAGGGCGAAAAAAACTCTCCTACAGGTTATCGTTAATGTGGGGGTCCATGGGCAAACTCCCGGAAGCTTTGCAACTTTTGCAATCTGAGAAGTAATTTTGGGGCCAAAAATATTCGAAATGTAATAAAAGCAACTTAAATTTGTTTAATTACTTTCGAAAATTTATTTTGCGACATTCAGTTAAATCTCATAAAAATTATTGGGGGTGGGGGCAGGCCCAGCTGCCCCAGTGGCGGAGCTAGGAATTTCGGTCAGAGGGGGCGAAAACTGTCTACAGGGGCACTTCGAAGGAGTGAATACCCTTAGCCTCAGCACGATCGAAGCCACGGACTTTCAGACTGTCCATTTGAATTTCCGCACCTGGTAGAAGACTACTTTGCCATTCCTCTTCAGCATGTTTTTCTATTAAAACATGTTTAAATTTTCTATTCAGAACAAAATTCGGGGGAGGGGGGGGCAAAATTCTTTCAAAGGAAAAAGCTCCGCGCCACCATGAGTTGGCGCGGAGAGCCAAAAATTTTTGGCCCCAAATGCCTCTCAGATCGCTGGAAACGGCATTTCTTATATTTATGTTTTCGTCTTTTTCTCAATATTTTCGGCTTCGTTTTCCAGGTTTTTTATTTTCCAGGGGAGGACAAGTTTCCCCCTTGCCCCTTCCTGCGGACACCCATGTTTCTATCCCTCTATTTCACATTCTAGTGTGAAGGTGGTCATTATATATAAATGTGTTATTGTCAGGTCTCGATTCAAGATTTTAATGTAAAAATGGGCTACTTTGTGAAGATATAAAGATTAAATCTGCTAGAGCTAAATAGCAAGCAATCTTACAGGGGGAAAATTTATGGAAATTCACCGTTTGTTGTACATTTTTGGTTTCTTAAATTCAAGATAAGTACACGAAAAAGCATTTATTGACGCAATTTACATCATGCGACCAAATAGCCATTAATTAAGTACATTGCAAGAAATAGCCAACACAAAAGGTCTGCTTGGCTCTCTTGATACTGAATTCATTTAAAAAGAAAGCAGCCTAAACCTAGTCTTAAGATGCAATTTTCTGGCTTTTGAGACCACGAAAGTACAGAAATAAGTATTTCTATGGGACTATCGTGCAGTGTTAAAAAATAGCCATTTATTATAAGAATGGTCACTTGAAGAAAATCAAATTTTAAATTGCTCATTTAATTCATTACCACTATGATAACAGTTTTATTTTGCTTAGACCTGCATTTTCTCTTCAAATGATATTGGATAATGTTGTGGAAGCTATTTTGGTATCTTTGTAAACTCTTTTTATTGTCTATGTTGACAATTACCCCCGACAACAAGAAGCCTATTTGCGCTACAATATTTGTTGCGCCCTTTGCAACATCTTTTATTGGCCGTGAGGGTGAATTTAATGTCAGTCTGTGTACTTTGTAAACTTATCATCACGCTTGTGTGGAAGCAATTAACTTAGCACAGCTACAACATTCATTAATGCGTATAAAACATGAAGATACGTTTCGGCAAAACCTATCCCTGTATAACAGAATGTGGCCCTTTTCATCAGAATAAAGTGCAGATAGTACAGTTACTGGTGGCTGTTTGAGCATTCTGTTATCTGGGCCTTAAAACAACTCTATTAAATTATGTTTTTTGCCATGATGGTGCAAGAGGAAGGTATGTCTAAAACCTAAAAAGGGCGCCGAAATGCGATTTTGGTCGAGTCCGTCCGGGGGGGGGGGGGGGGGCGACCGCCCCCTGACCGTATGGCAGCTCCGCCACTGAGCTGCCCCCCCCCCCTGCTTCCGCCGCCTACGCACCACATCATCAAGAGACACCGGCAGCTATAGTGCTCTACATTGTCTTTCAGAGAAATCCAAATTTTCTTCAATGAAAGCTCTTGATTTTGAAATATTTTGTCTAAAAAGAACGACAAACTTTAGGAAACTTTTGAAATGTCACCGAAGAGGGTCAATTCGTTGGCCTTAGATAGGATATGTAGCAACAAAGATTCAGTCTTCGTGCAATCTTGCTTCTTTGGTAGGCAGTTTATATAGTTTAGTTTCACCGAACGGCTCTTTGCAAGAGAGTTGGGACGACTTTAGAAAAAGCAATCATTCTCAGATTTGCCACCAACGTATGAAGGAAGTGCAGATTTTTCAGTAATCCCCCAATTCTTTAAATTTCCTTACAGAAAACCCAGAATTCAAAGCTTTCTGCAGTACAAGCTCCATATCCACAGATCTACGTAGATTTGTTTAAAAGGGGGAAAATCGCCGCAATACGCCACTGATACAGTAGTGATCACACTTTACAGAAAAATCGGAAAACTAAGCTACTATACCTACAAGCCCGAGATATGTCATTACCGGCTGTCTAATGTGTTGCGATCATGCCGCTAGAATTCAATAGGGTCGTTTAGCCAAACTTCCCCGGGAAAAGGCCATTTTCTCGGGTGAAATATATATACGTCTTATGTCGCCTGATGGCTAAATCCTCCTACTGAATTTTAGCCTCATGTTTTCAAATTTTTCTGTAGGCCTACGCTCCGCCCCAACTGAAGATAGTCTTTCGAGCAAGACTTCATATTCCAGGCAGTTAACCATTTGCCTACCGTGCCCAGATGCTCTCATAAACACTTATCATCAGATACCTTTCAACCCTTTCGATTTTCCCAACTTTCCCTTCATAAAATTCCGAATTCTTCCTAATAAAAGCTCCATATTTGTAATTATGGGTTTTAAAAAGGCAAACTTTTCTGCGCTTCGCGCGCCCTTAATTGCAACCCTTCATGAAGTAAGGGGTCGCAAATAAAGCAGTAAGTGGTAAACTTTTCCGAGCCGCTACAGTGTCGTTTCCCTACTAAATTTTCTTCAGAATAGGCTATTAAAGGCAGTCATTCGTCACCCCAAACCAAAGTTTCAGCATACATATATCAAAACTCTCAATTGGTACAGCTCTTTGATTGGCATCACATTCAAACAATGCATCATAGCTAAATTACACAGCATGGGCGCTGAGAGTGTCTTGATTACACATTATGGACTTGTATGGCCACTGGGACAAGCCATGAAGCAATAAACTAGGATTGTGTCTGGATAAAGATGAATTTTAGATAAATGTGGGAGGGGCTAGAAGTAAGTAGGTTGGGGGAATTGGAACTGTTTAGGATGATGAAAATATGCCTTTAAGTTTTAAATATTTCTTCTAAAAAAGACTAAGTTTCGGGAGCTATTTGAATGTCGCGCACAGAGAAGCCTTTATCGGCACTGCTTAGATAACATTATGTTATTTTGGATAAATGTGGGAGGGGCTAGAAGTAAGTAGGTTGGGAGAATTGGAACTGTTTAGGATGATGAAAATATGCCTTTAAGTTTTAAATATTTCTTCTAAAAAAAGACTAAGTTTCGGGAGCTATTTGAATGTCGCGCGCAGAGAAGCCTTTATCGGCACTGCTTAGATAACATTATGTTAACAACAACGATCTTCAGCCGACAAGCTGTCTGAGATAAATGCTAATAGCCCCCCCCCCCCCACCCCAACTGCTCACCTTTTACCTTTCAACCTTTTACAGAGATCCTTATGCTTTTATGACTACCACTTCTGCTTTTTGCATGGACATGATCGAGATGATCAAAACTGATAAAAGTAACATATCATGAAAACGCTTTGTTTAAATGTCCCACCATCACTCTTGGATTCCAACTGTCGCCATGGGGGGGGGGGGGAATTTTGGATCATGCACCTCACTCTACCCTATTGAGAAGAAGGTACACTTTTATGCTAATTTTTTTCGCTTTTTATAAGAGAAAGAACGTACTGACCTAAAACTTTTTAAACTTTCACACTTTGAATCTCTTCTTTGAGATTCATGGAGATACATGGTTCTGTGCAAATAAGTTATTACTGAATGTAAACAAAACTGCATCGATTCTTTTCAGTACTCCTAATAGGCTGCCAGACCCTTCCATCCGTAGCATTGATTTCTGTGGCACTGAGGTCCCCCTTTGTAATTCGGCTAAGTTTCTCGGTGTCTTCATTGACAGTCACCTCACTTGGAGTGATCACATTCAGGCCATTTCTAAAACCATCTCAAAGAACGTTGGAATTATAGCTCGGCTACGCCATTATCTTCCTCGTAAAATCCTGCTTACTCTGTATAATAGTCTGATTCATCCACAATTATCCTATTGTGCTCTACTATGGGGTGGCACGTATTGTTCCAGGATTTACCCTCTCTTAATTCTTCAGAAGAAAGCTCTTCGTCTTATAGCTAATTATCATCCGTCTCAAACTTCGTGTGAATTGTTTATAAAATTCAACATTCTCCATGTATACGATATTCATCGCCATCAAATTGGTATTTTTATGTACTCCTGGTGTAACAATATTCTGCTAAATATCTTCAAATCCATGTTTCACTTTCGACATGAGACACACACACACTTTACACGTTCCATGAATTCTCTTTCTACTCCCTCATTTAGGCTGACATCTTCGCAGCAAACAATTCGTTTTACTGGACCCAATCTTTGGAACTCCCTCCCACTTAAAATCCAACGGTGTCACTCCTTAAACCTATTTAAGAAATCCCTAAAACTTTTTCTGATGGGTAAACGTAACTGACTCTTCTTCCCAGTCTCCCTTCTTCCCAGTTTCCTCTCTCTGATTTTCCTGTTGTTGTTGTTGTTTTTTTTTTTTTTTTTTTTTTTTCTCTTTCCTTTTGTTAACTCTGTTTTTGTTTTTGTTATTGTTCGGAGGGCTCTTTCACAAGCTCTATGGAGCTTTTCTGAGTTTCCTCCTGAGTTTCTCTTTAGCTTTGTTTCGTTGTCTTATTTTTTGAATTGTGTTGTAAATCCAGAGAATGACTCAAATAAATGTTGTCGAATTATCCACAGGGCGGGTAGCCGCGACAAAATGTTGTCTGAGCCAGAGGTCAAACTGAAACTTTTTGGAGGGTGCCCTAGTGGGGGGTGCCTACATCGGGTAGATGCGCACTGTTTAACAAGGTGTTTCTTGATTGGTTGTTGTCAATTGTATTGTATTGTATCGATTGTATTCTTTGTTAGGGTTAGGGATTAGGTTAGGGGTTACACTATCGTTAGCCAATAAGGAAATTTCATGGTAAACAGTGCGCATCGCCCCCTACATCGGCTTTTGACTCAGGGAAAGGGCCCTGATAAATTAAATTTACACTACTTATTTGGTGACGTCACATTGACATTCGCCTACGCGTGTCCGATAAAAGGCTTTGTCGGCGTGACATCACTGAACATATCGGTCAATGGGCCTATTTCATTTTCATAGACCACTGATGCAAATCGCATATTTACACTGGTTAGCCTATTGTGTTCCTTTCATCCGGAGATGGAAAAGCTCTTTACATTTAGATCAAAATCCTCCCCGAATCCATTGTAGTGTGACCACAGATTAAACAGTTCGTGTTTAATAAGAACATTAACAAATATTTTGGTTAGGAGTAGGTCTGGCGGAAGTTTTGACCTTCAGGTAGATCATTATGCAGATGCTTTTTTGTCCGAAGACTTTTGGAAATTCTAGGAAGTAAGAACCCTATAGGTTGAACAGAGCGACCGAACATGGAGTATTGCGCCATGAGAGGGTCATATAGTCTCTACCTCTGGAGCTGGAATCAGCTAGTCGGGGGAAATCAAGAGGAAGTACTTCTGACGGAAAACAGTAATGAGCAGCCTATTGGATCGACCTCATGCATGTTTTAATATGCTTTAAAAGGGTTTCAAATATAGCCCCATTTACATTTCGAACATCCTAGGGAGAGGGGACTTATACCCTTCCCCGGAGCAGTGAATGACTGTACCTTACCAGCAACACCCTACTTGAAATTTCCTAGATACTCTCCTTTTCATTTTGTATTCACTAAAAAAACTCAGTTCCTGACAACAAAGCTGGTACATTATCTAACTTTATATATTCGTCGTTGGGAGAAATCATGATTTCGCGTTTAGCCAATTTCGATGGCGAAAACTTTCCGGTGCACCGATACACCCTAACACCCATGTCAGTCGAGGGAATTACGTTTGCCACCCCCTTCCAGGCCCACCTCGCAATTCCCGCTCACGTCACTGTTTGTGTTACAGTGAGACCAGAAAGGTCAAAATGTCAAGCATGTATACCTTCGCCGATACAGTAATGACGTTAGATGGGGACGAAGCTAACATGTGTCCTTTCAGCCCGTCGGTAGGTCGGGGTATGAAAAACTCCATAGTATGGTAATATTTTTCCCTCTAAATCTAAAAGATAAGAGATAAAGTTACTGCCGACCCCATGATCGAGTCGGCAGTGATTGACTGAATTTTATTCTAAATGAATGCAAATTCTGCAATTCCGCCATTTGTCACTCGCTAAAGCACAAAGCGCTCAATGAAAGTTGTGCTCTCTATGATTTATCTAAACCGGCAGCCAGACCTTTTGCGAATTCAGCCTGAAATTTACATGTCCTGCTAAAAATTAAGAGGAAAATGGGGAACTTTCATGTGTTACAACAACAGCAGTGGGACTTGTCAAATTGGACAATATCATAAAGTGCGGTATCAATACTTAACAATGCTAGCGAAAAGGGGAATGTGGCCCTGCTCTCTCACCTTCCCCGACACTCCCAGTTGTATGTTGCACATCTGCACATGCATACAACGTTTGTCACGAAAATAAAATATTCGACTGCAATGCGGCAAGCCGGCCTGTTTCTATTCTGCCTCGTACTGCGCAAACACCTCCAGTAGACGGTCATTACGCACAGTGTGGCATTCTTCATGATTTATCGTGGCACTCATGACCATCACTCAGAAATAAAGTTGTACGAAAGAACTAAGCTTCAAGACACTTCTTAAAATGCACATCTTCATCTTTTGTTGGCAATTTTATTGCTTTTAGTCAATGGAAAGTGTTTCCGAAAGTTGGACCAAACTTTTCGCACGCTGAAATCTTTCGACTGATTGGTTTAGTATCGCCTTATGGGCGCTAAGATTTTCAACCAGTCTGTTCCATGCACCAGGCAGGGGTGAATGAGTTTTCATGACTCTTTAATGAATGCTGTAATTACACATAAGGCCCCTAAGTGTGTTCGAGTTCTTGCAAGCATATACTCGCCAAACAAATAGAAAGGCGCATCACTTTTCGTGGGAAAATTTTCATGAAAATACAAAACACGATGAAAATTTCGGCACATTCTGGCAGCCTAACAACTCAATTACTCTTCAGCCTCACTCCATAGTTTGTTCAACATACTGACATATTGCCGGAAATGATAGAGCATTGTTTGGGCGAAACTTAAAAATAGTTCTGGGAACTGTTCTGAACTGCAAGATTTCATATAAAAACGGAGCACTCAGTTGCACACAGAGGGACTTAGTCTTGGCCTGTAGTGGTACATTTCGTCTGGTAATTTCATTGAAAACGGAAGCTTTAAAAACTTGACGAAAATTTAGAATGTACTTACAAGCCTAGGAAATGCCAAATCCCCTCGTCTGAGCGTTCGCAGTATTTCAAATTTTCTATACGCTCTGCGTCAGCTGATGGTTGTGCGGGATAAGAAATAATTGCATTTTTGGCAGAAAATCCTGTTTGCCAACCAAACAAGAACACAAAATAAGCCCAGTGTTGACGTCCTCAAATATTTGTTGCCGTGAAGACGCGATAAAATTATTGTTAGCAATTATTTTCTCCCGACCGCAGTACGTTTGCTAGTTTCCTTTTTGACAAAGCTTTACTCAATCCTTTTACCACACTTACCTCAATCCTTGATAAAGCGAGGGCTCATATAAGGCATTGTTATTATGAATAGAAACTACGAAGTAAAAAGATCGCAAGGTATACTCCTTTCCCAATAATGTACAACATTCGGCGTCTTTTCTAATTTTCATTTTTATTCTCAATATGAAACTTGATCAAATGTTGACCATTTGCAATCTACCTTCTGACATATTTTTTTTAATGTCAAAGATGGTAATTTTGCCTTCTCGTTAATTTGTTCATCATTTTTCTTGTTTTAAATTTGTCAAATGATACCAATTTGAAAGACCAGAGTTTCATATTTTCAGATATATGGCAGTAGGGTGACTCGAAACGTCTAAAACAGAGACGTATAAGACAGGGGTGCCTCGGAGCAGACTACTTCAAAAACGTCAGCAAGACCTGAATTTCCGACAACTGGGCCAACGGTAAAATTAAGGCAACCATTTATAACTTTTAACTTTACAAATGTGATGTTTTAATCACACAGAAATTTCCTAGGCGTGTCTAAATTCTTTCAATTTTCTTTCAATTCTTTCTATTTTCAGGACAAATATTGGATAAAAATTTATAAGATTGACAAAAATTTGGTATGTGTTCAGCTACTATAAACCGAAAAACAATTTCTACTGAATGATAGGATAATATTTGAGTAAAAGATACAAACAAGTTTTGGGATATGTAAAATTGCAAGATAATACGGACAGACGGGAGGATGCATAGGTTTAGGCTACACAGCCTTTCCCGACAAATGTTATAGAGGTACATTTTATCTGTTAATTTTCTCGTCACATTGCTATATTTTTAGCGGGAAGGGGGGTCTTGCCATTTCCAACTGCCCAAAGGGTTGCTATATTTCAAAGATTTCTGTACGATCTTCATATTCCAGGCAGTTAACCATTTGCCTACCGTGCCCAGATGCTCTCATAAACACTTATCATCAGATACCTTTCAACCCTTTCGATTTTCCCAACTTTCCCTTCATAAAATTCCGAATTCTTCCTAATAAAAGCTCCATATTTGTAATTATGGGTTTTAAAAAGGCAAACTTTTCTGCGCTTCGCGCGCCCTTAATTGCAACCCTTCATGAAGTAAGGGGTCGCAAATAAAGCAGTAAGTGGTAAACTTTTCCGAGCCGCTACAGTGTCGTTTCCCTACTAAATTTTCTTCAGAATAGGCTATTAAAGGCAGTCATTCGTCACCCCAAACCAAAGTTTCAGCATACATATATCAAAACTCTCAATTGGTACAGCTCTTTGATTGGCATCACATTCAAACAATGCATCATAGCTAAATTACACAGCATGGGCGCTGAGAGTGTCTTGATTACACATTATGGACTTGTATGGCCACTGGGACAAGCCATGAAGCAATAAACTAGGATTGTGTCTGGATAAAGATGAATTTTAGATAAATGTGGGAGGGGCTAGAAGTAAGTAGGTTGGGGGAATTGGAACTGTTTAGGATGATGAAAATATGCCTTTAAGTTTTAAATATTTCTTCTAAAAAAGACTAAGTTTCGGGAGCTATTTGAATGTCGCGCACAGAGAAGCCTTTATCGGCACTGCTTAGATAACATTATGTTATTTTAGATAAATGTGGGAGGGGCTAGAAGTAAGTAGGTTGGGAGAATTGGAACTGTTTAGGATGATGAAAATATGCCTTTAAGTTTTAAATATTTCTTCTAAAAAAAGACTAAGTTTCGGGAGCTATTTGAATGTCGCGCGCAGAGAAGCCTTTATCGGCACTGCTTAGATAACATTATGTTAACAACAACGATCTTCAGCCGACAAGCTGTCTGAGATAAATGCTAATAGCCCCCCCCCCCCACCCCAACTGCTCACCTTTTACCTTTCAACCTTTTACAGAGATCCTTATGCTTTTATGACTACCACTTCTGCTTTTTGCATGGACATGATCGAGATGATCAAAACTGATAAAAGTAACATATCATGAAAACGCTTTGTTTAAATGTCCCACCATCACTCTTGGATTCCAACTGTCGCCATGGGGGGGGGGGGGTAATTTTGGATCATGCACCTCACTCTACCCTATTGAGAAGAAGGTACACTTTTATGCTAATTTTTTTCGCTTTTTATAAGAGAAAGAACGTACTGACCTAAAACTTTTTAAACTTTCACACTTTGAATCTCTTCTTTGAGATTCATGGAGATACATGGTTCTGTGCAAATAAGTTATTACTGAATGTAAACAAAACTGCATCGATTCTTTTCAGTACTCCTAATAGGCTGCCAGACCCTTCCATCCGTAGCATTGATTTCTGTGGCACTGAGGTCCCCCTTTGTAATTCGGCTAAGTTTCTCGGTGTCTTCATTGACAGTCACCTCACTTGGAGTGATCACATTCAGGCCATTTCTAAAACCATCTCAAAGAACGTTGGAATTATAGCTCGGCTACGCCATTATCTTCCTCGTAAAATCCTGCTTACTCTGTATAATAGTCTGATTCATCCACAATTATCCTATTGTGCTCTACTATGGGGTGGCACGTATTGTTCCAGGATTTACCCTCTCTTAATTCTTCAGAAGAAAGCTCTTCGTCTTATAGCTAATTATCATCCGTCTCAAACTTCGTGTGAATTGTTTATAAAATTCAACATTCTCCATGTATACGATATTCATCGCCATCAAATTGGTATTTTTATGTACTCCTGGTGTAACAATATTCTGCTAAATATCTTCAAATCCATGTTTCACTTTCGACATGAGACACACACACACTTTACACGTTCCATGAATTCTCTTTCTACTCCCTCATTTAGGCTGACATCTTCGCAGCAAACAATTCGTTTTACTGGACCCAATCTTTGGAACTCCCTCCCACTTAAAATCCAACGGTGTCACTCCTTAAACCTATTTAAGAAATCCCTAAAACTTTTTCTGATGGGTAAACGTAACTGACTCTTCTTCCCAGTCTCCCTTCTTCCCAGTTTCCTCTCTCTGATTTTCCTGTTGTTGTTGTTGTTTTTTTTTTTTTTTGTTTTCTCTTTCCTTTTGTTAACTCTGTTTTTGTTTTTGTTATTGTTCGGAGGGCTCTTTCACAAGCTCTATGGAGCTTTTCTGAGTTTCCTCCTGAGTTTCTCTTTAGCTTTGTTTCGTTGTCTTATTTTTTGAATTGTGTTGTAAATCCAGAGAATGACTCAAATAAATGTTGTCGAATTATCCACAGGGCGGGTAGCCGCGACAAAATGTTGTCTGAGCCAGAGGTCAAACTGAAACTTTTTGGAGGGTGCCCTAGTGGGGGGTGCCTACATCGGGTAGATGCGCACTGTTTAACAAGGTGTTTCTTGATTGGTTGTTGTCAATTGTATTGTATTGTATCGATTGTATTCTTTGTTAGGGTTAGGGATTAGGTTAGGGGTTACACTATCGTTAGCCAATAAGGAAATTTCATGGTAAACAGTGCGCATCGCCCCCTACATCGGCTTTTGACTCAGGGAAAGGGCCCTGATAAATTAAATTTACACTACTTATTTGGTGACGTCACATTGACATTCGCCTACGCGTGTCCGATAAAAGGCTTTGTCGGCGTGACATCACTGAACATATCGGTCAATGGGCCTATTTCATTTTCATAGACCACTGATGCAAATCGCATATTTACACTGGTTAGCCTATTGTGTTCCTTTCATCCGGAGATGGAAAAGCTCTTTACATTTAGATCAAAATCCTCCCCGAATCCATTGTAGTGTGACCACAGATTAAACAGTTCGTGTTTAATAAGAACATTAACAAATATTTTGGTTAGGAGTAGGTCTGGTGGAAGTTTTGACCTTCAGGTAGATCATTATGCAGATGCTTTTTTGTCCGAAGACTTTTGGAAATTCTAGGAAGTAAGAACCCTATAGGTTGAACAGAGCGACCGAACATGGAGTATTGCGCCATGAGAGGGTCATATAGTCTCTACCTCTGGAGCTGGAATCAGCTAGTCGGGGGAAATCAAGAGGAAGTACTTCTGACGGAAAACAGTAATGAGCAGCCTATTGGATCGACCTCATGCATGTTTTAATATGCTTTAAAAGGGTTTCAAATATAGCCCCATTTACATTTCGAACATCCTAGGGAGAGGGGACTTATACCCTTCCCCGGAGCAGTGAATGACTGTACCTTACCAGCAACACCCTACTTGAAATTTCCTAGATACTCTCCTTTTCATTTTGTATTCACTAAAAAAACTCAGTTCCTGACAACAAAGCTGGTACATTATCTAACTTTATATATTCGTCGTTGGGAGAAATCATGATTTCGCGTTTAGCCAATTTCGATGGCGAAAACTTTCCGGTGCACCGATACACCCTAACACCCATGTCAGTCGAGGGAATTACGTTTGCCACCCCCTTCCAGGCCCACCTCGCAATTCCCGCTCACGTCACTGTTTGTGTTACAGTGAGACCAGAAAGGTCAAAATGTCAAGCATGTATACCTTCGCCGATACAGTAATGACGTTAGATGGGGACGAAGCTAACATGTGTCCTTTCAGCCCGTCGGTAGGTCGGGGTATGAAAAACTCCATAGTATGGTAATATTTTTCCCTCTAAATCTAAA